>BLBF01000004.1:65437471-65502556 GCA_015471245.1 Laticauda colubrina | reverse complement strand
TATATATATATATATATATATATAATATACCATTTCTTATTCCTTAATATCTATTTTTTGTTCATAATAAAATCAGGACAGGGAGAAAACAAAGCAGACACTGAACAGCAGAAGCTGCATAATTTTGAGTTATATTAATGATTCAGACACAAAATTAATTCCAGAATTGACCTGAAATAATGATTGAAGAACTATAGATAATTTTACTTTCCAGCCATGTGTATGTAAGATTTTTCTGTATTATTGTATTAAAGTGCTATCCACTGATATTTAGATGAACTGAAAACTAAGCAGCATGAAATATGTGCCTCCTATTTATGCTGATAAATACCCTTCCTATATCTGCATCTCTCATCTCTGCATCTCTCATCAGTAATTCTGTCTTGGTTATGAGTGTACAGAACCTGATATACAAAACAATGATTGATTCTTCCTGCTATGCTTTTCTCCTTAATCATGTTGCCAGCTGATAGGAAAATAAGACTCTCCCAATTACAACACTACCATAAAAATGTGGCAAATTTGGTGGTAGGATTTTAATATCTTTAGATTCTTTCCCTTCTTCCTGCACCCCATTTTGTAATAACTCAAATTGAATAAAACAAACATAAATGTATCCAAGTCATGAAAAGAGCTGAGTTACATGGCCCAGTATTCTTTAAAATATATCAATGCCTTTCTTTCATATAGGTAACATATGGCAACTGCTAGATTCCTCCATGTTGTTCTGTTCATTTTGGAATAAGAGGTTAGTTCCATCATTTCAGCATTGTACTGCTTCAGGCTATTACACAATTTCATTTTTGTTTCAGCTACCCTACTCCCAAGTAATTGTCTTCATGTTTCATTCACTGTTATATATGGTTCTAGAAAAACAATATCAGGATGGTAGGTGCAACACTGCCTGGAGACTAGAGGCAAAAAGATTGCATGCTCACATCAGTCAGAATTTGGTAATAAATTCATTCAGCCCATCTCCTGACTTCAATTCTGATATGTTAGATGGCCAAAATCTAGCAGATTTTATTTACTTTATAGTTATTATTGAATGCTGTCAGCTTAGTAGAGAAAATATTTGCGATTGTGGTGAATATCTGTAGCTTGGGGGAAGGATGAGGGTGGAGGTTCGTTCTCCAAGCTTGTGGGTTAGTTTTTGAACATTTCATTACCAGACTAGGCAACATCTTCAGTGGAATTTAGGTGATGTCAGTGACCAAATGTTCGGAAACCAACCCACATGAGAGAATAATATTGTGTATTGTGAATACAGCTAAAGTTGTCTTGATCCTTTCTTGTTCATGACATGGGATGAAATATAGACATTGCGTGGCAGAAAAATGTCACAGAGACATGTTGGTATCATGGTTGGTGCAGGTAACGAAAGGTCTAAAGATGCTGCTGCAAGGAAAACCTATCCTAAGCTACGTTTGTCTCATGTCCTATAAAACTTTAATGTCTAAATATTTTATTTGTTTATGTATTATGATATTACTCAACTCCAATGACTATTGAGTGGTTTACAAACAAACATACTATAAAACATCATAGCAACCTTGAAAGAGGCTCCACCTATCCTAACCAAAGCCATAAACAAAGAGCCAGGTCTTCAAAGCCCTCCAAAACAACAGCAGGTTGGAAGCTACCTGGATTTCAGAGGGAAGCTTGTTCTATAAGAAATACATCTCTGTTCTATATAACAGAGATGTATTTCCAGGGTCTTTGTAAATAGCAAAGAAATTTCTGTTTCTGTTTAACCAAAGAAATCTGTCGTGTAACTAGAGATAAGTGTCTCGCAGGTAGCTACAACTTATGTCATTATTTATTTATTTATTCTAATGTGAGAAAATGCCAATGATATCAAAATAATGGGTATTTTTATATGCATACAAGATGACCCATGGGAGAAGGGAGTGGCCCTTAGATCATCAAATCATCCCCACAACTCCCAAGACAAACTTTTGTTTTAATCTCTAGCAAGGGGAAACATTAAATTACTGGTTTCCTTTTGGGGCCACATCAACCATTTGTTTGTGTGTTTATTAAATTCTAATGAAGATTTGTTCTAGCTTCAAGAAGAACTCAGCAACTAAGCATTCACAACCACTAAAATTCAGGACATTCATACTCATAATATAACAGCAGGTTTAAACAGATTATGCATGAATAAGCCTATAACTTTGCTGACTACTGAATGGAGTTTACTGTATGTGCTCTTGTCTGTGGGAAGAAACAGACAGCATTAGGCTATCTTATATTGTGTGGAATTGTTTTAATTCTGCTCCTGATTATGAAAAAGCAGTTAGTTACACTAAAGTTAACTCCATGTAAAAGAAAAACCTAAAATAAAGAATATAAATATAAAATTGTAATCTATTTTGTGTTCTCACTGCAGCTGTCTTATGTTGCAACTCAGTGATCAGAACAGTGTGATGCTTAGAAAAATCATGGAAAAGGAAAGGTGACTGACCATCTTCAAGCATATATTGAAAGCAACATGAAAAATATCACCAAATGCCTGTTATGTAACTTAATCATATAAATGTTAAAAAAAAATTTCCAGTAGAATCTGGCAATGTGTTGCATTTAATTAGATGGTGCAGTGCATTTGTCTATGATTCGTCCTCCTCTCCCAAAGCCATATTACTTCTAATAAGAAACACTCTTTTGAGAGTTATTTAGCTTCCATCTTATAAAAGGTCATATGCCATGTCAGTTTGCAATCTGGATTACATCAAAATCATGCTGCAAATCAAAGTGTTCTTTCCTGCTTGATACAGAAAATTCATCTTTCCTGCTTAAATTGGCTGAGTTGAGTTTTCTTACATTTTTAAATCTTAAAATGCTACATAAGGGTACTGTTGCCATAGATTCAAATCATGCACACGGGTACTAATAACCACATTTGACAGGCCCCTTCATAGCTTTCCTTGCAATTTGCACAGGCATTACAAAATGCTTGGCATAGAAGAAGGCCAGTTACAATTTCAAGTACCAGAAACGCCCTATCTTTGTTCACTTAATTAATTATTGAAAGCAAAACTAGCTGCTGAGAAGAGGTTATGCTAAAAGGTAAGGGAGAAAGATGGATTTCTCTGCATTGCCAAATAACAACAGCCCTGATAAATTCCTTCAGCTAGAAGTGAAATCCTTAGCAAAAACATCAGCCTTTTTACAAACCTGGCTGGCAAATTTTCCAGAAGAACCTTTTCCTGAAGAACAGAAATGGCACAATCGAGTCTATTCACAGGTAAGTAGATTAAGTTCCAGACTTGGTTCTAATTTGACATAATGAGGCACTGTAGCCAGACAAGCAGAGTTTCCAACGTTGGGCAATTATTGCTCACCTTTTTCTCAGCATTGCTTTTGTGCTTTTGACAAGAGTTCAGTAAGAGAATATATGCAAGGCAATAGTGTCACACAACAGCTTATATTTGATCTAAGGGAAACAGCTAAAAGTGAGGAAGTGTTCTGTTCCTCAGTTGCTACAAAATAATAATAAACTCTCTTCTTATCCCCCATAAGTAGTGGTAAAATGATAGGGAAGAAAGTTGGGCCAAAGCATAGAGTTTTGTGATGGTATTGTTTAGCTGTCTCACTTGAATTGTGAATTCAGGTGAATCCTGAACCTAGGGAAAGAATCCTGGTTTTTGTGTCCTGAATCCATAATGCTCAGGTTTTCAGCCACTATTGTGATCTTCTGTAATTTTAATACTTGACTCACTACTGAATCCTGTACATAAATCAGATGAACAAGATCTCTTGTTTATGTACTAAGGGCCATCAAAAACAACTTAAATATTTTCGTATAATGAAAAATCCTCAAGTCCACATATGAAGTGATACTTTCCACTTAAGTATGTTGGGATCTTGTCTTTACTTGCCATATTTTATGGATCTTATCTAACAGCAGAGGTACAGCTTCTATTCTTTTGACTTAAGCCGAGTTGTCTATTTTTCCTATCATAATACCTCCCATCTACTTTTCATAATATTGTGTTTGATGAAGAGCTCTTGGACGTTTGCATATTGTTCATGAACTTAAGTTGGCCTATTAAAGGTATTACCCTAATCATTAAAAAAAAGAAATGGAAAAAAACATTACTAAGCACCTATACTGTATAAATATCAGCCCAATAAAATAGACCAGATTAAAAAACCAATGCTATTTAGGCTACTACTTTTATTGTAACCGCTATAGTTAGGGAATCTTGTAAATCTGAATGTACTTCCACCACCTTCACTTTATCTTCAGTCATATATATTATATATTTAATATATGTCAGTAATGGGGTTCACTGATTTCATTAGGATTTACTTCAAAGTAAATAAGCTTGGAATTTTACCCTAAATTATTTTAAAATCTTTTTTTACTATTAAAAATAAAAATAATAATATTGCAAGTTCTAGTGTTAAACATGATGTATTGGATGACATATGTAGAACAAATGATCAAGAATGAACAATATGCTAATTTAAGGACAAATGAGGTTAAGGATTCCAGTGTGTTTTGTATAGAAAAGGATGTCCAGCTCCTGGGGTCCATTAAATCTTGAGGGTTAAGCTAGGATTTCTGCCTATGAATTTGTTTTTGAAAAAAAAAAGTGCCTCACATAAATTGTATATGTGAGGTTATCCGGATGTCACAAACACTTCATTCAGCTTAATATATCCATGTGTGCTTATTTGTTCTTCATCTAGAAGTTTAGTCTATTCTCTATAGAAGCTGAAGTAAAGTATTTATCAATCTGTTAAATAACTTCTATTTTAAACCAAAATGTTTTTACCAATACTTTTTAATCTTACTCTGCCAGTTATTCAAAGACTAAAATAAAATAATCCACAAATAATATGAAAGTTAGCTGAGTTTTCTTTAAGTGCTATGCAAAACCATATGTACCCAAGTATTTCATCTTATCCAACTATACTTACATAAATAGCATTTGGAAGTTGAAGATCTAATAATACCAAAACATTGTTAATATTATACTAAGATACAGTGATTAGTTTGGAACAAGTTTATTCTTAATTATAGAGTTTCCAAAGATCTTTGAATGTTTTGGACAAATCAATTTCCCACAATTTAAATGTAAGTATTCCAACAAAAGAGTTATTGTTTATAACCTCGAGCCCTGAACCATAGTTGAAATTACTCCAATGCACATTTAACATGTAAAAATAATTAAACATTTCTCAGAACAAATGCTATACAGATGTTTGAGATTAAAAAAATGGCAAAGTTCTCCAGCAAATGATAACATCCTAGTTTTACTGGGCAAAATGGTGTTATTGCATTGGCTTTATTCACATACACGGTGCAACTGTATTTGAAATACCACACCATATATGGGTGACTGCACCTCTAAAAAGAGATGAAACAAGGAACAGGGAATCACAAGATCCAGTCCAGACTCAGCCAGTCAAACTGTTTGTCAGCACAACCAGCCTCATGGGTTTGTTAATGTGGCAAAGAAACAAAAGGAGACAACATTCTGTACACTGTCTTGAGTTCCTGAAAAAAGACAAATCCAATCCAATGAATGAATAAATGAATAACAAGGCAGATCAGTATTATTAATGAAACTGGGAGTGTTATGAACCCAGAGCTTTTAGATAAAAAGCAGGATATAATCTAAAATGGAAAATGAGAAAAGTCTGATCATTTAACAGATAATCAGAGTTGGAAGGGACCTTGTAGGACATCTAGTCCAACCCCCCCACACCCAAGCGGGAGACCCTACACCATTTCTGACAAATGGCAGTCCAATCTCTTCTTGAAATTCTCAAGTGATGGTACTCCCACAACCTCTGAAGGCAAGCTGTTCCATCGATTGATCGTTCTCATTGTCAGAAAGTTTCTCCTTATTTCTAGGTAAAATCTCCCCTTGTTCAGTTTCCATCCATTATTCCTTGTCGAGCCTACAGGAGCTTAAGAAAATAGATTGATCCCTTCCTCCCTGTGGCAGCCCCTCAAATATTGGAAGACCGCTATCATGTCTCCCCGGTCCTTCTATTTCTAGACTAGCCAAGCCAAGTTCCTGTAACCGTTCTTCGTATGTTTTAGTCTCCAGTCTGGTTACTGTTAAATTTGCCTATGAACACATTTTTAAATTAAACACAAAGGCACATATTGCTTTTTGTGATGTGCAGCTGTAAATTTTTATTAATAAATAGATAAATATTCAAATAAATATTGAGATTGCCCATTTAGTATAGTGGTTAGACTAGAGGTCTCCAAACTTGGCAGCTTTAAGACCTGTGGACAAGTCTTCAAGTTGTCAAGGTTGGAGACTCCTGGGTTAGACCATCAGACTAGAATCTGTGAGACTGAGTTCTAGTCCTTCCTTTAAAAAAAAGCCAAGTGGGTGACTTTGGGCCAGACCTCTTAGCCTTAAGAAGAAACAAACCATTTCCAAAAATGCTTTCAAGAAAACTATAGAGACTAGTTCTGTTAATTTGACCACTATAAATATAGCTTTATATCATTGAGATATAAAAAGTTTAGTACAATCTGCTTCACTTGGCACTGAAATAAAGCCAAACTGATCTGGGACAAATGCACTGGCATTCCATTATTTGGCTGCCAATTCCAAAAAGATTGTCATTTGAGTCTCCTTCTTATAGGGCCACTCTCAGGGATGCAAAGTAGATCTCCCTAGGCTGTATTCAATTTGGGATGTGAGGGTCTACAGAAAGAATTGAAGAAAGGGCTACTAAAATACCTGGGGACTTTGACCGGATCTATTGCAGAATGGTGCTTAAAGCGTTTTTGTTTAGAAAAAAAGGCGAGTTAAGAGGTACATCATCATCATGGAGATATGGAAATCCTTGATAGCATATTATGCATCAAACTGCATGACATAAATATTGGTGAATCTAGGAAGTTCCTCAAACCATTTGGGCAGCCATACTGAGTTCACTGGGAGGATGACTGTGCACAAGCATTGTAAAATGATGGGAACTCTGTTCCTGCTAATATGCTTTAGAACACTTGTTAAAATATCTACTTCAGACATAGCTACTAATTGGTGCTTTAAAGTATTTGTTCTGCATCATGTCTTCATACCAGTTTTAATCTGAATACCCTGAGTGATTGTTTTATCATACACAAAGCTTTCCTCTTATTAAAGAGTCATTCACATTTGTCCAATTGTTTGACCCAATTACAAGGAGAAAACAGTGGTATTTTTTTTTTGCAACAATATCTTTTCAATACCACCGACTGATCATTTCTCAGAAATAATTTCTCTCAGACTATATCCTGAGCATAAGGTTGATCTTTAGGGAGCTGAATAATAGCCCTCTTTTATTGTATGTGTTTTCTAGAGAGAAAAGAAAAACATCCACGAACAGCCTGTTTGGCAGCTGGCCCCGCTTCACCCAGCAATGATTGACAAAACTCTTGGAAAGCATGTTACGCCTGTCACTTTGAAATCAACCATCAAAAGCAACCCCCTGTATGATGGGGCCCTTGCCAATGATTGTTTAGAAAAAAGGAAACATAACCCTTCATGGACAATCCAAGATTATGATAGGCATTCCAACTCTAGCCTGCCTTACTATCTAAAGGTACAATTCCCACTACTACAGAAACAATAATATGGAATTTTATGCATAATAAGTAATGAATAAAAGAGAAGAGCAAAGAAAAATGATAGGCTTGGGAATAGGATATACTATCCATTTGTCCTTCTGGAGGTCAAAAGGTTAGACAAGATGGCCTATCTTTCACATCAAAGGATCTGTCAAAGGAAATAGCATTTCTCCACATGGCTTTGTAAGATGTCAGGAAGTAAGAGTATGTTGACAAGACACTGGTCTTCATCATTAGTAACCTGAAAAATATAACATTACTGCTAACTTCTTGACAGTTTATTTAGTATTTACTTACAACAATGCTTAAAGTATGTGTTTAAGAGCATAAAGCAGTGTTTGTGATTATTTTTCATTTGTTTACATTTAGAGCCAGTTTGGTGTAATGGTTAAGGCATCAGGCTAGAAACTAGAAGATTGTAAATTCTATTCTCACCTTAGGCAAAAAGCCAGCTGGGTAACCTTGAACAGAGGAAATGATAAACTACTACTGAAAAACCTTGCCAGGAAACCTGCAGGCACTCCAAGAGTCAGACATGATTGAACAGAAGGAAAAAAAAATCATATCAATTTATTAATTGTTATATTAATTACATGTAAACAAATAGAAATGAAACCACACATACTGCTTTGTGTCCTTAAATATATTTTTGACTACCATTATGTGATAATTTTCCCTTTTATTGTCTCGCACATTATAAGCTAGTGAAAATGATCAGCTTTAAGAATGCAATGCTTGCATGTAGGAATGTGGAGTGAAAAATTGATTGAAACAATACTGCAATCTTTCCCCCAGTTTTTGCAAATGCTTCCAAAATTGATGCAATTTTTGAAATCATAATGGAATTCAATTCAAATCACCAGATTTCTTCAAAATGGATCAACAGACATGTGGCTTTGTTCTATGCTGGTGTCATCAAGCAGGAAGTTGTATGATTTCCCTAGGTACAACATTAATAGTAAACCGAATAAGTTCTTATGCATTTTTTTCCTAAGAAAAGTGTGTTTTATTTCTTCCTTAAAAATGTTTTGAGCTTTGGAAAAGAAAGAGACTTTATCAGCCAGAAAATTTGTATTTTTTTTTCCAAGATTTTAAATTTCCTAAGATCTTATTTTCTTGTATCATTAAAAAGGAAAAACAAGAAAAAAGGAAGAATTCCTTCTATAAAAGGAGCTTCTCTATATGAAGCAAAAGCAAAGAAAGAAACCCTTGCAATATATTTAATTCTTTTGTTTTAATTGTTATAACTCATGTGGGAGCACTTAAGCTCAGACTAAGTGTTTCATTGTTTCAGTGTTTTGCAAATCAATAAGAAATTAATAGAATATCAGTCCTGTACTTCTTTTGGATGGATAAAATATTCCAATAGAAGAGAATATACATAGCATAGAATTGAATTGTCCTTTGTGCTCTCTGAGCTGGTTCTTTGTTTGCAAATGATTCATTACCAATTAAATGATATCATCAGTACATCTGATAAATATACTTGTTCATCTAATGCAGGGTTAGCAATCCATGTCTGATTAATTCCAGCATTTTTTCAGCTCTTCTTTCATTTGTGTAGTCCCGTCCCCCCATGGGCATCCTGTAGAAGGCATGATTACATAAACTAAGTTATGATGTTATTATTGTGCAAAAGATACAAATTCTTCATCTATGTCAGTTGTATCATGAAATGCATGTGCATACAAAGTACAAGTGATATCAGTTGATCCCTTTCTCCCTGTAGAAGCCCAGCCTCTCAAAGTAATGCCATCACATTTCAGTATGACTTTTTCTTCATTCTCTTTTTTCAACAAAAAACAGTTTAATAGCTGCATCGACCTATTTACTGAAGACAGAAATTAAAAGAGATGTATATGTAAAAAAAGAGGGGTCACCATTAAGAGCATTGCAACCTGGGCTATATTGTTCATGGATGGGAAAAGTTAAACATAGATTATCCAAACAGGGTAGGATATAAATACCAAAAGGTTATTCACCCACCCTCTCCCATCTGAGGCAGGGAGACAGTCTAATTTTATGCCCATGGCTAAATCCAGTTACCATATGTATTAGAAAGAGAGACGATTTACTGCTAAGTATGTTCAATTATATCCAGTTATGGTCTATGCATAAGAAAACTCAAATTAACTTTCTTGTAGGAAAATCCAAATGATTTACAGTACTGGATGGAAGATATTTACACTCCAGGATACGATACCTTGTTGAAAAAGAAGGAGAGAGAAGGAAAACGATCTAGACACTGTCTTATCTTGCTCCTTGTATTGCTAGCTGGTATTGTGATGGCTGCTGTAGGAGCTTGCATCATTTTGATCTGATGAGCCAAATCCAGCTATTAAAAGTTTATTGCACAATCCTTTCTTTTTTCTTTTGCATTTCTTTGATTAAATTGTTACTACTATTAAGATCAATTAAATAAGTCGGCCTTGCTTTAATTTAATACCCACGATTTCAGAAGGAACTAAATGCAACAAACATGATCTGGGTCCAATTTTCTAATTTGCTCTTAAACAATGGTCTATCAAATCTCCTACAGCACAGCAAACTAAAATCAAAAAGTGATGGTGGCTTTAACCTTAAGCCCATGTCACACTGCACCAACGGATGGAAAGAGGATGTAAAACGGAGAGAAACACTTGCCATCCGTTGGTTAACGCGATGCATCCGTTCTGTACTCACTGCCTCCATTTTTCATCCTCTCTATCCATCCAGCATCCGTCGACTGAGATTCCATCTGCTCAAAAAGTTTTGAGCTGCTCAAAACTTTTTGAGCGGAAAATGTATCCAACGCGTCTATTCTGCATCCACAACGCATACGGGGAACATCCGTTCTACATCTGTCGTCATCTGTTACGCATCCGCTATATCCGCTAGGCATCTGCTGCACATCCACAGAACTCGCATCCGCTCCAGCAGAAAATGGACACAGGGAGGAAGCGAAAAGGACGCGGAACGGACACGCAACATTAGTAGCACAGACGGAGAAAGGATGAAAGCGGATGAAGCTCACATACAAAGCATTAAAACGGAAAAAACATTCACAGAGGAGACATATCTTGGATATGTAGGATGTCTGCAGGATGCCTAGAGGATGCAAAAGGACACCGATAAAAAAAATGATATTTCCAATAAAAAGGGGGAGGAACTCACCTGGATCTCACTTTCAGTCCAGCAGCCCTGCTGTGCAGACCTCTTCAGCCTTCATCTGGCTCTTGTCTTCCACAGCATCCAGTCATCTCCACCATGGATTGTAACACACTCCTTTTGGTAGCCACCATCCTTCTGCAACAGTGCGAAGCCATCTACAGTCTCTTTCACCTGTTCTACGTGAAGAAAAGGAGGCGGCCAAGGAGTGTCTGGGTCTGAAGATGGATCGGGAGAAGAGCAGAGTACGGACTGTACAACAAGCTGATGGTGGAGCTGAGGAACGAAGACCCTCGTGCATTCCAGAACTTCATGAGGATGCCTCCAGCCATGTTTGACGAAGTTGTGGAGCACCTGACACCCAGGTTGACCAAGGCAAACACCAACTTCCGGCCCAGCCTGGACCCTGGGCTCAAGGTGGCCCCGACTCTGCATCACCCGGCCTCCAGGACCACAAACAGGAGCATGCAGTACGCCTGGAGGGTGCCACACAACACCATCAGCATTGTGGTCAGAGAAGTGGTGCAGGCCATCATCAAAGAATACCTGGAGGACCTCCTCCAGTGCCCCACCACCGAAGAAGGCTGGAAGAAAGTTGCAAAGCAGTGGTATCAGAAGTGGAACTTCCCCCACACCGTTGGAGCCATAGATGGCAAGCAGGTGGCCTGCAAAGCTCCAGCCAAATCAGGGTCCACTTATTTCAACTACAAGGGCTTCTTCAGCATCATCCTCTTTGCCATGGTTGATGCTGACTACAAGTTCATGTACATCGATGCTTCAGGCAACGGGTCATCTTCAGATGCCCAGGTATACAACACCAGTCACCTCAAGGAGGGCCTGGAACGCAACCTCATCATGGGCTTCCCAGATCCAGACCCCCTGCCCAACGACATGCAAGATGTGCCCTACTTCATGGTGGGGGATGACACCTTTTCCCTCAGAACCTACCTCATGAAGCCCTACACTTCCAGATGCCTCACCCATGAAGAGAAGATCTTCAACTACAGGCTATCCAGGGCAAGGTGGGTGGTGGAGAATGCCTTTGGAATCCTGGCCAAAGTTCCAGGTACTTCTCACCACCATGCAGCATTGCCCAGAGACCGTGAGGAGGATCATGGAAGCTTGCTGCATCCTGCACAATCTCATGTGGACCTCCAGCAAGGCAATGGGGATGTGGAGCCTGGGGAATGGAGGCAAGAACGAAACCTGATAGACACTCTGGATGTGCAAGGCCCCAACAGAGCCTCACGTGAAGGGAAGAAGCAGCGCAACCTCCTGAGACACTGGTGTAACTCCCCAGCTGGAGCAGTGGAGTGGCAAGACAGGATGATAGATGATTAATGGATGCTTCCTTGAGCCTGTCTCATCACACTGATGAGATTGGGCCATGTATGTTGGGTGGGCCTACAATGAACAGGGCATTTAATAAAGAGTTGTGTTTATGTTGAAA
Organism: Laticauda colubrina; assembly: GCA_015471245.1. Lineage (NCBI taxonomy): Eukaryota > Metazoa > Chordata > Lepidosauria > Squamata > Elapidae > Laticauda > Laticauda colubrina. Next base: position 65,490,368 of record BLBF01000004.1, on the reverse strand, counting down.
TGTGTGGATCAATGATTACATTGTTATTGATAATGAAGGGCCATAGGTGTGGCACCTGGGAGGGTGGACTACAGTCCCACTATGCTTGCACTGGAGTTTATCTATCCCACAGCTATTACCCATTCCAAAGGTATCCCTGCCCATCCCACAGGTATCCTAACCCATCCCACAGCTATTACCCATCCCATAGGTATCCCTGCCCATCCCACAGCTATTACCCATCCCAAAGGTATCCCTGCCCATCCCACAGCTATTATCCATGCCACAGGTATCCCTGCCCCTCCCACTGCTATCTTAACCCATCCCAAAAGCATGCAAAGGCTTAAACCATTTCTAAAAGTTTCCACCAAGACTTTATTGACAAAAATAAATGAAGCAAGTGTGTGAAGCAAAGATAATCTTTATTAATAACAAGCTGTAAAAGCAAAATGACCCAAGCCAAGTGTCCAAAGGAAAAATAAAGTCAACAGGTAGCCACCCAGTCTCTGGCACTCTTCTTGGTCACTCTGAGGCGTGCCCAGTCTCGGGGGTGAAGGGTCCAGGTGCTGTGGAGGTGGCTGCTGATGGAGTGCTGGTCTGAGGCGCCATTGGGGTGCCTGGCCCCGAGAGGACAACAGGGGACGATGTGTGGAGGAAACTCTCAGACAGCTGGCTCAGTCCTGTGAAGTTGAGAGCCCCTTCCTCCATGACATGGGGTGTCAGCCTCAATACCGATGACAGATGTTCTGAGGCCGGGCTTGGCTGTGGGGTAGAGGAAGGAGCAGTGTAGTGGGGATGTCTGGTTTGCAGCTGAGCGCGGTGAGGCATGGGTGGCATCTGTGGCGTGGGTGTCATCTGTGGCGTGGGTGTCATCTGTGGCGTGGGTGGCATCTGTAGCGTGGGTGGCATTGGTGGCGTTGGTGGCATCTGTGGTGTGGCTGGCATCTGTGGCGTGGGTGGCATCAGTGGCATCGGTGGCGTACGATGTACCTGTGCCTGGACTGGGAAGGGCTGCCTGTGCTGCTGGACCTCCTGGTAGCTGTAGCCTTGGTAGGTGAGGGCCTGTGGAAAGCTTTGGAAGGGCAGTGACACCACCTGGGATGGAGGAGCAGGCCTGGACTGGGTGGGAGCAGGTTCAGCTTGGTTTGGAGAGTTGTGAAGAAGATCGGTGATCCTGTCCTTCACCACCTGGTACTGTGGTTCCGACATGTTCATGATGGTCTGGTTGACGTAGGTGAGGAAGGGCTTGCGGTTGGAGGATGGGACGTCGGTGTATACCAGCTGAGAGAGGAGATCTATGCTGCTTCTGATGGTGTCCCTGATCTCCAGCAGGACAGTGTGGCTCTGCCCCTCTGGTCTGCCTCTCTGCCTTTCGGTGGAGATGGAGCTGGGGGTGGATGCATGTTGGCCTGTGGTGGAGGTGCCCTCTCCTTGCTCCCACTGCATCAGGGGGTCCTCCACGTGCTCCGCAACAGGTAGTACAGCTGTCGGGGGGGGTCTCCATCGTGCGACGCTCCACAGATACCTGCCTGGACACAGGAGCTGACTCTTTGCCAGAAGAGGACTGGCTCTCAGCAGGCTGCCTGAGAGAGAGGGTTGTGAGAGGGGCTGCTCCTCGGTGGCGGATCTCACCCTCCAAGAAGCTGCACTTGGCCATCACGTAGGTCTCTCTGTCTGTCAGCTTGACCGTGGCCTGGCCAGATTTCTTGAGGTGCAGCTTCCCGTACCAGGTGTGCATGTGCTTCCACCAGCCGAGGATCACCTCCGAAGTGTAGCCCAGGCTCTCCGCCTTCTCTCTCCAAGCAGCCTGCTTCCTCTTGGTGTCTCGATAGAGCCTGTGTCCCTTCTGCCAAAGATATTCATTCTCCCTCAGCCATTCCAGTACCTCCTCCTCATGTTCCTCTTTGATTGTGCATTGCCTCCTCTCCTGTTCACGCGTATGCCTCTTCCTCCCTCTGGCAGGGCCATCTGGAGCCTCATCAGAGGGGCTTTGAGGTTGTAGGGGCTGCTCCTCCACACCACCACCACCAGCAGGACCAGCAGCAACAATAACAGTAGCAGCAAAAGCAGGACCAGCAGCACCAGCAGCACCAGCAGCACCAGGAGCAGGAGCAGTGCCAGCAGAGTAAGCACCAGCAGAAGCACCACCACCAGGAGCAGCACCAGCAGAAGCTCCAGCACCAGAAGAGCGAGCCCGAGCAGCAGAAGCCCCAGCAGAAGCAGAGTCAGGGCCAGGGGGTGGGATGGTGGCCCTGTCCCTCTTGCCAGGGCTGGCAGCAGATGGCTGAGGCTTTCTCTTCTTCCCCATGGTTGTTGGGTTGTTGGCTTGCTGGCTTGCTGGCTGGCTGGCTGGCTGGAGCTGTGTCTGGCAGCAGGTCTTTCCTCTGAATGGTGACCTGCTTGCAAGCTGCTTCCCTTTATATCCGTGGGGCTGATGCAATGCATCCTCCCTGCATGCGCAGTGAACGCTGTGCATCCGTTAGGCTTCCGCTAGGCTTCCGCTCTGCATCTGCTTCATCCGCTTGGCATCCGCTCTGCATCTGCTCTTTCCGCTGCGCGTCCGCTTCGCTGTGCTCCCCCAGAACCCCTGCGGATGTGCCATCCGCTCCCATCCGCTTCCATCCGCTAGGCTTCCGTGGAGCATCTGCTTTCCATCCCCTCTACATCCTCCCCCCATCCGTTCCTTTCCGTTGTTGTCCGCTCTGGTTATGCAAATTTGGGGCACTTTTGAGAGCAGATAACAACGGATGGAACATTTTCTCGTCCGCTGTGTCCTTTTTACAAACGTTTTGCATCCGTCGGCCTATGTGACAGGGCCTTTACATTGAGGAAAAACATTGGTTAATGAAACAGTGTAACACATAGTACAAACTTTCTTTAGAAGTACATTGGAATTGAAACTATACTGCAAATGTAAAATGCCCACTTATCATATGACTTTAAAGGTATTGGTCTGATTCATACATTGCCTTGAATCGTAATGTGATGCACGTTTTGAAAAATAAACCATGGATTAAAACGTACTGTGTTCTGAAAGTTTCATGTAGAATTTAATAAATAAATCCAAGTGCCTCCCCTCTATCTCCTTCCCTGCCTTCCTCTCCATCTCCGTATGTATGTATGTATGTATGTATGTATGTATGTATGTATGTATGTATATGTATACACACACATAAACACACACACACTGTATGTATGTATGTATGTATGTATGTATATATGTATGTATGTATGTATGTATGTATGTATTCCCTCTGCAACTGATAGGTTTCTTTTATTGACATTTGTAAGTTTATTTATTATCTTGGCTGACAGCTACTGAAAGAATTATGATCTTTGGAGGCAACTAGGTTGTGTTCATTGGTATAACTTGTCATCCGTGAATCCTAAAACTACATATTTACTGTATATACTAAATACATAAAAACTTTTTTATTTCCTTTATCTGCCTATTAGTTTCATTAGCCACCAAAATTATTACTAGAAAAGAGAGGTGCATATTCAAAAATGCAATACATATCATTTTGGTTGTTTACATTTTGAGCAAACCATTCTAATAATTTATTTTTTCTGTGTCGTGATGATTTTCTGGCATTTTAGAAATTCTGACTAAATTTGTCTATATTTTTGAAGATATTTACTTTGATGAGATCAGAAAAGAAAGATTTATGTCTCACAGGTTTGGTTCATATCTGCTTTAAAATCCCTTAATGTACTGCATAGGTGGATTTTATCAGAAAGGTACCCGAAAATTGGGGACTAGAAATACACAAAATAATACACAATTGCGATAAGATACTGTTAAAAGTCATGGAATTATACAATTAGAACTTAAAAACTTTCCTAATCCATCTGCAAAGTTATAATAATTGCTTAAAAACTTTTCATCCTATGTAGGCTGAAATTGACAAAGTGCATCCCCAAGAAGCCAGAAGATACTGACAAATCAATCACAAAGCAAAATCCCTTCAAAGGTGTGGAAATCTCCTAATCACAATAGTGTTCTCTGAGGCCAGATCTCTTATGCCAGACCTTTCATAAAATTCCACACCTAGAAAAGATCAACACACCTCTCAGGGCAAGAGATGATTTTCCCCATTGGACTGCATACATCCTCAGGGAAAACCACCTCAATTAACACATCTACACGATCAAAGCCCACTATTACTACTCTCAGTATTCTGACCTACCCTACCTTTTGAAAGCTACACTGCAATTATGCTGTTAAGTAAACTCTACCTCTGCTCCCTGCAACTTGTCCTGTGTGTTCTTTATTTGACCTGGCCTAGATTTGAATTTTCTTCTAAAAATGCAAATCATGTCAAAAAATAAATATAGGCTAATTAGCTTATTTTACCATAGATTATTTACTCATCTACTCTTATAGCCTAATTGTATGTATATTGGAACCACTAATACAACTCTAAATGAGTATGTTCAAATGTTAGATGTGGATTTTGAGACAAAATCATTTAGTCTGATGCATTTTGGTGAACATATTAATATGTGGAAATGAGCCCAGGACAGCAGCAATGTTTCCACAAATAAAAATTTCAGTTCTCCTGTGTTTCCACTGAGTTGGGCCAGGATTTTAGAACATAAAACTACTTTGGCTTTAAGCATTTCTTGTGGTTCTAGCCTCTGACAGACTTTGTGTTGTGTGAGAACACCAAAGATTAGGCTTTGATTTACAAGGACACATCTTTAAAGGGAAATATTGACAAAGTCTCAAAATCTATTGTCATCAAGTCCTCCTGAGCCTTTGACTACTTGTTTTCTAATAAATAAAGCAGAAGCAATATAGATGGAAGAGAATCAAAATTTTACATCAGAATTTGGAATAGATTTGAATGCAAGGAAAGTAAAAAATTGTTTACAGTTAATTAATTGAATAAAGCATGGGAACAATAATTTTGCATATTGGTGTAGAAATTGCATTGCAACTTATAATAACTGAATTCTGTTGAACATTAACTTGCATTCCTACAAAAGCTGAACATACTCTTCACTATTATTCTACTCCTTGCTACATTTTTTTAACGTGAACAACAGGAAATATTAAAAAGAAATTTATTTACATACATAACTAAAGTTGATGGGTGGAGAGCTAAAACAAAAATATTGTATTTTCCAGGAATGCAGCCAATAATGAGCCTTTCTTAACCAAGCTTTGTGTATGTGAGAGGAGAAAGAGAGGGGGAGGAGGAGTAGGTTGTGTTTGAATTGGGATGGTCTTTTTCACCTTTAAACCTCTAACTTGAAGTCCTTTGCATTGCTGCCATCTAGTGAAAACTGACTTTTTGGAATTGGATTTCCATTATTTGCTGCCACCTGGTGACATTATTATATTGCAATTCTGAGTAGTCTTTCCTAAAACATTCATGTTTTAACGGAATAACAAGATTTAGAAGAGACCCTGGAGGTATTCCAGCCCTGCTCAAGCAGGAAACCCTATACCATTTCAGACAAATGAAATTTGTCTACTGAAATTTCTATTGAAATTTCTACTGAAATTGTCTTAGTTACAATGTCTTAAGAAGATTGTCTCTTCTTAAAAATTTCCAGCGTTGGAGCATTCATAACTTCTGAAGGCTAGTGATTCCCTGATCAATTATTCTGTCAGGAAATTTCTCCTTGGTTTTAGGTTGGTTCTTTGTTTGATTGGTTTCTTATTGTGCCTTCAGGTTCTTTAGAGAATAGGTTGACCACCCCCTCCTTGTGGAAGACCCTTCGATATTGGAACACTGCTATCATGTCACCCCCTAGTCCTTCTTTTCATTAAACTAGACCTACCCAATTCCTGCAATCTTTTTTTACATGTTTTATCCAGGGCTGGGATTCAATTTTTTAACAACCGGTTCTGTGGGCATGGCTTAGGTGGTGGGTGTGGCTTGGTGGTCATGTGACTGGGTGGATATGGGTTGGTGGTCATGTTATTGGCTGGGCGTGGCCAACTCAATATCATTCACATTGACCCACGCATCTCCTTGCCTGGCCTCTCATGACTGTGGGGATGCTGCAACAGTTGTAAGTGTGAAAAGTGGTCATAAGTCACTTTTTTCAGTGCCATTGTAACTTTGAATGGTCACTTCACACAAGCAAAATACCAGCAAAGGAAGGGAAAAAACTCCAAAGACATTCCTGAGACAGGAAGTCTAGTCTTGCCAAGAATGTAATAAGGGTTAACAGAGAGGCAGTTTCTGTAAGCAACACCAGAATGTTTCCTTCCTGCCTTCCTTACAGGATTAGGCCAGTAATTTCTTCTAACAATTGATTCTCCAAACTGTTTAGAATGTTGAAACCAGTTCTAGCAAATAGGTGCGAATTGGTAGAATCCCACCCCTAGTTTTATCCTCCAGTCCAGTTTTGTGGATGATTAGGAAATATAAAAAATTGCTTTTTTCTACTTAACAATTAAGCCAGGAAAAATGTTTTCTGTTGCTTGCGTTACTGACCCTACTAGAAAAGCTAACTCCAATGAATTACATTCGTTGGTTCTACATATGCCTGTCTATTTACATATGTCAGTTCCTGGATTTATGACCATTCATTAAATAACGAGTTTCAAAGTTACAACAGCATTGAAAAGTGGCTTACAACTGGTTCTCTCATTGATCGTGATTCCAATTCGCATTTATGACCATTGCAGCATTTTACAGTCACATGATCACCATTTGCAACCTTTCCAGCAGGCTTCCAACAAGTAATGCCAATGGGGAAGCCAGCAGGGAAGGTCAGAAGTCACAATCACATGAAGTCTCACTTTATGACCATGGTGGTTTGCATAGTGACCATGACAAAAAAAATTGGGTGTGGTCATAAAATCGGGTGCGGTCATATGATGCTATTAGTAACCACATTACTTAACAGCGAATTTTCTAGTCTTGATTGTGGTTGAAAGTCAAGGATTACTGACCACCACAGATAATCAAAGTACATGATGATGATGATGATGATTGGCTTAATTAAAATAATTAGCACACAAAACATAAAGCTTTAACCAAATCTAGGCTTTTCATGGTTTTTAAAAATACATAAATTGTATAACTTCTTTCATCAGGAACAGGAATGTTTCATGTATCTGTCTATACTTGTGACTGTGAAGCAACCATCGGTTGAGTGTTTTCCTTGGGTGAAAATACTATCATAAATTAGTAATTACTATTGTGACTATAATCACATTGGTTGCAACTTCTTTCTGTTTTCCACTCTCTTCAGGTAATAAATGTATCATTTTTCAGCTCAGTGTGTTTTAACTGTATATCTTGGACTTTGCTTCTCATTGCTTCAAAGTTATATCTACAAATAACATTACTGGTATCCCATTTGTTTTGTGTGTACTTTTTATAAATTGAGCATGTGCAAACTTTTGAGGCAATGTGACATTTTCTCCAGATAGTGGAGAGCACCCTAAAACATTCAGCCAATTCATTTGCAGTTGTATGATATGGCACTGTTGTAGTCACAAAAAAACCCATGGGAATTCTGATCCTGTATCTACCACCTTTAAAAAAAAGGTTGCGGCCACGAGTGGTTCTGCAAAGGCGATGTGACTTTTTCCACAACAATGCTGCCATCCCCATAGGTTAAGTGATATTGGTTCTGGGTTCATTTGGACATTCCTGGCAAGATGAACAACACAGAGCTGTTTAATTTATTGCTCAATAAACAAGACTGAAAGCTAATGCCATCATCTTTACCAACACCCTCACCTTAGATAGCCTGATGACTTTCAATCTGCACATAATTCAGCTCTGTCAAGTTTAAATTTAATATAGTAATGGTATAATTCCACATCCTCATTCTTTTTTCAATATATTCCCATGACATCTGGATTGCTATGTAGACTTGAAATAGTGTCAGATCACATAGAGTTTCTCCTTAAATTATCTCAGCTGTGATGGGAAAACTCTCAATCTCTGAACGCACATTAAAGGAACCCACACCCAATAGTAAAATTTTCAGATTTGCATGATTATGTGTCCTTTTGACTCTTATTTGTACCACGTCCTCCAGAGAATAAATCCCAATGCTGCATTCAAGCAGCTATTATTATAAATAAATAAATAAATAAATAAATAAATATTATTATTTGTTTTTTAAAAGTGAACATTAGCACTGGAGGCCTATGAGCAAATGGTAAGAATCAACCCCTTCCCTATAAGTACTGATTGAAATAGCAATAGCAACAGCATTTAAATTTATATACCATTCTATATTACTTTACAGCTCTATATATGTTGTCTAAGTGGTTTACAGAGTCAGCATATTGCTCAGCATGTTCAGTATTCAGCACGTTCTGACCAGTTCTGGAGAACCAGTAGTAGAAATTTTGAGTAGTTTGGAGAACTGTCAAATACCACCTCTGACTAGCCCCGCCCCCATCTAGTCTTTGCCTCCCGAGTATCAGGTGATTGGTTGGGTATTCTTTTGCAAAGGAGAACAGAGCTGGAAAGCAGGTTAGTGGGATGGGGAGGGAATGGGATTTTTCAGTAACCTTCCCCCAGAGTAAGGAGGCAATGGGGATTTTGCAGTATCCTTCCCCTGCCATGCCCATCAAGCCACACCCACTAAGCCACACTATGCCCACCAAGCCACGCCAGAATAATTACTACAGAACTAGTAGTAATTATTTTTTAATCCCACCACTGATATTGCTCCCAATAATTTGGGTCCTCATTTTATTGACCTCAGAAGGAGACAAGGCTGAGTCAACCTCGAACCAGTCAGAATTGTAGGAATTGAACTCCTGGCAATATGAGCAGAGTTAGCCTTCAATACTGCATTATAACCACTGTGCCACCACGGTTCTTATGTTTAATTCCTGGAAAGCAAGCACACAGATGTTCTATGTTTATTTGTGCATAATTCTTAATTGTAGCAGAGAAGGACTGTGATGCAGAGGTTATTCGGTACTCACTGCTGTCTTTCATAATGTGTGATGTCATTTGTGGTGTTTGAAGCATCACACACAATTTTCACTGATGTAAATGTGATCTCACCTTTTTTGATTGTCTGAAAGCTTATTCACACTGTTTTATCCACTGCCATGTCCTTCCCACTTATAGAAAAATGTCCAAGGTGATGATGTGGTAAATAAAGTTGGCAGAAATCTGCTATAATAGTAAATGAACTCTAAAAATGATTGTGGGTGTCACATAACTGGTGGCCTTGGGATATTCACAACTGCTTGATTTGTCATCGTTGGTGTTTTTTGCCAGTTGGTTAGCTTGTAAGAATGAATTAAAATAATGTGAGTTTCATTGTTTGTGTCTACTGAAACATAGGTGTAACCTATGGATTCCAATAAATATTTGAAATAATACATTCAGCTTTTATCTAATTAAGTTCAGTTTCTGCCACTAACTAAATGTCCTATGAAACTTGCTGAGTTTTGTAAAACTTTCAGTCACATTTTCCTGTAAAAGTATTTCACCTTTGAGATGTACTTCAGTATGCTGAAATATACTAGGCAAAACATCATTCAATATCGTTTCAGCTTACATTTAGTTGTTTTGGTTAGGAAATGCAGCATCCAGGAGTTTAATAAAATTCAAATCCAATTGAAGCTTCTTCATTCAATTACAATCTGAATCATGATCTGTTTCACAGCAAAGCTCAGTGATTATTTTACAGTATTTTACATAAAATTGTTATTCCAATAGCTTTGTTTTTTTCCTGTGGTATAATATTTAAGTTGTATTTTTGATGGCTTTAGATTAGTATCTCTGAAATGTTACTTAAATGGATATTGTGTTATAACCAACATAGGAGAGGCAGCATTCAATTATACTGATAAAATTTTGCTGTTTATTCCTGCAGTGGCCAATATGGATGGCTTGATTTTCCCATTTATGCTACAGATTTCCAGGTTAGCTATCCCTGTTTCACATCTATTATTAAATCCTTCACCTGTCAGATGCACGAATGTATTTTTTTAAAGTAATGTTTTTACTTGCTGATCTTTAACAAATAGCTTGCTTTCTTATTGAACATATCCCATCTTGTTGCATTTTCTGGAAGTTTTCCCCACCCCCATACCTACATTAACTTGCTGGGTTAGAAGTGGTACCACGATGAAAGCAGAGTTAATGTTGCTACAATATTTTTTTGTTTTCATTATATTGTAAGTTTATTCACATTTCCTTTTAACAAATAGTGATAATAGCATCTCTAATATTCTTTGGAGATAGAAATTGCAGGTCCTTTCTTAAATGTAAAACCTTTCCCCTTTTAAATGCTTTTCAGAATTCTAGATTAGACAATATCTTAAAGCATTACTTAATTATTATTAAATTTTGTAATATTTTGCTTCTTTTTTCTTGATGCCTCGGTCATCACAAGGTTGTGTCTTCTTGCATAGCAAAAAAAAAAAAAATGCTAGTCAGTGGAATCTCTAAGGATTATTATATCATATAAGGGTAGCCCAAGATAGCTAAATAAAAATCCTAGCATACTTAATCCATCAATAACAATTATCTAATACATTACATGCCCTACCTGTTTTACGAACATCCACAGGGGGAAAAAGAACATGCTATAAAATCTAACTTTGGATTCAAAAGTAAATTTCATCAGTAAATATGGATAAAGCTTAATTTTGCATTATGACTAGAGCTTTGTTTTTAATCTACTATGAAATACTAGTAGTAGGATTTTAAAATTAATTTTATCAATACTTCCTTATATATAGCAGTTGCAGTAATTCAAAGGGATTGCCTTTAAATCAGCTTGTACCAAGAAGTTGTGAAAAGAAATAAGAAAGTTCTTTATTGCCATCTAGTGGTTAGATTTTTGAAGCCCTGTTTTGATCTGGACCTGAAAGTACTATAGTATTTTCTGAAACAAAATATCTTAGGCTACAGTACAAAACAAAGAGATCAGGAAAATATTAACATATTCTGAAAATTAAATACTTGAATAATCTGAAATGAATATTTAAACTGATCACCCATCTACAGTGAACAAGTCTACAATGGTTCTGCTCATGAACAAATAGTTTTCAACTTATGACCATTGGTTTAACAATCATTTGAAAGTATGACAGTGCTGAATGAAGAGATGAATGACCTGTACCCAAAGTAAGGGCCTGAAAAAACCTGAGTGCTTGGCAATCTACCTAGCCTTATGTCCATCTCAAGGCTGTTGCTCTCACCTGTCTTTCTCCCCATCTTGTGGGTCCTTTGGATCCTCCACCCCCCCCAGCTATGTACCCCTGGCCTTGATTTGTTTCCTACCTTATTGGGCTTCCACTGCCTCACTCCACTTACATTTCCAAAGATCACCTTTGCCAAGGGAAAGCAGCCAATGCACTATGCAATCTTCCTATACAGAAGCCACATGTAGTGCCATCCTGGAAATGGATGCCATATTTGGGAAGTAGCTGCAATTCTCAGATTGACAGTAGATCAGCTACTTCTCCTTGTGAGCTATGGAGGTGCTGCAATTTAGGCCTGGCCCAGGCCTCCCTGATCTCAAGAAATCAATGATCCACATGGTTGCTTATGACTGCAACAGGGACAGCCAGGCTGTGGTCATTTAATGAGATGAACATGTGGCTTCTTTGCTTAACAACCACTATGACATACAACCATTCTGAGCTAAGTTATGATCATAAGTCAAAGACTACCTATTTTTAATAACCATAATTTTCTCTTAATGGGAAATCTTCACACTGCTTTCTGATTATGCATACTTCTATTGTAATAATAGCTTTTGGAAGAGTCCTTTTCATATTATTATTTGTTCATATTACAGAAACTACAAAATAATTTGATCAGATGTTAACCTTGGTTGACTCTACAACACCATTAACAATACCTAAGTTTGAGTAGCAGCTTTTCTTTTCAATTTGCATCTAATTATTCCTGCGTGTTGTTCTTCTGCCACTTCTTCTGGAGAAAATTCTAGTGAACACCTTGTATTTCTAGGGGATATGAAAAACAACATTATTTTTTCTCAGAAAATATCTTCTGAAAAACATTGTCTCAAGTCAAATGTAGGTACTATGTACTAATGAACTTCATGAAACATAATGTGGCTTCATTGACAGCTCTCCATAACTATCTTCAATTTGATAGTTGTCTGTAAATTAACCCTAAATTCCACCCTACAGTTCTTTCTCTTGATTTTAAAAAAAATTTCTTTTGCATATATATAAAATGCAGAACTGAATCTGTGCCTAAAATGTTATTTCATGATACCTTGCCTGAACTTAATCCTTGGCTTAAGCATTCATCAACAAAATAAATGTGCATGTTTCTAATGGTCAAAGTTAGAAGGTAGTACAATATAATTCGAAGCAGAGAGAGAAGACTGAATCTTTCTGCCTGAGACCTGATGCAATACGTTGAGCATGAAGTGTTTAAAATGTTTGTTAAAATGATAAGTCAGAAAAAGCAGGCAAAAATATTAGCTGAGTTATGAAGAAATGGACAAGAGTGCATTACAACAGGTGAATAAAGACAGAACTGTTTTTTTTTTTGGCAATCCTGTTTGTTTGTTCCCAAAAAATTCCATTTGTATGGAGTGCTTGATTCATTTCAGGTATCCTTGCCAAGGAATCTCCCAACAGGACTTTTTATATTATGCTAGAGAGAGATCTCTTGGAAGAAATCCCATTCCTAAAAGCTTGTTAATGTTTTCCTTAAACTGTGTTGGCTAATTTACCATTTTTGCAAAGAAACAACAAATGCCAGTTAATGTGTTCAGGCACTCTAATTTAGATTTCATGTCTGACTTCATAAAACATAGTAATATATAAAGCCCATGTCACACTGCCCAACGGATGCAAAAAGGACACAGTGGACGAGCAAAATGTTCCATCCATTGTTATCCGCTCTCAAAAGGGGCAAAAAATTTGCATAACCGGAGCGGATAACACGGACACGGGGAGGATGCAGAGCGGATGCAAAGCGGATGCGGAACGGAAGCCCAGAGGATGGAAGCGGATGGGAGCGGATGGTGCAACCGCTGGGCTTCCGGGGGGGCTCAGCTAAGCAGACGCGGAACGGATACAGCGAATGCAGAACGAACGCCAAATGGATGAAGCGGATGCACAGCGGATGCAGAGCGGAAGCCTAATGGAGGCCTGGCGTTAATTGCACATGCAGGGAGGATGCATTGCATCAGCCCCACGGATATAATGGAAGCAGCTCGGAAGCAGGTCGCCATTCAGAGGAAAGACCTGCTGCCAGACACATCGACTGCCTTGCCTGCCCTGCCTGCATGTCTGCCTGCCAGCCTCCCTGCCAGCCTTGCTGCCAGCCTGCCTGCAAGCCTTGCTGCCAGCCGGTCTGCCTGCCAGCCTTGGTTCATGTCTGCCTGCCAGCCTTGGTGCCTGCCTGCCTGCAAGCCTTCCTGCCAGCCTTGGTGCCTGCCTCCCTGCCAGCCTTGGTGCCTGCCTCCCTGCCAGCCTTGGTGCCTGCCTTGGTGCCAGCCTCCCTGCCAGCCTTCCTGCCAGCCTTGGTGCCTGCCTCCCTGCCAGCCTTCCTGCCAGCCTTGGTTCCTGCCAGCCTCCCTGCCAGCCAGCAACCCCACAACCATGCGGAAGCATAGCAAGCCTCAGCCATCTGCTGCCAGCCCTGGCAAGAGGGACAGGGCTACCATCCCGCCCCCTGGCCCTCACTCTGGTTCTGCTGGGGCTTCTGCAGCACGGGCTCGCTCTTCTGGGGCTGGGGCTTCTGTTGCTTCTGCTTCTGGAGGAGCTGACTCCAGCACCAGCCACCTCCACAGCACCTGCACCCTTCACCCCTGAGACTGAGCGACCAAGAGGAGTGCCAGAGACTCATTTTTGTCTTATAGCTTGTTGTTAATAAAGTCTATTTTTGATTCACACACTTGATTCATTTCTTTTTTTTAATAAAGTCTTGCTGGAAACTTTTAGAAATGGTTTAAGCCTTAGCATGCTTGTGGGATGGGTTAAGATAGCTGTGGGATGGGCAGGGATACCTGTGGGATGGGTAATAGCTGTGGGATAGATAAACCTCCAGTGCAAGCATAGTGGGACTGTATGGTCCACCCTCCCAGGTGCCACACCTATGGCCCTTCATTATCAATAATAATGTAATAATTATCCACACATGTCAACATAAACACAACTCTTTATTAAACGCCCTGTTCATTGTAGGCCAACCAAACATACATGGCCCAATCTCATCCGTGTAATGAGACAGGCTGAAAGAAGCATCCATTAAGCATCTACCATCCTGTCTTGCCACTCCACCGCTCCAGCTGGGAAGTTGCACCATTGTCTCAGGAGGTTGCGCTGCTTCTTCGCTTCATGTGAGGCTCTGTTGGGGCCTTGCACATCCTCAGTGTCGATCAGGTTTCGCCCTTGCCTCCATTCACCAGGCTCCATGTCCCCATTGCCTTGCTGGAGGTCCACGAGCCTGTTCTGCAAGACTGGGTAGCGGGTGCGCATGAGATTGTGCAGGATGCAGCAAGCTTCCATGATCCTCCTCACGGTCTCTGGGCAATGCTGCATGGTGGTGAGAAGTACCTGGAACCTGTTGGCCAGGAAGCCAAAGGTGTTCTCCACCACCCGCCTTGCCCTGGACAGCCTGTAGCTGAAGATCCTCTCTTCACGGGTGATGAATCTGGAAGTATAGGGCTTCATGAGGTAGGTTGTGAGGGAGAAGGCGTCATCCCCCACGATGAGGTATGTCCCCCATCTTGTATGTCGTTGGGCAGGGGTTCTGGATCTGGGAAGCCCACAATGAGGTTTGTGGGATGGGTTCCAGCTCCTCCTTGAGGTGATTGGCGTTGTATACCTGGGCATCTGAAGAGGAGCCGTTGCCTGAAGCATCGATGTACATGAACTTGTAGTCAGCATCGACCATGGCGAAGAGGATGATGCTGAAGAAGCCCTTGGAGTTGAAATAAGTGGACCCTGAGTTGGCTGGAGCTTTGCAGGCCACGTGCTTCCCATCTATGGCTCCAACGGTGTGGGGGAAGTTCCACTTCTGATACCACTGCTCTGCAACTTTCTTCCCTCCTTCTTCAGTGGAGGGGTACTGGAGGAGCTCCTCCTTGTATTCTTCGATGATGGCCTGCACCACTTCTCTGGCCACAATGCTGATGGTGTTGGATGGCACCCTCCAGCCGTACTGCATGCTCCTGTGGGAGGTCCCTGAGGCCAGGTGGCGCAGAGTGAGTGCCACCTTGAGCCCAGGTTCCAGGCTGGGCCGGAAGCTGGTGTTTGCCTTGGTCAACCTGGGTGTCAGGCGCTGCACAACTTCGTCAAACATGGCTGGAGGCATCCTCATGAAGTTCTGGAACGCCCGAGTGTCTTCGTTCCTGAGCTCCACCATCAACTTGTTGTACAGTCCGTCCTCTGCTCTTCTGGTGAACCATCTTTGGATCCAGACTCTTTTTGGGTGGCTCCTTTTCTTCTCGCAGTAGAGTTCACAGAGCCTGCAGATGGCTTCGCACTGTTGCAGAACGATGGTGGCTGCCGAAAGGACTTTGTTACAATCCACGGTGGACATGACTGGATGCTGTGGAAGAGGAAGAGGCAGATGAAGGCTGCAGAGGTCTGCACCGCTGGGCTGCTGTTCTGAAAGTGAGATGCAGATGAGTTGCTCCCCCTTTTTATAGGAAATATAGTTTTTCCGCTAGGCATCCTCTAGGCATCCTCTAGGCATCCTCTAGACATCCTTAATATCTGAGATAGGTCCCCTCTGCGAACATTTTTTCTGTTTTAAACGCTTTGTTTCCATTCTGCATCTGCTAGGCATCCGTTATGCATCCATTATGCATCCATTCCGCTTCCTCCCTGCGTCCGGGCGGATGGAGTTGCGCGGATGCGTAGCGGATGCCTAGTGGATATAGTGGATGTGTAACGGATGCATAGCGGATGCGTAGCGGATGCATAGCGGATGCAGAATGGACGAACTGGATACATTTTCCACGCAAAAGTTTTAGGCAGGCCAAAACTTTCGGAGCGGATGAAACGTCAATAAACGGATGCTGGACGGATAGAGAGGAAGCAAAACAGAGGCAGTGAGTACATCGCGTTTTCGAACGGATGGCAAGGTTTTTTGTCCGTTTTACATCCTCTTTGCATCCGTTGGTTCAGTGTGACATGGGCTTAAGTACTTGAAATGCCTTTTTCTTTTAAAACTTCCTAAACAAAAAGGACTGAACACACAGGCCTATCTGTATCCAGAAAACATCTCTTGCAAACACATTGTTACTTCACAAGGTGGTGCCGTTACTCTTGATCTCTCCATTTCTGTTCTGAGAATCTAAAACACATGCAAATAAATGTGCAAGGAAAATTTAAGTTGCAACAAGCTTCCTGGCAGAGCTTATTGTGGTTTTTAAAGACTACCTAAGTACCCTGCCCTTTGTCTTAAAATATGCTTTTGCCTTACTGCTTTAAATTATACAAAGCTAATTAAGATGGGTGACTTGTACAAAACAAAGCATTTATCAGAGGGCACAGCTCCATCTATTCACGTAGAGCTGTCATTCTGTTCTAACATCCAAGGTAAGCTCTTAGACTATGAAGAGCTACGAGTGCTATAATCCAAATTCAAATGACATTATTTTATGCTAGGTCAACATACATTCTGAAAGGGATGTACTGCCAGACCATGTGACACAAAGTACTTCATTCTGTACATTCTGGCATCTGTACAATAATGTCATTGAATGCATGCTATGATTTTGATATCCTTGTCATATGTTCTGGATGTCACTACCCCTTTATTCTCTGTAATTTGTGGCTACTTTAAAAAAAAAAAAGGTATAAGCAAGGGCATTATGTTAATGACGATGTACTGGTAGCCCAAGGAACATATCGACACTAGAATTGGGTTACAGCTCCTCTCTTTTCAATGAATCCTGACAATTAGCCTTCTGCATTGAATTCTGTAGTGATTGTGTATATATCCAATCAGTACACTGAGAGTTTAAGGTAGAATAATACATGGGAACTCTCCTTTCATGGCTGAGAGATAGTGGCAGGGCTACGGGGAAATGTGCTATAAATGGGATACTTGAACTTGACCTTCCCAGTCCTCTTCCAAAACCTTTCAGAACCCAGCCGTCTTTCAAAACCTGGAAAGAAAATCTATGGAATGCCTTGGCAATAAAAGCAGCATGAAATCAATATTATGTTTCCCATTGTCGAGGTTATCATATGAATGTGCCAATGAATAGACAATTCTAATATTCTTGTTTCCAAGTCTTATATTTGGTTTTGCTGCTTTCAACAATCCTCCAATCATATTTTATTGTTGGAGCTCTTCATGCCTTTTTACTTTCTGGTAGCTTTTCAGTCTTTTCTCACTAGCACCTAACAATAGCCCAATAGCACAAACATATCCCAGCAACCTTTTTTTTAAGGCTGCCCAACTTATCACCAAGTCATGATATTGTCTCATGTTTAATTCATACCGAAGCAGCTGTAAGCCTTAGCTTCTCCAGTTTTCAAATATTGATTCTTCTTTTAAGCAGGCAATAAGCCATGACAGCTTTCCTATAGATACAATCTGATATGCTTCATTGATCCTTCTGTTGCTGATCCTAGGAATGGGATCATTGTGACATTATTGAACAGTTTAGGCCAGTGGGTCTCAACTTTGGCAAGATTCCTGAACTTCAATGCCCAGAATTCACCAGCCAACACTGTGGGTTTTTTTTTGCCTTGAATGGCAGAGGTTCCCTTCATATGCCATGTCTGGAGCTGATCCTGACTCAGAGTCCTTGATCAGCCTGAAGAGAAGCAATTAATGGTTCTTTCATAACCATACATTATGAAATAAAGTAGGAGAGATACAGCTCTCTTCCCATTGTTTCATGGCCCAATATTTCTGTTCCCTATCAGCTGCTGGGTTGGATGTTTCCAAGCTCAGAAGATGGGTGGGATGGATGAGCTTGCTCTCTGTGCCCTTCATTGTGCAAATCCTCAATATGCCAATCAGACTGAGGCTATTTTTAAACTTGGCCTCAGTATGCTTTTAAAAGAGTACTAGACCCAGGTTTCAGTATTGGACCATGGAGTCAAGTAGGAAGGAGCTGTTCTGCTGCCATGAAAATTTGCTTGATTCTGGTCATCTTTTTGAATTTGTCTACCCAACTTTTACAATTCCAGGAGCTACTTTTCTGGCTGGACGAGGAGACAGATGAAGAGAACGAACCAACTTTTTCAAATTTTTGGTTTTCTGGCAGGTAAAGGAAGACCAATGTCTTTCTGAACCTGACATTTCTCCATAACTGGGATTGATTTGAAAGGCTGGAAAAGATGGCAAGTGTCATGAGAGAGGTGACTTTTTAAAAGCCCCAGACCTGCGAAGCCTCCAGACCTGTGAAGACACCCACAGCATTAGAAAGTTGAAGACCCTTTTGCCATCTTTCCTAATTTGTCAGAGTGAATTCTGACAAAAGGCTAAACCTGCTGTACTGTCATTGCCAGATGGTTCCCTGATAGCATGGGTGAAATTGAAAGCTGGGGAAACCAGTCTTCCAAGTGTGAGAAATGAAAACATTAACCTTTGGCTACAAGCCCAAATAAAAACAATTGGGCTTTGCAAAACAAATTGCTTTATTGGTTTCAGGAGAGAAGACCATTTTAGTGAAACTTGAGAAAGAGTCCCTAGAGTCTAGAGTACTGCATCCAGTTTTGTCACCACATTATAAAAAAGATGTTGAGATTCCAGAAAAAGTACAGAGAAGAGCAACCAGGATGATTAGGGGACTGGAGATTAAGGCATATGAAGAACGGTTGCAGGAACTTGGCTTGGCTAGTCTAGAAAAGAGAAGAACCAGGGGACACATGATAGCGGTCTTCCAATATTTGAGGGGCTGCCACAGAGAGGAAGGGGTCAAGCTATTTTCTAAAGTACCTTTAGGCCAGATAAGGAATAATGAATGGAAACTGAACAAGGAGAGATTTTATCTGGAAATAAGGACAAACTTTCTGACAGTGAGAACAATCAACCAATGGAACACCTTGCCTTCAGAAGTTGTTGGAGCGCCATCACTTGAGACCTTCAAGAACTGCCATTCGTCAGAAATGGTGTAGGGTCTCCTGCTTGGGCGGGGGATTGGACCAGATGACCTATAAGGTCCCTTCCCATTCTGATTATCTGTTATCTGTTAAGCCATGGAGAAGGCTTTACTATAGAATTCCAATATTCAAAAACTGATAGAAAAATTAAATGTGCAGAAGTCTCCCTTAAGCCCCGGGAAAGGAGAGAGTATTAGGAAGAGGCTTAGCATGATTCCTTCTTAACTAATTGGGTTGTAAGAGGGGCAGAAAGAAAAATCAATCAAACCTGCCAGATCTTGATTTTGCTAGAAATCTGCTGGCTGATCTTGATTTTTTCCACTGCAGCATTGTTTTCTGACCTAGGCAACTCAAAGGGCTAATGGGAAGGGGGACTTTCCTGCACTCTTTTACCTCTCCTGTTGCTGAGAAGGAAAATACCTTACTACTTAAGCAAGTATTTTTTTTTCCTACTTCCTACCAGTCCCGTCTTACATGCCTACATTCTGTTACAATACAATTCTGCATCCTGTGCAGCACCTGTTTGGAAGGGAACTTAAAGATCCTCCCACAACCTAAAGTGTGATTTTGGGGAACCAAGACACAGGACATAGAATAATAGGTTGGAAGGGACCTTTGAGGTCTTCTAGTCTAACCCCTGCTTGAGCAGGAAATCATTCCGGAAGAAACAGTTGCCCAACTTCTTCTTGAAAACCTCCAGTGATAGAGCACCCACAACTTTTGGAGGCAAGCTGTTCCACTGATGAATTGTTCTCACTGTGAGGAAATTCTAGATTGGATTTCTTTTTTAAATAATCTTCCACCTTACTTCTTGTCCTGTCCTCAGGTGCTTCAGAGAATAGATTGACCCCTTCTTCTCTGCGGCAGTCTCTCAAGTTCTGGAGAGTGTTCTCAAGTCACCCCTGGTCCTCTTCCTGACACTAGCCATACCCAATTCCCACAACCCATCCCCTACTGCTTCAGCCTCCAGCCACATAATCATTTTTGTTGCTCTTCTCTGCACTCTCTCAATTATCTTTTCTATACCTGGTGGTGACCTGAACTGGATGCAGATACCAAGTGAAGGGAAACCCCAAGGTGCTTTTTTTTCAGGAGACAGCTGGGTTTCCTTGTTTCTTCTTGGAAGACATTTCCCTTTTCATTCCAGAAGCTTCTTCAGCTCTGACTGAATGGTGGGGAATGGGAAGAGTGGAAAATCCAGTCACCATCCAGTCAGAGCTGAAGAAGCTTCTGGGATGAGAAGCGAAATGCCTTCCAAGAAACCACAAGGAAATCCAGTTGTTTCCTGAAAAAGCACCTTTGGGACAACTAGGACCCGGACGATGGAGAAGTCTCCACAGACAAACTGAGGGGGAAAGTGCGTGAGGCCCGGTCGGAAGGGATAACCGGCCACGAAACTCGGAGAAACTATGGGGAGTTCCTGGGAAGAAAGGGGGCCGGGGGTGGGTTGGGGAATCTTCCTTCCGGAGGCCCTTCAGGCAGGTCGGCTATTTGCCACCGCTGCATCGAGGGTGCTGTTAGTGCCGCTCTCTCCGGAGCGCGGCGCTAGGAAGCCGCGCTCGGCGGCCCTGAAGGAGCGGAACGAACAGCGAGCGGAGCCTCGTCGAAGAGCAAGGGCGGCCACACAGCCGCTCGTTCGCTCCGCCGCTCTTGCGTCGAGGAGGCAGACGGGGGGGGTGGGCGGGAGGGGCGCGAAGGCTGGAAGGTGCTGCCCGCCGAGCCCGAGGGCGGCCGGGCAAGCGCCTTTCTTGGAGGCGGGGGCAGCTGTTTTCGCTCATCCCGCTGCCCGCCGAGAGAACTTCCACTCGGAGCAACAGCCCGGAGCTTCTGGCGGCGGCGGCGCCTGTGCTGCGGTGGGAAGCGACCACGCCTCGCGAACTCGCAAAGGCGGTCTCGGGCTCTGGGAAGCGTGACGAGAAAGAGGCGGAGGGAAAGAAGGCGGCGGCGGCGGCGGCGGGACCCGCAGCTCGGTGGGCGTCTCCTCGCGGGACGGAACCCTCGCTCTCGGTCTCTCGCCGCCGCCCCATCCTGTGGCTACCAGCATGGCCGCTCGGTCCCGGCGCCCCTGGCTGAGTGTCGTCCTGGGGCTGGTCTTGGGGTTCACTGTCGCCTCCTGGCTCATCGCCCCCAAAGTGGTCGAGCTGAGCGAGAGGAAAAGGCGCGGCAGCCACGGCGGCTCCCTGAGTGGAGGAGGCGGCGGCGGCGGCGGCGGCGGCGACGACGGCAGCAATAACCTCTGTGCTTTCTATGGCCGCGTGGCTGGTCTGCCCGGAGGAAAAAGGCAGCTGCGACCCGAGGAGCCGGCGGTGACGGCTGACGGCTTGGGGGGCGCTGGCGGTAGGCACAGGCGGTGGGAGAAGGAGCGGGAACCCCGGCCGCCGCCGCCGCCGGCCGCCGCAGATGGGCCGGTGCCGAGTCTCCCGGTTGCAGCTGCTGGAAGAGATCCTCAGGCAGAGGACGAGGAGGAGGAAGAAGGCGGCGCTGGCCGCCACGGCAGCAGCCACAACGGCAGCGGGGACTACGCGGGCACCCCGGGCTGTGCCAAAACCGGGCACTTCCTTTACGTCGGGGTGATGACCGCCCAGAAGTACCTGGGCAGCCGAGCGCTCGCAGCGCAGCGGACCTGGGCGCGCTCCATCTCCGGGCGGGTGGAGTTCTTCTGTAGCGAGGGATCGGTCCCTCCTCCCGGCCTAAAAGGGGAGCAGCCCCTGCCGGTCGTGGCTTTACCCGGCGTGGACGATTCGTATCCGCCGCAGAAGAAATCCTTCATGATGCTCAAGTATATGTACGACCACTACCTGGACACCTATGAGTGGTTCATGAGGGCGGACGACGATGTCTACATCAAAGGTGAGAACCAGAGGTGTGTTGGTGTGTCTTTGTCTTGGGCGGAAAGAGAGTCCCTCTCAGGACTGACCACGTGCAGAGGGCACCAGTGGTGTGATCCGAAAAGTGTAACTAGCAGCAGGAGGCTTGTGGTTGGTATAGATAAAGGGCAGGACTTCTTGAAAGCTTTAAAATCTGCCTTTTGCAGATACAAAAACTCTGCAGCATCTGTCCACATATTCCGTAATGTCCACGCACTTGCTAAATATTTGAAATTATGAGGGATCAAATCCTGATGAAATTCTGCATGAACCTGCTAAATATTTGCTAAAGCTGAGCAAGTAAAGAAACCCTCTTATTTGGATTCACGAGTCCCTTGTTATCTGCTTCTCAAAACTGACTTTAGAAACAAGCTGCAAAAAAAGTACACCTTTACAAAAAGACTGCTGTGATTTGAGTTCAATTCTTGGAGGTTGCGTGAATAACACACCTTGTCCAGAATCATCTCATGGAAGAATGGCAATAGCCATGCAAACACATTGATAGATTTCAAGTTATTGCAAAATCTGGGTGGAAGGGACCATAATGTACCATTGGGAACAGTTAGGGTTTTCTTTTTTAAGAAGGTTTATATTGAGACACAGTCTACTACTGTTGGTTCTATCTAGTAGTAATTTGAAGTTATTCCCACCCGCAAACTTTTAGCACATTGTTGATATTGTAGAATTTCACTCTGTACCTTCAAATCAATGAAAAGGGGGAAACAAAGTCTAGTAATGCTTTTAATTTAAATTATATTTTCAGAAAGCTTTACAAAGTAAGTGAGGGTGCTAAGTTGAAGGGCCCAGAGAAAGTTGTGTGGTGGAGAGAAGACAGGGAATAGACAAGGTGAGACATTGAATATAAGACCTCTCTAATTGATATTGATAACTGTGAATAAAGCATGGGACAGAACATATAATTATAAATGATATAATTCTTTAATTAGATTTGGAAAGTTAGAAGTGTCACAAAATAAACTAGATTAGTATTTGTGTAATATACCACATGTAAACAGTCTATTAATATGATGTACAAAGTAATTTACGAAGTATTTTTCCAACTTTATTTAATATTCTTTTGTACTGCTTTATAAAAATAATAACTTATAAAGTAATAAATTGTTAACTAACTCTCTCTGTCCACAACTAGAATGCAACATAAATAAACTTAAGTGGAATTAGAAAGAAAAGTTTATAGAAGTCCTTTTCATGGTGGTGGTGTTCCTAAAAGTTTTCAACAACTGTTTCCATCACCCCCATTGATGGGAATTGTACTGTACACATCTGGAGGCAGCTGGATTAAGTTGTACAAGTCTGGTTTATAGTTTCTGAACTAGTAAATTGCCAGATGTGAGTTTTATTTTCTCTTTATTTCAAAGATTTTAATACCAGCTCTGGCATAGTCTTTAAATTTCAGAGAAAACTCAATTGACAGGTCCCCAGAATTGTAAAGGTGTATCAGTAATATTTATCAAAGGTCTCAATTCATAAGGTTGTTTGTAAATTCCAATTCCAACTAATTTAGCTTTTTAACCAAGTATGTGCCTTGTAATACAGATAGTCCTCGACCTACTTCAGTTTATTTAGTGACCGTTCAAAGTTACAACCGCTCTGAAAAAGGTGACAACTAATTTTTCACAGTTACAACCGTTGCAGCATCCCATGATCATGTGATCTAAATTCATATGCTTGGCAACTGGTTCATATTTATGATGGTTGCAGTGTCCTGGGGTCATGTGATCCTCTTTTGTGACTTTCTGACAAGTAAAGTCAATGGGGAGGCCAGATTCACTTAACCAGGTGACTAACTTATCAACTGCAGTGATTTACTTAACAACTGTGGCAAGAAAGGTCATAAAAACTCACTTAACAAATATCAAAACTCACTTAACAAATATCTAATTAAACAGAAATTTTGGGCTCAGTTATGGTTTTAAGTTGAAGATTTTATATTTACTTACCTGGAACAAATATATAGGATTCTATAGTTCTTAGAAAAGTATACTTTGGACAAGAATGTAAATTTGATAGCTAGACAACTAAATCAATTCTTTCTGGTAATTAATCAAACAGCCTTTACTGCATCTATTGTATAAATACATCCCAGCTCTTCTGAATACTTGCCTGACATCCACTAAAATAGTTGAATGTAAATCATTTTTTTGCAAAGTAATACAGTGCACTCTTTATGTTTTGAACAGAGCATAGCTAGATCACTGAAATGAAAAAGGAACCCTGTGGAATGATAAAAATTTGATTAGGATCCTAAATTCTCTGTATGTTAGTGGAGTTTGTATTGCAGAACTATAAAAGACCATCCATTTGCTACTATATGTTGTGATTTCTCCCTAAAATAACAGAAGAGAAGGGGAGTAGAGCTTAGTGACTGATATGCCTCCTTTCTAAACATAGACAAAGCTTTGTTCTAGTATCTCCAACCATAGTACTTTAGAGGAATAATATGAAGCATTATGTTAATTTTTGCCTGCAAATATATAATTCTTTTCAAAGACAAACCATTACAAGCATTTTTCTTTTCCTTTGTATTTTAAAGTTGTATTTTTAAATTTAGTAAGAATTTAAAGGAATTGAGCTTCAGAACACTTGTATGTATTTCTCTGGAATTAGGCAGGATTCCTCTCAAGAATATCATGTACTGTGTCTGCCTCCAGCAAAATATGGGTTTTCCATACTAATCAGTGAAAAATTGGTTTTTTGAAACTTGCTTAAGAGGGAACAAACCAAACCATTCCACTTCTGAATTTATTAAATAAAAATATGTGCTAAATTATGAATTTATGGAAATGTGTTTGTATGAAAAGAGAAAAATACAAAGAGTAAATAGATTATTATTGAAGATGCTTTTAAGACACATTTATGAAACATGTTTATGAAAGAAGTGTACTGTTGGCCTTAGCAGACTGTGATACTGCTAACAAAATTGATTTTCAAAACACACAAAAAGATGCAATGTAATTCCCATTGCCTGGGAGTAAGGCCCATTATACAAAGAGTACTTTAAAAGGCAAATATATTGTTCTCTATGTAAAAGATATATTTGTTCTGTAAATAATATCTTTTGATATTTTTTTCCGTTTAGGTGAAAAATTGGAGGAGTTCCTTCGATCACTGAATAGCAGCAAACCTCTTTATTTGGGACAGACAGGACTAGGAAATACAGAAGAACTTGGAAAATTGGGTCTTGAACCAGGAGAGAACTTCTGCATGGGCGGGCCTGGGATGATCTTCAGTCGTGAGGTTCTCAGAAGGATGGTACCACATATAGGTGAATGTCTTCAAGAGATGTACACGACTCATGAGGACGTGGAAGTGGGCAGATGTGTTCGGCGATTTGGTGGTACTCAGTGTGTCTGGTCATATGAGGTAAGGAATGGTGATGATGGCATTTGTACATTATATGAGTACACATTTCGACTACATACTCTGACCACATGTATCTGTCCACAAAAATATACAGCATGTGAGGTGTTGCAGACTTAAACAACATATTTTAAGATGTTGTATGATTTACTCAATGGGCTGTGCTATTTTGCATTCATAACAGAACTTAATGTATTTTGTTTTGTTGATGGCATGCTACAAATCAGCTTACACTGAGTTCAATATATGCCAAAGTATCATACCATCTTCAGTTACTGTATGTACTATTGGGGTAGAACTCAGTTAATTGGAGAAATGGGTTGTATAAGTGAAATTTAGTGCATATTCATCATAATTCAAAACACCACCATGATAGGATGCATTCTTGTATATTGTTTTGTTATTTCATGGTTTTGGTATTAACTTGAAAGTGCATATATAAATAATGTAATAATCCATATATTTATTTAGATTGTAGCAATACCTGTCTGGGATTTATTTCTGGTTTAGCATAGAGCTGTCTGACTTAATGGAAAAAGTTTGGCATCACTTCTCAGAATGCAGTTTGCTGTTGGAACAGAAAAGAGCAAAATTTGGGCCTTTCTGTCTTATGAAAAGCAGTTTTCTTGCAATCCAGTTTGCCACAATTTGAGCTGGATTTGGTTTTGAATGATTTCTCAGTCTCTCCCAGACTAATCTTGAGATAGCAATTTTGATCTCAAAATGTAGCTAATACTAAAGGAACACTTTCAGGGATGTAGGAACATAAAATATTTTTATATTTCTATTTTTTATATAAAATAGAATATTTTATCTAATGCTTTGATTATAAATATCAAAGCATATTTCAGAGTTCAGAATGGTTTACATATGTCTGGACATACATCACTTTATGAGTTAACTCTAACCTTACTGCTTTTAAGAAAGAAGTTAAAAATGTCCACTCCTGCTAGATTTTTGTGGTGGTATGATTCTAGTGGCTTGTAATTCTTTATTTTAAATTGGTACTCCTCATGAGTTTCTTACAGGTAGAAATATGGGGTGAAATAATATCTACTGTACTTACCTGTAACATGAACCTCAAATATTTGGAGCTTAACATTAAGACATTGACATATAGCAGAAATCATAATAGGTTTTTTTTCCACTGTGTTTCTCACAAAATAAGGCTGGGCCTTATTTTTTTTTTTTGACCCCCGAAAAAACGGCTAGGCCGTCTTTTGGGGGATGACTTAATTTCCTCCCCCAACTAGAGCGGCCCATATGCACATACCTCGCTGCGATGCTGCTTCTATCGGCCGATGAAAGCTCCCCGAAGGCAGAGTCCCCAGCCGCTTCAGGGCGTGGCATGTCTGCCCATGTCCCCTTGCCTTTAGGCAGTCTCTTTCAGACGATGGAAGCTCCCCAAGGACAGTCATCAGCCACTGGTGGCCTTGGGGCGAGTGCACACACACACTCCCCTCGCTGTGAGGCCGCTTCTATCAGCCGATGAAAGCTCCTTGAAGGCAGAGTCCCCAGCTGCTTTGGGGTGAGGTGTGGCTGCCCATGTCCCCTCGCCTTTAGGCAGTCTCTTTCGGACGATGGAAGCTCCCCAAGGACAG
This sequence comes from Laticauda colubrina, assembly GCA_015471245.1. Classification (NCBI taxonomy): domain Eukaryota; kingdom Metazoa; phylum Chordata; class Lepidosauria; order Squamata; family Elapidae; genus Laticauda; species Laticauda colubrina. The sequence goes on along the minus strand of BLBF01000004.1, from coordinate 65,463,525 downwards.
TCATCAGCCACTTAAATCAGCCAATAGAAGCGGCCTCGTAGCGAGGGGAATGTGTGTGTGCACTCGCCCCAAGGCCGCTTCTACCAGCCAATCGAAGTGGCTGGTAACTGCACTTGGGGAGCTTCCATCTCCCGAAAGAGACTGCCTAAAGGCGAGGGGACACAGGCAGCCACGCCTTACCCTGAAGCAGTTGGGGACTCTGCCTTCGGGGAGCTTCTATCAGCTATCAGGGTATTCTAGCCTAGGCTACCTGCAGGGCACTCCTAAAGGCAAGTTTTCTCCCCATCCCCCTGCCCTTCCCCCCCCCCCATTTCTCTTCACCTTGTGTAGTTCTAACGAACGATGTGAGAAATGGCGGGGAAAAGCATGGTTTAAATAGGCCTAAATTTTGGGGGCAGGGCTTAATTTCACCTCATGCCTAGAAATCATGCTGGGCCTTCCTATTGGTGGACGCCGTATTGTTGGAGAAACAAGGTATCTAATACACATATCAAAATTGATCTTACCTTGCATATCCAATAAAGACATGCATACAACCAAGTCGTCATGGATTCCTGGAAGTTATAGCACTCTATTTCATTCACTGAATATTACCATATGTGGACTTTCTCATTCTTCTGCTCTGCAGTGGGACATGTTCTCCTTTCCCGTCTATTGATTTTAATTTTGGTTAACATTTTTGAAATGGAAGGAATGTCAAGGTGTACATGGGATATGGTATGATGTTTCTTATATAAAATGAAATCATTTTACTGGATGTGCTTAAAGTGATTCTTAATTATGACATTAAAAGACTATTGAAATAGATCATAAATGCAGAGTAGGAAAATAGTTTACATATTACATATTATATATTATGAAATTAGTTTAGTTGGCAGAAATAATTTATGTTTTCACTATTGAAACATACAATGCATTAATAGGATACAGTAGTTCATTCTCTGTAAGATTTATAGTAATCCCAGTATTGTTTAGAAATTGACTTATGATTTTAGGGAATGCCATTTGAAGGTTATCTTCCATTCTTCCATTGTGTATGGTGAGCAACAGTTTTGATGCATCATCCCAAACTCATCTCTTGATTTCTCACAAGGTGGCCATTTTTTGTGGTGACAACTTCCCAGTCAGAATCCTCAAAATACAATAATGTTGCTTTGCATGCCTGGAATTACAAAATTAAAACTCTTTTTCCAAACCTCAACATTTAATTAAAATATATTTGAGATCACCACGTTGATCAGATAGCATTGAGATTACCTGATTTGCCTATATTTACTTTGTAAATTGAAGACATAAAGGTGTATAATTATTATTGTTGTATAATTATTAGGTGTATAATTATTATTATTATTATTGTATTATTACTTATGTTCTAACTTATTTTGCTACTAATTTAGCATTAAAATATCCTTGCCCTTGTGTTACTAGCTCATTAAACAGAAAAAAAAATCAATTTAAATAGGCTAATGAATGAGGTTATATGCTATGAAAGGCAAGACAGAGAAAAGTAATTGGATTTGCTGAAAACATAGCATGCTTCCATTTTCTTTTGAAAAACATTTAAAAAGTAAAGTGTGCAACATAAAATATCTACTACAATCATCCAAATTCCATTATGTTGTTAAAACACAGAATATTAAAATATAATGAGGAACAAATATATGACCTCTGTAATCCTGCAAAACCCTTAAAGTTTTGAAAAGTTGGAGCAAATTTCCCCTTCCTGTCTCAGCACATTCAGAGGCCTGGGTAAAAGTTGGTTGGTAGAATGTTATCTTTCATCTGATTCAGAGAGAAAGCAGTTTTATTCATTTTTGACTTATAGTATACCTGTTGATTCATTAAGTACCATCTGGTCAGTGTTAACCCAGACACCCTCTTCTCCGGGATGATCTATAACCAACTTTGCCCTTCAGATCTCCCATATTGCACACATGGTCATGGTAATTATTAACCACCTTACTGCTACCATGTTACTCCAACAATACAGCCTCCACCAATAGGAAGCCCCACCATGTTTTATAGGCATTCAATTTATAAAATCAAATTAAGTCCCTCCTCCCCAAATTAAGGCCCATATTAAACATGTGAAATAGGGAGGGAATGGCGGGGGGGCTTTCATTTAGAAAGTACTTGCATGCCTGGATATGGTGCTGCCTGCGTTGGTGGGGCACTTCATACCGGGAGACCTTTCGCCACCTTTGCTTTTCTTTCTTCCTTGCTGCCGTGGCGTTAGAAGAACGCCGCAGCATTTGGCGCAGCCATGTGCAGCCAGTCAGGGCTCCTCCCTGCAACTGGAGCCCTGAGGAGACACTTGGCTTCAGGCGCTCCCGGTGCCGCGTTCCGAGGGAAGGTGCTCGCCTGAGAGGATCTCTCCCTCTCTCTCTCTCTCTCTCTCTCCCCGCAAGGTCTGCGCTGCGGGTGAGGAGGAGGACGGTGCAGCCAGTTCCTTCTGTTTTCTGAGAGGTTAGGAAGCCGTGGCTTTGCACAGCAAGCAAAGCGCTGCTCGCCTGGGCAAGATTTGGGAATGAGGGGCAGGAGGAGGCATGCACGCACCTGCGGCTCGCTTTCCTGGCTCTGCTCAGCCCACACGGCTCTGGCGTGACCCTGGCAGTATGAGCGGAGGGTCCGGCGGGGAGGCGCACGCTGCCGGAAAGGAGGGCCTGCCTGTCAGCTTTGCCTGGGGTGCCCAGCACAGCGAGCGCCTCCCCGCCGGACCCTCCGCTCATCCTGTCAGGGCTGCGCCAGAGCCGTGCGGAATGGGCAGAGCCGGGAAAGTGAGCTGCAGTTGTGTGCATGCCTCCTCCTGCCCCTTGTTCCCAAATCTCGCCTGGGCGAGCAGCGCTTTGCTTGCTGCGCAAAGTCACAGCTTCCTTACCTCTCCTCAAGCAGAAGGAACTGGCTGCAGCCTCCTCCTCCTCCTCAACCGCAGCGCAGACCTTGCAGGGAGAGAGAGAGAGAGAGAGAGGGAGAGATCCTCTTGGGCGAGCACCTTCCCTCGGAACGCGGCGATGGGAGCGCCTGAAGCCAAGTGTCTCCTCAGGGCTCCAGTTGCAGGGAGGAGCCCTGACTGGCTGCACATGGCTGCGCCAAACGCCGCGGCATTCTTCTAACGCCATGGCAGCAAGCGAGAAGGAAAAGGTCTCCCGAACCCCAAGATGTCGCCGCCCACCCACCTGAGGATGCAAGGGGGGAAATTAAGTCACCCCTGAAAAGACGGCCTAGCCATTTTTTCGGGGGTCAAAAAAATATAAGGCCCGACCTTATAATGTGAGAAACACGGTAGTTGCATCTTCCCCTTCCTTCCACCTTTCCAAACACACTGGACTTTTCAGGGGATGTATGTCTTGATATATTGTGTTCAAGGTAATTTGAGTGTCTTAACAACTAAGGGTTGTTTAGTTCAATGAACTATTTGTTTTTTGTTTTTTTTTGCTAGCCATTATATTCTCAAGAGACTTCTCCAGCCCCAAAGTTCAGAAGTATCAGTATTCTTTCTATCCTCCTTCAGAGTCCAACTTTTGTTTCCCTATAATGTCCCAAAGAAAACCATTGTCTGACAATTCTGATTTTTTAAAATAGATAAAGAGGTGTCAAGCATTTGAATATCTTTCTCTTGTTCTTCATTGTTACATGTCCAAGTGGTAGTCTGAGCCATATTGATTAACTTCTGGTTTCTTTACTGTTGATACTTTTATCATAAAATGCACAAGCTTTCTGCCATTTCATTATATTGCTGCTGTACCTGTTGGCATTAGTTTGTTGTTCCTTATATATAATTACAGTATAATCCCTTTTTTTTTCATCATGTCCCTTCATTTTCATTATTAGAATCTCCAGTAAATTTTCAATACATTTTCAGAGTGATGTCATCAGGGCAGGGCAGGTTATTGATGTCACCCCCCCCCCAATTTTAAAATTATACTCATCTTTATACAGTCCAATCTAATTAATATATAATCACCATATCAGTTGAGTAAATAAGGAAACAGTATACATACAGTCTTGTCTCGCTCCTTTGTTGCTTGGAGCCAGTCTGTTTGACCGACTTCTTTCAGACTGTTGCTTTCTGGATATAGGTTTCACATTACAGCAGTGAGATGTTTCAGATTCTCCTTTTCCCATGGACATTCCATGCTTAACGTGATTAACATAACAAAAGGCCTTTAGTCAAGGAAGCACAAACTGATCTCTGAGGCTTTCTTGATTATCTATGGTGATCTGCAATAATCTCTCTTGTTTCTTGTTTTAACTTTTCTAAAACCACTTTGAGATTTACATGTAGGGCTCTAATCTGTCTTGGATGATTGAAAGGATTATTTTGTCAGCACATGAAATTAGGATATGGCATGGTAAATAGCATAATATCCTCATGTTAAAATCTCTTTGCTTCTGGCATGCAGACCGACCTCTTCCAATCTGTTGACCAAATTGGAATTGTATTGTTTTTCACATTTGCTGGTAGAGTTTGAATAGAATTGATTCTTTTTTCATTGCACATCATATTTCTGCAGATAATCCATCAATTCCTGTAGCATTCCTAATTCACAATGACTTTAATTTTGACATAATTCCATTCTGTAGTACTAGGGATTATTATAAGTGGAGAATATCTTTATGTATATCCATATTGTATGGAATTTCAGTATACTCCATTTCAATTTATCGACATTAAGTATACAGGTAGTACTTTACTTACAAACATTTGTCCCTACTCTGTTGACAGTTCAAAGTTACAACAGCACTGGAAAAAGTGACTTACAATTTGCACTTATGGTTGTTGCAGCATCTCCATGGTCATGTGATCAAAACTCAGTCACTTGGCAACCAGCATATATGTACAAAGGCTGTAGCATCTCAAGATCATGTGATCGTCATTTGCAACCTTCTTAGGAGGCTTCTGAGAAACAAAGTCAGTGGGAGAAGCCAGATTTGCCTAATGAGCATGTGATTAACTTAATAACTGTCATGATTTGCTTAACAACTGAGACAGACAAGGTCAGAAAATTTGGGTGGAACTCACTTAGCAACAGAAATTTTAATCTCAATTGTGGATCTATGTCAACGACAACATGTAGGTGATTTATTTCATCTTTTCCTATGATGAACTTTCCCACGTTCATGCTTCTTAAGTTCCACATTTATAGCAGGACTACGAGATTCTGTAACAGCTTTGTTTTCTTATGTCATCCTTCTTGTAAATTTGCAGGATTCATTTTTTTTTTTTGCCATGCATATGTATACATTTGAACCAGATTGTGATGTTTCTCTGTGTCATATATATATTTGTATGTGGGTATATGCATAATGGGTATCCTTTGAGAGCAGAACGAAATTTCATTTTAATGTGTGGTGATTAGAGTACATTTAAAGTGACAATAAAATTCTGTTCTATTCTATTCCATTCTATTCTATTTATATTCATATTCATTGTAATTATCCCTTATCGGACTTAGTTACCAGTTGTTTCACCATTTTGGTACCCTTCTCTGGACTTACTCCAGTTTACCAATGTCTTTTTCAAACTGAAGAACTGAATGCAATATTTCAAATGAGGTCTCATCAAGAGAAGAGTAGAGTGGGAATATACTCCCTGCCTGCACTCCTCCCCATTTGCTGGCTATAATGAGGAAGTGAATAAATTTTGTTTTCTGTAAAATTCTGGGTTCATTCTTTTGGAGAAGGTGTCTTAATTCTAAGCTTTCTAAGATAAGAACAACTTCCTATCTGGTACACTTTTTTGTTTTAAATTAATACTTTTATTTTTACTTGAGAAGGTAAATAAGGTAGCAAAACTTAAGAAGGTAAATAAGAGCACTGTAAGGATGAATCAGATGAACCCTGAGGGTTAGGGCTAAGTAGCAAAACACAGATTGAAGAAAGAAATCAAAAGCAGATAATTCCCACCAATCTCGGGAAAGGGGAATAAAGCTTTTGGTTGTTTGGTTGTGTATTTTTCAATTCTAATGGGAAGGGGGGAGGGGAAAAGAGTAACTGGTAAAGAAAGTTCTTTGCTTTCCATCTCTTACTTTCTTATTGACCCATCATGGAAACAATCATATAATTTTCTCAGCAAAAATATGAAATATGATTTTCTCAGCAAAAATATGAAAAATATGGTTAAATATGAAAGTGGTTTACCAACGTCTTTTTCTGGAATGACAGAAAAAGTTCCAGAGTCTTGGAAACTTGTAGAACTCTGAAATTTCCTCTGGAATTTCCCTGTGACCCATAAAAGTACCTGATTATTATTTTTCCTAGGATGGCAACAAAGTTAGAGCAATTTGTTTGGATCCAGAGTAGCAGGATGGTGTGGGAAGATAGGATGGCTTGGAAGTGTTGGGTGATAATCTAACAACCCTGAGGTCTTGTATGTGTTCTTGTGGAAGAATGTCCCACAGAATATGTCAATTTGTATTCATGTATGTAATTGTCATGCTTTTATTTTTCATAGTGTAGGCCCAGGAATAGCAACAGCAATAGCACTTAGTCTTATATACTGCTTCATAGTGCTTTACAGTCCTCTCTAAATGGTTTACAGAGTCACTATATTACCACCAACAATTTCGCTCCTCATTTTACCAACCTTGGAAGGATGGATGGTGGAGTCAACCTTGGGTGGGTCAGAATAGTTCTGGAGTAATTCTCAACTTTCATTCACTGTGACTCTGATTTCTGTTGTTGTTATCTCTTCCAGTAATTCCTTCCCTACTTCTTACTGCATGGTATCTGCTCCACTGATTTCTTTCAATATTTTGCTTCTAGTGCTTTTCTCTGCAGTTACAGATGGTAGAACACAAACTGGCAGAGCTTTCACCTTTGTCACCACATCAACTGTAAGGTAACCCTCTTCTACAAAAGAGGCCATGAGAATAAGATATTTTCACACTTTCAAGAATGTGTACAACCTTGCAGAAAAACAATTCTCTCCATGAAGGAGAATAACAACAGCAAAAGAGGAAGCTCCCTTGAATCTCAACGGTCCCTGAAGGAATCCAGGAGGGGGGGAAATGGAAGGGGGGGGAAAGGCACAAACAATTTTGGGGACATCTTTGGCAAGCGGGACATTTAGGCAGAATTGTTGAAAACAAGACAGGTTACACCACCCCTCTCCATCATACATCAAGCATAAAAGCAGTTTTCCCAACTGGCTTTTTTGGAATTCTGTTGGAAGAATATATGAATATTTTGAAAGCTTAGATATGAGAGGCTTCTGCTAAGTATTTTTTTTTTCTCATTTGGAATCCCTAAAGCTTACTGAAGGAGAATCTCAAACAGAGTGACTGTAAGGGTTGGGGAGCTGGGGGCCCATTGGTTTAGTGAGGCACATTTACTGGCTGTCAGGATTCCAGTAATAAATCTCTAGGAAAGATGGGCAAACAAATCTGACAAACAAAAAATAAAACAAATAAAGTCTATCATTACTGTAAAGATGGGAAGATTCTTTTTTAACTCTGTTTTTTTTTCCTTTTCATTCTTAGTTGGTTTGACACTTTAATTTTTTCCCCTCTATTCTAACCATTTATGTTGCTTTGTGTTTACCTTTTTAACCTTATAAAACATTGTTCAGTAAAATTATATCGCTATATGACTACATATGGAAGCTGCAATGACTAAATATAGTTGCTTTTCTTCCTATCTGCAGACCTAAATAGCTATGGCATTGCCCCATTTATCTATGTGGGTAAATACTTTGGGAGCTGGGATACTGAATTACTGTGAAACATAGCAGTGGAAAAGATGGAAGAAATAGGTCCCAGTGGTTATTAAAAAGGACTGCATTCTTATTTTGGTGGAAGCATTCAAATGTTTTTAGTGGCTTCTGTTTGGTGTGCTATGTTGCATGGCTGGGTAGCTTCAGCTGAGTTCAAACCAGATAAAGGAAGAATCCTGATATATTGGCAGACTAAATCGACTGAATTCTTATAGAATTTAATGCTGACATATAAAACCAATATAATCAATCAATATAGATCAGGGGTGTCAAACTCGTGGCCATGGGCCAGATGCATCACATGCTGCTCTCGCCCCTGCCCTGTTTAGTGAAGGGGAAAAAAGTCCCTATACGTCATGTGATGCCGCCATGACAATATGATTTTGACAGCCCTGATCTAGATGCACATCTCATCCAAACAGCAGAGATTTAGGTTTTGAGAGACAATACCTGCAGTAGGGATGGGTATCATGTAGAGTAATCTTTATTAGAATCATTGACTAGAATTGGATAGCTAATAAAAAGAAATATTGACTGACTAATTATGTTATGTATCCTAGATCTGCAATATTTGTAGGTTTCCTGGACATACCTTGTGACCTTAGGATATATTTATTATTTGCATGTAGCCAATCCTTCTGATTGACTTTGTTATTTGCAGAGAAAAGGGATGTGCGATTTCATAGTCATCATCTATGGAAATGTGACAAAAGATCCGTTTTAAACCAGCTTGGATAATGCTTTCTAAAACCAGTACATGATCTCTGGAAAGCCTTTTATATGCTTCATTTCTGGCTAAGTATTTGTTGATAATTCTGTTTTGTTTATTTTATTAAATATTATTTAATATTCATTAAAATAACTTTCTTTTTGAGAAGCATTTGTGAGATACTCAGAACATCTTTTCTGGATACGAGTTTATTGTTCTATGTCTTTATTTATTAGATTCTTTCCCAGAAATACAATATAATAAATTAGTTCCTGAAATTTTCATTATTATAATAAAATTGACAGCTCTTCTGGTTAAAATGCAAAACTAGCACACTATAACAAGAATAAATCATGTTTTCCTTTTGCTCTGTTCTCTAAGACAGCAAATTTTTATTTATTTATTTAAATTTATTGGTGGTACAACTCAAGTGGACTCCATGGTTAATAGAGCTATGACAGAACTTAAGGCATCAGCAAGAATAACATTATATGGTGAGAGATGGAGCTTGGAGTGTCTTTATCCATAGAGTCACTAGAAATCAGCTCCTATTTGACAAACCATAAAGGAACACACAACACAAACCATGATTTTGACATTACTGTATATCCTAATGCAGTAATAATGGGAAAAATGCAAAAAAAATGTACGTAATTATTTTTCTGATGAAGTTTTGTATAATTTTTCTCTATTGATTTTTAGCTATATATGTTCAATTAGTATTAAATATTGATAAATATATTGATTCCCCCAGGAAACATTTAGATTATGATAAATTTGTTACTGAATGTAATAGCTTAACATTATACTAATAGACAAACAATATTCATTTGCTGAATCTGTTCAGTCAATGAGCTAGTGTAATTGGTAATGAAGAACACATTTTTATGAACATTAACCACTTAAACAGCAATAAACTAAAGGCCCGATCCCACTGCACTTACGGATGCAAAGAGGATGTAAAACATTAAAAAAAGCTTGCCATCCATTGGAAAACGCTATGCATCTGTTGTGCACTCACTGCATACATGTTTCATATGCTCTGTCAAGCATCCGTCCACTACGATTTCACATGCGCAAGAAGTTTTGAGCTGCACAAAACTTTGTGAACGGATGAACTTTCCGCCGCGTATGATGTACATCCATGACATCTATGGGCAACAAACGTTCTATGTCCATTATCATCCGTTAAACGTCCGCTATATCCTCTCTGCATTCTCTGGCCATCCCCTCAACTCATATCCGCTGCAGCTGAAAATGGAAAGAGGGAGGAAACAAAAGGTACATGGAGCGTTAGTAGCACGGAAATAGAAAGGATGTAAGCGTATGCATCTCATATATAAATATTAAAAACAGACAAAACGTTTGTATCTGGGATGTATCTCGTATATTTAGGATGTCTGCAGTATGTCTAGAGTATGTAGAAGGACAACCGATATTTTTGATAAAAAGGGGGAGAAAATCATTTGGATCACTGGGATGGTGGACCACACAGTCCCACTGTGGTTGCACTGGAGGTTTATCTATCCCACAACTATCCTTATCTATCCCACAAGCATGCAAAGGCTTAACCATTTTCTCAGAATTTTCACCAACACTTTATTAAGTAAACAAAATGAACCAAGTAAACTAAGTGTCTTAAGCAAAGATAAATTTTCTTAACTTTCTTAGGTAAACTTTATGACTTTATTAAATAAGCAAAATGAACCAAGTAAACTTTATTAAGTGTCTTAAGCAAAGATAAACTTTATTAACTTTCTTAGGTAAACTTTATGACTTTATTAAATAAGCAAAATGAACCAAGTAAATTGTATTAAGTGTCTTAAGCAAAGATAAACTTTATTAAACAAGTAAACAACTCAGTCTCTGAGACTATTCTGAATCAGAATAGACTATTCTGTGTGCGTGCTGCATCTTTTTATATCCGTGGAGCAGACGCAATTCATACCCCCCGCATGCAGTGAACGCTTTGCATCCAATATACATCTGCGCGGCATCCCCTTTGTTTCCTATAGGCGTACGTGATGCATCCGCTTCATCCGCTATGCATCCGCCCCTTCCGCTATGCATCCGCTTTGAAATTCTCCCCAGAACCCCTTCGGAGGTGTCATCCGCTTCCATCTGCTTTCATCTGCTAGGCTTCCTATGAACATCCATTTTAATATCCCCGCTACATACTACCCACATCCATTCTTTTTCGTTCTGTTTATGCAAATTTTCACCACCTTTTGGAGTGGATGAAAACGGATGGAGCCACCCCCGAAATTTTGCTCATCCACTGTGTCCTTTCTGCATATGTTTTGCGTCTATCGGCCAGTGGGACCTAGCCTTAACAAATACAGAGCTAAATGTTGCCTATGCTTATTCCTTATGCATAGTAATAGTGACTTTATTCATAGTATCTTAAATTAGCAGAATTTGACAGTGTTCTGCTCAGAGTGGATATCTTGGACTATTGGATTAAATTGTGGTGTTTATTTAATAGGACTAATTCCAATCTTGTTTCTGCTCATGTGTTCGCCTCTAGTGTGGCTGTGAGAATCTGAAAGTTTATTCTTACACTATGCTTTTTAATGTTAAAATGAGACTAATAATTTTAAATATTATTAATATGCACAGTTTCTTAGTCACATGGACAAGGAATGGATTCGCTTCAAATAAGTTATAATTAAAATGAAAAATTTGTTCATTTCAGGTGATACAAACTGTTAGAAATGGAAGAAAATTTGTACTATTTTTGCTTGCACAATAGGAGATGAAAAGATTTTACTTTTATTGCATTGTCCAGATACAGCTGTAATGGAGGTGTTTACTTCACACACTAGATTCCTCAGTGAATTTGCACAACGCATTAGATAAATTTGTGACTCAGTGTGTTCTACAAACCAGGCTGTGTTAAAATCATAGTCATAGCTAATGATTCCTCCCGCGTACAGACAGGACTTAATTCACATTGAGCATTAGTGCTTATTTTCTCTTATAGTATAATGTGGATTGGAATTGAACACACAAACATTAGTTTTACCCTCCTACATTTATTTTTAGATTTTTAGCCCTTTTGGGGTAATTCAGACATTAATCAATTTTGTGATGGATGATTGGGAGTTCATCAAACAGCCTATCTCAACTTGAGTTCCAATTGTGATTGCTGAAATCTGTTCACGTTGTTTTCTCCACAGGAGGGCAGTGATTTTATTTCTAACTCCTCTTTTTAGTTCATTTAGCATTATTGCTCCAGAGAGCACTTTGTAGTAAATAGTGACATGAAATGCTACTACTTTCTGCTCTGGTAACCAGAAATCCTTTGATACTAAAAATGCATTTTCTTTACATGGAAATAACATGATACCAGCCTGACCAATATTAACTGGAAATATAATATTAATATTAATATTAATCCAGTATTGGTTAAGAGTGTTCTAAGTTCTTAATGGCTTGTGTATTAGCACTGTTAAAGAATATTCTTATTACACACCTACCCACTCTCTCTCTCTCTCACACACACACACATACATATATATTTATTATTGGTGTGATAAATTATGTTGTCCTAAATTAAATTATATTGATTAAATGTCAATTGATACTGGAAATTAAAGATAAAAGGAGAAGCAGAATATATTTTCTATTGATTTTTCTCCATGAATAAAATGATAACAATGCTTTCCCAAAGATTCTGTCTAGTTTTATATGTCTCGTACTATATCAGTTTGTTAATAACCTTGTTCAGGTGTTTTGAAACTCAGTCATTGCCATGAGATGGAAGCTCCACAATACTTAACATTGTTTGTATGATATCTAGAGGAAAGAAGTGTTTGTACATATAGATATTTATTGTATTCCTAATAAACAGAACTCTACTACTGTAGGATTATACTTACGGTATAATTACTGTGATCTGGATCCTGGGTTAATCATGTCTAGAACAGACCAATATAAATGAATGAAAATTAAGTTAGTCTTGACTAAATTTGTTCCCGCTGATTTCATGGGTCTGTTTCTTTGTTTCTGCCAGTGCAATCTAGCAATTAAACAGCAGTCATATGGTCTTTGCATTCTGTTTTTACAGTGTGATGACTGCATCAAATTAGAGTTGAAAAAATTAACTTATGTAGTAGTAGTCATATGTAGCGTGTTAAAGAAATTATTAATGTGGTAATCAAGAGGGTGGGAAATAGTTTATATCGTTTAAGGTAAAAAAATTTAAAAACAGGAAGCACAAGAAGTCTTGGTTTTAACTTCCTGCATTTCTTCAAATGATTGGAGGGAGGCAAAATAACTGCCTCAGTAGCAATCAAATAAGGCAAATGTTCTTATATCTGGGGAAATTATGATTTATTTATTTTACTTGCTTTATATATATATATGTTTTCTTAAGTTTTTGTGGGTATTTATATGTATTTATATATATATGTATTCAGCTTTGTTCGAGTATTTACCCACATCATTTATAGTTGTGCTTTTAAAATTGTCGCAACGTTTCGGCAGAATCTCATCTACCATCATCAGGATTCTCTAGTTACTACAACTTTAAAAGCACACCGAAAATGATGTGGGAAAATACCAAAACAAAGTTGAATACCATATATATATGGTATATACATACATACATACATATATATGTATTATACCATCTTCCTAAGAAGACCAGAATAATGTACATGGAGTTCTTTGGCAGTCTTCTTTTCTAAAATTAAGGTTTGCATAGTTCCTATTTTATGCTTATTTTTAAAGAAAAGTTTTGTTCTTCACAAAACTTTTCTTTAAAAATAAGCATAAAAGAATAGGAAGATTTATTCCATGTTGTGGTTTGAGATGTGAATAAGGTGTCAGTTTTCAATTCCTTAATTGCAATGTTGTTTCAATTTTATCTTGAAATAAGATAAGCTGATTGCCAAAAAAGAGGTGTATTTAAGATTGAGATTGGCATCTTGTGTTTAATGAGGCAGTGTAAATGAAAATAGGAAAAAAGAGAAAACAAGATGGGTAATGGCTTCTAAAAAGAACTTCAAACTAAGTCATATCACTATTTCTCCATTTCTTCAGAAATAAATAAAGAACCCTAGATGAAATTTCAAATGCCGTATTTATTGTGTTTGGTAGATAAACTGTTATTTTGTCAAAAGAAAAAAGGAGATTTGTAAATTGGACATTAAAACATTTTGTTTTTTTTGCTAGAACTGTTGAGTTCTAACCCTAGATAACCACACAAATTGTCTCACAAATTATGAAAGCATTTCTCATAAAGTGAAAGATTGGGAAAATGAATATATTCAAGCAGGGGTACAGAAATAATTACTTACCAGAGAGAAATACTATTGTATTTTAATTTTTTAATTTTGGTGTGTTAATTAATATTTAACTAGCATTCTTTAATTAACATATAATGGTTGCAAATAGGTAAATCTGACAGGATTTTGATTCAATTTCCATTCAGATTTTGAAAATATTAATTTTTATTGCATGGAAGAGCAAAGTGGAAATTATGTCCTCTATTTTTGTTTCATGCTTAAGTAAACTTCATTTCATTTATATTGTTTCTGCTTTACATAGTTAGGGACAATGCTAAGGAGAAAGATAGTTGGACAGTGAGATGGGCAGCAGATACATTTAAACAAACAGACAAATAAAGAATATATTTTGTTCCAATTTACTTGTATTGATCCAGCATTTCTTAGTTTTTAAAAATAACACAAGCTAAAATAAAATATTTTTATATTTTGTAAGTAAGAATGATTCATACAATTTTGCAAAAAATAAATAAATAATGACACTATTTTTCTCATGAATATATCCCCAGTGGATTACTAGGTAAACTTATTTTAAGGGAAAAATAGGACATAGTATATTTTGAATTTCTGGCTCCATTCATCTTACTTTGTGGTAATTCCAGTACTGTACCACCTCCAGCTTGAGGTTGCTTGCAGAATGAGGACTACTACTGTGAGGATGAAAAATTATTTTGAACCATACATACTAACTTCAGCATGCTGACAATATTTCTCCCTTGCCTAGCCAGCCAAACAATTCTGTGGTGAATTGGTATACCACAAATTCATGTCAGTTTGCACTACAGTTTGCTCAGCTACATCAATCATCAATTTTGGATTCCAAAATCTTAAATTTGTCTACCTTAAGCTGATGTTTTATTTTTCATTTCTCTTGATCAGAAAGTCTAATCTGCTAAGAACGTTTGCTTCCATTTTCCATTTAATTTGAAAATTACTGTTTGGATTTATAATTCAAAGTGTGTGATTTGTTTTTACTGTAAATATGAAAATCAGCTCTGAAAATCATAGTTAATTGGAACACAGAATACAAAGTTATTTTTTTCCACTGCTAAACAACATTTTGTTACTATTAATGCATTAGTAATTGGATATAATACCAGAAAAGTTTAAACGTTGTTACTTACCACGCTATAGTTTAAGCACATAGCCACAGTACAGTTTAATCCTGTTAAACTTCAATGGGCTAATCATATTTCTACTTTTGACTGCAGAATATTATCATTAAAATGATATAGCAACATTGTTTAAATTACTTTAGATTCTTTGGCGTACAGGTTTTTTTTTATTGTAGTCAATCTGCATTATGTTGTTGCCACATATAACCACATGAAGTGCTATTTCTGAAACTAGGGGGGAAAAAACGCAGTAGAAAGCCTTCATCATATGATTGCTTAATTTATTATTTACTTTTTATAAGCTTGTTCTAAAGTCTTCCCAAGAGAAGTAATAGAGAAATAAAACTTTTATTGGAGAATCACAGAACTTTGGCAGATACAGTTATGTTAGCATGTGCAAAGTCTATGCATTTGATTAGACTTCTTCTCTGTGTTCTTTAGGGCTAGTATTTTCATAACTATTATTACATTGTCAAAATTATATAACCTATAATGACCTCTCAGTCATGAGAAAAGCTTGTACAAAAGCTTGTACAAAGCTTTGTACAAATCTGAGGCATTTTAAATTAACAGGAAACATGCAATTATATAATAAAGTTATTGGGGAATAGATTTATTGTGGCAGTTATCTATATCTTATAAACATTTGCAATAATAAACATGACACAGTATAGAGGAAAATGATATATAGATCCAGACAATTGCATTTTAAGTCTGTTTCAAGGAGCCAATAACAACCATAGGACATGTAATTATGCAATAAAAACAATTCTAAAACAATATTTTCACTCAGAATTTCTTTGAATATATCCAACCAAATTTCAGTTAATTTTTAAATTAATTGTTATTTGTTTCTTGCATCTAGACTTCTGATAAGTTACTCTTGAGTAGAAATAAAGTAGCAAGTACTTTTGCTTTATTTTTCTTACGCACAGTTCATTTTTTACATTATATTATGTTTACAACATAAACAACATTATGTTGAAACAAAGAGCTAATATAAATATTATAAGAATTGCAAGATAGGAAATGTATTAATTTTCCATATTGGATTATGCTTCATTACCATAGTAGCACATAATTATCATTTCATGTTAAATTTGTATAGTTGTAAATATGTAAAATCAAGAACATGATTTGCAAATAGCAAAATTATATTGTTATATCATCATTATAGAAATTTAAAACATGTCTTTGAAGTAAGGATTCATTCTATTACATATTTATACAAAAGAAGAGAAAAGGAATCGAGGAAAATGATTAGAGTGTTGTATGTATCATGTGATATTTCACTTGTAAGTAAGAGTGAGTAGTTGGTAATTTTATAATTCATCAACCAGTTATTGTATGATTAAACACTGCAGAAGTCATTCCATCTTTAGAATGCTTCTTAATGCCAGTTTTTGTGTTTTGTCTCAGATGTGCTACATTTCACAAGCAGAAAACAATTTAATCAGTCTCAGGAGTTCGGTCATAAATTACATAACTGGAATTCAGTGATGAAGCTTTCTAAGCTATTTTAAAAAGCAACAGTTGGGCCTTCCTTGGTGAAAGAAGGGGAACTTGACATTACTGGACAAAAATGTATAAGAGGGAATTTAAGAATTTATCTTTATCACTTCTTAGGCTTCCACATTCTTCTCCCTTTGTCCTTATCTTAAAGGACAAGATGAGGCCTGGTCTCTTTACTCAATTTGGACAACATAGAGTAATTCAGTTTCCAAAGTTTATTATGGGTTTGCAAAGCCAGGTCAAGCACACATGGGCATGTTCAATAATATTCCATATTCTCCAAACAAAAGAAGCACATGTTATCTACTACCGAATAGCAAGGAAATATGAGTCTATAAAGAAGGAACACAATTGATTGCCCAGGAATTCAAAGATGAAAATAAGTGGGTCAGACTGCATCTTTATAGTGATTAAAATACACATGCTAACAGTTTAACCCACTTCCTCTCCCATCTTTCTAACTTCTATCACAATATGAAACCTATACTACATGATTGTTCTGTAATGGTTTATTTTATTACTGGCTATGTTCAGGAGTTCAATACTAAAATATTTATTAATATTCAAATTAAACTCTTTCACAGCTTACATAAATTCACATCACAGGTATGCAAAAATATTTGCCTGATCAGATACCCAGTTTCATAAAGCTAGCAGTCAATATAGGCTAATGCCATCAAATTTATGAAGTTCTTATAGCATATAAGTGATAATACAGTTGACATTGAATGCTTGGTCTAAGACTGAAAGGATTCCACAGTATTCATAAAGAAATATCATTTGATCTTAGGTTCGTCTACCCCATTAATTAATTGTAGATTAATGTTGCAGTAATATACATTCCCAATTTTAATAAAGCATATAAATTGCATCAGGAGTATCATACAGACCAAAATAAATGGGTATTCTCACACAGCTATGTCTTTTGGAGTTATATGTTATCATATGATCAATGTTAATGTTAGAAGCAGGATAATATCAGTGGAAAATTAATATAGTTATATTTGTTAGAACATGAAACTCAATACCATCAAATATTTTATAGTGCCTGCAGAAAACTTTTAAGCACAGCGCAGGATAAAGTTGATCAACACTTCAAGTCATTTTTTAAAACAATGAAGCCACTGTAAGTGTAGGAAATGAATGGATGGTTTAATGGATGATAGATAAAACTAGACCAAAAAAATTATCTCATTTCTCAGATCAATTGCCAGGATCCCTGGAGGGTATTTGCAGTGTCCAGGGAATACTTCTATGGTTTTGCTTAATGTTACTTGTCAGCTGCCTTGAGTGTATATGTATGTAAATAAACAAATATTCCTGCCTAAAAACACAAGTTTTTGTAATTTTTAACAGTTATCAGAAGCATGGTGGTAGGGACTCTCTAGGTACTACAAAAAGAAAAAAGGGAAAAGGAAAAAGAAAAATATTTGCAGACTGCATCCACTTTAGAGTTTGAATTGCCAATTTGGGCTAGAAAGAGATTTATCTTCAGTAAGAAGTAGGTTTTGGCATAGTATAATAGATATGAGATTATAAAAGACCGAAATAATTTTTAATATTGCCTGACTCTGAAATATATAGTCTGAGCAAACATTTGCACCTTGGCTTAGAACAACAAAGGATTTGATGCATTTTTTGGTACACTTTTCGTCACTCTTTAATTCAACCTGGCTGATATGTGCAGAATTTCTGGAAAAGTCTGTGGTTTATATAGCCAACTGAAAAAGCTAAATAAAAGAAGCATCTTTTCTTCCTATTCTTAAATTGGTGTGCAGAGGTGTGGGAGAACGGATGTGTCTAGCTTTAAGGAATTGTTTTCCAATGAAAACAATGGAATGGTGGTTGACATAGCCAGGATACCCTGATGTATAACATTTACTCTTTAAAAAGCATTTCAAAACAGACATAAGTCTGTAGAAGTTGAAGAGCAGGGACAAGTTTGTATACCTTTGCATCATTGCCATGCCCTATAGCATATAAGCCTAGGTGCCAAGCTGTGTTCTAGTAATGATGAATTCATAATTACATCATATTTTGGGTTTTTAAAGAGAATAAGCATTCTAATAATAAGAATTGTGCAACAGATAGCTCTCCCCTTTATTTCCACAAAGATATAATGAAAACACTTGGGGGGAGGAGAAATCAATAGGGGATTTAAACTAATTTGTGTAAAGCTGAAATTCAAAGAAATTTTGTATGAGATGGTTTACAGATCCCTATTCCATGTATGTATATCCAGCAGACAGAAATTAAAAATATTGCCAGGTTTAGTTCATGTGCATTAATTTCTTCCCTTCTTTCTTTTATAAAATGAGCAAATTATTCTGTATTGTCTGTACAATGGACTTCAAATAGTACATGATCCACTGATTTTATTTTTTGCAGTCACAGCCAAGCACATGAATCAATGAGATTCCCTTCCAGGAGGCCTGAGGATAAAGCTTTAATCCCCACTAAAGTTTTTTGATTTATATGTGTGAGATTCAGTACAAAGCTGACTGTTAATAAATCTATTTTGTCCACACTGGCCTGTCCTAAAATGAATAGCAGCTATACTCTTGACTTTTAGATGGTTGGTGTTCAAAATTATTTAAAACTAAATAGTACTAAAAAAAAACTAAAAACCACCCAGAGTTTTGAATATCTCAAACTGATTTTTTTACAGATTAAATTAAAATCATTTTAGAATGTTGGAAGTCCAAAATATTCATTTAAAGCAGTAATTTGCATGGTATAGATCAGGGGTGTTCTGGATTTCTTTGAGGGCTAGATCAGCATTGTAGTTCTCCTCTGCAGGCCGGCAGGGGGGGAGAGATGGGATGGATGCCTCCTGCAGCACTCTGCCAGCCAAAACGGGGCACAGGGGGATCGAGCATGGCTTCTTCCCATGCTCCATTTTTGGCCTGGACAGTTTCCTATAGCACTTTGCTGACCAAAATGGGTGCCCCACATGCCTCACTTTGGCCTCCATGGCCTTCTGCGGTATTCTCCGGGCCAAAAATGGACTGTGCAGAGGCCCCATGAAGCCTCCACATGGCCCATTTGGGGCCGGCAGAGTGCTGCAGGAGGCTGCGGAGGTCTGAAACAGGCTGTGGGGCAGTGCACGCAGTCCTCCATGGCCTGTTTTGGCTGGCAGAGGCACCAGGGGCCAGTCCTTTGATATTTCCAGGCAAGTGCCACAGGCCAGATTTAAGCACTCTATGGGCCGGATATACCCCTGGTATAGATAGTTCTCCTTTAAGCAAGCACAATTGGAACTGGCAACTTTGTCATTAAGTCATTAAGTTAGTCACCTCAACTCTGCTTACTTCAGCTTTTCTTTGCTTTACAGACCTGCAGAGCATATAAATGCAAGAATTGGCTGCAAAGTTACTCACTTACATGACACTTCCTTGGTCATGGGAGCAACATAACTATTCACTGAGTGTATGGAATGCTGTTTACCTTCCCACTGAAGTAGTACCTGTTTATCTATTTCCATTTGCATGTTTTCGAACTGCTAGGTTGGCAGGAACAAGTAATGAAAGCTCACCCCATTGCATGGTGCTCAGGTCTCAAACCCAGGCTGTCTGGCTTACAAGCTCAGCATCTTTAACCACTGAGCCATTGGGCTTCCATAACTACCAGTATATCCTATTAATTCATACATTAATGAAAATGCAGCCAGTACAAAACTCAGCTTCTTGTACCCTCAAATCACTTTTTAGATCAGAATTTATTTTTTGCCCAAATACATAATTTATTTGCTATTTTTATTTTGTAATTTTCAGTTGAGGGAATTTTTTTTTGGTGTAAAGAATTCTAAATATAATGACATTTGTATATTGGAGCCATTTCAGTATCTGTAGGATTCAGTGAAAAGTCTATGCGCTAAAATGGATGGAGTATTTTGGTTGTTTGTTATTTTTCTCCAAATCTCCTTTTGGATTATATTCCATGTTTCATTGATTTTTTTTTGCCATGAATCATTTAAACCCCTTAGAGCCATAGAGATTGGGACAGCCATCAATCAATCAATTAACCAACCAATCAGTCAGTCAATTGGTCAATACACAGTAATACTTAAATGCCAGGAAAGTTTCCTTGGTTTATAGTTTATTTCAGCTTTAGTCAAAACTAATTATATTCAAACAATCAAAAGCTTGTGTAATTTTGCCTGGAATCAACTGATTAAAATGGAAATAACAAGGAACTCTTTGGAATCAATACATTCATCTAAAAATCCGTTTCTACATATCTTAAATTCATCCAGGCATTATGAATCTGTCACTTGATGACATTACCTTTCCTGCAGACATACATATAATGAACACAAATGTCTGTAGGAGAAAAACTGTGTTGTTCCGTCCGGAAAAACGCGAGGTAGACCGGGTTCCAACAACAAAGTCTTTATTATATACAGCATTTGAAAACGGAACATTGGCTCAAGCCGCGGCAGCCTTTTTATAGGGATTTGCCTGTTGGCTTGTAGCCAATGACAGGTATTTAGATTTGCCACCTTTTGAGCAGCTTCGTGGATTGGTTCCTATTGAACCAATCCCCATTTAGGTTTTTTAGCCAATCAGAATCCTGTATTAGGAGTCTACTATTCTATATAAAGAACACCCCTCCCCTCTTGCTTTAGTCCTACGTGGTGACGTAGTCGCGCAGGTAGGTGGGGCTTCTTTTGACTCGACTGGACTTGCGCGGTTTATTTCTGCTGGAGACTTCGACTGGTTCGGATGGGGTTGCTGTCTCTCCAGTCCTTCTCCATGGAACCGCCTGGAAGGGTGCGTCAGCCATTTTACTGCCGCCTGAGTTTCTTAGGCCGGCAGTTTTGCCACTCCCTCCTGTTTTCTCCAGGCAGGTCGAGCTGGCCTGGTTGGCCGCTTCGAGTGGACTCTTCTCACAATTTTCTTCTAACTGTAAGTCTCTTTTTTGCTCTTTTTGTTTGTTATCATATTCTGTGTTTAATTTAAACGGTTCTTTATTATTTTCTCGTATTTCCCCCCCCTCTTTGGTTTGATTTTCATCGTTTTTTAATATTTGTGGTTGTGTGTTTGTACTTCTTTCTATGTTTCGGGACCGAAGCTGGTCTATGTGCCGCTTCCATTCCCTGCCATCGTCTATGGTTAGTCGGTAGGACCGGGGGCCTGTAATTTGTGTAATTGTACCTGGAAGCCATAATGGGTCCCCGGTAAAGTTTCTTGCATTGACTAGGTCACCTATTTCAAATGTCCTGAAACGGGTGGAGGAATCGGGGGGGTTTTCTGGCATATAGTTTGGGTGCAATCTGTCTAATTGCGACCTCAGTTTTCTTCCCATTAGTAATTACGCCGGGCTTTTGTTTGTTATAGTACCCGGTGTAATATGCTGGAGAGTGAGTAGGCGACTTATTTTATCTTGGACATCCACAATGTCCATTTTTTCTAACCCTTCTTTGGTAAACCTGACCATTCTCTCTGCCCTACCGTTTGCAGCCAGGTGGGCCAAACGGTGAGGTGTCGCAGGTCACCGTCAATGGTAGTGTGTTACTAAACTGGATAAGAACGATGTTTGATGTTAATAAGTTTTTTATTTTTTGGAAGGCTTTCTTTTCTCTACAACCCCAAGTCCAAAGTGTTTTTTTATCCAGTAATCGGTGTAATGGTTCCGCTATTGTTGCTTTGTGGGGTAGGAACACGTTATAAAAATTTATTAGTCCTAAAAATGCCTGCAGTTCAGTTTTGTTCCTTAGTTCTGGTGCATCTTTAATAGCTTTGACTTTTTTGTCAGTAGAGTGTACACCCTCTCCGTCTATTAAGTAGCCCAGGAATTCGACGTGATCAGTCATTAAACAGCATTTTTCTTTTTTTACTTTTAGGCCAGATTCTCTGAATTTAGTTAGTACGCCTTTTAGTCTTTCTTTTAGTTGAGTCGCATCTTTGGCCGAAATTAGGACATCGTCGAAGTAGGGTACGACCCCTTTTATACCATTCAATAGGCGTTCCATGAGGCTCTGGAAAACGCCTGGGGCTACACTCACTCCAAATTGGAATCTGTTGCATTTGAATGCCCCTTTGTGGGTCACTATAGTTTGTGCTTCAGCCGTTAATGGGTCTACTGGGAGCTGTTGGCAAGCTGTGCTAGATCTAGTTTAGCGAAAACCTTTCCTCCCCCAAGAGAATGTAATAAGTGTTGTACGACTGGCACCGGGTATGCGCTTTGTTGCAATGCGTGGTTCAGGGTAGCCTTGTAGTCACCACAAATTCGAACCGACCTGTCTGGTTTAATTGGTGTTACGATCGGCGTTTCCCACTTAGCATGGTCAACAGGTTCTAAAACCCCTTGGTCTATTAATTTATTTAGTTGTTCCTCTATTTTTGCTTTCAGAGCAAAAGGAACTCATCTGGCCTTTAGTCTTCTAGGGGCTACCTGGGGGTCTAGACTAAAGGAAATTGGGGTCCCCCGATACCTGCCTAGGGAGCCATTGAAAATGTCCTGGAACTCTTGGATCAGGTTTTCTTCCCAGTCGGTTGCAGCCACCCGGTCTACTCCGGTCATCCCGATGCCCAATGGTGCGAACCATTTGATGCCCAGGAGGCTTGGTTGGTCTCGGTCGACTATTGTCAATGGTAGTACTTCGACATGTTGTTTGTAGGAGACTCGGAAATGTCCTAGGCCTAGTTCAGGAATTCGGTTTCTTTGGTAGTCCTTCAGGGTTAATTTTTGTCTCTGGAGTTCTTTGAGTTTGATATCTGGGACCAGTTGTTTGATGGTGTCCCATGATACCATTGATAGGAAAGACCCAGAATCTACCTCCATTTCGCAGGGGTTGCCTTCTATTTTTACAATTATTTTTACTTTCTTCCCGCTTTCCATCTGAGTGCTTCCGATAGTGAAAGTCTGATGTGTTTTCTCTCGGTTAGTGGCTCGCTTGTTCCACTGCCACTTTCTCTCAGTTTGTTTTGGCTCAGTTTGTGCGGGGGAGTTGCTGCGTCTGTTTGGGCTGTAATTTTTTTTATTCCTGCAGACTTTCTCGATATGCCCTCTTTTCTTGCAAACTCTGCAAATGGCTTCGAGAAATCTGCAATTGGCCCGAGGATGGTTTCCTCCACAGCCAGCGCATTTCCGCCAATTCCTTTTTTCGCGCCCTTTCTTGTTGGCGTATAGGCGGTGGACTTCGTTGTCTTCCTCCCCAGATTCTGACGTCTCGTCAAAATCCTCGTGGTGAGTGGTGGTGGGAAATTGTTTCTTCCCTCTGGCCAGGCTCGTTTCGTCGTTGTTCATGTTCATCTGTTTCATTTTGACTGCCGATTTTTTCACAGCTTCAGCGGCTATGGCTTCTGCGATGGCTTCGGCTACGGTTATATTGGGTTTATTTAGCAGCTTGCTCTTTACATTAGAGTCTCTTAAACCCAGTATTACTCGATCCCGCATCGCTTCATCCAAATTTAGAAATTTGCACGCTCCCCCTATTTGTCGGAGGGCTGCCACAAAATCAGCAATGGTCTCGCCTTCTTTCTGGTCTCTTCGGTAAAATTCGTGCCGCTTGATAAGGTTTGACACCTCCAGTGCGTAGTGAGCCTTTAGTATTCTTTGGAGCTCTGGCCAAGTCAATTGTTTCACATCTCGGGGCTTCGCCAAAGCCTTGGCCATTTTGAAGATTGTGGGCCCGCAGTGTGTCAAGAAAACAGCTCTCTTACGCTTGTCTGAGATCTCTTCCATCTCATTACTTTCCAAATACATCTGGAAATGGTCTACGTAGGATTCCCAATCCTCTTCATTGGGATTGAAGGGTGCGGGCGGCGCATTAGTTCTAGCCATTGTTCTTCGTCTAGTTTTATTTGTCGCCGCGTGCTCAGTCTCACGTTTAGGACAATCCCATCCTCGTCGCCAGTGTTCCATCCGGAAAAACGTGAGGTAGACCGGGTTCCAACAACAAAGTCTTTATTAAAAACAGCAGTTGAAAAACAGAACATTGGCTCAAGCCGCGGCAGCCTTTTTATAGGGATTTTCCTGCCGGCTTGTAGCCAATGATAGGTATTTAGATTTGCTGCCTTTTGAGCAGCTTCGTGGATTGGTTCCTATTGAACCAATCCCCATTTAGGTTTTTTAGCCAATCAGAATCCTGTATTAGGAGTCTACTATTCTATATCCAGAACAACCTGCATATAGAGTTAAATATGTGGTCCTATAAGCATTCATGTTCAGTGCACATATGCTTCAGGAAACATCATTTGAATGTCACTTAGGGCTTAATTGGAGAAATCATATAGTGAGTATACTTGCTTAACTGACTCATGAATACGGCTTTAAGTATCATTGAGGCCATAATTGATAGATCAGTCCTTATGGCTTTGAGAACTATATTTTGAATGGTCACATGACAGAAATTTTTGAGACAGGGTAAAAACACAAAACTAAATTCCATTTTATCTCAACTACAATTATATATTTAACTTTAACCTCTTTCTCCTACTTAAAATCCAATTTTGTAACAATTTCTGAAAATTTTTCCTTCAGAATTTCTCAAAAGGCTTTGAGAAGCAGAATGTAACTCTGCTTCAGTTGTGTCAGGGCCTTCAGTTGTGCTTTGCTGATTTAAGTAACTTTGCAGCTGGTTCTGTGTTTTAGATTAACAATTCCTGGAAGAACAGTTCCTTCTGTTGCAAACCACTTTTGAAACAGAGAAGAATTTTGAGCACATGTAGTTCACTCCATGTGCATCTTTCTTTTTTTTTTAATAAAGTTTTACTGAGTTTTAAGAAAGCAAATAAAACATCTTATTTGAGTACAGCATGGTTCCAGGTTATCACATTTCCATCCAGACAAAATTTCATATGCATATTCATTTTATGTATTCAACTTCATAATTTATTACTTTTTTTCCAACTTCTCACTATTTCTCTCTTTACTTCTCTTAATTTCCTTTTATTCTTATTCAATTGTATTTCTTTTATCTAAATTTCTATATCTTTTTATTCATTGTATTTATACTTTCCTCTGTCTTGTTTACAATTTTAATGTGTTCTCTTCCAACATTCTTAAGAAGCAAAATTCCCCCAATTATTGCCAATCGAAGTGCAACCTTTAAATCTTATTGTTTATCATATGAAATCTCATTAAACATTGAATTTGTCATACTAAAATTATAACATTCAGATTTCTAATATTTATTTTATATCATGTAGATTTAATGATTCAGACTCTGCTTAGTGCTTCCCCTTGAAAATGTAAAAAGAAAAATTCAAAAAACAGCAAAAACTATGTATGTATGTATGTATGTATGTATGTATGTATGTATGTATGCTATTCAGCTTTGTTCGGGTATTTTCCCACGTCATTGTAGTTGTGCTTTTAAAATTGTAGCAATGTTTCGGCAGAATCTCATCTGCCATCATCAGGCTTCTGTATTCATGATGTATGAATTCATGTATTCATGATGATGGCAGATGAGATTCTGCCGAAACGTTGCTACAACTTTAAAAGCACAACTACAATGACATGGGAAAGTACCCGAACAAAGCTGAACAGCATACATGTAAGTACCCGCGAAAACTTAAGAAAAAAAAATTATATATATATATATATTTATATTTATATTTATATTTATATTTATATTTATATTTATATTTATATTTATATTTATATTTATATTTATATTTATATTTATATTTAAAGTTTTCGCGGGTACTTACATGTGTGCTGTTCAGCTTTCTTCCGGTATTATCCCAGGTCATTGTAGTCAA
>BLBF01000004.1:65353825-65432471 GCA_015471245.1 Laticauda colubrina | reverse complement strand
TAGTTCCTGGTTTCAAATTTGAGGCTGGTCCATTCTGATTGGCTGGGAGCCTGGATCTGTGTTCATTGGACTTGGAGTTTGATTGATTGGTGTTTCTGGTTTCTTCTGTCTGTTTTGTGGCTTTGATTGGCTGGCAACACTCTGTTCTTGTGTTGGAGGCTTTCAGTGCAGCTTGGCTCCGTGTGAAGGGACGGCTGCTCTTCATTTGAAACCAGGAACTAACTCTATACAGAAGCCTGAGGATGGCAGATGAGATTCTGCTGAAACGTTACTACAACATTAACAGAACTACAATGACGTGGGATAATACCCGAAGGAAGCTAAACAGCACACATGTAAGTACCCGCGAAAGCCTAAGAAAACAAATATATATATGTATGTATGTATGTATGTATGTATGTATGTATGTAAACAAAATAATTATTCAAAATCATTCTAGTACTGGTATGAACCTTTTAAATCTTTCACATTTCTTTTCAATATCAATCTTTGAGAACAACTGAAATGTTTCCCTCCCTTCTTCATTATTACTTAACTGTTCATAAGCATACCATTGGATAGTCATACAGTTTTATCTTATTAATTATTTACTATTAATAAGCAAAATAATTATTCAATTCCTTCTAATAACTGGTATAAATTTCCTTATAAATCTTTCACATTTTTTTTCAATATTTTATCAATCTTTAGAAACAATTGCAATGTTTCCCTCTCTTCTTTATTATTGCATTAATTATAAATAAACATACCATTACATAACAATACAGTTTTATCTCATAGATTATTTACTTATTTCATTTCTAGCTCATTACAGTATTTTACTATCATAACACCATATTTTGTTCCTTTGCAGAATCCTCACTTTTAACTTAATTTAACCATTGTCTCTATGTTTTCTAGCTGAGCAAATAACTTTAATCCTAGTACGCTTCCCCTTTTTCTTTATTTCCTGTTTTTGTCTCTCATAAGTTCTTTCCCTTTCTATCTTCCCCCCTTTTTCTCATCCCTTTTTTTATACCCTTCTCTCTCTAAGTTTCCCTTCTGTAGTTTTCTTTTCTGCTTCTCCTTGCTGTTATACTTCTTTTTTAGACTATTTTTCTTTTTGGCTGTTTTCTTTGATCTCAAACTTTTAACTCCTTTTCCCATTTTTCCCCTTATTACCATACTTTGCATTATTTAATCATTGAAAATGGCTTCTTCTTTGTCTCACCCTTCTTCTTGCTCTTGAAGCTTTTCCTTTTGCTTTTCATAGTTCAGGATCTCCATTTCAAAAAATTCAAACATGAAACCTCCCCTTTCTGCATCTTCTTTCTGTTTTTTAAGACTCATCTGCAATTCCTCCAGGAGTTAAACACTTTCGAACAACCATCCGATTGACTTTAAGTAAAAACAGAAAAAGAAAGAAAAAACCAATGCCCAAAACTTTTTTTTAAATCACCAAATGATCCCAGACTGTTCCTTCTTGTTTCTTTCTTTTACTTTTCCTTTCCGTGGGTTACTGTATCTTTTAATAAGATTTCAGTTACAATGTATTCTCGGGAGTCTTTTCAAAGTTTCATTGTTAATCCTTTTTATTTTTCCAAGTGGCATTCCATTTTTCCATTATTCCAAGTCCCACCCTTTTGCCTCCACTCTTCTCCTTTTTAGGGCTTTAAAATGACCAAGAAAAAATCTTTATTCTCCTTTTGACACTTAGATTTCAGTTTAAGGTTGCCTATTAGTGTCATAATTGATTCATATAAATTTCTTTCCATGCCATTTGTAATAGTAATACAAAGGTTAAAAAAGGGTTTTTACCCTCCTTTTCTCTCTCGTTTGCCACTAAAAGATCTTTCAGAAGTATCCCTCTAGGTACTTTTAGATTCAGGGTACCTTGCTTATATGTTCTCCGTTGTTTAGCCTGGTCTGTCCTGCTTTCCTCTTTGTCTTCCTCCTGCACGATCTTATCCAGTCAGGTTCTTCTTTGAGGTGGCGATTTCTGACCACCACTGCAACTGCCTTCGAGGAAGGGAGTTTAGACCAGCCAAGGAGGAGAGATGTGGCTCCCCTCCACTCGGCGAGCAATCTCCCCCCCTCTTCACCACCTCTACGGGGTGGCTTCAGCCCCGAATCCAAAGGATTGGGGAGCTCCAGCAGCGAGCACAGATCGAAACAGCGAATGATCATGGATTTTGGTTTGTCGCTGAAGAGACCCCACTTTGTGTACGTTTCTATATGCGTGTGTTTTAATAAAAATGCTTAAAAATCCTGCAATCACATCAGCCTTTAGGCTTGCCTAAAATCATTTTCAAAGACCAGTGATTTGTTAGAGTTTGCAGCAGAAATTCAAGTCCAGAAAACACAGAGACTGATTCAGCAGGATCATTAACTTCTTTATAAACATATTAATATGAGTAAAGTTCTCAATACCATTTGTAAATTCTTTCATTGTAACATAACACAAACACAAGCAGCAGCTCTGAGGACTCAGAACAGATTACTTTCAGTTTAGATGGCAAGCAAGTCAGCTTCTCTTTCATTTCTCAGTAAAGCACACAGAGCCAAACCACACCCAGGCTGTCAGCTCCCATTGGCTGGTCTGTCAACATGCTTACTTTGTTAACCATATCTCTGCCAGTTTATGAATATACTCTGACACGATTACTACAGAATAAACTGACTATAGATACAGGCTTCTGAGGAAAAGTCAGATATGCTTCTCTACAAATGTGAAAATGTATGTGGGAAGTCCTTGTGCTCTCTTAGTCTGGTTGTTTGCTTGTTACCAGATGAGGTAATATGGATTTAGTGATGTGTGTGCATGTGTGTGTGTAGACTAGAAGGAGGGAGTAGAAGAATGAAGTGGCAAATATATTGCTGATTAGCTGTTAAGTACCATGGATGAGCTTTTCTAATTTGTTTTCTTGTCAGATATATTCCACTGTGATACACATACTGTATACTGCAGTTTAAGACAAAAATATGTCTTAATTATAATTATAAATGACTCCCATGATAAGCTTGTCAGTAGTAACTAGTCATGATAACTAAATAGTAACTCCAATTCCAGAGGCAGACTATTACTTAAAAGACACTGATGGCACACGTGAATAGGAGAATACAACCAGTATTCAGGTATAGTTTGCTGATTTCCTATGGCTTTCAACCTATGTCTGAACATTGCCAGGACAGAATGGTGTACTATATGAACTATTAATTTGGTATTGCTCAGATTTAAATATGAACTTGATTATTTTAATGTTCTTTAAGAAAGATTTACCTTAAAAGATGGGTGGTTCTTCTAAGAGAACCACAATTCTAGAATATGGGATGGGGGTGGGGTTACCAAACATGACAACATCTGTATAAGAACTATATTATGCTTAGTTCTATATAATTATATAGAGCTATATAGAACAAAGTTTCTTGATTTTCAGAAAAACTTACATCGAAGTTGTACTTTCATTTGAAAGTCAGTAGAGGAATATTTGAAACAAAAATGACTGAAAAGAAACAAAAAACTCATGGTGATGGAAATAATGCCACCTTTGCCATCCCTGTATGGACCACTAGAAATTATTTTGAATTCATGCATGAAGGAGCTAAGAATTAGGAGGAATGAAGTGTTGTGATGAGGTCGTAAAACATTTTGCTGATAACAAATCTGCAATTCTCCTATGAGCTGCTCAGAGCATCCAGTAGTGGGAGGTGCTTAGTCTCCGCATTCACAGGCTGAGCTTGATTTGTGGAACGCCCCTCCTCCACCACGTGACTCCTCAGCGTTCCCAGTTTTTGCTCAGCCTCGTGGAAGACAGGCAATGCTTTGGATACTTCCTTGACTGAAACAGGAATATTAGCAGGTTTGATAACAGTTTGGTTTTCCTTTTCCTTTTTCCTTTGTCTTTAGCCTTCAATCCTTATCAGTCTGAGAGCCCGGATTAAGGGAAGCACTGTTCGCGCCCCCCCCCCCAAAAAAAGGTGGTGGGAGGCTTTTGGAGCTGCTCTGCTCTACCTCCCCACAGCCAAAATTTTCTTACCTCTGTCAGTTTGATTACCGCTGTGTCTTTATTCCATTTGCTTGCTAGAGGCTTGATATTCATTTTAAAAGTCGTATCACCCTTACCCCCCCCCCGAACACAATTTCTTCAGTGGGGAAGTCAATTAGGATTAATTCCCCTTTCTTTTACGCTGTTCTGTTATTTGAGAGCTCAGGCTTCATTTGAACTCTGGCTTTGTTTGCAAAGCAGGAAGCTGCTGCTGAGAAGTGCGTGAAAAGACTTTAACTGTTGGAGTGCCATCTTGAGTGCCACCTCGTGGCTGCGCGCCCTATTTATCCTTTGTGAGCTGTATGAGGTATTTTCTGCTCAAAGGAACAGAATCCCTTCAAGATTCTGAGAGCTGTCTTATCCTTGTTTTGGCTACCTGCACTCGAGAATAATTAATTTGCCTTTTAAAAATTGTTGGCTAAACCCTCACAGCCTTATTCTCAGTGGCACAGCAGCAAGCACCTAGGCCAGTGTCTGCCTGTGCAGGGAAGCTGTTGAAGGCCCTTACAATCATCAATCTGGGCCTTAGGCGTTCGCTATTTGGCTAATTGGACTACTCATTAATATTGGTTGTTCTATTATTAATATTGGAATATACATATATCACTATTCATAGGAGTAATTACAAAGCAATTATAGCAATAATGTTGTAATAATTATTACAATCATAATAATCACTCATGGTAACAAACTACTTAACAGTATAATATTTTAATTTCAATAAAATATTATTACTGAGATACGACTTACTATATGTATATAGACACCAGTAAAACAAAAAGAATAAATAAAATAAAAGGGGGCAATAAGAACTTTATCAGGGCAACTGTTTTTGACTCAGATCGGACCCTGGGCATGCCAACCGCCTTGTACACAGATTATATTCAATTACTGTTATTCTAATTTTAATCAAAATGGCAGATGGTCGCACCTCTCAGGCACCTTGCTTGAAAGCAAAAAAAAAAAAGCCAAATCTAAACACAGTGGAAATTTTAAAGCCTCAGAAAGGGACGCCTTAAGACGCCATAAGGCCTTAGATAGGCATTCTCGAGAGGTCCACGCTGTTTCTCAGGGTGCCCCCTCTTTCAGTCCATCAGTTTCTTCACACTCTCCGCCTCCTCTAGATCTCTCCCTTTCATCCAGGCGCAGCTTAACTCCACAAGGACAACAGGCCCAAGTGTCTAGAACACCAACCAGACGGGCCCCTGAAGCCACATTCACTCCGACAGCCGCTGGTTTTTGCCAGGGTGACAGCTTCATTGAGGAGGTTCCAGAGAGGATGAAAGCCTGGATGGAGATGGCTATTCGCCAAGGGATTGCAGCGGGGCTTCAACATGCGGTAATGTCCAGACCTTACCCTATAGCTACTGACCAAGAACCCCAACCACTGAGGTCACTGACCAGGTCAGAACAACACCAGTCCCAGGTACACTTACAGGGGGAGACCCCTCTCCAAGAGCCGGAGGAGGAGGAGGAGGAAGTAGATCAATTCACAATAGCGAGCCCCTGTCAGAGGCAGACCCCTTAGAAGGGGAAATGTCTGAGGATGAAGGTCTTATTCCTGACCAGCCTGCTTTTACAGGCTTATTTCGGCCACAGCTTTTCAAATCTCTCTTGTTTAAGGCAAAGAACATTGCAGGCCTAAACAAGCCAAAACCTTCTGACACACTTGACTCTTCAGGGAAGGGACCAGAGGACATAATCTTCAACCAACCGGAAGTTGAAGCAGAGGTAATTCCAGTCCCACCCATATTTTCAGACCTGGTGCAGAAGCAGTGGGCTGCTGTAGCAGTATACACCTCCCAACTGGATAGGATAGGAAATTTCTCAACTTGGACCCTGATTTTGCAAAGTTACTGGGGACTCCCAAGGTAGATGAGCCCATAGTGGCTCTAGCGTCCCCCTCTATTCCCAGTGAGGCACTGGAGGCCTTAAAGCCGGAGGAAAAACGGGCCGAGCTAGCCCTACGCAGAGCTCATCAGTCTGATGCGTGGGCGATCAGATCAGCCACGGCCGCCTCCTTCTTCACGTGGTCGTCTCTTAGATGGCTTCGTCTTTTGAAACAACATGTTCCTTCTTCTAACATCAGGGCGCACCAAGACATCGCTAAACTTACGGCAGCTGCTGACCTTCTCTGCCGATGCTACCTATTACACAGTTAAATTTTCAGCAAGGGCCATTATCTCCCATATCACAGCGCGTCACTTGCTATGGTTAAGACACTGGCAAGCCGACTTCAAACACAAATCCAAGCTGGCATCATCCCCCATTGCGGGAGATAGATTGTTTGGTCCTTCCCTGGATCCACTACTAATTGAAACACGCAACAAGAAGAAAATTCTCCCTTCCCTTTTTCGGAAGTCAGATTTCATAAGCCCACAGTCCTTTCGGAGAGGATCCTCTCGATCTTTCTATCAGGGTTCCTTCTCTTCCAGATACCAGAGACCCCCAGCAGTTAGACCAGGACAACAACCAGATAGGTCCGACTCAGTGGATAGAAGTAGAAGGGGTGGTCAATCCAAAAGATCCTTTCGGGGAACAGGCAACAGGTCCTTTCGGCGACCAAGATAACTCCCGGGACCCAATTCCCATTGGCGGTCGTCTTAAGTTATTCACTGACCAATGGGACTCATCTACCTCTGACGTCTTTAAAATGCATACCCTCCATTCAATATTGCAGGGCATCAGGAAAGGGGACGTGCTCACGTCCATAGACTTGACGGAGGCGTACCTGCACATTGCTATTCGGCCCTCCTATTATAGGTTTCTGAGATTTTGCGACAATAACCACCACTTTGAATATGTGGCCCTTCCATTTGGATTGGCCTCTGCCCCCAGGACCTTCACCAAGGTCCTCGCAGTGCTAGCTGCCCACCTCAGGAGCATTCCGGTATGCTTCCAGTGTTATCTTGATGATATTTTGATTTTATTTCCTTCCGCCCATCAGGCAGTCATAGACACTCAGAACACATTACTATCCCTACAAGAGCATGACTTCTTAATAAATTGGAAGAAGAGTCAATTAACACCATCGACTCGGATAATCCATTTAGGGGCGGTCATAGATGCAGTAGAAGGCAAAGTTTTTCTGTCACCAGATAGACTAAATAGCATTCAAAAATTGGTTAAGGAGATCAGGGCGCTTAAGAGGATGTCCCTGATGGACTTATCCGAATTGTTGGGCAAAATGATCTCATGTATTTCTATTATTCCTTGAGCTCGTCTTCACACAAAGGCTCACCATCACCACAGATGCCAGTCTGTTCGGATGGGGAACTCACATACAGTCACTCACTACCCAAGGCCGATGGTCCGACATAGAACAGTCATGCAGTATAAACTGGCTGGAACTTCGCGCAGTACACCTGGCCCTTCGGAATTTCTTTCCCCAGGTACACGGTCAGCACATACTGATACTGACAGACAATGTAACAGCCAAAGCTCACATAAACAAGCAGGGGGACACACAATCGAAGCAGCTAATGTGGGAAGCGGAGCGCCTCTGTCGCTGGGCGGAGAACAACATACTTTCTATCAAAGCAGAACACATTTCGGGTCTGTCGAATACACAGGCAGACTGGCTAAGCAGGGCCACTATAGATCAGTCGGAGTGGCACCTTCACCCATCCTTGTTCCAAGAAACGATACGGTCATTTGGTCAGCCGATGGTAGACCTATTTGCTTCCCCTCTCAACACTCAGCTCCCGAGATTCTTTTCCAGGTACCCATCCCAAGGGGCGGAGAATTACAACTCGCTCCGCTGCCGTTGGCCCCCGGGCTCCTATATGCCTTCCCTCCACTTCCGCTGTTTCCCAAAGTCATCCAGAAGTTACTAGATGAGAGAGCAGAATTACTTCTAGTAGCGCCTTATTGGCCCAGACGGCCATGGTTCGCGGACCTCCACAGTCTCTCAGTAGCCCCCTCCAGAGAATTCCATCAGACAGAATCTCATTAACTCAGGGGCCTCTTCAACATCCGGATCCTCAATGGTTACAATTGACCGTCTGGAGGTTGAGCGGAGTGGTTTGAAGAGCGAAAAGCTCTCTAACAGAGTTATTGAAACTATTTTAGCCGCCAGACACCCCTCAACAATTCGCATTTACAATGCCACATGGTCAACTTTCTGCAAATGGTGTAGTAAACTTCAAATTGATCCTGACCCTCCCTCTGTCACCCAGGTTCTAGAGTTTTTACAGGAGGGACTTGATAAGGGGTTGTCACCTAATACGTTAAAAAGGCAGGTGGCAGCCTTGGCATCAGTTCTCGATCACAAGGGTCTCAGTTCTCTTTCACAAGGGTCTCAGTTCTCTTTCACATCACCCACACATAAGATCCTTCCTTCGAGGAGCCACCAACTTACACCCTCCAGCAGTGCACCGTTAACCCTCCTGGCACCTTAACAAGGTCCTTGTTACTCTCATTAAAGGTCCTTTCGAACCCTTGAAATTGTCAAGTCTCCAATTTCTCACGTACAAAGTAGTTTTCCTCGTAGCAATCACTTCCGCTCGTCGTATCTCGGAAATTGCAACCCTGTCTGTCAGACAAGATCTCTGCGTTTTTCATGCTGATCGTGTGGTCCTTCATCCCAATTCCACATTATGCCCAAGGTCAATTCGGTTTTTCATAGAGCTCAAGAGCTTATTCTTCCAAATTTTTGTCCCAGACCATCACAGGGGATGGAAAGACAATGGCATAAGCTTGATGTGAGGCATGCCCTGCAAATCTATATCAAGCGTACAGCAGCTTTCAGGAAATCAGAGGCATTATTCGTGTCCTTTCAGCCAAATTCTCAGGGTTACAAGGTTTCACCATCTACGATAGGCCTGTGGATACGAGCGGCAATAGCAAAAACATACCAGACCCAATCTCTGCAGGTGCCTAATAGCATAACAGCTCATTCAACAAGGAGTGCAGCAACTTCGGCAGCATGGGCCACACAGGCATCAATAACTGAAATCTGTCGGGCCGCGGCTTGGGCTTCCCCATCGCCCATCATTAGACACTACAAAATTGATGTGTTTGCTTCTGCTGAGGCTTCCTTTGGCAGAAGAGTTCTGCAACGGGTTCACAGAGATCAGGAGGAGATTCCAGACCAGACAGAGTCCCTCCCATAGGACAGGCCAAGCTTTGGTATGCCCCACGACTGGATGCTCTGAGCAGCTCATAGGAGAAAGGGCATTGGTACTTACCTGATACGCCCGTTCTCTTTGAGCTGTGAAGAGCATCTAACCCCACCCTTTTTTTCCATCTGGTGGGGTCCTGTTTCGGCCAATGAACTTTTTTTGTATGTGAGGATGAGAGCACTTTTTTCCCTCGTCTTCGCCAAAACTGGGGAACGCTGAGGAGTCACGTGGTGGAGGAAGGGCGTTCCACAAATCAAGCTCAGCCTGTGAATGCGGAGACTAAGCACCTCCCACTACTGGATGCTCTTCACAGCTCAAAGAGAACGGGCATATCAGGTAAGTACCAACGCCCTTTTTGATCTGCTACAATTTTAGAGTCTACTCTGAAAGCAAGTTCTGGGCTGGTAGAGAAGTGACCTTTTTGTCTAATTGTTATGGAACATTTCATTTTGAATGAAAAAAAATGATTAGCAGAACAGAACCAACCATTTTTTGTTGGACCACTATCCATTCTAGTAAATAAAGAATTACAGAAACTGTAACTCAACATAAGGGCAGACTATTCATGCTTGAAAGGGGTTACCAGATAGTTAATCATAGTAATTTGAACTGGAATCACCATTGCTAAGTGATGAAGTTGTAAGGTGTGACAGTGGTTCTGGCAATCCCTTCATGCTGTTGTTAAGTGAGGATTGTGGATCATTAAACAAAGAACTCTTCTTGACTTCCTGCTGGTTTCCAACAAGCAAAGTCACTTGGGAAGCTGGCGGGAAGTTGCGAGTCCCAAGCAGCACACAAACAGGCTGGTGGATGGGTTAGTGACTGACATGATCCAGCACAAGTGCAGCCAACCAGTTTGTGGCTGCTGATGGGGGTGAAAGATGCACAAGCCCCCTCCACACCCAGCATCCCAAATGATCTTCACTGTCTTCTTCCTGAAGTGTGTGTGTCCGCTCACACATACATCACAGCCTAGCACTTTACAAGGTAGATGTTGGGGGCCTTCCTGAGATAGTGGGAGGACTTCAAAAGCCAAGCCATCTGCACCTTGTCAGCAGTAGAAGAAGATGGCAAAGTTCAGCTGGGACAGCAAGGCCAGCAGAGTGAGAAGAATGGCAGAATGCAGGATGGTGGAGACAACAGAGAATAGGGCGGTGGAGTGAAGGAATGCAAGGTGGCCAATCTGCCAATCTCCTCCTTATTTCTGCAGGGCAAAATGAGGAGGTGATAGACAGATGGATGAGCTGAAGCTCACACTATGAAGCAGCTGAACTTTGATCATGTGCTTGTGGCAGCACTACAATAGCCATAACTTCAAGAACCAGACTTAAATACCATTTGTCCAATGTCTTCTGATTACACTTCCCAGAAACCCAGAGTTTGCATGGCACAAAGGAAGATGTGGGTTGTATCCTACCCATTTTCCCACCACACTCTTGCCTCTGTGCCCAGATGGCAAAAAGACCTAATGGGCCAGTGGCAATTGGCTGCTTTGAGATCAAGATTTGAAATTTCTTCTTTTTTTTTTTTTTGGTTAAGTTTTATTGATTTTTTTAAAAACAAAAAAAAAACAAAAAAAACATTAAAACATCCAACTTTCTTCCATAAATATACAAGCAGTGTGTCGGTTGGTTTACAAATTTTTTGTGCTTCAATTTCATAGTCTCAATTACAGTTACATTTCATAATAACTCATATTATCAATCAAAAATTGAATATCCTAGTATTATTATTAATCAATCATTTGACTATAATTTTATTCATTCATAATGCGAGATAGCTATACTTTACTTAGTTTATTTTATAACAATTCATATAGTCCTCCCAAATCTATCCTAAAAACATATTATATATATAATAATAATAATAAAAAAGAAAAGAAATACATCTTTATATATTCATTATTTTCTAAAATTCTACATATTCTATTATTATATTTGGTTATCTAGCCATTGATAGAAAAGGTCCCAAATTTTATAAAATTGCTTATCCTTTTGATCTCTAATTTCAAATGTCAATCTACTCATTTCAGCACATTCCAGTATATTCTTGATAGTTTCCTCCTGTTATGGTATTTTCTCATTTTTCCAATTTTTAGCAAATACAATCCTAGCTGCTGTTAATACATTTACAATCAAATATTTTAAATCTTTGCTGTATGTATCAGATAGAATTCCCAATAAAAATATATCTGGTTTCAAATCTATATGCTTTTTAGTCATTTTTTCTAACCATATGTGGATTTCAGTCCAATTTTTTTTGCATCCGCACAAGTCCACCACATATGTAATATGAGCCAGGTATCTGATGACATTTCCAACATCTTTCAGATTTATTCTTGAACATTCTTGCTATTCTTGTCGGGGAAAATGCCACCTGTAAAACATCTTATACAAATTTTCTTTAAATGCTGTTGACATTGTCATTTTATAATTTTGAGACCACAATTTTTGCCATTTCTCTAAATCAAATCCAAAATTCTTTCCCCAAGCAATCATAGTTTCTTTAACTTGTTCTTCTTCTAGTTTAATTTCTAATAAATATCCATATAATCTTTTAATCACTTTTTCATCAGTACCTGTCAAAATCTTATCTAAATCAGTCAATTTATTATAGAAACCTTCTGTTTTAAAATCTTTTTCATACCTTGAATGTATTTGCGCATAAGAAAACCAATTCATCTTTATACCTTGTTCCTCTAGTTTTTGCATCGATTTAAGTTTACCCTTTTCATTCAAAATTTCCCCATATCTAACTGTTTGTTCCTTATTATATATTGTAGGATAAGAAAATGCTTCAATAGTCGATAACCAGACTGGAATTTTCAAATAACATTGTCTTTTAATCTTCTCCCAATTTAACCACAGAGACTCCCATATATGATGTCTTCTAAAATAACCCTGTATTTATGGTATGTTCCCTTATACCATAAAAAGGCATGCCACCCCAACAGTAGATCATGTCCTTCTAATGCCAACAATCTAGTATTTCTTAATGTTATCCATTCCTCAACCCATGTCAAGTTTGTAGCTTGGTAGTACAACTCCCAATTAGGCAGACCAAATCCTCCACTAATTCTAGCATCTTGTAAAAGTTTTAACTTTATTCTCGCTTTCTTACCTTGCCATATATATTTCAACATAATTTTGTTTAAATCTTCAAAGTAGTCCTTCCCAAGCCTAATTGGTATTGTTTGAAACAAATATAGAATTCTGGGTAAAATATTCATTTTGATTGTTGAAATTCTCCCTATTAGTGACAATTGTAGGTTCTCCCATTTCGTCAAATCTAGTGCTATCTGTTGTTTAAGTTTAGTGTAATTGTTCTCTTTTAGTGTACTAATCTTGCTGTCAAATGTATCCCCAAATACTTAACCTTATTCGTGACTTGAATTTTCAATGCATCTGCCAATTCTTCTTTTTGTCTTAGTAGCATATTCTTTGTGAAAATCTTTGTCTTATCTTTGTTTGTTTTCAAGCCGGCCACATTGCCATATGCCTCTATCTTTTCCAATAGTTTTGGTGCTGTTTCTAGAGGGTCTTTTAAAATAAAGGCCAAGTCATCCGCAAAAGCTTGCAATTTAAATTCTTCCTTTTTAATTTTCATTCCTTTTATACTCTTTTTGTCTCTCATGTTTCTGTTTAACACTTCCAAAGTTAGTATAAATAGCAAAGTTGATAGTGGGCAACCTTGTCTTGTACCTTTTCTTATATTGATAGAATCTGTCAATTCTCCCTCTATCATTACCTTTGCCGTTTGCTTATAATATATGGCTTGTATTGCTTGAATAAATTTTCTGGCGAAGCTCATCTGTTCCAATAATAATAACATGAATCTCCAGTTCACATATCAAATGCCTTTTGTGCATCTAAAAATATCAAAGCCATTTATTTGTTTTTCAAAAGGGTGTGCCTCATAATATTCCAAATTGTCCAATATTACTCTCATATTATCTTTAATTTGTCTCTTTGGCAGAAATCCATTTTGGTCAGGATGAATAAAATTATTTAAATAATTTTTGAGTCTCTCTGCCAAAATTGATGCAAAAATTTTATAATCTGCATTTAATAAAGAAATGGGTCTATAATTCTTAATTTGTAATGGATTTTTTTTTAATATAACATGCTATTGTGAATAATAGTCCACAAGGTGTGACACTAAGTATCAAGATCATGCATACAATGCTTTGCACTATACATGACAACCTCTGGCCTAATGAAGGGTTCACAGCAGCTTAAGAGAAGAATAGTAAGGAGGACCAGGTTGCTGGCCCAGCACCTCCATAGAACACACTTAAGCAGTGTGGCAGGGATGTCTGCTATACATGACCTAAACTGGAAGCATCCTAGGA
Organism: Laticauda colubrina; assembly: GCA_015471245.1. Classification (NCBI taxonomy): domain Eukaryota; kingdom Metazoa; phylum Chordata; class Lepidosauria; order Squamata; family Elapidae; genus Laticauda; species Laticauda colubrina. The sequence goes on along the minus strand of BLBF01000004.1, from coordinate 65,418,972 downwards.
CTCATAGCAGTTCGGGTACTATTATGGAATAAGGTACCACTTGGTCAAGGACTGGGTGATCAGCAGAAAGAAGCACATCCCCACTACCCAAAAGTAGTGGATCAATCTCTTCTTTTGGAATAAGTGTAATGTAGGCTTCTGACCATGTTTTAGGTATTTTCTTCTTTAACATAACTTCATTCATGACTTCTAGCAATGGAAGGTTCAGCTATTCTTGTAATGTTTTATAGAATTCTGCCAGAAGTCCATCTGGGACAGGTGCCTTTCCATTATTTTATTTCTTAAGTGCTTCAGTTAACTCCATCAAGTTATATTGCTTTCTAACATTTTTTCAATCTCTTTAGGTATCTTAGGTAGATTAGCATTCTGTAAATAATGTTTAACTCTTTCCTCAATATTCTCTTGCTCATATAATTTCCCATAAAAGTCTTGAATGATTTCCTTCTTCTCTTTATTGCTGTGGCAAAGTTGACCTTGATCATCTGTTAACTGTGGTATTTTCCTTGATTCTTTTTCCTTTCTCAGTTTGTATGCTAACCATCTATCTGGTTTGTTTGCATTCTCAAAATAATTCTGTTTAGCACTTCTAATTTTCTGTGCTAATTCTTCTTTCTCTGTTAAACTCATTTTATGTTTAATTGTATCCAGTTTTAGCTTAATGTCTTTTTTCTGTGGCATTTTCTGTAATTCTTTTTCAAGTCTTTTATACTCATCTTCTAAAGCTTCCGTGGCTTGCCTTTTCCTTGTGTAGTCTATTATCAAGCCTCTAACATATGCCTTCATTGTGTCCCATACACTCTGGATTGAAGTGTGTTCTTTTTTATTTTCTCTAAAGAAAGAAAGCCAATTCTTTCTCCATCTGCTGTATAAAATCCTTCTCCTTTAGAATAGTATTATTTAACGTCCATCTCGATCTTCTTTTTTGTCCTTTCCATTTAATTGTCACTGGATTGTGATCTGCCCAAGCACTTGTTTTGATATTTGTTTCTTCAATATTAGATATTAATTCTGTTGAAGTCCAAATCATATCTATTCTGGACCATGATAAATGTCTATTTGAGCAAAAAGTATATTGTTTGGTTTTAACATTTCTTTCTCTCCATATATCTTTTAAGTTTATTTCATCTATCATTTTAAAAAAGGATTTGGGGAGAGTCTTTCTATTTTGCTTTGTTGTTGTTGTTGGTATATAGTCCAGTTTATTGTCTACAATTCCATTGAAATCTCCCATCATAACTATATTGACATAGTCCAGTTCAATTATTTTCATGTGTAATTTTTTATAAAATTCTTCTTGTTTATCATTCGGAGCATAAATTGCAATCAAGAGTGTTTTTGTATTATTGTCCATTATTTCCACCATTAATACTCTTCCGTCTTCATCAGTATAAATCAATTTTGCTAAGATGGTCTCTTTAATATATAAAACCACTCCTCTTTTCTTACATTGAGTCAAAGAAGTAAATATTTTCCCTAATTTTGGTTGTATCAACAATTGTTCATATTGTTTTTTAATATGAACTTCTTGTAGACAAATTATATCAAATTTTAGTTTCTCTAATTTGTGAAAAAATTTCCTTCTTTTAACAGCTGAATTAAGTCCATTTATATTCATTGTAATCAGTTTTTTCTCTTCTATGATTATGCTTTATAATTAGGTTTGGCAGCTCTCACAGATCTTGGTTCATGTTGTTCTTTAATCTGCCCCGATCCACCTACTGTGCCTTCTTCTTTTTCAGGAACCATTTGGTCATCTTGGAATTCAATTAGTGAATCTCTTTTTCTGCCTCCTCTCTCCTTCCAAAAAATTCTGCATAAAATAATTCTGCTTTCTCGACTGAGTCAATTCTATGTCTCTGTTCTTGCCATGTAAACATTAACCCTTCTGGGATTAGCTATCTATAATTCACCTCTTTTTTCAATGGCATTTTAGACAGAAATCGGTATTGTCTTCTCATCTCTCTCACTCTTCTGGGTATTTGCTTTAAAACCATAATCTCCTTGCCTTTGTATTTCAATGTTTTCTCTCTTACCACTTGTAATATTTGTGTTTTAATGGCTTTTTTTGTAAATCTGATATGAACTTCTCTTGGTAGGTTATTTGTCATCGCATATCTTGTAAAAACTCGGTATACCTCATCTACTCCATCCATCATCTTCTCTTCTGTTATTTCCAAAGCTTCAGCCAATATTTCTATCATTATGTCAGCTAGATTTTGTCCTTTTTCTTCCTCTATGTTTTGAAATCTGAGATAGAATTATGATCTGTCCATCTCCCATTTCAGCATCCCACTTTTATCTTGTTCAACCACTGTTAATCTGCTATCAATATCTCCAATCTTCTTGTCTCTTTGTTTATCTTCTTCAATTTTTTGGAATCTCTCACCATACTTCACCATCATTTGTTGAATATTCTCCACCTTTTCATCAGTTTTCCCTGTTCTTTGTTCAATATTCTCTGTTCTTTGCTCAGTATTTTCTATGCTCTTTTCAATGGTGTTTGATTTTATTTTAAGGTCTTGGATTTCTTGCATAATCATCTGTAGAGTCACTCTTTCTTGATCTTTGTCTTGCTTTAACATTGTCTGAATTGAACATTGTCCTCCAGATGGTGGGGAGGGGGAAGTAGAAGTTGAGGAGCCAGAAGCTATAAACTTCCTACTCATTTTGAACAATTCAGGATCTTCAGGTTCTTCTAAACCCTAATCCAATTATGGAATAGCTAATTATGATCCAAAATGAAAAATAAAAATAAAAAACCCAATAATAATAAAAAGAAAAGGAGGAAAAATTTCTTCAGGTTCTTCTTAACCTTAATCCAATCAATAATTAGGTAGAAAGGAAGGAGAAAAATAAAAAGGTTTAAAAAGAGCAAAAAAAATTGAGAAAATAAAAATAATTCTTCAGGTTCTTCAACACCTTAATCCAATTGAGAATTCTCAAATAAAAAAAAGCATAAAAGTGAACCAAAAGAACAGATCCAAAAACAAAAATTCCCAAAGAAGAAAGGGAAAAAAAAAGAAAATTTTGAGGCTTTCCCTTTAAAACATTAAGGAAAGATGGAAATATTACAAAAATAAAGGTTTTAAAAAGAAAAAATGAACAGTATAGCTGGTAAGGGGGGGGATAGCACAACTTAAGAAAATAAAAAAGGCACATTGCATTCTATTTAATTATCCAAGGGTTTTGTCATAACTCTTTCCAAGCTTCAAACTAAGTTTCAATTGTTGATAGAAATCCAGAAGAACACCTGCAATAACACTCTCCCGTGCTCTTCCCTCTATCTTATCATGTAGCAATGTCCTTGAAAAAGCTTTCTTTCTCAGCTTTTTCAGCTTCGTCTAAAATATTTTCAAGCATCTAGTTGGCAGTGTTACAAAGTTTCTTTACTCTCACTCTCCCCTTCCTTTCCCAGACAAAACATAATAGAAGTTAAAAAGAAAAAAAAACACTAAATAACTAAAGGGAGCCTCTTACCTAAAATATTACAAAGTCAAAAAAGAAAAGAAAAAACAGATATAAATGGAGAAAAAACTAGTCCAGTTAGCAAGTGCAAAATCACGATAGAAGTCCAGCCATTAGAAAACAAAAAACAAAAAGCAAAGCCTTACTTTGACACTTCTGTTTAAAAACCGCCGCTTAATCAGTTTTGTCAAAACTTTTACAGATTCTTTTTTTCCCCTTAGGGTGTCATTTAAGGTCCTTTTAAGTCTTAGAATAATAAAAGAAAAATTCTCACCAAACCGACACACTTTCTCTTTCAGCCTCTTCCGTTCAGAGCTGTCGCAACTTCAGCAGCTTTGATGGCTGCCTCTCTGCCGCTGACAAAAGGGCTTCTCCTGGATCAACCAGGGACTTTGCAATATCCCTGGGATCTACAGGATGCGCCCTTCACTATCACCATCTCTTCGGGACGGTTGAGGTCCATTTGGACTGTCCAGGGGCAAAGATATCAGCTGCAATCTCAGACCTCCGAGATTGCATGCAGTATCGTCGCGACGCCAGCTCCTCCCCCCATATTCCTTTTCAAGATTTGAAATTTCTTAATGGTGGTGGGCAGTAAGGGAAAGTCACAGAAACAATTCAGATGCCTGATGGCAAGGTACAGTTGGCTAGTGGGCACTGACAGTAAACAGGTGATCCCTCTTTCTCCCTGGAGAGAGGGATTTCTTGGGGACATGCCAGGATGAGACAGGGCTGCAGTTTTCCTCCCAGCTCATGGCTCTGCTGTGTTCTCTTCTACCCCAGCAAAATTCTGCAGCTTTGTTGGGGAGTGATTTCTGATGTTCCCTGTCAGCTTCCTACAAGCGAAGTCAACGGAAAAGCTGATTGGAAGTTGGAAGTTGGTCCTGCTCTTTCTGCTTTTTTTGTTTGCTCACGGTCATTTAGTTTCTCTGTTTAGATAAGGAAATATCCCTGAAAGGATGACCAATCATGTCATGAGTTATCTAGTGCTGAATTATCTGGAAACGATAAGGCATGAGATTTGAGATTCTCTTCATGTACGTATTGAATATGAGTGCTGTCCTAGTGTCTTCATCAAAACTCAAAAAAGTGACTTAGATACCTATTGTCATTCTTAAATTTTATATGCCATAACTTCATACTTTATGTCAGGTGTACATTGATGTATTATAGATCACACATGTGGCTGGAAATAAACTTTGTTGAGCTTTATACATTACAGTATATAGTTTATATATGTGGTTGGAGTGGAAGTGAAGAAGAGGAATAGATTGAAGCCACAAGTTTGATTTTAATGCAGATACTTCTTGACTTTGACTGTATTTCAATCCAAAATTACTGTTGTAAGTTATGCCAGTCATTAAGCAAGTCATCATGTGACTGTGTCTGCCTTTACAGCCTTTTTGTATAAGTCGCTATGTGAATTACTGCAGTCTTTAAGCAAATCCATTGTCCAAATTCAAAGTTTATATCCACTCACATACACCCCTCCAAAGTGCTCTGGAATACTGTGGAAAGCTAGACTAGATGAAAGAAAGAAGTTTCATTTCCTGTAAGTGCTTAATTTACTATTGGCCACCTTTACCATGGTGGTCATTCCTGTTTCTAGAGCCATCATCTCACTGTAGTGATGATGAGAGATGTACAAATAATGTTTTTGATAGAGTGAATGTGAATATTTAATTAGAGAGCACCTGAGCAACCAATATGAAATTTATATCTCTATTCAGATAAACTATAAAAATGGCATATATGTTTGCGCTGCCAATTCCTTTCTTCCTTCTTTTTTCACCACCTGTGATTTGCCAGAAAGTTGCAGAACTGATGGCAAAATATTCCAGATACAACGAGCCATGTGGTATCTTTACAAATGAACACCAGGTTTTACTTTGATTAGCTGTAGCTAGAAGTATTCTGCATTTAAAGAATGGATTAGATTTTAAAAAAAATGGATAGTTTTCTAGTCACGTGGTCATCCACAAGAATTTAAGAGGAACAAAGTTGCAAACTAGGATTGTAATTTATAAGCATAAAACATTTTGCTACATATTGCCACAAAAAAGAGGGAGTCAAGCTCTTCTCCAAAGCACCCGAGGGCAAGACAAGAAGCAATGGGTGGAAACTAATCAAGGAGAGAAGCAACCTAGAACTAAGAAGAAATTTCCCGACAGTTAGAACAATTAATCAGTGGAACAACTTGCCTCCAGAAGTTCTGAATGTTTCAACATGGAAGTTTTTAAGAAGAGATTGGACAACCATTTGTCTGAAATGTGTAGGGTTTCCTGCACAAAAAGGACTAGAAGATCTCTAAGGTCCTTTCCAACTGTGTTATGTTCTATACTACTCTACTCTACTATTTTATCCACTTTTTTATGTGTATTAATTTTACCGGTATATATTTTGACAGTTAGTCCTTTTCATTAGACATTTTCACATAATTTGCCATGAGAAAGGCTCATGTAAAACAGAAAAATGAAATTATTATAATGAATCAGACTAGAGTCCATCTAGCTCAGAGTTCATGCTGGCGGATTTTATATCTCCAGAATTCAAGGCTGCAGTTTATCAAAGCCCTGTGAGATAAAATTAGGGATTAAATCTAGATTATTCTGTCTGTAAAATAGAGTCTGTACCAGTGAGCTACAGTCTGTTGTTCACTTTATCTTGGAAATATTGGTAAGCATTCTGTGGAGGAGCAATGGCAGTATAAATTAAGGAAACATTACTGGGATTTTGAGTTCATGTTTAACTTCAATATTGTTGATCAGTCTCTATTTTAATCAGCTAACATTTGGCTTTTGTGCTTCTTCATTATCGTATGGTGCCAATGCTCTTGAAATTGTAGTTTTGTCCTGGAACTGCAGATTATATGTTTAATTGTTCAGTTAATTAGAAAATACCTGACTGTTTGAGAAAATAAGTCTACAATTTCTGAAAGTTTCAATGAGTGAGCAGCCTGAACAGTATTTAGATTGACTTTGAAAAATAGGTATAGTATAAGGTATTCCTTCCATGACAATTTCTTCCTAGGTTTAAAAACCTAGGGAGATGTTTTTTTAAAAAAACCCATTTCCAGGGAAAATGTTCATATATTAAAACAGTGTTTAATAGCAATCATTGACTGGTTTATGAAAAAAATAAATTGGCACTCAATAGTGTTAAGACAGATGTTCCTGATCCATCAATGGCACACCAAGAGATGTAGGCTACTTAGAAAATAATTACAGCATGAAATTGGAAACTTGTTTGAAAGTATTCCCTTACTACCCTGCTTGCAGGCAATGAGTACAGCAATATTGGAATACCTTGTAACATTGGTATAGCTCACAGATGTCTTCATTTACGTGCCTTGATAAAGTAATTTTTAGAATTTTTTAGAAAATTACTGTTTTAAAAATCTGATTCAGTTTATTACAGACTACGGTCTTTTGTTTTTGAGTAGATCCTCTATTGATCAACTACAGCTTTACTCTCTAGCCAGAATACATATCAGTTATTACTAGGGCTGAACAAGGATTTTCCAAGCTAAAACATCAAAAAACAGGACCACACATTCTAATAAAATGAGCAAGTAATGATGACAGTTTTTTCTTTATATCTCATCTTGTAAGAAGATTAAAAAGGGGGCCTTTTTTATGAAAGCAGGGAATCTGGGAATTATAGCTCATCCAGAGAGTTAAAGCTCCCTTTCCCCCCCCCCCCCCCCCGGACTTTCATGCCTAGTTACTTCATTTGTAGGAAGGAGGTTGTTCTGTATGTAAAGTGGATGACAGATGCTTATCATTTGTTGTGCAATCCAAATGTGTTTATTGTCTAATTATAATGACAGAATCTTAATCTTGCTTGCATTATTCTCTTTTTTTGTGTGGTATGATTTCCCTGTCTCTTTTGTTGCTTTTTTGGCACAACATATTTTGTTTTACCATCTGAATTTGGTAAAGTACAGATTGCACAAACAATGATTTACATGGAAAACATGGATAGGAATTACAGGATGTGAAAATCAGCAGCATATCTTCCAAGGTAGTTGTTTTGGATGTTTCAAAAAAGAAACAGTTGGAAGGATGGATGGAAGGAAGGAAAAAAGAAAAGAAAGGGAAGGACTGTTTCTAAGGGTGATAATAACTTGGTGATGGCAGAAGTAGATCAAACAATGGAGAACAGAGGGAAACTAGCAGAGGTGCAATGGCAGCAGTGCAAGAGGATTGTATGGCAGTATGTTTGAGTGGGGCCCAAGACATTGGCAAGAGTGATTGAAGGCCTGGGGTGCAAGCAGAAATCACAGAGAAGCCTAGGTGCCAAGTAGAATACCAAGAAAAGGGAATTGCCAGAATCTTGAAGCTCCTACACCACAGCAAGTACATTCTCTCAATCAAAAATTTAAATAACACAACACTATTCAAGTTGGAATCAGAGAAGACTATGGAGTATGCTAGCTGCAGATTGAGTGTTGCAGATATAAAAGTATTTAAGGAAGAATAAATATATATAAAGGGTAGAGATAAGATATGTGAAGAGAAGCTAGAATAAGTATCAAGAGTATCAGATGGATTAATAAAGAAAGATATTTGGGATAAAATTGAAAGTATGAATTGTAGCAGTGTGAACATAACATTAAATAAGATTTATTTGACCATAAAATTGGCCAATAAGAAATGAATTATATTAACCATAATAATTTTTCCAAGAGTATGGGAGGAGAATATGTTTATTTAATCAAAAGGATTGTAATCTCATTACACATCAGTAACTTCAATGTTTTGTAACACAAGACTCCTAATTTCAAAAAGTTTATTTCTTTCTTTATTCAGTTCACCCAACTCCAAATGTCTCTGGGAAGCTTTTATAATATGCCACACAGTGTAAAAATGGTGTAAAAGCAACCTCTTCCTCACACCCAGCCCCAAAGCACCCAATAACTCCCTCTAAAGCCCATGTCACACTGCACCAACTGATGCAAAGAGGATATAAAACAGACAAAAAAACTTGCCATCCATTGGAAAATGCGATGCATCCGTTGTGTACTCACTGCGTACGTCTTTCATACGCTATGTCTGTCGAGCATCCATCTACTGCTATTTCATCCACTCAAAAAGTTTTGAGCTGCACAAAACTTTTTGAGCGGATGAACTTTCCGCCACGTACGATCTACATCCGTGACACATATGGGCAACAAACGTTCTAAGTCCATTGTCATCCGTTACATGTCCGATGTATCCTATTGGCATCCTCTGGGCATCTGTGCAACTCACATCCACTCCAGCTGAAAATGGAAAGAGGGAGGAAACAAAAGGTACGCGGAACGTCCACATAGCGTTAGTAGCACAGACATAGAAAGGATGAAAGCGGATGCAGCCCGGATATAAAGCATTAAAATGGACAAAACGTTCGTATATGGGACGTATCTCGGATATTTAGGATGTCTGGAGGATGTCTAGAGTATGTGGAAGGACACCTAGTGGAAAACCGACATTTCCTATAAAAAGGGAGAGGAAATCACCTGGATCTCACTATCAGTCCAGCAGCCGTGGTGTGCAGACCTCTTCAACCTTGCTCTTCCACATCATCCATTGATGTCCACCATGGATCATCACACACTCCTTTTGGTAGCCGCCATCATTCAACATCAGAACCAAGCCCTCTTCAGACTGTTTCACCTTTTCTACGCAAGGAGAAGGAGACGTCCAAGAGCTGTGTGGTTCCGAAGATGGATCGGGAGAAGAGTGGAGTTTGGACTCTATGACAAGCTGATGGTGGAGCTGAGGAATGAAGACCCTTGTGCATTCCAGCACTTCAGGAGGATGCCACCAGCCATGTTTGATGAAGTTGTGGAGTGTCTGAGACCCAGGTTGATCAAGCCGAGCACCACCTTCCATCCCAGCCTGGACCCTGCACTGACTCTGCGCCACCTGGCCTCTGGATCCACTGTCTTGCCACTCTACTACTCCAGCTGGGGAGTAGTGTGGAGGGTGCCACACAACACCATCAGCATTGTGGTCAGAGAAGTGGTGCAGGCCATCATCGAAGAATACGTGGAGGAATTCCTCCAGTGTCCCACCACTGAATAAGGCTGGAGGAAAGTTGCAGAGCAGTGATATCAGAGGTGGAACTTTCCTCACACCGTTGGAGCCATAGATGGGAAGCACGTGGCCTGCAAAACTCCACCCAACTCAGGGTCCAATTATTTCAACTACAAGGGCTTCTTCAGCATCATCCTCTTTGCCATGGTTGATGCTGACTACAAGTTCATGTACATCGATGCTTCAGGCAACGGGTCAGCTTCAGATGCCCAGATATACAATGCCAGTGACCTCAAGGATGGGCTGGAACGCAACCTCATCATGGGTTTCCCAGATCCAGACCCCCTACCCAACGACACACAAGATGTGCCCTACTTCATCATGGGGGATGACGCCTTCTCCCTCAGAACCTACCTCATGAAGCCCTACACTTCCAGACACCTCACCCGTGAAGAGAGGATCTTCAACTACAGGCTGTCCAGGGCAAGACGGGTGGTGGAGAACGCCTTTGGCATCCTGGCCAACAGGTTCCAGGTACTTCTCACCACCATGCAGCATCGCCCAGAGACTGTGAGGAGCATCGTGGAAGCTTGCTGCATCCTGCACAATCTCATGCGCACCCGCTACCCAGTGTTGCAGAACAGGCTTGTGGACCACCAACAAGGCAATGGGGACATGGAGCCTGGTGAATTGAGGGAAGGAGAAAACCTGATAGACACTGTGGATGTGCAAGGCCCCAGTAGAGCTTCACATGAAGGGAAGAAGCAGCACAACCTCCTGAAACACTGGTGCAACTCCCCAGCTGGCAAGACAGGATGGTAAATGCTTAATGGATGCTTCCTTCAGCCTGTCTCATCACACTGATGAGATTGTGCCATGTATGTTGAGTGGCCCTACAATGAATAGGGCATTAAGAAAGAGTTTTGTTTATTTTGAAATGTGTTGATCAATGAATAGATTGTTACTGATAATAAAGGGCCATATGTGTGCCAGTTGGGAGGGTGAATCATACAGTCCCACTGTGCTTGCACTGGAGGTTTATCTATCTCACAACTATCCTTACCCATCCCACAACTACCCTTATCCCACAGTTATCCTGACCAATCCCACAGCTATCATTACCCATCCCACAGCTATCCATCCCACAGCTATCCTTACCTATCCCACAGCTATCCATCCCACAGCTATCCTTACCAATCCCACAAGCATGCAAAGGCTTAACCCTTTTTTCAAAGTTTTCCCCAACACTTTCATTTTAAAAAATGAACCAAGTGTGTGAAGCAAAGATAACCTTTATTAATAACAAACTGTATGACTTTATTAAAAAGCAAAATGACTCAAGTAAAGTGTCTTAAGCAAAGATAAAGTGAACAGATAATAACTCAGTCTCTGTCACTCTTCTCAGTCACTCTGAGGCATGCCCATGGTCTCAGATGTAAAGGGGCCAGGGACTGTGGAGGTGGCTGTTGCTGGAGTGCTAGTCTGAGGTGCCATTGGGGTGCCTGGCCCCGAGAGTACAACAGGAGATGGTGTGTGCAGGAAGCTCTCAGAGAGCTGACTCAGTCCCATGAGGTTGAGAGGCACTTCCTCAAGGACCTGGGATGTGAGGCCCAAGACTGATGACAGATGTTCTGACGAAGGGCTTGGCTGTGGGGTGGAGGAAGGAGGAGTGTAGTGGGGCTGTCTGGTCTGCAGCTGGGTCAGATGAGGTGTCTGTGGCGTCTGTGGCATCCGAGGAACCTGGGTGTGGACTGGGAAGGGCTGCCTCTGCTGTGGGAAGTTCTGGTAGTGGTAGGCTTGGTAGGCGAGGGGCTGCTGAAATCCGTGGAAGGGCTGTGACATCGCTTAGGGTGGAGGAGCAGATCTGGAGTGGGTAGGAGCAGGTTCAGCTGGGCCTGGAGGGTGGTGCAGAAGAGCTGTGATCCTCTCCTTCATCGCCTGGTACTGGGCCTCGGGCATGTCCATGAGGGTCTGGCTCACATACGTGATGAAGGGCTTGTGGTTAGAGGATGGTATGTCAAAGTGGACCAGCTGGGAGAGGAGATCTGTGCTGGCTTTTATTGTGTCCCTGATCTCCAAGAGGACAGTGTGGCTCTCTCCCTCCAGTCTGCCTCTCTGCCTGCTTTCTGTGGAGGTGGTATGGGTTGGTCTCTGGTGGCTGCTTCTTGCTCCATCTGAGACAGGGGATCCTCCACGTTGTTACACATGGGGAGTACAGCTGTGGGGAGGTCTCTGTCTGGGGCCTTCAAAGACACCTGCCTGGACAAGGTAGCTGTCTCCTGGCTGGAAGAGCAGTGGCTCTCTGTGGGCTGTCTGAGGGAAAGGGAAGACAGAGGGGCTGCTCCTCGGTGCCGGATCTCACCCTCCAGGAAGCTGCACCTGGCCATGACATAGGTCTCATGGTCAGTGAGCTTGACAGCGGCCTGCCCGGATTTCTTCAGGTGCAGCTTGCCATAACAGGTGTGCATGTGCTTCCACCATCCAAGGAGTACATCTGAAGTGTAGCCCAGGCTCTCCGCCTTCTCTCTCCACGCTGCCTGCTTCCTCTTGGTGTCGCAATAGAGTCTGTGGCCCTTTCTCCACAGGTACTCGTTCTCCCTCAGCCATTCCAGCACCTCCTCCTCATGGTCTTCGGAAATGGAGTACTGTTTCCTTTCCCCCTTCTCCTTGCCTTGCCTCTTCCTCCCTCTGGCAGGGGCTTCAGGGCCTTCAGCAGCAGGGCTTTGAGGGCCTTGGGGCTGGTCCATCATAGCAGCAGCAGCAGCAGGAGGAGCAGCAGCAGCACCAGCAGCACCAGCAGCTTCAGAGTCAGTGCCAGGGGGTGGGATGGTGGTTCTGTCCTTCTTGCCAGGGCTGGCAGGAGTAGGCACAGGCTTCCTCTTCTTCCCCATGGTGTTCTCTCAATATGTCTCTGGCAGCAGGTCTTTCCTCTGAATGCTGACTGCTTGCGAGCTGCATCCTTTTATATCCGCGGAGCTTACGCAATTCATCCTCCCCGCCTGCGCAGTGAACGCTTTGCATCTGCTACGCGTCCACTACGCATCCGCTATGCATCCTATAGGCATCCGTGATGCATCCACATCATCCGCTACGCACCCGCTCCTTCCGCTACGCGTCCGCTTCGCTGTTCTCCTCTGGAAGCCCTGCGGATGTGTTCATCCGCTTCCATTCACTCGGCTTCCTTCGAACATCCACTTTACATCCCCGCTACATCCTCCCCACGTCTGTTCCTTTCCGTTGTTTTCCGCTCTGTTTATGCAAATTTGGGGCACATTTGAGAGCGGATAACAACGGATGGAAAATTTGCTCGTCCGCTGTGTCCTTTTTGCATACGTTTTGCATCTGTTGGCCAGTGTGACCTAGCCTTTGGCTCTAGGTTTGGGAAATTAGCCAGATTTTCAAGGCTCATTTAAAGTGGAAAGGATAGGGGCAGTTTGACTTATTCAAATTAGACAATGTTCAATTCTACTTGACTCTGGAGAGCCTGAGTTGAAATCTCTGAAAAGATTTTGTTCCATAGGACATACACTGCAACAAAGAAGGCATAGTTCTTGGGCCTTGATAGATGGTGGTGTTTAATTGAAGGAACCTGGAACATGCCTATATTGTATGGCAGGCACCGTAAAACATAGGCAGTCCTTCAACTAACTGAGCCATATGTTGTATGGTGCTTTATGGTCCACAACCAGCACCTGAGTCTCGGAAGCAAATTGGTTAGCAGTGGAAGCTTACAGAGCAGTTTTCCAAAGATAGCCTCTTGAGGTAGTGGGAGACCGAGCCTTTTTAAGGCTGGAGGTACTACTAGTTCTGGTCTGGAAAAACCCTAACAAATAGTAGATTTCAGCAGAGTGTTAGCTTTTGAGTCCATTTCTACTGTGCATACTACTTAATTTTATAAGCTCATTAAAACACTTTGTCTCTCAGAAGTCTTCTGTGAGAGTAAGGTTAAGATTATTTAGTGTTTAATTCCATTTCTCAGCTCTTAATATGGGCAGCAACAAGTCTTAACTTACTCTTGGCAAATCTAAGCTGGTCCTATCACAGTACTTTAAAGTTCACTTCAGTTCTCTGAGCTCTTGAAAACGTGTTTAATGCTGACCATTCCAATATACACTCTTGGACTAAAAGGTATAGTTCTGCCAATTTAACTTAAGATTCTCTGCCATAAACCAAGTAAATATTTTAACTTTCAGTTCTGGGATGTGAGCCAACCTCATCATAAAGAGTAAAAAGTTTCTACTCACATTTCTTATACTATAAATTTTTATTTTCTAATCTGTCAAATTATGGTGAAGTATAAGCACTTTTTCATTACCTCATTCTTGCACAAACATAGTTCTACAGTTATTCTCCTATATATTCCATCATTACTATCACTGTACATTATTAATATTAATTTCTTACATTGGCCAAGTTAACAATCCAACTAGAACATAGTAAATTAGAGAATATCAAACTTGTAAATACAGGCATTCCTTGATTTATGACCACAAATTGAGTCCAACATTTCTGTTGCTAAGTGAGATAGTTGTTGAATGAGTTTTGCCTCATTTTACAGCCTTTTACAGCCTTTCTTGCTACAGTTGTTAAGTGAATCACTGCAGTTCTTAAGTTAGTAACAGGGTTGTTAAGAGAATCTGGCTTCCCCATTGACTTGTCAGAAGGTCGCAAAAGGGGTAACATGACTCCGGGATACAGCATCATAATATGAATCTGTTGCAAGCACCTGAATTTTGATCATGTGACATGAAGATGTCGCCACAGTCATGAGTGTGAAAAACAGTCATAAGACCTTTTTTTACTGTCGTCGTTACTTCAAATTTTGTAAGTCAAGGACTATCCATTATACTTTTTAATCAGCACAAACATTTCAGTTAGTTTACTTTACTTTATTGTCATTGCACCTCTTACAACGAAATCAAACAATGACCATGAAAATAAACACAAACACACATCCTTCACCCTTCATCCACCAAACTGGAACCCCCCCGACACCACACTGCATTATTCAGCAGAATTCAAAAGAGCTACTGCCTGGTATAGAAGCTGTTTTTCAGACTATTTGTCCTTGTTTATATTATTCTGTACCGTCTGCAAAATGATAATAATTCAAAAAAAGGGTTCCCAGGATGAGATGGATCTTTGAAAATGTTTTGAACTTTCTTAAGGCAGCGGGAGCTATAAAGCTCTTCCAAAGAGGGGAGAGGGCACCCAATGATTTTCTGGGCAATGACATTAATCTTCTGGAGTGCTTAGATTTCAGCTGCATAATTTAAACTAAAATTTATTTATTTCATTTGTCTTCAGACATAAAATGTTGATGGTATCTAGTAAGTCAAATGGCAAATCTACTATATGTACTGTTTCTTATTGTGTTTAAGTATTTTAACTTTATTTTATTTAACGAAGTTCTCGTCTTTTCAGATTTGGAGTAGAGTCCCTGGTCTTTTAAATCTGCCATTGTGAATTCTTGTCTGCACATTTTCTGTACATATATCCACTGTGCATGCAGTCCATTGACCAGAAAGTAATCACATCCCATCAACTTTGTATTTAAAGTAAGCAGGATTTCCTGGATTAATGCTGTGTCTCATCAAGAATTAAAATGAAGGACAGCATGGTTTCCTTAGAGATCTAAATACTCTGATCTTTTAAAGAATATGCTTAGGGTGTTTATAATTCTTTTATCTTTCACATACAATTTGTAATAAGTTTAAAATTACATTAGTCTCTAAATTAATAAAGTGTATGTGCATATTATTTCAAGATTTCACAACAATTTATAAACAATAGACTCACAGCTCTTAGAATAATGGTACATTCATTACAAGAAAGCTCTTAAAATGTTAATTCATTTTACCTCCTCCTTTAGGATTTCAATATGTTTCAAGCTGATTAGAACTGATTTATTTTTAATAGTATAGTTTTATTTAAATTTGCTGTATTTTATATTTCTAAGTGTGGAGCCTCATAAATTCATGTTTTAAACATTTTCATGAATCATTTTCTGTACATTCTTGCTCCTTAACATAAAAATGCTAATATTAAATCACAATTTATTATGAGTCAATTTAATATCACATTTGAGCATGTCACTTCCTCCTTGGCCTTTACATAGTGGTGCATACCAGTTAAGAAATTATGAGGCTTGCTAGCCTAATTAACAGTTTGTTACTGTATATTGGAAAGTTTGTTACTGTATATTGGAAAGAACAATTGGTTTAAACCAGTGGTGGGATTCCATTTTTTTTACTGTCAGTTCTGTGGGCGTGGCTAGGGAAGGATAAAATTTCCAGCCAGAGGTGGTATTTGCCACTTCTCCAAACTCCTCAAAATTTCCGCTACCGGTTCTCCAGGACTGGTTAGAATCTGCTGAATGCCACCTCTGGTTTAAACTGTATATTGGAATAGGCTATTTAAACAACTGTATAGATAGCGTAACTGAAGCTTGTCCTGATCAGATATAAAAATAAATTACAGGCTGTTTATTTCATTGCAAACGTATGTATGTGCTTAATTCCAAGATTTAAGTCATTTTGTTTTCAGAATACGAAATGGGCAGTGGTTCTGAGTCACTAGACTTTGGATATACTTTAAGTATGTCATTCAATGCATTCTGTTCTCTTCCATGTAATTTTTAAAATGACACTTTAGTGTAATTCCTATCTCATACTTTGTTACAGTATTGGATACTAATTGTATGTCATATATTTATCTAGAAATATACAGCAGCAGAACTTTGGATAAACTGGCATTGATATCTTTCAGATTATTATATTTTTGCTGGATCAGCAAGGTGAACATCTGAACAATATTTTCCTCTTTATTGCTGCTTCATTTCAGTTTCTAGGCTACATGGTCCAGTGATGTTTTCCTCTCTAATATTTCCAAGTTTGTTATTCAACTGCAAGCAGCACATCTTGTTTACATGTTGTGTTGATTTCAAAACTTGATCATAAAGCTCATCAGTAGTTGGAACTTAAACTTGAATAATTGTCATATTAAAGGATTTCCTGTGAAGTCTAATGTTGGTTGTGTCTTTGCTGTGTCCTTTGTCACAACAAAAGCAATGGCTTTTCTTCCTTGCTTTTCATTTTCTACCAGTAAAAAACTTATGATTGAATGTGTCTAATTCCAATTCCAATTCCAATTTGTGGATGCCTGAGACATCAGTTCATTTCAGCTTTCATCATGTCATACTTTCCCTTATTTATACTTTTTATATTCTTATATTCCTGCTATGATTGCATTAGTATTTACATTTTCTTTTCCTCTATGGCAAAATCAGCAATTATCCCAAAGGCTTTCATCCAGTTTCGTCATAGACACTGTTAGTATTCCAGTTCTTCAGATTAGTCTTTAGTCTTCAGTTCTTCCTCAATAGGATGCTGAGTACCTCCTGACCTGAAAGTCCATCTTCTAGTATATCAGCATTCATTTTGTATTATCTGTCCATGTGGTTTTCTTGGTAAAATGCAGGAGCAGTGAACCATTACCACTGCCTTCTCTCCCACGGTATGAAATGCCGCCTTTGTCCTGTGATTTACATCCAGTAGTATCTTTCTTTGCTGTTGCTTCTTCTAGTTTTAGCCTGTTAGCTGTCGTGATGTTCACACCTTTGGGTAATCCTGCTGGATATATATATACTCCTAATACCCTTTACATATCCCTTCCAGTAATATCCCCCACTGACACCATGCTGAGGCAGCATAACAGGAATTGAGAGGAACATTGAACTAGGATATGAATCTATATCATTATGCAAATACCATAACAAAGCAAAATCCAGAATCTTTTCCCAGAATCATTTCATTATATTTTTCTGCATAAACTAGAATTATTTTTCCCAATAGATAAATGTTTATTAATGAGATATAGGATAGTACTTAAGATATTCTACTTAATAAGCACAATCATTTTAAAAATATTTTAAAAAGGTATACTTTGTACATATGCTTTGACATGTATGCTCATTATTTTTCAAATACCGAACCAGTAGTAATGCCAGTTGAATCCCACCCGTGGTTTTTATCCTAGTCCTTGAACCTCATGGAAAGACAGTTCATTGGGCAGAATTGGGTAGAGTTTCATGCAACATTCTCGCACCCATATGAATCCTCTTGCATTTATGCAACCTCTTGTCTTGATTGTGTGATATGATTATGTGTGTGGTTATATTTATTATCTCTGATGGCAGACTCCATGTGATTTTTTTTACAAAATTCCATGGCTAGCTGGATTAAAGATTTCTTGTATTGATGTGCCTTCTGTTGCACTACAAATCTAATACAAAGGACAACTTTGGCTCAGGGCAGATGACTGTTACAGCTGTGCTCATAAGAACAGTGTGTAATTCAGGAAGAAATACATACAGCTTAGGTTATAGTTCTCATCCCAAGAGGCTTTAAGATATAGAGCAGGTATCTCAGGATCCGGTAATCACAAGGGCTGTGTGAAAACTAGTTCATTAGCCTGAGGGAAGCAGTACTAAAACCCTTTAATTCACTGATACGAAAGTTAGTGCAGGCTGGCAGGACTCATAGAGGGCAAGGCGCAACACTGATATTCGTAATAATAATTGCCAAAAAGGAATAGCTGGTGTGCTGGTCAGCTGTTTGGTGGCTAGTGGCATAGAGCAGAGAATGAAGCTGGCAATGCTGATGAGGCCTGGGGCATTGGAGGAGGCATTAAAGAGCTTTTTTTTTTTTTCAGCACATGAGGCTGCTGCAGCTCTTTCATGGTGGCAGTGACATTTGCTGGTAGTAGATTTAGTTATTTTTCAAAAAACACAGACAGGCCATACAGGATTGCTTGGGGGACACATGCTGTGCACACTAGTCTGGTGCACACAGAAAAAAAATGGACAGTTTGACAGTAAACCACCAAACACAATTTGATAAAATCCTTTACAGTGAAACAGACCTGCTTCTTTGTTATTTCTCCTTAATCTTTAGGTCACTTTTAGGTCTTAGAGGCAGGGGGTTGGTTGGAACTGCTACTTACTATGGAGTTTGTCTAGGTAGAATGCTCTCATATCAAAAAGTGTTTAGAGAAATGAAGCAATGCCTCCACACTTGGCAGAAAGCTGATAAGCCAAGGTAGCTGAATAGAGAGACAGGAGTGATGCTGACATTACTTCTCCACCTGCCACACCCAGATACCCAAACTTTTGGGCACCCAACCTTTTGTGACAGGTTCTGTGAAGAAAGGTTTTTCTGTGATCAGAGGGGGCATACTTTTGTCTGCTGCTTGTATCCCATGCATTGGGTCTTCACTAGTTTGCATGGCCCAGTTGCTGGTATGCCACAGACCACTGCTGGTTCACAGACTGAAGGCTGGAAACCCCTGGTCTAAAGCTAAATCTCTGACATAGCAAGGAAGAACTGTGGCAGTGCCTCTGCCATTTATCCCCCTGCTGCATTTGTCAAGTTAAAGGAAGGTGGGTTAGCTAATGTCCTATTTATGGCTGTTTCTGTACAAGTGTTCTCTCTGGATGCTTCTATACAAGACAGCATGTCCATGAAAGAATGCGTATAACTGTTTTTGGAGAACACCAGCTCCTGCAAATATTTAGGATCAAACTATAGTAGTCATAAATGCAGCTATAGTGTATATGTGAAGAAAATACATGTTGACTTTTATATTTATGCACAGCTCTTGATTCTTTATCTGCACCAGATATTTCCAAAGTCAGTTCATTTGGAAGGAAAAATAAATTGCATGATGAAATATAAAATTCAGAGTAAGGTTGAATTTATTGGATCCATGAAGATATGATAATGAAAAGGATATCATGTCTTGCAAAATGCAGATATTAGAGTTATGACCACTTTCTACAGGCATTCTATATTTCTTGTCTACTTTTGATCAATTGCCATCCTTCCTTTGAATATGTTTTTTCTCTCTTCCTGAGATTCATGCCTTTAGATTCTTGATGTGACTTCTGTTATGTGAGCAGCTCAAATGGCATATTGCCAATCAATCATTTGATTTTCATGCCAGATAATTTTCATGCCAGATAATATGAGGTGATGAAACCATGCGTCATTTAGCAGTGCTCTCTCTATTCACTTTAGTAGCTTAAGATGTAGAAATATAGCTCAAGAATTAAGTTAATTGGTACAAGTAATCCTGGAGATAGACATCACTAGGAAAGAGATAAAGTTCATACTTCACTTTATAGCTAAATAAAGACAATACTAGTGAATTCAGATAGTGAATATTTCAGTGTCCAAATATTAAATACTGAGAATGAAATATTGTCTATTATTTTACTTTGGTTGGTTAGTACATAAATATCTCTTCTAACATTTAAAGAGAGAAAAGGAGCTAATCAGTTAATATAATTCAAGCCAGCACAATAAAACTGGCTTTATAACTCAGTTTCACAGAAGATAATATCTTATGTAAAAACTTAATTGTCTTGGACTTTTTGGCTCTACTTTACCTAGATTATATTTGAATATCTTTGATTTGAAATAGAGTTTAGTAAAGTTTACTTCTGTGAATCTGTATACAGAATTAAAGTTAGAAGCAAATTCTTAGAACAAGATTTAAAAAAAAAAAATTTCAAAAAATATAAGCATATATTTAGATTGTGAATAAGTGTTTTAACCTTCTTCTAAGAACTCTTTAGAAGATTAGGACCAGACAAGAAATGATACACGTAGAAGTCAAAAAAGCAGAAGTTTAGAATCTAAATATTATTATTTTGATCTGTCTGTTAATTTGCTTATCCTGAATTCATTTCCTTTTCTTCTGCAGTGGGCAAGGGGCACAATTTATCAACTGTGCATCAAAGAGAAATATATTGAATTGTATTTAAACAGAAATTCCCATGACTGTTTTCCATTTTAATTATGTAGAACCTTTTTTCTCTTTTATATGATAGAAATCAAAAGCTAGTTTTTCCCATTCATTTTTAAAGTTCTTACTTATTTGTTACAGATGGTGGGAACGCTATTTGTTCTGTAACTCATTAATTTGGCAAATGCCCAATTTTTTCTGCTACTGCTGAAGCAACATATGTAAGTAGTTCAGAATAAATGTTTCCCTTAATATGTTTTCTTTCTTCATTGAAAAAACTTTCAGTAAATTATGTTACAGTTTTTAACCCTTTTTTAAGGGTTAAGTATCTATGTGTGTGCACTTGTACATGCACAAACATATAAATATCCTTCTATATTTTAAAAATAGCAATAAGAATAGCCCCCTTTTAACTTAATAATGTAACAGCATTAGTGTTGATCTTCATAAGAACAGCATTGAAAAGACTAAGGCCATGAAGCAATTAATGCATAAACATAATATAGACAAGATGCCAAAATTGATGAGGTAATAAGTCAGAAATAGCTCATGACTAAGTACAGAATGACAGGTGATAAATTTTAGCTAATTTGGTGGTTTCATTATTTTATATTAATTCAGGATGTTAATATTTATGGCTTAAGCTGAGATATTTCAAAATCTACTGTACAGTCATTCAGGGACCTAAAATATTTGAAGATGGAAAACCATGAAAATACTATTTTCATCAGCATCCTTATAACAGGTATAGTTCTTATAACAGTATTGTTACCGTATATTTAGGTAATTGTTTAATGACTGATGTATAAAATCAAAATCATTTGAAATATTAATACTGCTTTATAAATCCTTATTTAAGACCACACCTGGAATACTGCATTCAGTTTTGGTCAGCACATGACAAAAAAGTTTGTGAGACTTTGGAAAAAATGCAAAGAAGAGAAACTAAGATAATTAAGAGCCCATAGACAAAACATGTGAAGAACGGTTGTAGGAATTGGGTATGGCCAGTCTTGAGAAAAGAAGGACATGATAGCACTATTCCAGTATTTGAGGGGCTGCTCCAAAAAAGGGAATTTTCCAAAGTACCTGAAGGAAAGACAAGAAGCGATAGGTGGAAACTATTCAAGGAGAGATGCAACCTGGAATTAAGGAGAAACTTCCTGACAGTGAGGACAATTAACCAGTGGAACAGCTTGCCTTCTGAAGTTGTAGGCACTTCATCACTGGAGGTTTTTAAGGAAAGACTGGATAGCTATCTGTCTGAAATGGTATAGGTTCTCCTACTTGAGCAAGGGGTTAAACTAGAAGACCTTCAAGGTTCCATTCAGCTCTATTCTGATTGATTGATGTAAACAGATTTTATGAATCCCCTTCATAGATTGCAAGGAGTAGCTTGCCTGATGTATTTAAATAGGCAAAGCTTCTGAAGAGTTTCAACAGTGTAGTCAATAATCAGATATGATATGCCATTCATTATTCTTAGGTATAAATGTTTGCACAAATCATTTGAAATCAATTTGTTCTGCACATAACTTTTGTACATTATTTATTTTTCTAGACAATTAAAAAGTTTAGATTTGTAAAAGTTACATTATTTTCTATGTCCTTGCGTTTATTTATATTGCTTGTCACTTAAATAGTTTGAATACTGGTAGCTCTCAACCTACAACCGTCCATTCAGTAATCTTAGACGTTACAATGGCATTGAAAAAAGTGACTTATCACCATTTTTCACACTTACGACCGTTGCAGCATCTCCAAGGTCATGTGATCAGAATTCAGATACTTGGCAACTGACTCATATTTATGACAGTTGCAGTATCCCATGGTCATGTGACCAACTTTTGCAATCTTTTGACAAGGAAAGACAATTGTGAATCCAAATTCACTTAACAGGGTTACTATCTTAAGAACTTCAGTGATTCACTGAACAACTGTGACAAGAAATATCATAAAATGGAGCAAAACTCACTTAACAAATGTATCACTTAGCAATTGAAATTTCAGGCTAAATTGTGATTGTAAGTTGAGGACTACCTATAGTACTGTAAGTAAAGACAGAAAAAATGGAATCCACAAATAGCAGTTTTCTTTTGTTCAGTTCTTTTGTTTGGTGTATCTAGATATTTTTTCAGAGTAGCTTCTCAGTGTGAAGTGCAGTGTAATAAATATGGATGAAAATACTGGTCATATGAGGGCCCTGAATAGATGGTTTTGTGTCCAGAAATACTTTAAATATATTGAAAGATATTTGCCAGATTCATCTGGAAGGATTGGTGAAGACATTTTGTAAAATGAGTTTTAATGGATGTTCACAATACCTTCAAAGATCTGCTCTTCCAAAATAGCCTTTGGTCTTCTTAGATCTATTCTGACTGTGTTGAAAAAATATCTGTCCTTGGTATAAGTACTGTGTTATGGGGCAGCACAAGAGGATGTGGGTGGTACTTTTCAAAGCACAATGTAAACAAAGCACCCATTCTCAAAGCATGAAAGCAGTTGCATCAACATAGCTATTTTTCTTCCCCTACTTTTTCTCTGCCTGACAATCACTTTGTTTTTATAATTCAAAAGGTTATATACTAAATTATTAAGCTTGAGTTGATTTAATGAAAGTACTGCCTTAAAATTAATTTTGAATTTCCCCCTTCATTGTCTGAGTGGATTTTTAAAATGCTGTAAAAAAAATCCAATATTTTTTTTAAAAAATGGATAGATGAATTTGTATAGAGTGTCTTAACATATTCAAGTTACAGTCTCATCCTGCATTGAATCTTACCTTCAAGATATCTGTGAATACCCTTTAAGAGTAAGTAGTCTCTTAATAGTCTAGTAGTACTTTCACAGGAGTCTGTTATTTTCACACCCAGCAGCTCTGGAGAAAATATCAGGAATTTCATCTCTTTCCTGGGATAATAAGGTAATCTATGTAATCACATCACTCTATCCTGTTCTTTCTATATTCACCATATTTGCTCAATGAATGGCTATGAAAAACGGCTTTTATTACTTTATAAAGGTTTTGTCTTTTCTACACGTAAATACTTAGTTTAGAGATCTATTTGCTTCAGTTCATCATTCAGAATTATGCTGGGTTCTGTAGTAGTCTGTATTAATTAAACAGACTAATGTTGCTTTCTTAGGCATGCTTACATTAGGCTATTTTCATTTTTCCTGCAGATATGAATCATGTTATATACAAGAATGTATATTTCCTTTCAACATATGGCCTGAAAAAAATTGTTCTTACACTTGTATGGTGGAAAGTATTGAAGAATGTGCTCAACGTTATCATTGATCCTACTGTATTTGTCTAATTGTGTCCTTTCGTCTTCTATTATAAGACATAATCAGATCTATGATCTTTCTTGGTCAACTGGTAATACTCAAAAACAATACACACATGTTCATATTGATATGTTAGTTGTTGCACTTGAAGAAAGAATTAAATACCACTATTACATTTGTTGGCTCTTGTCAACTTCTGTAACTGTCTTCTGATAATCCTTTGAAAAAAATAATCTCAATAAATTATTAATAAACAGCTTCATAAAAAAGTTAATTTTGGGTTTCATCATCTAGAAGGCTATATTGGCAAGTCCTAGGCAGTGGGCTCTTTATTCTTTAACCCCCCTCACTGTGTAATCTTCTCCCTGCTTCTGCCTCAAGACCTAGTGATGCCAACAGATCTGGGAAGCCCAAGAGACTGGTGAACTAGTGAGGGAGCTCCATTACTATTAACACTCCTTCATTTATTATTGTTTTTTATCTCTTTTTATAATTGTTAGCATTTTAATGTTTATTTTAGACATTAAAGTTGTACACTGTCCATAATCACTTGTTTGTGATGGCTGTATAATTGAAAGGGAGAGAAAGATTAAATAGACAGAGATGGATGGATGGAAAAAATGCCTTTGTCAAATATCCATTGTATTTATGAATAATACAAACAATATTATCTGAAGTATAGGAAGGCGGAGCTTCGTCTCGGTGCTACAGCTGCGATCTCGGGGCTCTGAGATTGCAGCTGATATTTTCGCCCCTGGTCGGTCCTAACAGACCTAAACCGTCCCGTAGAGACGGGGATTGTGAAGGGCACAGTCCCAGGATCCCAGAGATATCGCAAAATCTCTGGTTTGATCCGGGAGAAGCCCTTTTGCTGGTGGTGGAAAGGCAGCCTCCAAAACTGCTGAAGTCGGGACAGCTCCGAAAAGAAAGTGGCTTGAGCGAGTGTGTGTCGGTTGGGTGAGAAACCTCTTTTGTATTGTAAATTGGTTGAGACCTGAAAGGATATCCTGAACAAAGAAGAAACCTGTGATTTTATTTTTGTTTGACTGGAATTGTTTGAGCGGCGTTTTTTAAAGTGATGTCAAATTGAGGCTTGGATTCTTTCCTTACTACTTCTTCCGAGGACTTTAATGTGACTTTGTAGGTAACCAGACCGAATTTTTTCTTTTATATATTTTTATGCTTCTTTTGATTTTTTAATTTTCTTTAGGATAGAGGCCCCCTTTGATTTTTTTTTCTTTTCCTCTGAGTTTTGTATACATTACTCTTCTTTCTGGCTGGGGGGGGAAAAAGTATTAAGAGATCTTGCAACACTGCCAACTAGAGGCTTGAAAGTACTTTATTTGAACTGGGGAGAAATGTATAAACACTCCTTCTCAAGGACATTTTAATGTGATAAGATGGAGGGAGAGCACAGAAAAATATTATTACAGGTGTTTTCCTGGACTCTTATCAATATTTCAACACTTGAGACTTGGCTTTGAAGCTGCTGGAGAAGAGAGTCATAATAAGAGCCTTGGATAAATAAATAAAGTGCTTTGAGGCCTCCATTTGTTGGTGTTGCAAGATCTCTTTGTTTTTATTTTTGTTTGACTCACACGTTGTTTTTTTAAGTTATCGCGGGTACTTACATGTGTGCTGTTTAGCTTCCTTCGGGTATTATCCCACGTCATTGTAGTTCTGTTAAAGTTGTAGCAACGTTTCAGCAGAATCTCATCTGCCATCATCAGGCTTCTGTACAGACCGGGTTCCAACAGCAAATACTTTTATTGTTAACAGTTAGTAACGGAACGCCGGCTGAAGCCGGGGCCAGCCCTTTTATACAGGCTGGCTTGCCTGCTTGCAGCCAATGGCAGCTATTTAGATTTGCCGCCTTTTTGGTATCACTTTGGATTGGTTCCTAGTGAACCAATCCACTGTTCCTTTCCTTAGCCAATCAGAATGGTAGGTTTGGAGTCATCCACTTTACATACAGAACACCCCTCCCTCCTTAGTTTAGTCCTACGTAGTGACGTCTCGCAGGTAGGTGGGGCTTTTCCGGGCTCGACCTGACCTGCGCGGTTCATTTCCAGTGAGGACTTCGACCGGTTCGGATGGGGCTGCTGTGTCGTCCGTCCTCCTCTCTGGAACCGTCTGGAAGGGTGAGTCGGCCATTTTACCGCCGCCTAAGTTTCTTAGGCCGGTGGTTCTGCCGCTCCCTCCCGTTTCCTCGGGGCAGGTCGAGCTGGCTTGGCTGGCCCCTTCCGAAGATCTCTTTTCGTGGGTCTCTTCAAACGGTGAGTCTTTTGTTGGCTCTTTTTGGTCATTTTGAATGTTAGTTTTATTTTTAAAAAGTTCTTTATTCGTTTCTCGCCTTTCCCCCCCCACCTCGGTTTGCATTTCGCCGTGTTCATTTGTGAATGTTTTTAAGTCCGCGGTTCTTTCCATAATTCGAGATCGAAGCTGGTCTATATGCCGCTTCCATTCCCTCCCATCGTCTAATTTTACCCGGTAGGATTTGGGGCCTGTAAGTTGGATAATTTGCCTGGGTAGCCATACCGGGTCCCCGGAGAAATTTTTAGCGTAAACTAAATCATCTGTCTCGAATTGTCTGAACCGTGTTGAGGAGTCGGGGGTTTTCTGGGGTGAAATTTGGGTGTAACCTATCCAGGTGAGATCTTAATTTTCGCCCCATGAGTAGTTCTGCTGGTGATTTGTTTGTGATAGTACTAGGTGTTATGTGCTGCAGTGTGAGCAGCCGGTTTACTTTTTGTTGTGTATCTCCAGCATCCATTCGTTCTAACCCCTCTTTTGTAAACCGGACCATTCTCTCTGCCCTGCCGTTCGCAGCCGGGTGAGCCGGCGCGGTTAGTGCATGTCTTATACCTAGGGAGGCTAGGTATTGCTCAAATGGTATACTGGTTAGCTGTGGTCCATTATCTGAAACGAGGATGTCAGGTATGCCATGGGTGGCAAACAGGCTGTCTAGTTGCTTAATTACGGCTTCTGTTGTCGTTGATGGCATGATTTTTACTTCAAGCCAATTGGAATAGGCATCAACGACAATCAGAAAAGTATGCCCCTTGGTAGGCCCCGCGAAGTCAATGTGTATTCTTGACCACGGTCCTCGAGGGGTTTCCCAGTCCTTAACGGGTGCTTTTGGTGGGGATGGTCTAATTGTTTGGCATTTGTGGCATGAGCTTACCCAATACTCTATGTCCTTATCAATACCCGGCCACCACACGTAACTCCTGGCGAGGCTTTTCATCTTTACCATTCCGGGGTGCCCTTCATGTAAAAGCCTAAGAACCCTGGGCTGCAGTTTAGCAGGGATTACTACCCGATCACCCCACAACAAACACCCCTTTTGGATGGAAAGTTCAGTCTGTCTGGACCGGAAAGGTTTGGAATTTTCAGTTTTTAGATTCTCCGGCCAGCCTTTACCTACCCAGCTAAGAACGCGGGCAGTCAATGAGTCTTTCGCGGTGGCTCTTGCGACATCATACGCTGATATGGGTAGATCGGGGCATGTCTCGATTTGTAGCGCTGTCATCGTTGGTGCCGGGTCTGCGTCGGTTGTTGGCAAAGGCGCTCTGTTCAAAGCGTCTGCATGGGAAATTTGTTTCCCTGGTCGGTGTGTCAGAGTGTAGGAATAAGCCGCCAGGAACTCTGACCATCTCGTCATTCTGGGTGAAAGTATGTTAGGTGTTGGCTTGTTTCCCGCCAAAATCCCCATTAACGGCTTGTGATCCGTTATAATTCGAAAAGTCCTCCCATATACATATTCGTGGAAACGTTTTACTCCAGCGACAATTGCTAGAGCTTCCCTGTCCAATTGGCTATAATTCCGCTCGGTTTTTGATAGAGTCCTAGAATAATATGCGACGGGTGCTTCTCTGCCATCCGGTAGTTGGTGGCTCAGGACGGCACCTACTCCATATGGTGAGGCGTCGCAGGTCACTGTTAATGGCAGAGTGTCGCTAAATTGGATGAGAACGTTTGTTGATGTTAGCAGTCTTTTAATATTTTGGAAGGCTTTTTTTTCTTTGTAACCCCAAGTCCAAGTAGCCTTTTTGTCTAGCAGGCGGTGTAGCGGTTCTGCTATAGTGGCTTTGTTTGGCAGGAATACATTATAGAAATTAATTAATCCTAAAAATGCTTGGAGTTCCGTTTTATTTTTAGGTTCAGGCGCGTCATTTATCGCCTTAATCTTTTTATCTGTGGGGTGGATGCCCTCTCCGTCTATTGAGTAGCCCAGGAATTCGACGTTGTTTTTAACTAGGCAGCACTTCTCTCTTTTAACCTTGAGGCCAGCTTCTCTAAACTTAGTCAGAACCTTTTTTAGTCTGTTCCTTAATTGTGTTTCATCTCTGGCCGAGATTAGGACGTCGTCGAAATAGGGAACGACTCCTTGTATGCCATTTAGAAGGCGTTCCATTAGACTCTGGAAGACGCCAAATTGGGGCAAATTGGAGTCGGTGGCATTTGAATGCGCCTTTATGGGTGACAATAGTCTGCGCTTCTGCTGTTTCTGGGTCTACTGGGAGTTGTTGATAGGCTTGTGCCAAGTCGAGTTTGGCGAAAACTTTGCCATTTCCCAGGGAATGGAGCAAATGCTGGACTACGGGCACCGGGTATGCGCTTGGTTGTAATGCGTGGTTCAGGGTAGCCTTATAGTCACCACAGATTCTGATGGACCCGTCTGGTTTAACGGGTGTGATGATAGGCGTTTCCCACTTGGCATGGTCCACAGGTTCTAACACCCCTTGGGCTACTAATTTTTCCAGCTGTTCCTCTATTTTTGCCTTTAGTGCAAAAGGAACTCGCCTGGCTTTTATTCTTCGTGGGGCTATTTGGGGGTTTAAATTGAAAGAAATAGGGTTTCCCCGGTACTTGCCCAGTGATCCGTCAAACACGTCATGGAATTCTCTGACGAGGTCGTCTTCCCAGCCGGCTGTGGTCACTCGATCGACGCCGGTCATCCCGATGCCCAATGGCGCGAACCACTCGATGCCCAGGAGGCTTGGTCTGTCTTGGTTGACTATGGTCAGCGGAAGCACTTTGATGTGGTTTTTGTAGGCAACTTGAAAATGTCCTTTGCCCATCACAGGGATTTGGTTTCCCTGATAGTCTTTGAGGGTTAGGTGCTGCTTCATCAAGTCTTTGGTCTTGATACCTGGGACTAACTGTTTAATTGTGTCCCAAGATACCATGGAGAGGAAGGACCCCGAGTCCACTTCCATTTTGCAGTGTTTTCCCTCGATTTCTACGACGATTTTAATTTTTCTTCCACTTTCCGTCTGGGAACTTTGGATAATGACAGTTTGGTGTGTATTGGCTCGCTTTTCTTGTTGCCATTTTCTTTCGGCTCGACTTGGCTCGGCTCGTGTTGGGGAATTTCTGCGTCTCGTCGGGCTGTAAGATTTTTTATTTCTGCAGACCTTCTCGATGTGCCCTCTCTTTCTGCAATGTCGGCAGATGGCATCGAGGAATCTGCATTCGGCTCGTGGGTGGTTTCCTCCGCAGCCAGCGCATTCCCGCCACTTTCTCCTTTCGCGCTCTTTCTTGTTTGTGAGCAAACGGTGGACCTCGTCGTCCTCCTCGCTTGATTCGTTTGTTTCGCCCGACTCTTCATAATGGGTCGTTGTGGCAGGATGCTTTTTCTTTTTGGTTGATGTTTCATCGCCGTGCGTGTTCATTTTCTTAAATGTTACTGCGGATTTTTTCGTAGCTTCAGCGGCTGTGGCTTCCGCAATGGCTTCGGTAACGGTGATGTTGGGCTTGTTGAGCATTTTACTCTGTGTGGTTGAGTCTCTCAGGCCCAACACCACGCGATCTCTCATTGCCTCGTCTATGTTTGAGAATTCACACTCACCCCCAATTTGTCTGAGTGCAGCGACGAAGTCGGCAACGGTTTCTCCCTCTCTCTGGTCTCTTCGGTAGAATTCATGTCGCTTTATTAAATTAGACACCATCGGGGCGTAGTGTGCTTTCAGGAGTCTCTGTAATTCTGTCCACGTTAATTGTTTAACGTCCCGAGGCTTGGCGAGGGCTTTAGCCATTTTAAAGACGGTTGTTCCGCAGTGCGTCAGGAACACGGCTCTCTTTCGTTGTTCGGAAATGCCTTCCATTTCGTTGCTCTCCAAGTACATTTGGAAGCGATCAGCATAGGAATCCCAATCCTCTTCGTTGGGATTGAAGGGTGCGGGCGGTGCGTTGTTTCCAGACATCTTAGTTGCAGTCTGGGCTTTTATCACCACGTGCAGGTTTTGTTCCGTTCAGGACGATCCCATCCTCGTCGCCAGTGTTTTGTTCGGAAAACACACGAGGTAGACCGGGTTCCAACAACAAATACTTTTATTGTTAACAGTTAGTAACGGAACACCGGCTGAAGCCAGGGCCAGCCCTTTTATACAGGCTGGCTTGCCTGCTTGCAGCCAATGGCAGCTATTTAGATTTGCCGCCTTTTTGGTATCACTTTGGATTGGTTCCTAGTGAACCAATCCACTGTTCCTTTCCTTAGCCAATCAGAATGGTAGGTTTGGAGTCATCCACTTTACATACAGAACAGAAAGCATTTGCATTGTCTATAGTAAATGGACTGGTAATACAATTATTTTTTACTTTTTAAGTAGTTTTTATCACAAAATATATATAAAAATTGCTAATTAAACCAACTGAAAATAACAACATAAGGGGATGATAGTAGTTGCAGAAATATTCATTCAAAACCATCCAATAGGGGCCCCATCTTCAGCAAGATAACTGGCACTAAAATGGTTCACTTAGGAAATCTCAGATTATTCACATCTCTTGTTTTATTAAGAGACCACATACATTTCCTCATAAACTTTTGCTTATCCTTTTGGGTCTTAAATCTTAGTTTGTTACTTCAAGTTCTTAATCTGAACCAATTGCTAAATGTGTACCACAGTTAATATACTGGAAGGTTGCAGCTAGGATTATCTCAATTTAATTTTGTTACATCCTTCATGTTTGTTAAGTGGGACTGATGTGTATAGTGAGCAGGAAATTGTGATATCCTTACATATTTCCAGAAGCATGACCTTATATCACAAAACATAGCTGCTATGTTAGTAAATAACTTCATGGAGTACTTTTAAAAATTGTCTCCAAACATTTGCCATTTATATTCTCAGACAAACATAATGTATACTATATATATGAATGTTACTTTTTTTAAAAAATGGAAAAGACTGAGAAAAAAGCAGATATCTGTCACTCACTAAAACACCTTCATAGATTGACAATGTTAGCTCTGTCTTAAATGTGTGAAGAACTAGATTATTTGTCTCTATCATATATGTTTGAGTTTACATTATTATTCACATTATTGTTTTGTAGTTCTAATTTCCTAGTAATCTAAATGGATTTTTTTATAATGAAAGTTTTCATCAAATCTTGACTTGTACATTAATGTCCTAACTCAGGAGTTGTTCTTCTTTCCACAATGAATTCTTCTCTTAAATCCCCTTAATTAAAATTAATTGTAAATGAAATCATCTTAACTAAAATTAATTATCCTGGTAGTTGACATGCTTTTCTATGATAAAATATTACAAATGTAAGTCATTTTAATGAACACAAATGAAATAGATATTAACCAATTCATTATGGCAAGTTTTCTACCTTCTTCATGCACCATATGAGCAGAATCTAGAAAGTGTGCTTATGGTTTTGTTTTCTTACCATCAGTATTAACAAAGCATTTTTGCTGACTTTTCTTGGGACAGTTCATTTCTGGCATCGACTTAAAAAAAGAAATAACTAGCAAAAAAAAAGAAATAACAAGAAGATTTATAGCATATTGGGTGGGGAGAGGAAGATAGTTAAACAGAACATGTTAAACAAGAGCAAAAAAAATGGTGCAGATTAAAGGAGGACAAGAAAGTGCAAAGATATTTTTATGGAAACAAAAACTCAAAGTGGAAGAGAGTAAAAAGGGATATAACACCGAATGGACTTAAAAATAACTCTTGTAATAATGTGGTGTGAAGCATGATACAATTCTTCAGTTTAATATATTAGAAATTTGAATATGGCTTTTAAATATTAAAAATGGGGAAAATGCAATAGCAGTTAATATAGATGCATGAGGAATAATTGAACTGATTTTTAAAAATTTGTTAAACCACAGTCAAATGGAATCAGGCTGTCTCATCTTTGCACTGCATTGGTAAACAGTCAGATCAAAGTCTCAAAATGTGAAGTCAAAGAGGCGATTGAAATAAAGATTATGAATCTTACCATCCATGGGGGGAAATAATGAAGTAATAAATACTGTGAGAATGTTGAAAAAAAAGTTAACACGAATATAGACCATACAAATGCAGTTATTGTAAAACACAAAGCCTGCCTGTGGAGTGATGTACATCTTGCTTAATATATTGTGAGGACTGCATTTAAGTTTGACAATTGAAGAATATTATTCACCCCTTACACAAAGAAAATACATCAAGAGTGAATTCAAGAGGTTTAGTTGTCTAAACTTGCCTGAATACAAGTTTAGCAGAGTTTTGGTTCAAAAGATAAAAGCAACAATGAACAAAATATTTATTAAACTAAAGAAATGGATGGAGAAATATTAAGACACAAATCTAATAATGGGAAGTATATACTTTGTTATGAAGAATAAATGAAAATGTCTGCGAATGAATGTGTTTCTAACCACTTTGTTATATGGAATTTAGAGCTGTGTGTATCAGGCTAAACATAAAAGCTTTAAGAATGGTTTGACGAAAAGTATTTATGGTAAAAGAAAAAGCCATCAATAGACACATAGAGATAAATCATATTTACACATAATTCAAGAGAGAAAATAAAAAAGTTAAAAAGGAAACCAAAGACTAGGACACACACTCTCCAGAAGCCTACTGTAAACCCAAGATGAGCAGGGATTATGACTCGACCAACAAGCAGAAAACAATACGTAATCAAGAAACCACCAAGGAGAAAACTACACTTCCACAAACATTGGCAGATGTATGTAAAATATATATAATGAGTGAACCTAACCATGTATTGACTTGTTCATCCAATTAATCATCTTTTTTTTGATTGTTTTTTTTCTATACTCAGCCTTCTTCTTTGTTATTTTCAAGAGTTTTCTTTGATGGACTTCTTTTAATAAGGCTTCTTCGTTTGTCTTAGTATAGTCATTCAAGCCACATTTTTCTTTCTTTCACAATTTGTTTCACCTGCAGGAGTCCTCTGCCTTCTTTGGCTCTTGGCAAATATGTCTGATTGGTTTTTGGATATACAGAATGGTCATTAGTTTGTTTTCCAAACTAAGTTACAAAATTCCATCTGAGTCAACTGTATTACTGTTATGGATAATTGCACAGTCAGCCAGATGTTTTCATTGGATTTGGCATTTTTATCCACTTTCTGAGTCTTTCCCAAGGACTGGACAGAGGGAGATGTTGTTTGGTACTGTTTAAACATGTTGCCGTACGATGTAAGCTTTTCCGAATAAAGTTTCCATTTGTAGTTGACTGGTAGTGATTTTGTAAATGTCAAGAGTGTTCAAATGGTGCTCCAGATGCTTTTGGATTGGACCTAAGGCATCTATTGACATCTTTACTTTCTTTTGTCACAGTCATTCTATTTCTATTTGCAAGTCTTTGTATTTTGAGGTTTTCTTCATTTCTTTCTCTTCAATTCTGACATCTCTAAAAAGTTCCAAAAACATGCATGAGCACTAGTAGAGTCAGAGATAATTTTGGCATAGCAGATTAAGCCTAATTTAATCCTACCCTTGAGTGATCCTTCCCATAATGATAGAGGTCATAAATTAGCCCTGCCTTTTGCCATCCCTAATTTTTAATGGTTCAGTTTTCATAAAAATATTACAAATTATCCTTTCAATATGGACAGTGATTATGATAATTAACATAAACATCAAGACCTTTAAAGTAAAACAAAGGTTTACAAAATTGGCTTATTTGACCAACATTAAAATGTGTGTGATTTTTTAAAAGTAGCTTTTAATGGTTTTTTCTTGACTAGGAGTGAATGATGAGGCTTTAAGTATTTGTTTTTGTACAGCATATGGGAAGAAGAGTATTTCTGTTGCATTTGTAGAGAAAGTGATAAACTGTGGTGTTAAAAATTGAGTGAAGATTAAAAGATGATAAATGAATTTGTGGGACATCATTTGAAGGGATTAAAAGATTACAATTTTTAATATGTTTCTGGTAGATGGTTTCTGGTAGCAAGAAATTATTTTACTTGTTTCAAGTGTGCATATGTGTATATCTGAGGAATTTAAGTAGTTTCTAAGTTGGATAAATAAATACTGTTATTTCTAGGAGATCTTAATGGAGTTTTGCTGAATAAAATTGAATGATGAGGCTTTATTATTTGCCAATAGATAAAAGATGGAATAAAGAAAATTTTGGTTGAAATACTAGAAAAAGTGTTTGTACTTGTCTTGATAAAGATGTAAGTCATTTCTTTCTATATTTTTCCTTTGGTTTTAACATATTTTTCATGTATATTAATTTGTCATGGATTAATTTGAAAATAGTTGCAACTACAGATGATTCTGTATGTGTGCTTAAGCAGACAATTGTGCATGCAGCAGTTTTTTTTAATAAATAACATTCCCATTATTAATTCCAGATCACCTTTTACTTTATCAAATTGATTGTTCCAATTAGTATTTCTATTCCTGTTTCTGAATATTGTAAATAATAGAATATTTGCATCTAACCATATAGAACAGTAATAATAGCACACTAAAATTAGTGAAAGTGGAAACTAATTTATCATGTATAGTAAGTGAGAAAATGTATTAAAATTAAAAAAAAAAGATATATATTGATAAAAAGTCACTGTAAACTACTAATGTGCATTTTAATGAACTATTGTGTGTCCAATTTTTTTCAGCCAGATGAGCCAATTCTACATTATTTTAAGCCTATAATAACAGAATCTTATAAGTCTGAAAGCACAAACTTTATACTCCTAGAAAATAGGAATAGTCCCTTCTGAGTCTCCATTTATTATCCAGCTGCAGAATATCCCCTTTCTTATCTGACTAGGTAGCACCACTTCATCCAGTCTCCCAAGGTTTTTTCCACATATCATTACAGGGTGTGTGTTTTTTTAGCTTACGGTTACAATTTGTTTCACTTAATATAGCAAGAGTTTTCAAACTATGGGCGGCAATCCAGGGGACACAAACAATTTTGAAGGGATAAAACTCTGGCTATGTATTGATATGTTATGGTTTTTCTCAAGCCATTGCCTTTGTGCTCACAGTAATAGCCCTCTTTTACTGTGCTGTACTGAGCTCATTCCTCTGCAGCTACCCAAATCAACCAGGCCATGACTATGATAATTTCCCCTCATTTTATTTTTTTTCCTTCTCCATGGGCTGTGACGTGTAGTTCTGATTCTTGCCCTGGTTCCAAATTGTAGGAGAGAGGATTTCTTGGATTAGTGACATATGGTGTGGGGTTTGATTTGGAATGACAGAAGTTTGGAATGACAGAAGTTTGGAACAGAAGATCTGCTTACTTGTCCATGATTTTAATTGTGTTAATTATAATGTGTATTTTTAAAAATTGTTCTATGCTGCCTTGAGTGTGTATATAAACAAATTAGGATCTACAGTCAATAATAATAATAAAAATATTTAGAGAGTGGATTAACAGGACCTCAAGATATAGTTTTATAAATGGGGTTGGAAGAAAGTAGGAGGAGATAAAGATTGGAAGGTAACGAGAGGAGGTAAAGATTGGAAGGTAACGAGAGGAGAAAATGCAACTATATTATTATGTTTCATTATATTACTAAGATATTAAAAAGTGCCTCAGGCAAATAGGATCTGTTTTTAAGCTAGTGCATTCTAAGTCTGTTATGCAGCTTCCCTCCCTCTAGATATCAATATCAAATAAATGTGTGGTTGGTTTTTCTTTCTTTCTTTCTTTTTTTTTTTTTTGCAATCTCTATGAAGCTTGCAATTCCCTGTCTGATTTGAGTTTTTAAAAGTTTTTAGTAATGTGTTTATGTTAATTATGGAGTATTTTCATCTCATCACTTAACAAAAAGCTATGGCTGTAGAAAAGTATTATGGCAATATAATTAAATTTTCTTTCAGCAGAACACTGTAATAGACATCTTGCCATACTTTGTTATTTTAATTGGATGTTTAGCTCTAGGAAGTTTGTAAGTTATTATAAAATTTTAATATTGATAAAATTAGCTAAGAGGAAATTGCTCTTAATTCTATTGATTATACAGTAAAGATTAAGGCCTTATTTTATTATATCTAACAATAAAAATAGGTTTTGTAAAATAGCAAGGAACACTGTCTGAGATACTGTTACAGGCAAAAAAAAATAGCTTAATTGAACCTTTAGGGGTGACCTAATTTATTTCTAATAGCCTATGCACAAGAATCTTCTTAACTAATGGAGTGCTTAGAGTTAGATAAGAGTCAATGGCACTTAAGGGGAGGTTGGTTTAATTTGCCTGTGGCTACTTAGAGATTTTAGGCTGATCCATCACCCTTTTCACTCCATCTCTAGGTTCTGCCATTCCTTCTCCTACAGATATTATAAGTGGGCACTAGTTCTTCCAAACAGTATGCTAATTAGCATGGCACTAGTTTATCTCTCACACTGATTAAGATACTGAAGTATATGTTGCAGTGTCTGGACACATTTTTGGACACATTCTGGACACATTATTGGCAGTGTGGTAAGCATCAAGATTTCCTTCATTCTTTCTAAACATTCTATAAATTAGCTCTGAATTAATCCATTATAGTACAGCAGATATTTCTGCCACAGTAATCAACCTGTAAATTGCCTTTTTTGACAAATGAAATGTAATAATGATGCATTTAGGGAAATTCAATTTATTGCTTTCGTCAACTATGTTATATGTGATGACTGTGAAATAGATATGGTAAAAATATGAGGGGTGGTGATGGGTTTTTTTTACTGGGCTTTCTGGGCAACTTTATTGTTGGATTTGCTTCTCTTTTTTAACCCTGCACATTGGAATAAAATGGAATCTCAGTTGATAAATATGAAAAATAATTAAACACTTCTCTAGGTTAGATACTCTTATTCATGATTTTTACTTTGATATTGATTAAAAATGTAAGAAGCTTTTCAGTGAGCTGTATAATTTTACATACACTTTTCTCTTCACTACCTGTATTATTTATATTACTGTCATTGGCTATTATAAACAATTTCCTGTCAGAATTTTTTTTTCTTTCTGGTTTGTTTTGATTTTATTCTTCATGTAATTTTAGGAAGTTATCTCTTTACAATTATCAGAAACAAAATATGTGTCCTGAACTCATTCTTCTGAATATCTCGACTGTTAACACTTAAAAAAACTTTCTGAATTCTTATTTAAATTTTTTTAAACAGAAGTGACAAATTATTTTTTTCAAAGTATTCACTTGATTAAATATTCATTCCTCTTTTAAAGAAGATGGACATTTTCTGGCAATTGACCACATATAAAAGCTTATACTCTTTTTATATCTTTTTAATTTTTTATATCTTTCAATTTCTTTTTAACTAAATTTATAGTGTTACCACATACTCACACTCCTCATAGGAACATACTTAGTATGTTCCCACTCCTGCAATTTTTGAACCAACCCATATAATCCACAAATGTAATATTATTTTGGTTGTCACCTTTTTGAAGTTCAAGTAGTTTTATTAAGATTTATATATGATCTAGAACTTAATGAATCATCAAGTCCACTATATCATTAGATGAGCTCTGCCTCTTCTGTCTCTTCATGAAGCATGTGATTTCCTTTCTGATTTTAATTCTTAACATTTTTAAGGAATTTGTTTATGTTATATTTTATATTGTTATATATTCATCTCATCCCCTAACAAAACATAGCCCAAAATAACCTGCTATAAATTCCATAATGAATATACTTATGCTTGAAAATTAAATTGACATGGTTTAGTTAATATTTATCTGTTACTGAATGTTACTCTATTTTTTTCCTAGATGCAGCAATTGTTCCATGAAAACTATGAACGTAACCGGAAGGGTTACATACAGGATCTTCACAACAGCAAAATTCACACCGCAATTACACTTCATCCAAATAAAAGACCAGCCTATCAGTACAGGCTTCATAACTACATATTGACCCGTAAAATTTCAGAATTGCGTTACCGCACCATCCAGCTTCATAGAGAAAGTGCTCTCATGAGCAAGCTCAGTAATGATGAAATAAGCAGAGAAGATCAGCTTCTGGGAATGACACCATCTTTCAGTCGTTTCCAGCCCCGTGACAGGAATGAAGTCATTGAATGGGATTTTCTGACTGGAAAGCTCCTTTATTCAATAGCTGAGAATCAGCCACCTAGGCAAAACATTAATAACATCCAGCGAGAAGCATTAGATGACACTGTCATGCAGGTAATGGAAATAATCAATGAGAACTCTAAATCTAGAGGAAGGCTTATTGACTTCGATGAAATACAGTATGGATACCGCAGAGTTGACCCTCTGCATGGTGTAGAGTATATACTGGATTTGCTGCTTTTGTATAAAAGGCACAAAGGAAGAAAGGTCACTGTTCCAGTTCGAAGACATGCTTACCTTCAACAATTATTTAGTAAGCCTTTTTTCAGAGAGGAAGAAGACCTGGATGTGAGAAGTGTGATGGAAAATGAGCAGAGTGACACACAATCCCTTTCTTTCCTTTCTAATTCCCTGAAGATGATCTCACCATTTAAAGACACCAAAGAATTAAGGGGAAGCAATAACAAGAAGATACACATTCTTGTCCCTCTCACAGGAAGATATAATATTTTCTTGAGATTTATGGAGAATTTTGAAAAGACTTGCCTTGTTACAAAGCAGAACGTGTGGTTAGTGGTTATTCTCTTTAGCCCAGATTCTAGTCAGGAGTCCAGTAAACACATAGAATTGATCAATGCATATCGCAATAAGTATCCAACGGCAGACATCACTGTTGTTCCAATGGCAGGAGCTTTTTCAAGAGGTTTGGGTCTTGAAACGGCTTCCTCTCAGTTTGATAATGATACGTTGCTACTATTCTGTGATGTTGACCTAATATTTACTCCTGACTTTCTTCAGCGGTGTCGAGCTAATACCATCCAAGGAAAACAAGTTTACTACCCTATTATTTTCAGCCAGTATGACCCCAAAGTAACCTATGGAGACCACCCACCTGTGGACAGTTATTTTGTTTTCACTAAGAAAACAGGGTTTTGGAGAGATTATGGGTTTGGTATCACTTGCATTCATAAAAGTGATCTTATAAATGCAGGTGGATTTGATACCTCAATTCAAGGTTGGGGACTTGAGGATGTAGACCTTTTTACTAAAGTGGTAACTTCTGGCTTGAAGGCATTTAGAAGCCAAGAAGTTGGGGTTGTGCATGTATTCCATCCAGTTCATTGTGATCCCAGTCTAGAGTCTAAACAATACAAGATGTGCTTGGGATCTAAAGCAAGTACATTTGGCTCTGCAATGCAATTGGCTGAAATATGGCTAGAAAAGCATTTAGGTCTTAGGTATAATCATACTTTCTCCTGATATTTTTACCGGGACTGGCTTCCTAAGAGAAGTTTACCTCATTGCTTTTTCATTTCATCATTGCATTCTTAAACTTCTCTTTGTCTTCCAAAGGATTTGTCTTTGACCTTTATCAAACATCTATTAGGAATATTGGAGATTCCTGCTGAATTGATGTATCTTTCTGTCCTTGATCCATAAACTGAGTGAAATAATTGCAACAGAACAGTTGTGTAGATAACATCCATCACGAGGAACATCAGAAAAATAGTCTCTTTGGACTTCAGGATGCAATATTGATCTTGATTGTGTCTGTCAAACTTAATGTGATACAAATATTTTTCAGTGAAGGTATCACAAAAGTGCTTTATGCTTCCTCTGGGAAAGAGACTCTGGCAAACTTGAGTTTTATAATTTATATGAGGACTGAAATAAAACTATGCTTTATAATTTTTAAGTAATAAATAATGGACTCATCTATTTTTTAAAATAAGGGAAAAATACATTTTCCAGGTGCAATGGTACTGGCTACCAAGACTCTTAAACAGCATATCAAATTGACCTCTTCAGTACTCTGCAAATGGACTG
The DNA here is from genome assembly GCA_015471245.1 of Laticauda colubrina. Taxonomy (NCBI): domain Eukaryota; kingdom Metazoa; phylum Chordata; class Lepidosauria; order Squamata; family Elapidae; genus Laticauda; species Laticauda colubrina. The sequence continues at coordinate 65,379,259 of BLBF01000004.1, read as the reverse complement.
TCTTTTCTCAAGAAAACATAATCAGATATTTGCATATGTTGAGAAGGTTATAAATCAATCATATTCATTTGCTGACAAGAAGAAATAATGACACAATATGATTATTTATGATAAAGAATAGGCATGTGATCTTGTGTTTTCTAAAACAAAGAATATTTTGCTTTGTTTCCGTTTAGATTGAACGTCTAATATATACATAGTTTTCTAATTCCTTTCATAAGACTGCACTTGTTAAAAAGGGAAATCAAAGGGTACTTAAAATTGTCTTTTTATAATTCTGTGTTCATATTCTGAATCAATTGTTAAACTTTAAAGAAAATGTAATTATTTAACTATGAAAGTACTATTGCTGGTCAAAGTTCTTACAGATATATTTATAATAGTGAAGATACATAAAAAGTGGAATGTGTTAAGGTTTCCTTCTCTGGAAAATCCAAAAATTCCAGAAAATATATTACAGTTAGTGAAAAAATATTAGATGGTTATGTTCTTTTAAAATGAACACAAACCATGACCACGTTATCATTCATACAGTGATTTTGATTAAATTTATGACATGTTTTTAAAACCTGAAACATTCCCAAGAAAGATACATTAACCGTGATGACCAATATAATATGATCAAGTTTAAAAAACATATCAAGCATCTCTAAATAAATAAAATCTGGTATTTTTAAGAAAAGCTACTGAACAGTATGTTATAATGGCTACGATAGAATCTGAACTTATTGCCTGAAATATCTAATAGAATCAGCAATTCTCACAATTTAATTGGCACATAGCATGCTCGCCATGACACTATATATATTAAACTAAATTGGGAAAGAGCAAGAGATAGGTATTCTGAATAAGATATATTTGTATCTTATTCAATTTTCTTTTACAAATAATAAGAATAACCATGGCAACTATGTTTCAGAATCAAGATTTTATTAACTTAGATTAAATATACAAGAAATATATATTTAGTGATGAACTGGGTAGGTTTACAAATTCAGGACAAAGCAGCGTACTCTTTTGACCATTACACCAAAGATTCTTCCTAGATATTATTTTTCTTTTGTATATTTCTTTTTTTGAAAGCATGTTATACTAATATTTTCTCGTGACAGTGGTAATTTCTCTCATTTTAGATGTGATTCCCAACAGTTTCAATTCAGTGTGCCATATTTATATGCAGGTATAATTTCATTTTACATCTATGAACACATGTACAAATCCCACTACTGTATAATTAGTCCTGATTCAAAACTACATATTGCAAATTCTTCCCACATCAATAGCAATTAGCATATTTTATATATATGATTGGGATTCTACATACCGACCTCAGTTGTACTCTTTTTAGCTTCATTGCATAACTGCTATAGCAAATAAGCTACTATTTTTAGTTGGCTCATTATTTAATATTTAATGTACATGTAAGATGAAGTTTGCATGCAAACTTCTCATATTCATGATTAGCATATGGAATATCAAAACTATAATAGGAATTTAGAGAGTTAATTTGGTGTAATGGTTAAAGGTGCTAGATTAGAAGCCAGGAAGCTGAGTTCTCATCTTGCCTTAGTTGTAAAGTCAGCTGGATGACTTTGGGTCAATCTTCTCTCTCGACTTTAGGAATAAGGCAATGGCAAACTATTTCCAAAAATATTTGCCAAGAAAATAATGTTGTCATGAATTAAACCTGACTCATAAGTGAAATAATTAAGTGAAGTATACATGAGATATGGAGCGGGAAGCTATTTTATCTTCACAAATGAGGTACTAGATTATCTTATAAGATAGAATATAGGCAAAGAAATTTTAAGGCAAACAAATAATTTGGAGTGCTGATATAATCTGTGGCAACTCCTTAAAATGCACCTCTGGAGCTCCTCTGTCAAATGCTGATGAAATCAGAAGATACAAGCAGTCCAAATGAGGATAAAGATTTATTTCGAACTTATGCTGTCAACAAGACAGCCAAGCAAATTAGTGGTAGGTAAATTCAAGGAATTCAAGGTAGGCTGGATTTAGATTTCTTGTGGGAGTGAAAGGACTCATAACTGATACACATTTGACCCCTCCCTCAGGCTTAGCCTGATCATCTACAACCATATTCCTAGGAATAAATATGGCTGCTTTAAAAAGTTGCAAGCAGATGCTATGCTTGCACCTCAGCATACTCCAAAACATCTTTTCCCCTTCAAATCCAGAATGCTGCCTAGACCTATCAGGTTAAAGAATTCTTCTTACTTTGGGACTTAGAAAGAACAATGAAAATTAAAAACATTCTGTCTGAATTTGTTTTGTGGTTATAGAATGACATGCACAACTACTTGTGAAAACCAAAACCTTGTCCTCCAAAATGTGTATTCTTACTACATTGTCATATTGTAATTTCCTTTTCTAGATATTTTTTTCTTTATCTGTTGTTTGGGACATGTATATTTCTTGTTAACTTGAAGTTTTAAAATGTCAATTAACTGTATTTGAAGAAGCTAAGCTCTCCCTGGTAATTTCAAATGCAAAAAATCATGAGAGTTTACCCTAACTCCTTGATAAAAATGTTGAATATTTGTCCGTAGCCTTAAATTAACATAGTTTGCTCAGACAAAATTTCAACAAATAGCATGAACTGAACTTGATGACTGTACAGGGAATTCTACATATAAAGGACTTGCCGGATCGGGTCCTGAAATGAAAAAAGTGAAATGTCAATTCTTATTCTTTAGAGATATTTATTTAGTATATGACCAATTCATTTGTTTATATGATGGATTACTTTGTTGTAAACTGGATTATAAATGTTTGTTATAAAATATTGCATTGTCTTTGGAATAACTGTTCTCAGATGAATTGTGTTAGTTGATTTGTGGCAGGAGCACCATTTTAATGATAACATAATCATAATGAATGCAGATTTGCTGTACTCAAGTGAACAGGAACTGCCAAGGAACTCACTGGTGTTTATTTTGGATTATCAGGGTGCTTTGCAAGTAGACTCCCAATGAATTATACTCACCGTTAAATTTTTTTACAAAACAGATCAAATAATGTACCTTTCTCCCTCTCCCTTTTCAAACAGATTTGAGGAGGAGAAAATGGGATTGGTACCTTTTTCTTCTTCAAGCATGGCTGTGGCCAGCACCATCAAACCAATCAAGAAGCCATACATACTAACTGCTTAGCCAAATTCCTTATTTAAACAAAGCAAACATAGTGGCCATTATAGGAGTGATAACATGAGTAAGGGGAGGAGGATCATTTGGCCAAGGAATCCTATCAAGGGCTCCCTCAAACTAACCCTATTACTGTCACAATGGGTGCTGAAATAGTTCAGATGGTAAGAGTAAGCTTGACATCCATAAGCTCAACTGTGACTTTTAATTTGAAGTAAACCAACACTGTCACTTTCAGAAGGCTGAAAAGGATTGGACCTTTAATGTCTGTGCTTTAAATATTGGTTAATCACTCTAGCTGAGAAAAGATCGATGATAAAGTAACATAAACATTTAAAGGTTTCCTTGTCCAGTCGTGACTGACTCAAGGGGGCAGAACTCATCTCCGATTCTCAGCTAAAGGAGCCTGCATTGTCTGAGAGATTTTTTCCTTCATCGTGTAGCCACATGAAAATACAGAATGTAGTAACCTTCCCACCGAAGCGCTACCTATTTATCTAGTTGCATTTGCATGCTTTCAAACGTTGGGTTTGCAAGAGCTGGGCCAAGTAATGGGAATTCACCTCATCCACATGACACTCAGGCCCAGGCTATGAGCTTTCCAGCTGACAAGCTCAGCATCTGTACTGCTGAGCCATCATGCCTCCCTCCAGAGTGACACAAAGTAACATAACCTACTTTTAATCAGGGCAGCACTTCTCATTTTACATAAAAGCAAATGCCCAAATTAAAAAAGTAGTTTGGTTCCTCTTGCTAAATCTTCCTTTTCCATCATTGTCTAATTAACAGAATTCCATGATTCATTGTTCCCAGGATTTTTTTTACTTTCTGAATTCCTTTCTACCACATCTTTTTTTTTAAAAAAATAAAATACAGATATTTCTGGTCTTGGCTTAAAGGTATTCACTTTGCTGAAGAGTTTCTAGTTCTGTTTCTGATAGTTTCCACTTGCCTACCACAATAGTTCAGCAGCCTCATGAACATTATTACTTTATTGCTTCCTTCCCTGGCTCAGTCAGCAATCCCCTTAAAGTCAAGAGTATTCCAAAACCAATCCTGTCTTGGTTTCAGAAATAAACACTGTCAGACAAGGCTTAGTTCCAGCACAGAAAAACAGCACAGTTTAGATTAATTTCAGTAGTATGAATTTTTTCATAACATGAGTACTGGTTATAATAAATGTAAATTCAAAATTGCTGGATTAGAATGGGTTCTATATTATTTTAAATACAGCACCATTTCTATATTAAAATCTGAGATTTTTTTTTAATGCATTCAAATCTTCATCTCCAACATAAACATTCATATTTTTAATCAAAATTTCCAAGTTATAAACTTATTTTTCAATAAACTATTTGAAAAATGTATTTTAAAAGATCCAGTGCAGTAGTTAAAGCATTGAGCTAGATTGAGAAATAAGGTCTGGTCCTGGCTTTAGACTCAAAACCAGCTGGATGATCCTTGGGTTAGTAATGTCTGTCTCCCTTACAAATACACAGATAATTTTATTAAGAATTTTGATTTTAATAGATATTAAAATCTAATTTCTATTTTAAAAAAAAGAATAGAAAGAAGTGGAATGTGCAAGAAAAAAGAAAATAATAAAGGAGAAAGAAATAAAGTGAATTCTAACCTGTCACACAAGTTTGAACAAATTTAAAAGACTCTTTAATTCCTTTAAGCTTACAAAGATCTCTTCATTTCATAACTTATATATAAACAAATCCATAAAATATAATATTTTCAGTTTCAACTGAAACTGAAGTCCATAAAGGATAGCCAGAAGTAACCAACTTTATATACCTTCCTTTCCTTTCAAACAATCTTAATCTTTAGTTCATTCAGATGTTGTTATATTTGATTTACTTTCATTTAATTTGCATTTCCCTTTTAAATTTTCAGCCAATGTCTTTTGTAGATCCAGTGAAACATTCCTTTTTAAGTTATTATCTTGGTCTAAATTTGTTCTACATCTGTCAATCCTTCAATAACATTTTTTGGAAGTAGTTTATCCATAGAAGTAATCATTACTAATATTATCAATATTGTGGGTATTATTCTTCAAAAGTCTCCTTCAATATTTTTATATTCCATAAACTTTAACAACAATTTACAGACTTATTAATCTTTTCTTTATCTAAAAGCTTTAGTACTCTTTTGTGTCCAGCATTTGAAATAATGAAATTGCTTGTCTTTGTTTTGCCTTGTAACAAAACAAGATCTATTTCCCACAAAAAGCTGTTTGTTCTTTATAATTAATTCAAAACTCTTAATGTAAACATTTCAATAGTTTAGTTTTATCTGGACCCTTATTCCATTTATGATTTTCTAAGATGAAAAAGCTCCTTGCTTTTTAGTTCAGATTATTTACATTCTTATGCTTATGATTAAAAATTTCCTTCATTCGCCTTCACTGAAGGTAGACTCTACCCAACATTTTTCAAATTTTCAAATTTGTCATTCTGAAGGTCTCTAAGATCACCAGTTCCTTAGTCTTTTCCATAGTCAGTGGCTCTGCTTTTATAGAGCCCTCTTCAATTTTGCATACCTTCCTTGCAATACTAAACTTTTTCCCAAAAACCTTGTCAAGAAAACTGCAGGATCAGGACAGTCACTGAGTCCACACTGACTTAAATGCACTCCATTCAAATCACAGTTGGAAGAGCTGCCACCTGAAGGGTATCTACAGTCCAAATTCACATGCACAACAAAATCATTACTACATACATCAAAATTCAACAATATTCATATTTTCCTACCCTGAAGATCAGAGCTATATTTGGTTGTGAAAGGGTAATTTGATAGAAAAATGTGACTAAATGACATAAACTACATATTTAGAGATTATTGAATGCTTTGCTGATGATTAGAGTGGAATCCTTATCAAGGATTTGGATTTTAGAAACATCATATTCCTTAAATCAAATATATCTGATTTTATATAAATACTAGACAACCCATAATCCACTAGGTCATTTTTTTCAGCAATATTTATCTAAACAGGGAAATGGAATAGCCACGAGTTGGCCAAAATACAATGTGAAGAGGAGCAACTTCAAACTTTACAGCAAGAAGCTTGGAAATCACTCCCTCCTCAGGTCTCCCTTTTACAAAATTACCTGCCATTTTACTGAGGAAAGAACAAATGGAACTGAGGTCTGCATGGAAAACTCCCATTCATCCCTGAGAATCCCCCCCCTCCAGAGATGAAAGAAGCTCACCTATTGACAGCTGGCACCCTCTAGTCAGCCTTATCTCACTAACAGGCATAGTCTCTCATCCTTCCCTTACCACCTACCATTATTAATTTTTTTCCAAATTTTAGCCTTGTTCCAAAACAGGCAATCTCCATCTGTCTATCAGGCCTTGTCACCATCCAATTAGGTGCAGGAACAGAGGGATGTTGCAAATAGTGCAGGGATACCACTTTCCCTTGTGCAACTCAACTTACAAGTTTCTGGAAAGTACAGTTGGAAGGCTCGGGGGCCCTTGAATGGCCACAACTTCTCCAAAATTCATTTCTCCAGGAACCATGAGTTCCAGCATTCTATAAGTTAGCTCATTTGTTTTTCCTTGGTACAATAATAGTTACCGTATACCTTCCAATTTCACACAATTGAAGGTTATAAACAGAAATGTAAGTTTTAGTAGTGTATAAATAGAATATAGAATATAGACCTTGATAATGAAACTTAGTATTTATAATGTGAAAGGAATATTTGCCCAATTATCAGAAATTATTAAAAATCTCCACTTTGCCAACTGAACGGTAGGATGGATCATATTTCAAGATATTTCTGTTTATTTCAGAGAAAGCCCAAGAAGTCAATAAATAATTTGAGCAGTGTGTTCGTTGCTTCGGAAAGGCTGAATTTAACTGTGGAGAGGGAAAAATTATCTGTCATTCTAGATGAATAGCTTGATTATTGCAGGAATGTTATTGGCTTCTAAACCAAAATGATCTCTTAGTGTATGAGATTTAATATGGATTTCATTTAACTGGGCTTTTACTAGGTAAGATTTTTAGACTCATTAAAGAAAAACCTGGACTTTATTCCATTCTCATGGTAACATGATTTTATTGTATCAACCACCAACAGATTAAACTAGCAAGGGTAAATTCTGGGGTTTTATTTCTCTTGAGCATAAAACTCCTTAGAAGAAAAAAATAAAGAGTATACATTGAGGAAAGAAATGGATATAAGCAATATAAACTAAAAATATAGATGAATTTAGAAGGGTGTTTCTCAATTCTGTGCAAAGATATTTTTTTGTGTGCCACAGTCTTGAACAGACCTCTAAAAATTCTTCACAATCTAGGAGAGTAATGTTCTCCTAAATTAACATTTTATGCTTTAGAAGTTTGCACATTCTTACTGAAATGGTATGCAGTTTTTATGTACTATCTTTTAGAACACATGGAAAAGACCAGTGATTTAAAAGGTTGGAGGGTTAATCAATGTTCAGGTACCCTCAAGAATTGCTACAGTGGAAGTTTGAGTAGCATAGCTGATGGCATACAAAATAAGTCCTTCTGCAGGAGTCATTACAAATCCCTTGGCCTTGAATTTGGGATAGACTTATACAAGGAACAAACCTCAGTGTATTTATGGCACTTCTGTTGTTTGGGGCTAGTAGAACATATAACTAACTTTTTCAATAGCAGCAAAGGGAGCAATGCAGGAGAAAGTAAGCACATTAGAATCAGGGCCATGGAGAACATGGTGTGAGAGGAATGGGATATATTTTTAATGTTGCAACAGTGACAGTGGAAAAAGCCTCTCCTTCCATAGACCCTTCCTACCCCCAATATTCTGTTTCCCTGAGTAAAATCCCATATTTCTGAATGTTTGATTAGCATTGCAAATAGTGGGGCATCTTTTTCCAGTCCATTCTCATGAATATTTATTGCATTTCAATCTCAACGGTTTCTCTGGAAGCTCAAGGCAGCATGGATGAGAGTATCCCATAATCATGTTCCCATAACAGTTACACACTGTAGAGGAGAATCTTTGAAGAAGGACTGCAAGGGCAGTTATATAAACATCAGTTTAGCTTTGAAAGAATGGGGAAAGTGAGAAGGATTATCTTTGGTATAAAAGAATGTAGAGAGGTTTCCAAGGTTTGGTTATTATACCCTGCAAGAATAACATAAAAGGATGGAATCTGTTTTTGGTCTGGTCTACCCTGTAGGACTGATACTCTAAAGTACAATCAAAATGACTGAATAACCTTGATGAATTCTCTGCAACCTGGGTCTTTTCAGTCCAAGTACATCCTACTAGAGCTTTCTGCAAGCTAATGCCTTCAAGATGTTTTATACTAGGAAAGTAGAGAAAATGAATGAAAACTTCATATCTCATGTCTTCATACCAATTCTTACCACAATTTCAGTTTGTTTGACATTATTTTGGGGAGGAAAATAGTTGAAAGTTCTAATCTGGCAGGCATGTGGAGGGATTATTTAACAGGGACTGGTTAAGGAAGCAAGATCTTCTAACTAAAAATGCCACATCTCAAAGCAGGCATTTAAGAAGATTGGCAGGTGAAAGCACTATTAAGTACATTTATAATTCTTTTTAATTTTTTTGGTTACTTTGTTTTATTTTATAGGATCCTACCATTTAACTTTATGTAGCCAGCCTTATTCAGTAACTGGCTAAGAAACTTTTCATTTCCATTTGTCTATATAAGAAAAGATTATAGGGAAACTAAGAAACAACAGAATGAATTTTGATGCACTGATATTGCTGAAACCATCTAAGTCAGTGGTCACTAACCGGTGGTCCATGGACCACTGGTGATTTGTGAGAAAATTTTGGTGGTCGGCAGAAAACTTATTTGCATTTTTTATATTGCATTAATTATTATTTATCTTTTTTAAAAATTCATATTAGTGGTCCACAGGATTTAAAATTATGAATTTAGTGGTCTCTGATGTCCAAATTGTCGTCCATATTGGCGACTCCTGATCTAAGTGACAACCCTTCTTCCTGATCTTACAAGATTAAATAACAGGAATGATAATGTAAGTAATAAGCATAATAATAACAATACTAATAGAACAAACCTTGGATACCCTTAACAGATGTGCTGTGCTGGGATTGGATTTGCCAGATGAGTGCAATTGTCATTTACCCCAAGGAATTGGAGATCCCTAAACTCCCAGATGTAGTAGCTCCACCTCTGTCGTCCATTCATCTGCTGCACTTACCACAAGCACTTGCTCCAAACAAATCCTTAAAAATGATAACACAGATTTTATATCCAGGTACTATTTATTGACTGTACTGACTCCAATTTCATTTTTTTCAGAATATAAAAGCAATAAAAGCAAAAGTGGATTCTACAAGGGAATTCTTTGATATATTTATTCTGTCATTCCCAGCAAACTAGCAGGGATTCCTATAGCACAAAACTCTAGGTTTAAAAATGAACAAAATGGCTTAACCCAAAATTGAGACTTTAATATTGAATCCATCAAGAAATTCTAATTGGATTCAGAAAGAGGTTATCTCCTGGTCCATGCGAGACTGAGGGCCCGGAAGTAAAAACAACCAAACCTTATAAACTAAATGGATTTCTTTTTTTACATCACTCTTCACTCAATAGTGATTGGTGGGATTCAAAGAAAGCAACTGCTTTTTCCTTAAGCCAGTTTCTATGCTGTACTGTTGCATCAATACACAATTGATTTCTTGGGAGTGAAGTGATATCCCAGGGAAAAGAGTAGCAAGTGAATTTTATTGACATTTAAGCAATTACCCTTCCTGACCACTGTCCGTACTTCCAAACTGGATATTTTGTGAGGCACAGATTCCTTCACTCTTTGAATTATGCCACCAAGTTGCCTCAGCACTTTAACTGTGAAACTCAAAGTGGCAGCTACAAATAGCACAATGGCACCAACCAGGAGTACTCTTGAGAGCAGCTTCCTCTGATAAAACAGCTGATGGTAAGGATAGCAGGAGAGAGGGCTGCTGAGCCTCTGGTGGCAGAAGTAATTCATCTCTTTGAAGCCCTGCCAAGTTGCAAGCAGGAGGATTTATTGAAGAGACTGAATGATCTCAAGCAAACTTTATGTGTGAGGCATGAAACTGCTGTCCTACTAATCAATTTGATTTCCCTAACCCCCATAGATTGCTGCAAAAATGGAAATGCTTTAGCCATTCTACAACCCCTCTCCTAAGTTAGAAGACCTGAATCAGTCACCAAATCTGTTCTTGTTGATTTAAACATATCACGCAGAGATACAAGCCTACCCCTGCAGACTCTTGTACCATCCTTATTGATATCTTTTGACACATAATGTACTCAGTAAAAAATAAAAAATAAAGCAGAGGAATTATGGGGCAATACTATTCAGACTTTCCCCCAGTAATGCTTGCAGTGGCATCCTTATGACAGAAGGATGAGCAAAAGGATGAGGACACTATGCGTGAGAGCTACCATCAACTCTTACTCAATTCTGGATGTTTTTGCTCATGTAATAATGTCCCCTAATCAAATTAACTGGCAATTAGCAGATTCAAGTCTGTTCTCATTATTATCATGGACTAGGGCAGGGTGGCATTTGAATGTAGGAGGTGCTTCTTTTACCCATTTATATCTCTATGTGACATATTTTATTTTAAAACAGACTTGCAGTAAATGGTGCAAGTATAAGAATGGTATAAGAACAGTGCAGTAAATGGTGTTCGAGTGAAAAGGAGACCCAGCAGTATTAGCAGTATATTTTTCCAATTCTTCCTAACTATCCCTTGTGACCCAATGGAAGGGACATGCTCTGGGTGCCATCAGTTAAAGAGTTTTGGCTGATGTGATCTCGGACAGGGGTCTCCAACCTTGGCAACTTTAACCCTGGAAGTCTTCAACTCCTGGCTGGCTGGTGAATTCTGGGAGTTGAAGTCTTCCAGGCTTAAAGTTGCCAAGGTTGGAGAACCCTGATCTTGTTGTGATTCTCACCCATCATTTCAATTGAAATTAGCCCCAAGCGTGTTGGCCTTGTGCAAGCCTGGAAAAACTTGATTTTATATCTTAATTAGAGATCCCATAAGTACGATAGAACCCATATTTTGGCTTTGTTGATGTTTTTTTTTAGGAACCTTCATCTGTCATGTTTTAAAATTTTTATTATAAGTTGCCCAGAGTCCAATATGTGAAATGTACAGCTTTATAGATCAACTAAAAAGTAAATAGTAAAATAAAATAATCTCAATGGTTTTACAGGCAGAGATTAATCTACCAGATCTGTGGTAATATCCTTGTGCTTACATATCTAAGATTTCAATATTTTTGTCAATATATATTTCATAAACACAGAGCAAACAAATATGGAAAGATCTCAACAATTATTTGAAAATTGTATCATGTCTAAATCTTCAGGTTCCATCTTATTTGATGGTTATACAGAATGGAAGCAGATCAAAGGTGATATTCAGCAGGTTCTAAACAGTTCTGGAGAACCAGTAGCAGAAATTTTGAGTAGTTCGGGGAGCCAGCAAATATACCTCTGACTGGAGATTTTACAGTATCCTTCCCCTGCCACGCCCACCAAGTCATGCCCACAGAACCAGTAATAAAAAAATTTGAATCCCACCATTGGAGCAGATGTCGTAATCCCCTTTTCTCATTATCATAGTTGCCTTCTTAAACAGAAATGGGATATTTCTTCCCTTTTATGGAGATAAACTTTTCATGATTTTTTCTTGCAAGGTTTACCAATTGTTTCAATATATGGTGTTAAATGAGTCTGTAAGTCACTGAAGTCACATAATGGATAAGGTTTCATATGTCACCAGCATTATTATTGGCTGATCCCTTCTAATTATCGATGTAAATTGTATGAAAGTTGAACTTTGAACTATGCAGAGACAAAAATCTTTCCTCCCTGTTTGTAAGGGTTGACAAGCTTTATAAACTAGAACAATTTAAAGAAGTATATTCCACCTATAGAAACACAAACACAAATCTCATATGCTAAGTAGTACGAAAAAGGACATTTTTTCTTTTCTAAAATCTTCATCTTAGATGAGGAAGAATCATGCAAACATGGCAAGTATAAGAGCCAATTCCCATTTACTTGAATTTTACTTATGTTGGTGCCTTCAAGTCAGTATTGTCTCCTAGTGAGTGGCTGGACAAGTCCCTGCAGCTGAAACTGCATTTTAATCAGAATTTACATAAATATATTGTCAAAGCAAAAGTTGAGTTATAGGTATAGTTGAAAATATAGTTTGATTGGGAATCTGAGGCTACTAAAATATCTTCGAAATATGCCCACAAACACCAACATTTACATTTTAAAAAACCAATAAAAATCACATTTGAACATTAAGAAAAAAGAAACAATGATAGATGTTTATTGCAGTTCAAGATAAAAACCAATTTTGACATATGATAGCAGAATGGGTTAATGACAATCTTCATATGCTGCATTTAATCAGATTCCCATATGGTTAGGAAGTTTATTTTAAAACTCAATATAAATTTTAGAAACTCATGGCATCAGACCAAAATAATGAAACTTTGTCAGACTGGGCACTAAACTGATGTCTGAAATGAAAAAGCTTATCAGTGACCTGACAGTGATTGTATCTGCCTTGAAATGCTGAAATCTCACCCTTTTCTTGAGAGGGCATATAAGAACCAGAACAAAATAAACAGAGAAATAGTCAAATGTAAAATACAAAGCAAGAATCCCAGCCCAAAGACATCTTGAATGGTAGATAGAAGTAGCATAAAATCATATTATGAGATTACAGTGTATCTCTAAACCAGATTATAATCTGTAAGATAAAAACAGAATGAAATTAAAACCATTACAAGGTAGCTTTTAAAACAAAAAATGTAGGATTGTAAAAGTATAACTAGGACAGTATGGGACTGGGGGGAAAACCTATAAAAATATGTATATCAGTTTTGGCCATATTTCCATCATGACAATGTAAAATTTAGCTACTGAATGAGTGATGGAGGGTGTTTGAGAGTGACTGGATGAACTAGAGGAAGGAGTCAAGTGGTGATTTAGTTAGGAATCCCTATGTAGTAGTAGAGGGAAAGGTCCATCCCTTCCTCCCAATGCCTTTGAAATTTATCTAATTTGGCCCATGTGAGAATTGTTAGTCTGGGAAGATCTTTGTGAAATAGGCATGAGCAATAGTGTGACTAATTAATTGTTCATGTGTGGATTATTCACATCTGATAGAAGGTTTCAAATCTAAAAGGAATCTTACAAGATTCTGATCTTTCAGCTTGTTGTGTAATAAAGATAAATAAAATTGGCCCAAATGGCCTTCTAATTTTTCAGTATTGTAAAAGGAAACCTAGCTCAAAAACAACTGAGACAGGGAGCTTGGAGTCCTAGTGGATCACTTAAATATGAGCCAGCAGTGTGCAGCAGCAGCCAAAAAAACTAATACTTGGTTGTATAAACAGAGGCGTAGAATCAAAATTACACAGCTTTATAAAATCTTAGTAAAGCCACACCTGGAATACTGAATCCAGTTTTGGTCACCAAATCACAAAAAAAGATGTTGAGACTTTGGAAAAAGTGCAAAAAAAAGAGCAACTAAGATGATTAAAGGCATGGAGACTAAAATATATGAAAACCAGTTGTAGGATTGGATTTTGGCTAATCTGGAGAAAAGAAGGACTAGGGATGACTTGATAGCAGCATTCCACAATTTGAGAGGTTGCCACAAAGAGGAATGAAAGTAGACAGGACAAGAAAAAATGGATGGAAACTAATCAAGGACAGAAGTAACCTGGAACTAAGGAGAAACTTCTTAACAGTGAGAACAATTAACCAGTGGAACAGCTTGCCATCAGAAGTTGTAGGTGCTTCATCATTGGCGGTTTTTAAGAAGAGACTGGACAGACACTTGTCTGAAATAGTATAGAGTTTCCTGCTTGAGCAGGGAATTGGACTAGGGTTAGGGTTGATCTGATTAGCACCACGTGGCAGTTTTTTGATTCATGGGATGTTTTTAGCAGCACACATACTAAAATTGGAAATCTCAATATTAACGATTAACAGATTTGCAAATGGATAAAGGATGGCTTATGGGAGGAAAAGATACTTATATGTAATATTTAGAGGGGTTGATAAATAATTAAGTTTGTATTTGTGATAAAGACCATAATCTACTTCTTTATATTTCTTTTTTCTGTTTTCTTATTATTTTCTCTTTTTGCTGTATACATTTTTTTTCTTTGGTTTCTTTCTGAATCTAGTTTGTCTTTTACTATTTTTATTAACTTTTTAAATAACAATTATTTCAAAAAATAAAATTGGAAATCTACATATTAATCTGTGGACTCCTGGTTTGCCCATGCTTTCCACATCAACAAATATAGAAATATATCTTCAGATTAGGGATTGGCCATTATTTTCAAGAAAAGTGATAGGATGATCCTGCCAACTGTCAAACTATAAACCTGTCATCAGCAAGTTTAATGTATGCCATTTCCACTGAAAATTTCAAAAATGACTGGCAAATGAAGCTACTTTTGGTTGTAGACTTATGGGCCTTGGATCTGTTCATTCTACACTAGACTATATTGTGATTTAATAAAAAAAATACAGCGGAAAATCTGATCCTTCATGTGGCCTTTGTTAGTGTCAAATCAGCATTTGATTGAATTTTGAGACCTCTTGTATGGAAAAATATATAGGGAATTGGTTCTGATCTATGGTTAATTTTCCTAATCCAGAAGCTGCCAAAATATTTTAGAATAAAATGTGAATCACAAGACCTATCATCAATTCCAGTCTCTGTTCATTGTGGAGTAGGACATCCTACTCCTCTTTTGACTTATTTATAATTTAACTGACAAAAAAACATTGGAATCCAAACCTAATCACACACATGCACTCTAGAATAGCAAATATGAATGTCCAACTCTTGCTTTAGGCAGTCAGCATTTCAAGAATTCTCAACTGGCCTCAGACATGCACTGAATAGCTTTATGAAGCTATTCTCTTATTGCAGAGAAAATTCCCCAGTAATAAAATTCCAGAAGACTAAAGTAATGATCTTCATTAAAACATTCAGGAAGCTTCAGTTAGGGATAAGAGGCCAGGAGAATGAGTAAGTGGGGACTCTTAAATATCTGTCTCAAGTCGTTCAAGTCTGAGGTTCATGAAATACACACAATGATGCTCTGCTCTCATAGGCCCAAATAAGTTCTCCAGCTGTTCTAAGAAGGTTTATTTCCATGCAAAAGATAGGGAATATATCCCTATAGATCTAAAACTGCTTACAGTAAAATCCTGGGCTTGATTGCTTGATGGATCCCAGTTAGATCTTTACCCACATTTTAGCTGATGGAAGAAATACAAACTGAGTTCATTACAGTAATGCCTCAAGCCTCAAATGTGTATTCAATATAATTCTGAGGCTAGAGACTGGCCAATTGAGGGTTGAGATAAGAGTTGTTTATCCATGTTCAATTATTGGTTTAAAACCTATTGTTTCTCAGTCAGTCTGATTCCATTTTTTCTATCTGACAAATTATAATCCTTCTTGTTCCAATTTTTAGAAAACTTTCGCCGTATGGCCTTCTCCCTTGATTTCCTACATCTCATTGAATTTATTCAAGTTAACAGAAGTATCAGGGAATGGCTTTTAGATATTGCATGAAGTAATGAGAGAGGCTTTATTCCAGAATCTATCCAAAGAGAGTTTAATCACCCTAGATGGAAACAAGCTAATTACATTAATTCCCTGATCTTCCCATTTCAACAAAGTTTTTTTCTTCTTCAGAGCCAGATACAACAACTTGCCTTCAGCACTTTTATTGGGGAGTTTTAATAAAATTCCAACAGCTAGCCAAGCCTCTCCTTGTAGTGGTGGTTCAGTTGAATCACAGCTAGATTAAGGCCAACTAATGCTCTATGCACAGCCTAACCATGGTGTTCCTTAATGGAAGCAAAGTTTTCACACCATGAGACAGCAACAATGTGATATCTTCTGACATCTTCAAACCAAACAACTCAACAATCTGACATCTTCAAACCAAACTATTAAACTATAATCACTCCCTTGACAAACATATCTCTGGGTTGAAATGAGCACTGATAAGGTTACCCAGTTTGGATAATGAAATATCTGCATGAAAACAACCAAGTTCAGATAGCACTAAGGACCCCTCAATGTTTTTTAAAAAGCACATTAAAGTTGAACATAGCAGTTAAGGACAATTCCAAAAAGAAATGACTTAAATCAAGAGTGGCAGTAAAAGAGTTAAGAGCATGACTGTTAGGGGTGGGAGTCTCTGGTGCAACTCCTCCCTTGATGAGGAACTCCTCCTCCCTAAGCATGTGCTTAGTTTGCTTAACTAAGAATGCAATTGAATCCATCATCCATATATTATTACATTTGTTTTTCTATAATGATATCCAAAAAGACAAATGTTACCATTGCTGTTACATGCTACAGGCCAGTCTGAAGAATTCTATGTGGATTTCCTGCTTTCAGATTTAAAAAAGCCTTATTATGCATAATGTAGCAAAGTCAATATGTGATTTCTTGTCTTTCAATCTTTGGTCAAGTATGAATTAATGACTAATTGAAACTTAACATTTTAGATTATTAAATATGACAGTCCATTTTATATCTACTGCATAGTATATTGTTAATCTATTGCACTATAGATTTGGTATCTGTTTTCAGACTTCATTTATAATTAATTGTATGAAAAAAAATTTCTTGTCTTAGCTGATTTTAACTCTCGGAGTTAATAAATTACAGTGCTGTGTTAGTTTATATATACTTAAGTATATTATACCTTCGTGGCTGGGTTTTGTTATACACTGCTCAAAAAAATAAAGGGAACACTTAAACAACACAATGTAACTTCAAGTCAGTCACACTTCTGTGAAATCAAACTGTCCACTTAGGTAACAACACTGACAATTAATTTCACATGGTGTTGTGCAAATGGAATAGACAACAGGTGGAAAGCATAGGCGGGTAGCAAGACATCCCCAATAAAGCAGTGGTTCTGCAGGTGGTGACCACAGACCACATCTCAGTTCCTATGCTTTCTGGCTGATGGTTTGGTCACTTTTGAATGCTGGCAGTGCTTTCACTCTAGTGGTAGCATGAGACGGAGTCTACAACCCAAACAAGTGGCTCATGTAGTATAGCTCATCCAGGATAACACATCAATGCGAGTTGTGGCAAGAAGGTTTGCTGTGTCTGTCAGCGTAGTGTCCAGAGCATAGAGGTGCTACCAGGAGACAGTCCAGTACATCAGGAGATGTGGAGAAGGCTGTAGGAGGGCAACAACCCAGCATCAGGACCACTACCTCCGCCTTTGTGCAAGGAGGGACAGGAGGAGCACTGCCAGAGCCCTATAAAATGACCTCAAGTGGGTCACAAATGTGCATGTGGCTGCTCAAACGGTCAGAAACAGACCCCATGAGGGTGATATGAGGGCCCAACGTCCGTAGGTGGGGGTTGTGTTGATAGCCCAACACCATGCAGGATGTTTGGCATTTGCCAGAGAACACCAAGATTGGCAAATTCATCACTGGTGCCCTGTGCTCTTCACAAATGAACACAGGTTCACACTGAGCACATGTGACAGTCATGACAGGGTCTGGAGACGCCATGGAGAATGTTCTGCTGCCTTCAACATCCTCCAGCATGACCGGTTTGGCAGTAGGTCAGTAATGGTGTGGGGTGGCATTTCTTTAAGGGGCCACACAGCCCTCCATGTGCTCGCCAGAGGTAGCATGACTGCCGTTAGGTACCCAGATAAGATCCTCAGACCCCTTGTGACACCATATGCTGGTGCGGTTGGCCCTGGGTTCCTCCTAATGCAAGACAATGCTAGACCTCATGTGACTGGAGTGTGTCAGCAGTTCCTGCAAGATGAAGGCATTGATGCTATGGACTGGCCCACCCATTCCCCAGACCTGAATCCAACTGAGTACTGTCTGGGACATCATGTCTCGCTCCATGCACCAACACCACGTTGCACCACAGACTGTCCAGGAGTTGGGGGATGCTTTAGTCCAGGTGTGGGAGGAAATCCCTCAGGAGACCATCTGCCACCTCATCAGGAACATGCCCAGGCATTGTAGGGAGGTCATACAGGCACGTGGAGGCCATACACACTACTGAGCCTCATTTTGACTTGTTTTAAGAATGTTACATCAAAGTTGGATCAGCCTGTAGTGTTTTTTTTCCACTTTAATTTTGAGTGTAACTCCAAATCCAGACCTCCATGGTTGCTAAATTTGATTTCCATTGATAATTTCTGTGTGATTTTGTTGTCAGCACATTCAACTATGTGATGAACAAAGTATTTAATAAGAATATTTCATTCATTCAGATCTAGGATGTCTTATTTTTGTGTTCCCTTTATTTTTTTGAGCAGTGTATTTTGATTTAGCAAGTCACCAGCCAAAATAAAATGATCCATCCAACAAACCAGAATGAATGTGGATCTCCAAAAAGGCTCCATGCAAAGAGAAAGGATGGGCTTGGATCTGACTGAGGTACAACAAAATGAAAGTATGGTGGTGGGAAATGACAGTGAATAATAAAGTAGGAGAAATATAGTAGCATTCAATGGGAAAATAAAAAATATACTTTGTTGAAGAAATAGCAATAGAAGCATTCACAAGCTACTCAATGGGAAAATAAACAGGCATACTTGGGGAAATAGTAATGAGTGGGGAAATAGCATTTAAACAATAATTGAGAGAATTATTGAGAACAATACTCTAGGGCAAGTGCCTTGGTAGTTGAAACCAGTGCATATGATTTTACTGCGAGAATCAGATGTTCATGAGCCAAAGGAGGACTAAAAAGCCAGTTTATATGTGCTAGACGGGAGAGAAAATTTAAGGAATAAATAAAAAACAGGAAAGTGAGGGCTGAGAAATTGGTCTGTAGATTTGGCAGCTCAAGAGATCCAGGTTGTAGAGAGGAAAAAGAAGGACTACTGGTATATATGTTTTTGCCACACAGTCCTTGAGATTTGGTGTAGGACAAAACTCTAGAAAATAATAGGGGTGGTGGTGGAAGAAAGATAATAGGCCCACCTCAATGGCAAGTCTTTTTTGTCTGGACAAGCTCAGCATTCTTTCGCTTCCTGAAGCTATGTTTCTCCTGCAACTGAGGATTCAGACCAGTTCAGAGGGTTGGCACTAATGTACTGCTATTTTATCTGACTTCAGCCCAATGGATCGATCAAGTTATACCAACTGGTTCTGCCAGGCTAGGAAATTCAATTCAACAAGAGTGCTGTGGAGATGTCATATCACAAAGCCTGTCTCCTAGACATGGATGGATCAGGTCCCACTGGTGCTGTACCCACTGATTCAGCAGTCACTCTATTCAATACTGGCAGCCTCCTAGATCCCTCTTGAGCCAATACTGATCCTTTTTTACCCAACATGGATACCAAGAAGCAGGGTAACTCATCCCGTAAGCTGAGAATCCTGCACCCTGTTAAGGTGAGAACCTTGCAAGCAAGCCTGTGCCTCATTATTGACAACTACCAGACAAGGAAAGCCCCAGCTGTGCATGTTTGGCAGGGAGAGGTTTTAAACTGTGTAACACGTTTTTTGTCTTCTTTCTCAATTTCTCTTCTGTAGCCTCTCTCCTTCTTATTTTCTGCCATCTCTCCATTCAAGTTTTCTGACATCTTCACAAGCCTTGCTGAAAACACTTGGCTCCAAACATTGTATTCCTTCCACAGTGTGTTTTCCCACCCAGCACCATGGCCTTCCATCCAACATAATTGCATGGGCAACTTCACTGAGGCCAAGTCACAATACAAAGAAATAGTCTCCTTCAGAAGTCTAAGCAGGCAAAATCCTAGAAACTTTATGACAGTCCAATTAAATGGATGACTCCAACAAGCTTCTGCTTACTTTGTGGTTCTATTGGCTAGACTTTAGTCTTTTAAGAAAGTTTAGTCTTTTAAGAAAACCAGGCCTTAGATAATTCTTGAGATTCCTTAGGATAAACAGAATTTTTACAAAGAGGATAGGTCAGAGGAAGTTGACTTCAGTGGGAAAGAAAAGCCCACCAAATAAATTTCTTCACTCTGGCTGGTCAAAAGGTTGGGTTGCCAACGTCTTTACAAAAGTCTATTGAGTCATCCCCCTCATCCAGGACAAATCCACAAGACTCCTCAATTCTCCTTTTCTTAAAAATATTTGCTTTGAAAATATTCCCTTTCCTCTCCAACTGAAATGAGTCAGCATTTATAAGATTTTTGTAACTCAATCAGCCTTTCAGCAGAGCCTCTATATGCTTGTTTGGTCTTACCACAATGCAAGTTTTATCCCTATAATTAGTGGAAATAATCAAATACGATCACAGTTGCAAGAGGTTGAGCATAGAAGATGGGGAATGATAATTTAGGATTCTTCATAATCATTGCCTATTTACAAAGCTTTGGTTCCTTTAATATCTGTCACATTATAACTTTTCACATTATAACTTTTCTTCCTGTATAAAGACTACAATGGCACAATGTTCAAATTTTAGGAGGACAAGCTGAAGAGGGTGGGGATTAATCAACTTGAGGCATCATTACCTCATCTCTTTTTTATGACTGAGCTTTTTATGCCAAGTAGAATACAGAAAACAGACAATGTTTTGAGGATTTAGTGCAATATTAGATCATAACAGAGTTTTGTCTCTGCCAAGCATGCACACTTATAAGTGATGTACATGATAGGTACATGATCATATATGTCTGGAATCCTTTCTCTAAGTCACAAGAAAATTAATTTCCTTTCCATTATGTTTCCTTCTGGTTGCATAGTTTCAGTTTATGAGATATGTTTTACTTACAGAGCACAATATCCTAAGAGGCAAAGTTTAGCTTTTCATTAAAAATGAAAAAAAAATAAAATGCTGCAGGATGCAACAACTGCTTCCACTCCGCTCCCCACTAATTCAGTCTGGAAGGATTGGGTTTATGCTAATTCTAGAATTAAGAGATATGAAATAAAGAATAAATATCATACATATTGATCATGTACATGTACACATACATGATCAATATGTCTGGAATCCTTTCTCTAAAGGCCCTGTCCCACTGCACTTACGGATGCAAAGAGGATGTAAAACATTAAAAAAAGCTTGCCATCCGTTGGAAAACACTATGCATCTGTTGTGTACTCATTGCATACATGTTTCATACGCTCTATCCGTCAAGCATCCGTCCACTGTGATTTCATCCATGCAAGAAGTTTAGAGCTGCACAAAATTTTGTGAATGGATGAACTTTACATCGTGTACGATTTAAATCCATGACATACGAGCAACAAACGTTCTATGTCCGTTATCATCCATTAAACATCCACTGTATCCTCTCTGCATCCTCTGGGCATCCTCGCAACTCACATCCGCTGCAGCTGAAAATGGAAAGAGGGAGGAAACAAAAGGTACACGGAACGTCTACACAGCATTAGTAGCACGGAAATAGAAAGGATGCACAGTGAACGGTTTGCATCCGATATACATCCGCGCGGCATCCCTTTTCTTCCCTTTAGGCGTACGTGATGCATCCACTTCATCTGCTATGCGTCCACTTCAAAATTCTCCCCCAGAACCCTTTCGGGGTGTCATCCGCTTCCATCCGCTAGGCTTCCTATGAACATCCATTTAACATCCCCGCTACATGCTACCCATGTCCGTTCTTTTCCGTTCTTTTCCATTCTGTTTATGCAAATTTTTGCCACTTTTTGAAGCAGATGACAATGGATGGAGCCACCCCCGAAATTTTGCTCATCCGCTGTGTCCTTTATGCATACATTTTGCGTCCGTCAGCCAGTGGGACCGGGCCTTAAGTCACAAGAAAATTAATTTCCTTTCCATTATGTTTCCTTCTGGTTGCATAGTTTCAGTTTATGAGATATGTTTTACTTACAGAGCACAATATCATAAGTAGCAAAGTTTAGTTTTTCATTAAAAATGAAAAAAAATGCTGCATGATGCAACAACTGCTTCCAATTCACTCCCCACTAATTCAGTCTGGAAGTATTGGGTTTATGTTAATTCTAGAATTAAGAGATATGAAATAAAGATCCAAGGGCCACTATTTTTCATAATAGGTTGCTCACCATTTTTCTAGTGTTTGTAGGAGAGTCGGGGTCCAATAAGTTTAACATATTTGTGATTTTATGAAATGAGTTGTACTAGGCATCACAACACTGGCTCTAGCTCTCTGTCTTCCAAAATACATTCATGAAGAGAACAGCTTCCTGATGAGAAGAAAACTCAGGGAGCCACCAGAAGTCCATCTTTTTTTTTTTTGACTAGCTTTGTCTGACACAGCAGCAGATATGCAGGTAGCCTGATTTCTAAGCACAAAAAGAGATGAATGGAGAAATTGTAATATAAGAAAGGAAGCATTGTGTGCAAGGTGTGATCTGCCTGACTAGATTGCCTCAGCATGAGCAAATCAAGTAACCTTTTTTAAAAGGATAAAAATGTACATTATTAGCCCCCAAACCACTGAGAAGTAACTTTTCTGCTATGTTTACATCAATCAATCAGAATAGAGCTGGAAGGAACCTTGAAGGTCTTCTAGTCCAATCCCCTGCTCAAGTTGAAGACCCTATACTATTTCAGACAGATGGTACGTGTCAATATCAGTATTTTCCAATTTATATCATATCAAGCAGCATTTTCTGATTAGTCTGCAATGCTTCATTTCATTGTAGGTAAACACCCCCAATCCACCTGGCTATTGGATATTCTGCCTGTGCTACCAGACCTGTGGACAAGCAGGCCTTCCTTCTTTCCTTCCTTCCTTTCTTCCTTCCTTCCTTCCTTCCTCCCTCTCTCCCTTCCTTCCTCCTTCCCTCTCTCTCTCTCTTAAATTGACAAGAGTTCAACCATTACTCTTAGGATCCATGACAGAAACAAAAAATTACTTCCTCTCCTCTTCTTGTTCATTTCCCATTCTAGCTCAAGTAATACCAGTAGGAAAAATTGTAAACTTGTATTTTTGCTGGCCCACAATGAACATATCAGGTGGGAAAGTGTCCTATATGAAACAGAGTAAATGAAGAAGCTCTTATAAAAAAAAAATTAAAAAGTCTTCAAAGACCACATATCAAAAAGAAGGAAACTAGTTCTTGCTGTCCCTGGAAATGTGAGAAGATAAAAAAGCAGGGCCATAGTACATGTGGTCTACATAGAAGAACAGGGCATCACTGTGACTGACATGGAGAAAGACTGAAATATAGAAAGAGATGTCTTAAGCCAGTTTCATATTCAACCAACCTACACATAGGAATTAAGGAGCTAAAGCTTACACTTCAAAAGAGCCATAAGCCAAAATTGACATAGAGAAGCCTTATTTGGAGGAAGTATGCATGGGAAAACCTCAGATAAGAAAACTCTCATTTAAAAGTATTAAGATAAAAAACTGGCAGAGTTAGGATCAGTCAGCCAGATATATCTCACTGGGTTTAAGACAAAATAACTGGAGTTACCAAAGAAAGGTAAGACGTAGATGTGATAAATTAATTTTTTTCCAAATAAAATAGTCTTACAGATATTTCTTACTCTTCTCATTTTAGTCATTGGGAAAAACACCCAGGAATTCAGAAAAATAGTGAGGTGAGCCACAGGTACATGATAAAGAATACAATGTCAGTTCAGTCTTACTACTTAAGCCTATAAAGGAGATTCTAAAATGAATATATTTTATGTTCAAATATGTGTTTGATGTAGTGAAACTTGAATACATTTTACATCTGATGTTTCTGTTATTTATCTTATGTAGAATTTCACCATTCATCAGAACCAGGGAATTATGCCAGTTTTCATAACAACTATATTTCACATCTTGACTCAAAACGTGACTATTCATTAATATATGGACCCATCAGACTGCACATTTCTGTGTTTATTTTCAGACTAAAGAGTGTTCCTTTTATATTTGCATACTACAAAGAAAGAATAAAATAAACTTGAATCTATGACAAATGTCTACATCTTCCCATAAATTAAATTGAAAGGTCAGAATGCTCTTGTGGTGTCTTTTGTTTCCTATTGATATTCATTCATTTCCCACCTTATTTTGATCTTGTCAGCCCTTCTAGATAATTCAGACAAAAATCTGAACTAAACCAAACTAAACTACCAAACTAAAACCAAGAATATTAATATTATTGTAACTATTACAATTATTATTGTAATCTTACAGTAACAGAAGTCTGAAAGTACTTTTTCCTTTCCCTGCCTTTACATCCCAGAAAATCAGTGAAGTCTGAGATGCTTTCTCCACTCCCTATTGCTGTTTTGGACTGAAAAAAATGTCTCTTATCAAAACATTGTGTAGACTATAGTTCTTCTGCTTCTTAAACTAGCCCACTAGAGACCTTTTATAGTTGTTTCTAGTTAGGGACTGGCATGTATCCCCTGACTAAAGCTTTCCAATGTCTATCTGTCAGATTTCCTTTTCGAGCTGATGAATAAACTGAGAAAATAGCAAAAGGTGTAACTGGGGGGAAAAAGTAAAATGAGTTATATAATTACATCTGAAATAATTTGAAGTACCACAGCTTCTTCCTTTTTGAGATTAACAGCCTCAGAAATTCAAGTCTTCCTTTTTAAATCCAATATTTTAATATAGTAATATTACAATATTACTGAGTAGAGAGTTCTATTTAATATTCTGATGCCATATGGTAGTTGCTTCCCTAAAAAGAAGTGAATTCTAGAACCAGTATTTCCAATATCTGGCAGACTAGGGGTATGTGGTCACCCATTGTCTCAGTGTAGATAAGAATGTCATCCAAGTAGACAAGAACCCTCTCTGTTTTGGGCAGCATGACAGGCCATCATCCTGAATGGTGGCCTGATCAAATTCCTCCCTCAGCTGCTCTATGGATCTCCCCAGGGATTCCATCAGGGACTTATCTGTTTTTCTTTATGCCAGGCCACCAAGCCTATCATTAGGAGTTTAACCGCAAGTATAGATTCTAGAAGATCTTGCATAAAACCTTTCTTTTAATGATTTCTTTTATTTATTATTACTTTATTTGTACCAGTGATTTATTACACTTGATGGAAAAGGCATGTTTTAAGTTGTTTTGAAGATCACAGTTTTATGTATGCATGTTTTAAGTATACATACCTATAACTTCAATCCACTTCTGGTTGTGCAAAAGTAAAAGAAGCTTGTGCAAAAGTAAACCTTTTTCAAAAATACAAATAGTGAAAGAAAGAAAAAAAGAAAGAAAGAAAGAAAGAAAGAAAGAAAGAAAGAAAGAAAGAAA
>BLBF01000004.1:65320169-65353815 GCA_015471245.1 Laticauda colubrina | reverse complement strand
AAAGAAAGAAAGAAAGAAAGAAAGAAAGAAAGAAAGAAAGAAAGAAAGAAAGAAAGAAGAAAGAAAGAAAGAATAGTCACCTGTCTCATTCATCTTTATTCAGACTGATGTGTTCCTATCTATCTCAGTTAGGTCAGAAGTTGATGTAAGCATAAGAATGAAAAGAGTGGGGTTTGTGTGCAGGTTTTCACCCTTCTATGTTTTTAACCTTCATATGTGTTTAGAAGAAGAATGGAGAGCTAAGACTTCTCTAAATATCTCTCTGTGTGTACTTTGTCTTATGATATGTATCTATCCCACTTGCAGGCTGCTGTGCCTAAATAGAATATTAGAGACAAGAGAGCCTGAGCTATCAAATGAGAGGTGGTATTCAGCAGGTTCTGACCAGTTCTGGAGAACCGGTAGCGGAAATTTTGAGTAGTTCAGAGAACCAGAAAATATCACCTCTGACTGGATATTTTACAGTATCCTTCCCCTGCCACGCCCACCAAGCCACACCCACAGAACCGGTAGTAGAATTTGAACCCCACCACTGTATCAAATAGCCACCTCTGCCTTTATAAGATGCCTGCATGGGCTTTTATTGCCTGACAGACTCAGTTGTCTTTCTCAGCAAGGCTTTAGTCACTTTCTTCATGAGCTACTTATAATTCAGTGTTGTTCTGTTTTCACACCACACCATGGTCTTTGTTGGGCTTCATATCTGGCTGCAAGTATTTTGTAGCATAATCTTGAGGGCTACAACTGTTCTTTTGTGGAGAGGATTATTTGCAGTTCCCAGTAATACTAATGGAGTTACATACATCGGTAACTCCAGAGACCATAAAATGTCGTATTCCTCCAAAGCATAATCCCAGTGAATGGTGACAGTCCATTAGTGTTTATCACAGCAAATTGTATTGAGAGAAAGGCAGCTCTTTTGTAAGGTGCTCAAATCCACTCATACATTTTTATCTTCTTTTGCAGTTCCTGCTTATTTTAGGATGTGCATAATTTAGAACTTTTTTTATCTTCTTCAAACAAATAACTGTTGTGTAAAATGTATGAATGATGAGGAATGCTCAGTTTGGAACAAATTCCCAATAACTTGGTCTAATACTCTCCTTTTCTGCCCTAGCTCAGTAAAAATGATTGAAGAACTGAAGAACGTGAACAAATGTTTAACAATCCTTTAAACAGGCCAAACAATAAAGCAATTTTTCAATGAAAAGGTGGTTACAAAAATGATTGAAGAGAGCAATGAAAACAACTAATGAGACACCCAATGGAAACATATAAGGGGACATCTGGTATTATGCTCTCTTGAAGTCTTCAAGTTCCTCTAATTGCTGAAGTGACACCTGCTGCCATTTAAAAATTGTTTCTATACACCCCACACTCAAGTCTGTCTTCATGCTTTCTACAGTATGCTGAGATGCTAGATTTCATTCCAGAATTTTCAGATATACGATAGCTGAAAAACTATTACTAATGCTAGTCAACAGAGGCAGTACCAGAATAGATGGATCAAATGACTTGATTTGATATAAAGCAACTTTCTACATTCTCATATTCTCATCTGCTGCAGTTTCTGAATAAACATTGAAAATAGGCCCTTGACTACATGATTTCCCCCCTCTTATAATGGTCTATTTGGGATCTCCTATTTCATGGAATATGAAGAACAGTATGTTAGCTTACATAGGTTAGATATCTTTGACACAGAATAGTGTGAGCATAATTGAAATATAATTGAACTTTAGGTATGCTTGCAGTATAGTGATGAATATATGCCAGAAGTAACTGGTATTCTCCTTACTAATAGGTGGTATTACTATATGTGAATGGATATGACAAAGTCTACAGTCTACATTTTCTCTATCTTACTGGGAAAAAAGATAATGAGGGTAACATGAGAATTAGTGATAAACTTTGGAGGAAATGTGCAATATTCTCAAACAATGTGATCCAAAAGGAAAAAAAGATTCTATTAAACTGATTAGCACCAAAAAATATTCGTATTACAGAGTGCTACTGAAGCAAAAGAAGTATGAATGTATGAAAAAAAATGGTTCAATGATGAAATGAAAGAAGCTGTGAATGTGAAAAATGCATATAAGAGAATGATCCCTGTGAAAAATAAAAGAAAGAGAAACATCCTGTATAATGCATACACAGAAAAAGATAGTTGCAGAGAATTTAGTTAAAAAGAAGTGGTTAAGATTAAAAAGGCAGAGAAAATGCAAAGTGTTTTGAGGGAATTAAAAATAATTATTTTGGAAGTAATGATGAGGTGAGGCGTCTCTAGCAGATTGAATGGTATTAAAAATAAAGGCGATGAAAAGTCTTGGGAGAAAGCAAGTGAATGAATGCTGGTGTGCAATCTGTATAAGAATGATACCGATATGCTGAAGTCTGGAACTGAAACAAATGCCATAAAGTTCAGGTCCGAGTAGAAAAAAGGAAGAAAAGCAATTCATAAATGCAGCTGAGAAAGTTGAAAAATAACAAAGCTGCCAGATGTAGATGGAAAAACTGGGAAACGTTAAATTAGGGTCGTTATTTGCTTACAGAGTAGTTATGCAGCTTGGTTTCCTTGTTTCTGTAAGCCCTTTGAGGTAATCCAGATCAGAAGCACAACTCAGAATACTAATTCTATCTTTATTGTAATCTCACATGAATCATAATCTAACAAGTCTGCCCTCCTTTGCTTTTACTCACCAGAAGACTAGGGAGGGTGTTTTGAAACACTTTCCTAAGCTTTTCCTTAGGGAAACATTTGATCTGTGGGTGCAAGAAGTTTTTGGATGTTTAACTCTATATATCAGAAGGCATTATATATGAAGAAGAACATGCCCCACTAAATAAAAGTGACTTACAGGTTGAATGAAAAATAGTGGTCAGAAGGCGGAGCTTCGTCTCGGTGTTACAGCTGCGATCTCGGGGCTCTGAGATCGCAGCTGATATTTTTGCCCCTGGTCGGTTCTAACGGACCTAAACCGTCCCGTAGAGTCGGGGATTGTGAAGGGCACAGTCCCAGGATCCCAGAGATATCGCAAAATCTCTGGTTTGATCCGGGAGAAGCCCTTTTGCTGGCAGCGGAAAGGCAGTCTCCAAAGCTGCTGAAGTCGGGACAGCTCCGGAAAGAAAGTGGCTGGAGCGAGTGTGTGTCGGTTGGGTGAGAAACTTCTTTTGTATTGTAAATTGGTTGAGACTTGAAAGGACATCCTGAACAAAGAAGAAATCTGTGACTTTATTTTTGTTTGACTGGAACTGGTTGAGCGGCGTTTTTTAAGTGATGTCAAATTGAGGCTTGGATTCTTTCCTTTTTTTTTTTTTTTTCTGAGGACTTTAATGTGACTCTGTAGGTAACCGGATTGAATTTTCTCTAATATATATTTTTATGCTTCTTTTGATTTTTTTAATTTTCTTTAGGTTAGAGGCTCCCTTTGGTTATCTTTTTTTTTTTCTTCTTGTTTGAGTTTTTTATAAATATTTTTTCTTCTGGCTGGGGGGGAAAAGAGTATTATGAGATGTTGCAACACTGCCAACTAGAGGCTTGAAAATATTTTATTTGAACTGGGGAATAAAATGTATAAGCACTCCTTTTCAAGGACATTTTAATGTGATAAGATAGAGGGAGAACACAGTAAAATATTATTACAGGTGCTTTCCTGGACTCTTATCAATATTTCAACATTTGAGGCTTGGCTTTGAAGCTGCTGGAGAAGAGAGTCATAATAAGAGCCTTGGATAAAGAAATAAAGTGCAGTGTGCAGTGCATATATATACATATATATACTTGTGAAATTCCTACTCGCCAGCCTTTTTGTAAATTTTAACTCTAGTATTTTTGCTTTTTATTTTAAAGGGAAAGCCTCAGAGCTCTTTCTTTTTTTCTTTGCTTTTTTGCTTCTTCCATCTATGTTTTTGGATCACTTTGTTTTTCTTTTTTGATTATTTTTTTTTCTTTTTCTTCTATTTTTTCTTTTTATGGTGGATTATTTCAATTGGACTAGGGTCTAGAAGAACCTGAAGACCTTCCTTTTTCCTTTTTCCCTTTTATTTTTTTTGGTTTTGGCCTTTTTATTATTGGATTTTCTTTTTTTTTTTTGGACTATAATTGGCTACTTTATCAGCTGGATTGAAAGTCAAAGAGAATCTGAAGCTTTGGAAGCATTAAAATGAGCAGGAAACCAAAATCATTCGGCATTTCTGCTTCTACCTCTGCTTCCCCACCATCTGAAGGACAACATTTAATTCAGACAATGTTGAAGCAAGATAAAGAACAAGAAAAAGTAAATTTACAGATGATTATGCAAGGAATCCAATATATTAAGATAAAAATAGATGCTATTGAACAAAGAATAGAGAAGACTGATGAAAAAGTGGAAAATATTAAACAAATGATGGGGAAGTATGAGGAGAGATTCCAAAAAATTGAGGAAGAAGGAAAACAAAGAGAGGAGAAGATTGGAAATATTGACACTAGATTAACAGTGGTAGAACAAGAAAAAAATGGGATGTTGAGGTGGGAGATGGAAAGGTCAGAATTTTATCTTAGATTCCAAAATATAGAACAGGAAAAAGGAGAAAATTTGGTTGCGATAATGATAGAAATGTTGGCAGATGTTCTGGAAATTACAGAGGAAAAGATGATGGATGGGGTAGATGAAGTATATCGAGTTTATACAAGATATGCGATGAGAAATAAATTACCAAAGGAAGTCCATATTAGATTTACCAAAAAATCCATCAAAACACAAATATTACAAGTGGTAAGAGAGAAAACATTGAAATATAAAGGCAAAGAGATTGTGGTTTTAAAACAAATACCTAGAAGAGTGAGAGAGATGAGAAGAGAATACCGATTTCTGACCAAAATGCTACTGGAAAATGAAGTGAACTATAGATGGCTGATACCAGAAGGACTAATCTTTACGTGGCAAGAGCAGAGACATAGAATTGATTCGATTGAAAAAGCAGAACTTTTCTACGCAGAATTTTTTGGAAGAAGAAGAGAGGAGGCAGAGAAAGAGGTCTCATTAATTGAGTTCCAGCAGGAACAACTGGAGATTGAAAAAGAGAAAGGAGTTGTAGGTGTACAGGTAGACAGTAAAGAACAACGTGAAGTGAGAGCTACGAGAGCTGTTAGACCTAAATATAAAGCATAATTATGGAAGAAAAAAAACTGATTACAATGAATATAAATGGACTTAACTCAGCTGTTAAAAGAAGGAAAACTTTTCATAAATTAGAGAAATTAAAATTTGATATAATTTGCTTACAAGAAGTGCATATTAAAAAACAACATGAGAAATTGTTAGTACAGCCAAAATTAGGGAAAATATTTACTTCTTTGATTCAATGTAAGAAAAGAGGAGTGGTTCTCTACATTAAAGAGGATATCCCAGCAAAACTGATTTACACGGATGAAGACGGAAGAGTATTAATGGTGCAAATAATGGACAATAATAAAAAAATACTACTGATTGCAATTTATGCTCCGAATGATAAACAAGAAGAGTTTTATAAAAAACTACATATGGAAATAATTAGACTGGACTATGTTAATATAATTATGATGGGAGACTTTAATGGAATTGTGGACAATAAATTGGACTATATAACAACAACAACAAAACAAAATAGAAAGGTTCTCCCTAAATCTTTTTTTAAAATGACAGATGAATTAACCTTAAAAGATATTTGGAGAGAAAGAAATGTCAAAGCTAAACAATATACTTTTTACTCTAATAGACATTTATCATGGTCCAGATTAGATATGATTTGGATCTCATCAGAATTAATATCCATTATTCAAGAAACAAGTATTGAAATAAGTACTTGGGCAGACCATAGTCCAATGACAATTAAATGGAAGGGACAAAAAAAAAGATCGAGATGGACATTAAACAATACTATTTTAAAGGAGAAAGACTTTATACAATGGATGGAGAAGGAATTGGTTTTTTTCTTTAAAGAAAATAAAAAAGAAGATACTTCAATACAGAATGTTTGGGATACAATGAAGGCATATGCTAGAGGTTTGATAATAGATTATACAAGAAAAAAGAATATTAGGAAAAGACAAGCCTCCAAGACCTTGGAAGATGAATATAAAAGACTTGAAAAAGAACTACAGAAAATGCCACAGAAAAAAGGTATTAAATTGAAACTGGATGTAATTAAGCATAAAATGGAATTAATAGAGAAAGAAGAACTGGCACAGAAAATTAGAAATTCTAAACAGAATTACTTTGAAGATGCAAATAAACCAGGTAGATGGCTAGCATATAAACTGAGAAAGGAGAAGGAATCAAGAAAAATATCGAAACTAATAGATGATCAAGGCCAACTTTGTTGTGGTAATAAGGAGAAAAAGGAAATTATTCGAGATTTCTATGGGCAACTATATAAACAAGAGAATATTGATGAGGAAAAAATTAAACAGTATTTACAGAATGTTAACTTACCGAAGATACCTAAAGAGACTGAAGAAATGTTAGAAAGTGATATAACAATGATGGAATTAAATGAAGCATTTAAAAGACAAAATAATGGGAAAGCACCAGGTCCAGATGGGCTTCTGGCAGAATTCTATAAAAAATTTCAAGAATCATTGAACATCCCATTGTTAGAAGTTATGAATGAAGTTATGTTAAAGAAGATGACACCCAAAACATGGTCAGAGGCTTATATTACACTTATTCTAAAAGAAGAGGCTGACCCGTTGCAAATTAAGAATTATAGACCTATTTCCTTATTGAATGCAGATTATAAAATCTTTGCTTCAATTTTAGCAGAAAGACTGAAAAAATATTTAAATAATTTTATTCACCCAGATCAAAATGGATTTCTGCCAAAGAGACAAATTAGAGACAATATGAGAGTAATCTTGGATACTTTGGAATATTATGAGGCTCATCCTGAGAAGCAAGTGGCTTTGATATTCCTAGATGCTCAAAAGGCATTTGACAACGTGAACTGGAGATTTATGTTATTACTATTGGAACAGATGGGTTTTGCCAGAAAATTTATTCAAGCAATAGAAGCCATATATAATAAACAGACAACAAAGGTAATGATGGAGGGAGAATTTACAGATCTTATTAATATAAGAAAAGGCACAAGACAAGGGTGTCCCTTATCTCCTTTGTTATTCGTATTGACTTTGGAAGTATTGAATAGAAATATTAGGGATGACAAAAGTATAAAAGGAATGAAAATTAAAAAGGAAGAATTCAAACTACAAGCTTTTGCTGACGATTTAGCTTTTATTCTGGAAGACCCGTTAGAAACCGCTCTAAAGTTATTGGAAAAGATAGAGACATATGGTGAGATGGCTGGCTTGAAAATAAATAAAGATAAAACAAAGATTCTGACAAAAAACATGTTACTGAGACAAAGAGAAGAACTGACAGATCTTTTGAAAATCCAAGTTACAAATAAGGTTAAGTATCTGGGGATATATTTGACAGCAAGATGTAGCACATTAAAAGAGAATAATTATATTAAACTCAAACAACAGATAATTACAGACTTGAAGAAATGGGAAAACTTGCAATTGTCATTAATAGGGAGAATTTCAATAATTAAGATGAATATTTTACCCAGAATTTTATTTCTCTTTCAAACAATACCAATTAGACTTGGAAAAGAATATTTTGAAGATTTAAATAAAATCATGTTGAAGTTTATATGGCAAGGTAAAAGAGCAAGAATAAAGTTAAAGCTTTTGCAAGATGCTAGAATTAGAGGAGGTTTTGGCCTGCCTAATTGGGAACTGTATTATCAAGCTGCAAGTTTGATGTGGGTCAAAGAATGGATAACATTAAGAAAGCATAGATTGTTGACATTAGAAGGACATGATTTACTGTTGGGCTGGCATGCTTTTTTATGGTACAAGGGAACTAAAACACAGGGGTATTTCAGAAGACATTATATACGGGAGTCTTTGTGGTTAAATTGGGAGAAGATAAAAAAACAATGTTATTTGAAAATTCCAGTTTGGTTATCGACTATTGAAGCATTTTCCTGTCCTATGATCTATAAAAAGGAACAAACAGTTAGATATGGGGAATTGTTGGATGAAAAGGGTGCACTTAAATCGATCCAAAACTTAGAGGAACAAGGTATAAGGATGATTTGGTTTTCATATGCGCAAATACACTCAAGATATGATGAAGATTTTAAAACGGAAGGATTCTATGATAAACAGACTGATTTAGATAAGATATTGATGGGTACTGATGAGAAAGTGATTAAAAAATTATATGGTTACTTATTGGGAATTAAGTTAGAGGAAGAACAAGTTAAAGAAACTATGATTGCTTGGGGGAAGAATTTTGGATATGGGATTGATTTAGAGAAATGGCAAAAATTGTGGTCTCAAAACTATAAAATGACAATGTCAACAGCATATAAAGAAAACTTGTATAAGATGTTTTACAGGTGGCACTTCCCCCCGACAAGAATAGCAAGAATGTTCAAGAACAAATCTGAAAAATGTTGGAAATGTCATCAGATACCTGGCTCATACTATCATATGTGGTGGACTTGTGAGGATGCCAGAAAATATTGGACTAAAATTCACATGTGGTTGGAAAAAATGACAAAGAAACACATAGACTTGAAACCAGAGATCTTTTTATTGGGAATTTTACCTGATACATATAATAAAGACTTGAAATATTTGATTGTAAATGTATTAACAGCGGCTAGGATTGTATTTGCTAAAAATTGGAAGAATGAGAAAATACCATTACAGGAAGAAATTATTAAGAAAATATTGGAATGTGCTGAGATGAGTAGATTGACATTTGAAATTAGAGAGCAAGAAGATAAACAATTTTATGAAATTTGGGGTCTTTTTTATCAATGGCTAGATGATAAAATACGATAATAGAACATTAATACTATATCTATAAAGGGTTTTTAGGATTGATTTGTTATGATTATATGATTTGTTATAGAATAAATTGTTTAAAGTATTGTTATCTCACAAAGCATGAATGATTAAAAGTATAGTCAAAAATTTTTTTTCTTTTTTTT
Source organism: Laticauda colubrina (assembly GCA_015471245.1). NCBI lineage: Eukaryota > Metazoa > Chordata > Lepidosauria > Squamata > Elapidae > Laticauda > Laticauda colubrina. The sequence goes on along the minus strand of BLBF01000004.1, from coordinate 65,344,782 downwards.
AGTAATATTAGGATATGGATTGACAATATGAATTGTTATGCAATATAACTGTAACTGAGACTACAAAATGAATGCACAAAACTGATGAACCAACCGACACACCGGAAGTATACATGAGAGCAGATGTTTTTAATGTTTTGTATGTCATGTGTGTTTGTAGAAAATTAATAAAATTCTTTTTAACAAAAAAAAAATAGTGGTTTACAAAGAAGAGATAGAAATGGTTTTACAAATGAAAAATGATTACTTCAAATGGAAAAATATAGACAAAAAACAAATCAGTTGAACAATCTAGATAATTTCCTTAGATTAGAGTACAAGAGAGATTTGCGAGATTTGCCATCTTGGCAGGATGCAGGGACACTGACAAAGATGATGGTAAGAATTTTAAGATAAAAGACAAAGAATTGGAGAAGGCAGATGCTAGACTTTTTCTTAATGGATTAAGATTGTTTGTAGAAAGAAGAAATAATTCAGTATTGATTTATTTGATCAAGGTTAAAATAATGGATTGCAATTTTAAGAGATTTAATGGTTTTTGTGATTAGGGCCGAATAATGATGGTAATTTTTGGAATGTTGAAATGGAAAGGAAGGATTTGGAATGGGTGTAATAGATATATTTAGCAACATTTATATTTCTGATAACCCTTATTGAATTTTTGCTGTTTAAATGGAAGGAATAAAGTTCTAGAAAGGATTTTTTAAAAATAAAGTGAGGTATGGAATAAAGACATGTTTGGTTTATTTTAAGAGAGAATGATAAGTTGTTAGCACTGATTATACTTGATGACTTGAAGGAAATGAATAGGCTGTGTGTGTGTGTGTGTGTGTGTGTGTGTGTGTGTGTGTGTATACGTATTTATTAAGTTTTTGCGGGTACTTACATGTGTGCTGTTCAGCTTCCTTCGGGTATTATCCCATGTCATTGTAATGCTTTTAAAGTTGTAGCAACGTTTCAGCAGAATCTCATATGCCATCATCAGGCTTCTGTATGGAGTTTGTATGTGGGTCAGACTATCACAGCCTTTGGTTTTAAATTTGAGGCTAGCCTATTGTTGTGCCAGGATGTTTTTTTCTACATCCTGATTGATTGGGAGTCTTGGTCTGTGTTTATTGGACTTGGAGTTTGTTTGATTGGTGTTTCTGGTTTCTTCTGTCTGTTTTGTGGCTTTGATTGGCTGGCAACACTCTGTTCCTGTATTGGAGGCTTTCAGTGCAGTTTGGCTTCGTGTGAAAGGATGGCTATTATCTATTAGAAAGCTAGGTTTCATCTGGGTGCCTGGTTGGGGTGTGTTTGAGCTGGAGGTATAAGAGGGAGTCTGTTTGTGCCCAGGTGTTTGCTTGGCTTGTGGTATGGAGATCTTTCTATTTGAGAGTGCAGGCTTCCAAATGATTGACAGTCTGGAGGAATCATCTCTTGTATTCATGCTTTCAGCTCTTTTTTCAATCTCTATGGCTTCTCTGATGATTCTGTGGCTGGGATTTTCTATAGTGGCTAGGGTTTTAGTGCCATTGAAGTTGATGTTGTGACCTGTGGTTTTAATGTGTTAGACTAGTGAGGAGGTGTGTTCCAGCTTTTTTACTGCATTTTTGTGTTCATCCAGGCGGGTACTTATTCTTCTATTGGTCTGTCCAATGTATGTGGCCGGGCATGATGCACAGGGAACTTCGTATATGCCTTGGTTTTCCAGGTCAATTTTGTCTTTGGGGTTTTTAAGGATGGTTGCTATTTTTTTGTCTGTTTTGAAGGCAGTCTTGATGTGATGCCTGTGTAGTATCTTACTGATTTTGTCTGTAGTACCTCTTATGTAGGACAGGACAGCTGTTCCATAGGTCTGTTGATCTTCTAGGTCTCTGTTATGTCTTGGTGTGTTTTTGTTGATTAAGCTGGTGATTTTATTTTTGTGGAAGCCATTGGCTGTCAATACGTTAGTCAGGGTGCATAGTTCAGTCTTTATATATGTCTTGTCTGCCAGGCGTTTGGTTCTGGTAATTAGTGTTTTGGCCATGGAATTTATCTGTGCGGGGTGGTGGTGGGATTGGGCATTGAGGTAGCAGTTGGTGTGTGTTTTCTTCTGGTATACGGTGTGTCCTTGTGTGCCATCTGTTTTTTTGTAGATTAGTACATCTAGGAATGGTAGTTGTTTGTTTATTTCCGTTTCCATGGTCAACTTGATTTTGGGGTGTGTGCTGTTTAGGTGTGTTAGGAAATTGTTTAGGTTTTCTTTTCCATGGGGCCAAATCACAAATGTGTCATCGATGTATCTTTGGGTTTGTGGGTGGCATTAGCCAGGGCTCTGGATTCAAATTCTTCCATGAACAGGTTTGCAATGACGGATGACAGTGGTGATCCCATAGGGGCTCCTTCAATTTGCTTGTATCTTTGTCCTTTGAATATGAAATATGCATTGGTTAAACAGTGTTCTGTTAGTTCCATGAGGTGTTTAGCTGGTTGGTATTTATTTTTGATGATTTCGAGAGTTTCTTTTATCGGGACTTGAGTGAATAGTGAAACCACGTTGAAACTTACAAGCTACACTGTTCCACGTGTAGATCTTTGATCATTTCTAAGAAGTGGTATGAGTTTTGTACATTGGAAGCTGCGGTTTCAGCCTGGGGCTGTAGTTGTTTTGCTAAGTGTTTAGCTAGGTTTTGTAGTGGTGCTCCTATGGAGCTGACTATGGGTCTTTATGTATTTTTGGGAGGCCGTATAATTTGGAGCATCTAGAAGATTTTTCTCTTGGGATGATCGTCTGTTGGATTTCTTTGCTTATGTGGCTGGTTATAATTTTCTTCTTCATTAATTTTCCCAGATATGTGGTGGGTCTGTGTTTATAGGTTTGTATGTGGAGTCTTGGAGTAGGTCTGTCAATTTTTTTTCGTAGTCTTTTCTATCCATTACTACTGTGGCATTCCCTTTGTCTGCTGGGAGTATTATTATGCTGTTATCATTTTTCAGGATTTGTAGTGCTCTGAATTCATCTTTTTGCAAGTTGCTTTTCGGTGGTTTGCTTGTGCATAAGATGTTTGTAACCTGGTGTCTGACAGAATAAGACACAAGACTGCCTTCAAAACAGACAAAAAAATAGCAACCATCCTTAAAAACCCCAAAGACAAAATTGACCTGGAAAAGCAAGGCATATACGAAGTTCCCTGTCATCATGCCTGGCCACATACATTGGACAGACCAATAGAAGAATAAGTACCCACCTGGATGAACACAAAAATGCAGTAAAAAAGCTGGAACACACCTCCTCACTAGTCCAACACATTAAAACCACAGGTCACAACATCAACTTCAATGGCACTAAAACCCTAGCCACTATAGAAAATCCCAGCCACAGAATCATCAGAGAAGCCATAGAGATTGAAAAAAGAGCTGAAAGCATGAATACAAGAGATGATTCCACAAGAATCCTGCACTCTCAAATAGAAATAATCATTTGGAATCCTGCACTCTCAAATAGAAAGATCTCCACACCACAAGCCAAGCAAACACCTGGGCACAAACAAACTCCCTCTGATACCTCCAACTCAAACACACCCCAACCAGGCACCCAGATGAAACCTAGCTTTCTAATAGATAATAGCCATCCTTTCACGCGAAGCCAAGCTGCACTGAAAGCCTCCAACACAGGAACAGAGTGTTGCCAGCCAATCAAAGCCACAAAACAGACAGAAGAAACCAGAAACACCAATCAAACAAACTCCAAGTCCAATAAACACAGACCAAGACTCCCAATCAATCAGGATGTAGAAAAAAACATCCTGGCACAACAATAGGCTAGCCTCAAATTTAAAACCAAAGGCTGTGATAGTCTGACCCACATACAAACTCCATACAGAAGCCTGATGATGGCAGATGAGATTCTGCTGAAACGTTGCTACAACTTTAAAAGCATTACAATGACATGGGATAATACCCGAAGGAAGCTGCACTGCATTCATGTAAGTACCCATGAAAACTTAAAAAAACATATATACACATATACATACATACACATACATACATACATACATACATACATATATGTTCCTTTTTCTGCATTTTTTTATTTTTTAAAATTTGTAATATTTCTCTATTTTTGTAACTGTATACATTTTATCTATATAATTTTAATAATTTTTAAAAGTATTATAAGATGAAGTTTTTTCTGGTTACAAGGATAATCCTAATAAGCATTTCCTATTGTATGCACTTTCTATTATACTGTATCTGCTAAACTCTTCAGGTATGGATAAGATTACATGTTTCATTTGCAGCCTTAATGCTTCTTAACACACAGGGAAGTAACAATGTGTTTTATAATCTTTTTTGCTTCATCAACGAGTAAATATTTGTTGAGGTGGGAATCTGTGTTGTTGCATGGAAGATTTTCAGACCTTCAGCATGAAATCATTGTAAGTGTTTGGAGAGTTATATCCTAATATCTATTTGCTCAATACTTCACCTTTTCTGGCAGGATGAAAAGTTAAATCCTGGAAGTGACATATGATTCACTGAAGGAGGTAATGCTCCTAGGTGGTTTGGAGATAGTTGGAAAACAAATAAAACAAAATGAAATTCAGCTTCCCAGGACTCAAGCAGTGACCAAATGACGCCTTTTTCAGTGAGATGAAGGATATACTCCAGACTACCTTTAATAATACATTATCTGCCTTCTGGTTTCTGCCTCTGGTCTCATATTGAAATTGGCTTAATTACCATGAAAGATGATTTACACCAGGATACATTTTGGAGTAGTGTAACTATTTTCATTTTAGATGAAATCTCATTTCATTTCAGTATGTTCAACCATAGTACTCTTCTAAACTTTCCATCTGATAGAATTCCATTCTATCGGAGTAAGATAGTGTAATTATTTTCATTTTATTTGAAATCTCATTACATTTTAGTATGTTTAATGATGGCATTCTTCTAAGCTTTCTGTCTGGTTGAAAGTACTGCATTCTGAAAAGGCATTTGCAATATAGCAACTTACCTGAACTAGTTAAGTCTTCCTACTTTACATCTGTGTGAAACCACTAGAAATGTATACTGTGATGCTCAACTGTATTTTTCCTTTTATATAAATTAATGCTAGTAGATTGTATAAAATACATGGTTAGAGGGAAACTCATTTCTGACAGATGGAATCCGCAGGTGACAAATTTCTTTTCCTTCCCTATCCATATTGCATGTATTTCAAAAGTGTATTAGAAGAACATTCCAAGGCATATTTGGAGTGCATATGGAAGATATTCAGGGGAATTAAACTGAGCAAAATTTCCATTACATTAATGTTGGATGCAGTCCAAGAATTTTAACTGGACATTGCTAACCTACTCAGTTTTAACCAGTTTTAAAAGATTTTTGTATCAAAGGGCAAATCAAAATTTGGATCTTTGACCAAATTTTTTTTAAGGGGCTCTTGCTTTGTACCAATTAAATCTCATTTCTTTCCTCAAATCTGTAATGCCTGAGTTTATAATTATTCTACTATTGTTGTTATTTGGGTAAGTATTCTATTGTACATTTTTACTATTTATTATCAGTTTGGAAAATCAACCAATTGTTATTTGTCATGTATTAGTAAAAGATAAAGGTTTCCCTGTCCAGTTATGTCCAACTCTAGGGCATGGTACTCATCTCTATTTCTTGGCCAAAGGAGCCAGCATTGACCAAAGACATTTTCTGTGGTCATGGCTATATGTCAAAAGTGCACAGAATGCTGTTATTTTCCCACCAAAGTGGTACCTATTAATCTACTTGCATCTGCATGCTTTCGAACTACTAGATGGGCAGGAATGGGACCTCACGCCATTGTGTGGAGCTGGGGTCTCAAACCTGGGCTGTCAGCTTTCCAGTTGACAATCTCAGCATCTTTAAGCACTGAATCATCATGCCTCCTCTCATGTGTTAGTTCTATGATGAAAATCAAAATGGCAGGAAAACAGCATAGTCATTACTAGGTTTTTTTTAAACATGAGAACTGTACTGGCTTCCTAATTTAATATAAAAGCAGTTTTTATGGTTCTGATCTAATTTTGTGTCTGTAATGTTTTTTCCATGTCTTATTATTGTTTGGAACATATCTATATTTCTTCTATAATGTAGATATTTCATTCTGTATCTGTAAAAGTCTGTTGTAAAATCTGTTCATTAATTGAGTAGTTAAAATATATTTTCTTCCTCGAAACAAACTGACATAATATGAAAAAATGTGAAGCTTTTTTTTTCTAATGAGGACATTATCACTGATGACATTTTCAGCAAATAAAAAGGAAAGAAATTTGTAGTTTTGAGAAGCTGCTGAGATTTCCACTAATAATATAGCATCTGTTGGAATTTAATGAAAGTTCCTATTATTAAAACAAGATAAGCCAAGAAACTAATGAAAGCTATAAATTGTATGTTACTGTATAATGCACTGAACATTGTTAACATTGTGTGTTAGAATATGGGGAGCAAATATCCAGGAGTATATTAACAAAGGTATATTGGTGAACTCAATTTTGCTTATTTCCTAGAATAGGATTGTATAGGTTTTTGTAGAGTCCAAAAATGTGACTCTACTGATGCAGAGAAGAATATTGAAGTGTGTTTATTTAATTTGTTTGCTGCCCATCTAGCCACCAGGTTGATATCATATCAGGGGATAAATAGTCAATAATTTATTTTTAATTAATAATTGATAAATAGTCAAATTTAGACAGAACTGCAGGTGGGACAAAAAGGTGGAAAAAAAAACAAGATGGTGCTACAGCTAAGCAATTGTTTTTACCTATTCCATTTCATCCAATAGGAAAGGTATTTGTGAATTAATTTCATCTTGAATAACATGAGAATGTCCAGGTGTTAGAAAACTTAAGATCAAAGTATGAAAAAACATATCATTTAGGTAGAAGATGACTATACTCTAAAATTAAGGGTTGCTAATCCATTGAGATAACAGTAGTGAGGGTCAATCCTGGTAAAATAGAAAAACAAAATATTTTTTAAATGATCCAGGAACCCAGATTAAGTTGAAAATCTGTTAGGAATGTAAGTCACCTAACAGTTATTTGGGTTGGAAATATCTAAACCAGGATAGACATTTTAATACTGTCTCTTTAAGAGAATCCTAAAAGTGTAATTAGGTGTGGTTTCTCAAACGGCCATAAGATGGAGCCAGAAACCTGGGTTGTTTTGTCTTAGTCTTAGTCTTAGTCTCAGTGAGTTCTGTTTCCTTCTGTTGGAGAGTTTTGCCGTTCCTTCTAATTGACTGCTATTCTTGGATTTGATGTAAGTCTGATACTGAACTGTTTTTGATACTGGACTTTGTTATTGGATTATCCCTGGACTAAAAACTGACTGATGTTACCTGTGAAAGACTACTTGTTTTGAACTTTGCTTAAACCTTTATTGAAAGTAAAAAACCTACATTTACTGTACAGTGTATCTGTGTGCTATGTGTGTATTATTCCAACACTTCTCTCAATACGTCTCCCTGGATGCACTCATTCTCCTAGTGGGGAATTACCTCAACAAAAATGAAAGTAAAATTCACTTTTTTCCAAGCACCCAAATGAGCCTTGTCAATTTGCCAGCTGTGCACTGGATGAAAAATTTAATGGTAAGTAGGCATCTTCATTTCAGCTTCATTAATAAAAGCTTATTTTTCCAAGTGAGGATTGTTTTGCAGAATTGAATGAGGCTTGTTAATCTTTAGGGAGGAAGGTTCTATTTTCAGAGTTTTCCACAGAAGTTTTCCTTCTTTCAGGGAGCCACATGTGTTGAAGCCAGTCATTTAATGATATTCATGTATGAAGGACAACAGATAATGCCCGAAACAGAACTGTCTATATGCTCAGATGTTACTTTCTTGGCATTCCCCCTGTCTCATTCAGGTGGTTTCTAGTTAAAGAAAGCCATGTGAGACTACAGAATCCTGCCTCTGAAATATCCAGCTTAATGAGATATCTGTTTTGCTGTAGGAAGTCAAAATAAGTTTACTACAAATTCTTCTAGTAGCAGGTTTGGAAGCTTCCCTTCCACAGAATATCTAATGAGATGTTCTTATTTTGTTCAAACTGGTCACTGGGGATCTTTCTATTTTAAAAAGCCCATGACATATAAATTATGAAGTACAATATGATGAACATAATAATCAATTACAGAAATGACTCCTTTTCATTTAAATGGATGGACTACTTAATGAGAAACACAATGAGCAAATGAAGGAGTTATTGCAAGTAGGTGAATCAAGAGTTCATACAGAATTACTTCTGACATTTTTCTTAAAGGTGGATTTTCCACAAAAGTCCAACTAAAAGTTAGAAAACGCCAGCATTTTACAAAAGTCTTTACTTGACAGGTTCTGTACTTGAACAAAAGCCAAATGGGTTTCTTTGCATGAATGAACACAAACTAGCAAAAGGAACTATTTGCTTTAATTGAAGCAAGTATTCCTGGACATAATTTATTTTCATAGCAATGCAATTCTTTTTAAAAGATTACCATAAAATCTTTGTCCTTGAAGCAGCTCTCTTAATCATCAATTTCATCATCATCAATTTCACTTAATAACACGAACTTGTTCTGAGCCTACTTGTTTAGCCTTGATAACCTTCAACAGCTTAATAAAACACCTGCCATATTTAACAATTGTTTCTATTAATTAACCATAAATCGGAGCAGATAACACTGACAATGACAATTATGTTTCTTAACCTACAGATATCTTAACAAGGTGACTTCACTTTTTCAAATGTCATGTTATAATATCTTAAAGCCACATTCAGTTTTGCTTTGTTTTTGAAAACTCTGCTGAAATGATGCGATTGTACTTTTTATCAGCAGCACATGTGTCAGCATAATTTTTTTTGGAAACATTTTGTCTTTCAAACCAGAAACCAGGATAGATAAATAATGGCAGATAGTGCAAATAAGAAGAAAATTGATGTTAGCAGGAACAACTAGAATCATAATGAAAAAAAAATAGAACAAAAAGATTAGGCAAAGATATTATATGCCCCAACATTACCAGAGCTATCGCTAACTTACAAAAGATGAGCTGAGTTAGAAAATTATTAAGGGAAAAATCTATATGAAACTGGTAATTTGGTAATCACAGTAATAAACACAAGTCAACTGCTGAAAATAGATTGCTGTGTGTTAGTATCATCATGGAAACAATCTGGCTTTTAGGAAACTATCTTTTACAAATTAATATCCAATGTTAGTGCAAAATTTTGATGAGATAGCCTACATATATTTGATTTTTCAAATCCTATTTGTCTGTGATCTCTTTAGGACAAATACAAAACAAATCCAACAATCCAAGCTCATGCATTCTATCTATGATGTTTTTCATTCCTTCACAGATTCTAAATAGAGCCTGAAACCACCAAAGTTTGCCCATCCCCAGACATGGAATTATTGTACAGTAGGATATAGTAGTAAGATATAGTAGGATATATATTATGTTTTTTGTATCTCTATGATTTATATTGTTTTATTTAGTTCCTAGTATGATTTATTGTTTATTTAGTATCCTATGGCTATCACCAAGTGTTGTATCTTATGATTCTTAATGAATGTTTTTTTTTAAGCTACACTGGGAGCATATGCACCAAAGTCAAATTCCTCATGTGTCCAATTACACTTCTCCAATAAAGAATTCTATTTCATGTGATGGAAGAACGTTTTTTTCTTTTTTTTTCTTTTTTTTACATTGAAGCTGAGAATTATATATCAAAAAAGTAAACAATCTGATATCCTGCCCTTTATCAAAACCCATTGTAGAGTAATTCATTTATTAAAAAGGACAAGTGGTCTCACAGCTTTGTTTTAAAAAGTAATTAAAAAATATAAATGGTTCTGGGATTTCTCATTATTTTTAGGCTGTAGTTTTTGTGATTCTTTCCAGCAGTTGTTATCGTCCAAAGATCACCACTTTCAATCTCATCTTCTACCAACAAACTTGTCATCCATCAAATTCAGTTTTTCAATGGTCTTAATAAAGAGAACATATACTGTGCTGCTTCAGCAGTACAATAATTCTTGGTGATCACTTTCAGGAGGAACTTTGCTGGAGGGATGGGGCTAGAAGAATGGATACCAGAAGATTACCAGCACTGTCCTAAATCACAGCTCTGACAAAACAATTTAAGTAAAGATAGAAACTTTGACAACCTAAAAGAACACCTATTAATGACATCATCTCTGACATTCTCTCAATTGCATTTTTATGGAACATGGTCATATTATCCTCATGGGAATTCTTAAGTCTAGGTTGTTTGAATGTAGAGTGCCCCAAATAAATTCTGGTTAACATGAGTTGACAACCAGTAACATTCTGAGCTATTTCAGTAGGAGCTGGAATGCCCCAAGAAGAAAATAGTAAGAAGTAGATATAACTCAATTATTTATTTATTTATCTTGCTAATTGAGATGCATGGTCACAGCAGGAAACAGTATAGTAGAAAGTAGAATCTGTTGGACAACTAATATCTTGAAGTTAAGCTCATGACAACAGATACAACAACCATTCTTGCATTTCATAATGAAGATATCAAAGTGGTTTCTGCCTTGCACCATCAATACTAAAGGAATAAGCTGTCAAGAAATATGTTGCAGAACTTGATAAAACAGCCACGAAGTCTTTGGCAAATATATTCAAATGTCATGATTTGTCTATACCTACAAAGACTGAAATAATGCAAGCAATGTTATTCCCTATGATATTCTATAGAAGCAAAAGTTAAACTTTGAAGGAACAAGATAACATTGTTGCTTTTCAATGTTGTTGCTGGGAAGATTTCTGAAAATAGTATGGATAGCCAAGAAATAAAACAAATGGATAACTGAATAAATAAACCCTGAGTTTTCACTCAAGACATATATGACCAGGCTCAAATTATTATCCTACTTCACATACATTTTGTTTGAGCTCTCTAGAGAAGGGTTTAATGCTAGGAAGGATAGAAGGAAAGAGAAGAAGAAGAGAACAACTAGCAAAAAGTGGATTCAATTACAGTAGTGATGGAGTGATTGCTGGAAAACCTAGAAGACCAGGTTGTAGATAGATTATCATGGAGAAAATATGTCTTTTGGTTGCTAAGAGTTGACACTAACTTGATGATACAAAATTTAAAAAATGATTACATTATTTTGTAACATTAGTGTTTTCTTTTCATGGCTTCACCTCAGGGTGACTGAATGGAATTGAGTGTTTACTGTCTGTATGCTCTTCCTGACACCTACGTGGAGTTCACAGCAGATGTTTTCTTTTTCCACTCTGATAGAGAAACATCTGCCGCTGCCTGGGATTGAACCTTCTGAGTGGGAGGAGGCAAGTATCTTCACCTGTAGGCCACCAAATTGCTCTTGTATAATTAGAGTTTATTACTGCTGAATTAAAATTGAATGTATGTGCTGTAATGGTGGCATTCATATCAATTTCAAAATATAAATATAGTCTTTAAAATAAAGTGCCATCCTTTCTTTTGTTTTACTTCCATGTAAAATGAAGCTACTTTATCAGCTATACAGACACGCACTTTCCTTTGGCACATGATTCTCTCTATCCTTCGAATAAAATTTCCTTTGAGAAATATTTATGTAGTCATGTAATACATTTTTATATTTTTCCTATGTAAACATAGGAAAAGTTATTAAATTATGACATCTTAAATTACAAAACAAAATTAAAATGTTAATCAGAAAGTCTATAAATTGTGATTGTTCATCACAGCATTCAAAGAAAGATTTCTTTCTAGATAGAGATGTTTGAATTATATATGTAGAGAGGGAGAGGGAGAGAGAGAAGAAGCATTTTAGACAGCTGTCATTGCAAAAATTGCCTATTCTCATAATTTCTGATGATATCAGTATTGATATAACTTCCTTTGCATTCACACATAGAACTTGTATTTCTTTTCCAAAGCTACTTTTATTAGGGCTTTGAAATGTGCAAATGATGGTTTTATTCTTAAAATCAAATGGGTCCTTTTCTTTTATTATTATCATTTACTTATTTTTAGTTTTTTTAAAAAATTCCCTCCTTAAGGACCTGTCACACTGCCCAACGGATGCAAAACATTTGTAAAAAGGACACAGCGGACAAGAAAAATGTTCCATCCGTTGTTATCCGCTCTCAAAAGGGGCAAAAATTTGCATAAACAGAGCGGATAACATGGAAAGGAATGGACGGGGGGAGGACGCAGAGCGGATGGAAAGCGGATGCGGAACAGAAGCCTAACGGATGGAAGCGGAAGGGAGCGGATGGCACATCTGCTAGGCTTCCAGGGGGCCTCAGCAAAGCGGACGCGGAACGGATGAAGCGGATGCACAGCAGATGCACAGCGGATGAAGCGGATGCAGAGCGCAAGCCTAGCGGATGCACAGCGGAAGCCTAACGGATGCCTAGCATTAATTGCGCATGCGGGGAGGATGCATTGCATAAGCCCCGCGGATATAAGGGAAGCAGCTTGGAGCAGGTCACCATTCAGAGGAAAGACCTGCTGCCGGATGGATTGACAGCCTTCCCTGCCCTGCCTGCATGCCTGCCTGCAAGCCTTGCTTCAAGTCTTGCTGCCAGCCTTGCTGCCAGCCTCCCTGCCAGCCTTGCTGTCTGCTTGCCTGCCAGCCTTGATGCCAGCCAGTCTGTGCCAGCCTTGGTTAATGCCTGCCTGCCAGCCTTGGTGTCTGTCTTCCTGCCAGCCTTGGTTCCTGCCTTCCTGCAAGCCTTGGTTCATGCCTGCCTGCCAGCCTTGGTGCCTGCCTGCCTGCCAGCCTTGGTTCCTACCAGCCTCCCTGCCAGCCAGCAACCCCACAACCATGGGGAAGAACAGAAACCCTCAGTCATCTGCTGCCAGCCCTGGCAAGAGGGACAGGGCCACCATCCCACCCCCTGGCCCTCACTCTGGTTCTGCTGGGCCTTCTGTAGCACAGCCTTGCTCTTCTGGGGCTGGAGCTTCTGCTGCTTCTGCTTCTGGAGGAGCTGATGATGCGGGGGATCAGACAAGCACTCCAGCACCAGCACCTCCACAGCACCTGGACCCTTCACCCCTGAGACTGAACGACCAAGACGAGTGCCAGAGACTCATTTTTGTTTTGTAGCTTGTTGTTAATAAAGTCTATCTTTGATTCACACACTTGCTTCATTTCTTTTTTTTAATAAAGTCTTGGTGGAAACTTTTAGAAATGATTTAAGCCTTTGCATGCTTGAGGGATGGGTTAAGATAGCAGTGGGATGGGCAGGGATACCTGTGGGATGTGTTATAGCTGTGGGATGTGTAATAGCTGTGGGATGGGTAAGGATAGCAGTGGGATGGGCAGGGATACCTTTGGGATGGGTTAAGATAGCTGTGGGATAGATAAACCTCCAGTGCAAGCATAGTGGGACTGTATGGTCCACCCTCCCAGGTGCCACACCTTTGGCCCTTTATTATCAATACTAATGTAATCATTCATCCACACATGTCAACTTAAACACAACTCTTTATTAAATGCCCTGTTCATTGTTGGGCCACTCAACATACATGGCCCAATCTCATCGGTGTGATGAGACAGGCTGAAGGAAGCATCCATTAAACATCTATCATCCTGTCTTGCCACTCCAGTGCTCCAGCTGGGGAGTTGCACCAGTGTCTCAGGAAGTTGCGCTGCTTCTTCCCTTCACGTGAGGCTCTGTTGGGACCTTGCACATCCTCAGTGTCTATCAGGTTTTGCCCTTGCCTCCATTCCCCAGGCTCCATGTCCCCATTGCCTTGTTGGAGGTCCACGAGCCTGTTCTGCAAGACTGGGTAGCGGGTGCGCATGAGATTGTGCAGGATGCAGCAAGCTTCCATGATCCTCCTCACAGTCTCTGGGCAATGCTGCATGGTGGTGAGAAGTACCTGGAACCTGTTGGCCAGGATGCCAAAGGTGTTCTCCACCACCCGCCTTGCCCTGGACAGCCTGTAGTTGAAGATCCTCTCTTCACAGGTGAGGCATTTGGAGGTGTAAGGCTTCATGAGGTAGGTTCTGAGGGAGAAGGCGTCATCCCCCACGATGAAGTAGGGCACATCTTGTGTGTCGTTGGGCAGGGGGTCTGGATCTGGGAAGCCCACGATGAGGTTGCGTTCCAGCCCCTCCTTGAGGTCACTGGCGTTGTATACCTGGGCATCTGAAGCTGACCCGTTGCCTGAAGCATTGATGTATATGAACTTGTAGTCAGCATCGACCATGGTGAAGAGGATGATGCTGAAGAAGCCCTTGTAGTTGAAATAAGTGGACCCCGACTTGGCTGGCGCTTTGCAGGCCACGTGCTTGCCATCGATGGCTCCAATGGTGTGTTGGAAGTTCCACCTCTGATACCACTGCTCTGCAACTTTCTTCCATCCTTCTTCAGTGGAGGGGCACTGGAGGAGCTCCTCCATGTATTCTTCAATGATGGCCTGCACCACTTCTCTGACCACAATGCTGATGGTGTTGTGTGGCACCCTCCAAGCCATACTGCATGCTCCTGTAGGTGGTACCTGAGGCCAGGTGGCGCAGAGTCAGTGCCACCTTGAGCCCAGGTTCCAGGCTGGGCCGGAAGTTGGTGTTTGCCTTGGTCAACCTGGGTGTCAGCCGCTGCACAACTTCGTCAAACATGGCTGGAGGCATCCTCATGAAGTTCTGGAATGCACGAGGGTCTTCGTTCCTCAGCTCCACCATCAGCTTGTTGTACAGTCCGTACTCTGCTCTTCTGGCGATCCATCTTCGGACCCAGATGCTTCTTGGCCGCCTCCTTTTCTTCCCGTAGTAGAGTTCACAGAGCCTGTAGATGGCTTCGCACTGTTGCAGAAGGATGGTGGCTGCCAAAAGGACTTTGTTACGATCCAAGATGGACATGACTGGATGCTGTGGAAGAGGAAGAGTCAGATGAAGGCTGCAAAGGTCTGCACCGCAGGGCTGCTGGTCTGAAAGTGAGATCCAGGTGAGTTGCTCCCCCTTTTTATAGGCAGTATAGGTTTTCCCCTAGGTGTCCCTTTGCATCCTCTAGGCATCCTCTAGACATCCTTAATATCCGAGATAGGTCCCCTCCGTGAACGTTTTTTCCATTTTAAATGCTTTGTTTCTGTCCTGCATCCGCTAGGCATCTGTTCTGCATCCGTTCCGCGTCCATTCTGCTTCCTCCCTGCGTCCATGTACCGCTGGAGCAGATGGAGTTGCGCGGATGTGCAGCGGATGCCTAGCGGATATAGCGGATGCATAACGGATGCAGAACGGATGCCTAGCGGATGCCTAGCGGATGCAGAACGGACGCCTTGGATACATTTTCCGCTCAAAAGTTTTGAGCAATTCAAAACTTTCTGAGTGGATGAAACGTCATTAGACGGATGCTGGACGGATAGAGAGGATGAAAAACGGACGCAGTGAGTACAGAACGGATGCATCGCGTTAATCAACGGATGACAAGTTTTTTTCTCCGTTTTACATCCTCTTTCCATCCGTTGGAGCAGTGTGACAGGGGCTTTAATTTCTTTATAAGTAACTCAAGGTGGTGAATGTATATAATACTCCTTCTGCCTATTTTCCTTAGTTGTTTGTTCAGATCCTTTATGACTCAGGCTTTACATTTTAAAAAGTTACTTTCAAGATGGAATTCTTAGGCTTATTACCACTTTTTACATTGCTGTTTTCTGAATATGTTTGATATAGATCTGAACCATTTTTTTTATATATCACTGATCTTTACTGTATCACACAGGAAAATGCAAAAGGACTCCTGTGGTGAGATGAAAAGTCTCTTAGTATTAATACTTTCACAGACTCTCCATTTTAGTATGAGGATAGGTAAAGATTTTGCAATTCTCAGCTTAACACACAGACTATCTGGCAGCCAATCAAGACATCATGATGGAGAAGTTTGTGTGTCTGTTTGGTGTGTGTGTGCATTAGGAATAAATACTTTTATTAATTTTTACACTTCTAAGAATGCATTAGCTGACTGAATTTCTTTTGGATTTTTGAATTATATGGAGTTTAGTTATTTTGGTTAAAAAATGGAAAGCTCTCCTTTGTGGATAAATTGAATAACTTTCCACATTAAACCATCTTCAATAGCTTGTTCAATTTTCTTGTTCATCCCTTGGATATTTTCCCTTCTCAGAATCATCAATTCTAATTTTTTCAGACCCTTGTGGGATACAGAATCATGTGATCACAGCTATCTTCTGCAATAATAATCTTATTTTCCTTCTTTTTCTTCTTCACATGCTATCTCTATTAAATAGAATAAAAAAATTGCATTTCTATTTTAAAATGAATTCATTTTATTACTCAGCCTGATGGTGCTTTTAATCATTTTTCATATAATTTAGACCAGGATTTTTCTACCATCAAATCCATATAGGATGAGACCTGCAAGTAGAATTTTTGCAAGTTATAATTAATACTTTTAGAGAATAGAAGGCTGAGGAAATGCAGCCCCAGCAACCAAGTTTGTTTGCCCAGGTCTAAATGCCTTCTGATTAGACCATAGCTTTGTAGATAATACTGCCTCTATACCCCTCTTTCAGTTAGATTCATATTCCTGGCCAAAGAATATATTTATATCCTGTTTTTCTATAATATTATTAACATCAAAAATTCAGTACTGCTTTCTCTATTTTATACTCAAAGAAACCGCTATAAAGAAAGCTCAAGCACAGGTTAATAAAATCTCTCCAGTTACATGACTACAATCACTATGCATATTTATTTGTCTGGCCCTAAGCTTCATTGAATTCCCTGCTGCTTACTTCTGAACTACATATTCACACAGTAAAGCACATATAGCTTTAAAAAGATACCATCTGAAATGCAGCATTAACTTTTAATTACAAATGCAGCACCTTTATACAGACAAGTGTTACTTATTGTCTGATCTGGGAGAGGTCAGGTTTTTACTAGGTCAAATTAAGCCTCTTTTCACACTTAAGGCATATGTTTCGCACAACCCTCTCCTAAAATAACCATGAGCCAACTTTCACATGTAAAAGTCTTTTAAAATTATAAGTACAAAATTAAACAAGTCAGATATTATGTAGGCATTTTGTGCAGTAATTTTAAGGCTTGCTGCCAAACAGCTCATTGGTCATTAACTACTTGATGGCAGGGAGGATTCCTCAGAAGAATAACTCCAGAGTCTCCAAAATGAAGGACATGTTATCCTTATTCACTCCACGCTGATCTTGATTCCAACACTAATGCCTTCTTTGCTTAAAACTAAAGCGATATAAATAGCATTGGTGAAGAAGCACAAACATTGCACAGAAGGCTTTTTGTATCCAAAAGGCGTCACAAAAAGAGAGAGAGAAAAAATTCATTTTAACTACAGGCAAGATTAAATGACATAATTTGCTCAACACACTAATCTAGCCCATTCATTTGGATTCAGGTGGCAGAGATGCCATCCATTCATCATATACTTTTGTCAGGGGGTAGGGAAAAATAGATTTTGCAGATGCATAATCATCTGCAAGCATATTTGCCAGAGCTTGGCCTTGCTGAATGCAAGCTGTCAATGGTTTGCCTTTCAGAATTGAATGCTGAGCATGATACTTGAAGTAAAAACAGCAGGGCATAATAATAATAGGCTCCCTAAGGGGTCTGATTTCTAAAAATGCTTTCAAGAACAATGGACAATTGTGACAGCTCCCATTGTTGAATCAGGTATATTTCCAATCATACAGTAATGTACATTGTTTACTGTTTGCTCGTCAAATGCCATTTTGCAAATATGTTACAATTAGAGATGGCATATACTGTAAAGAATAAAGAATATTTTCTGTGGAACTTTTAAAAAAAGCACACAATAACTAACCCTTTGGTGGAACTCTAGTAATTCTCATGAAGAAAGTTGGCATTGCTTTGCCATAGGTTTAGGTCCATCCATCTATCACCTCCCCCTCTGCGCCATTTATGAAACTTTGTTCTTGTGAAGTTCAGTAATAGTAGGTGTGATTCAGAGGTGGTAATCAGCAGATTCTGACCAGTTCTGGAGAACTGGTAGCGGAAATTTTGAATAGTTTGGAGAACTGGCAAATACCACCTTTGACTGGAGATTTTACAGTATCCTTCCCCTGCCAAGCCTACCAAGCCACACCCACAGAACTAGTAGTAAAATGTTTTGAATCCCACCATTGGTATGGTTCCTAAAATGGCGAGAAATAAAGCATACCTGCTTACAATGTAGTGCTAAAGTTTTTTTAAAAATACAAAATATTGGTGAAATGTAACAAACAACAGTGAAGATACAGCAGTGACTGTTAATTTTTAAAAAGCTACATAATTACAGTGATTAAACTAAACTTAAAAGATAAAAAAGAAACTAAAAAAATGAGAACCACAAAAAAATGAGAATAGCATTCAACATGAGATTTATTCCGTCCTTAATCATAATTAAATCTAGATAATACAGAAACATGTTTCATCTTCTCATTATAGAATATAAAAACATTTCTCTGTCTCTGTCACACAAGCACATATAAATACATATACATATTCAAAGTTTTAACATCAGGAAAATAACTTATTCACATTTATATAAAAGGATTCTTTCTGCTGAGCTATGATCTCAATAAAGTCAAATCTCTTAATAAATTCAACATCCAATTTTTATCTTTACTGACTATATTTTTTCACAGGATTGTGTTAACATATTCTATAATTTAAACAAAAAGAAACAAGCCAAAATCATATGAATTCATGAACCTCAAATTTCTTACAATAATAATAACAAAAAGTTACCTAACCTCATTGAAACATTCTTAGAGGAATCTAATAAACACAAAACAATATTGTCTGATAAATTAGCAGCATTCTTAAATAGTAAAACATGTACAGGTAGTCCTCACTTACCTCAAGTCTCATTCAGCAACTGTTTAAAATTACATAAGTGTTATAAAAATTTTACGACTAATTTCATTTATGACCTTCGCAACATCCCTCAGTCACATAATTACTATTTCTGTCTATATTCATTGTCTTGTGTCTGATATGTGGCTTTCTCTTCTCTTCTAAGTTCTGATTTTAAAACATGAATAATATAAAATTTTCCAATGTTCCAATGGACAAAATAATGGAGCAAACAAACATCAAATCATCCTGTCACCCTATTCTTCAAAATATTTGGAAGAAGCAAGTTCTAAAATATGACTGACATGAGTGGGTCTTAATCATACAAGATGACAATGATGATAACCGAATAACTGAATAACAGAGATGGAAGGAAATTGAAGCTCTTCTAATCCAACCCCCTTCTCGAGCAGGAATCTCTCTGTACCATTTCAGAGATTATTATCCTTTCCCTCATTCTTCTCTTTTTGCTGTTACTTGAAAGCAAATTCCTTTTTATTCATTTTGGGGTGTTTTTTTTTTTTTTTGCTGTTTGAATAAAAAACAGCTGGAAAATTTGGTAGTTTTCTCTCTTTCCCATTTCTCATTTCTTATTCTAAGTTTACCACAATTAAATTTGTATTCATCTGCTTGGAAAATTGGATTGCAAAATATTTTCCATTGGATAATTGAAGATGAATGTAAAATGTTTTAAATTTTTTTTGAATGAAGCCACATTTTGACCATAGATATTATCAAAATAGGTTATTATTCTTTTTTTAAAAGGACTTATGGGTCAATATACAATACTGTTTGGGGTTATTTTAACTCTGAAAACTGTGGCAGTTTTCAGAGCAACAAAAATACTTCTCTTTTGACAAGGATGAAGGGCCTTTTCTTTTCTCTGCCACATAATTCTGGATTCTCACAGGGGATTAAACCTGAATTGACATCTGTAGAAATGCTACAGAACAAGATAAAAAACATTTCTTTATTTCCACGGAGACCAAATTTTAACCAAATGCTGAGATTCACCTGAAGTCCAGGAACAAAAATAGAACATATAATTATAAAAGACTTAAGGCCAGGAATTAATTCTGAGTCCAAAATTAAGCTGAGCACATAGCACTTTATTTAAAAAAATAAAAAATACTAGTATTATTACTTAAATGGAAATTTAAACAAGTAAAGGTTGTCATCATAAGCAAACATTTTAATGAAACTATTTGATATTCTGAGTCATATCAAAACTAATTTTATACTTTTTCCAATTTTTTTTTCTGAATGAATTTTCCATAACTTCTTTTATCAATTATTCTAAATCTTAACAGCTATTGCTATATTCAAGTACAGAGTTAGAATTAAATGTATCAAGGATCTTGCATGGTAATTTGAACTCCAAAACTTTTTTTTTTATTTCTTATTCCACAATATATATATTTAAATCTCAGTTCTGATAATTTTATTATATTTTTATAGATTTGCTTTGTTTTCACAGAATTCAAGGCAGCTTATATGGTGTTTTGACATAATGACCTACCTAACTCTTAATTTTTCTAGATGTCATTAATTTCCCTTATTACTTGGTCTTATGTAATAAGAGACTTATTACATGGTCTGCCTTTGCAGCTCACGCGCAAAGAGAGTATTCAGTCTTCACTGCTGCAGATGAACATCTGACTCCTGTCTAACGTTTCCAGAAAGTTGCAAGAACCTGGAGTTATAGCAGAACAAAGCATTTCTCAGTGTGAAAGGACTATGACAGGGTTCCAGAACATTTATTTCTTACTTAGGTTGAACAGGACAAAGTGAACCTTGGATTATACTTAAATTGACTGAGAAATACACCTTTGGGAAAGTTGTAATTAAGTTTATAGAAAAGCTAGATTAGTTTGCATCCAAAATACCAGTATTATAGGCCCCAAAATAACATTTGGCTAGTATTAGTCCAGGGCAGTGTTTCTTAACTTTGGCAGCTTTAAGATATGTGGACTTCAACTCCCAGAATTCCCCAGCCAGCATAGCTTCAATTCTGGGAGTAGAAGTCCATGGGTCTTAAAAGTAGAGAAAGTTGAGAAACACTGGTCTAGAGAATGTGAAACTGCCTTGATGCCTCTCGACTTCCTTATCTCACATAAATGTTTAAATAAAAGAAATACATAGGAATCTGGGCTATTCCAAAGTGAAAACCAGATTCTAACCTGCATTTTTGTTTTCTAGGAATAATTTTGGTGCTCTCAAAATCAACTGGGATGGTACAAAATATCCTAGAAAGTGTGTTCTTGTTCAATATTTTGTGGTTGGCCATGCCTCACCATGGCAGACATTTTGTGAATAAGTAAGTTTGTCCTGTTACCGATATTGGGAAAACACCATTTCTCATTCTAAACATGCAGTTGACTCCAAAGTTGCCCACTCCAGACTATTACATGTATCATGGGAACTAGAATTTTGTGTGTGTATCTATGCTTACATTATTGCAAATGTTCACTTTTAGGATCTGGAATATCAAGTGACAATAGCTGTAAATATCTGTAGAACTATAGAAATGTATCAGGTTGTACATAATTAATTCTGTGAGAAGAAGTTAACATATCAAGCAAGGACATATGCAGCCTAGGCAATAATTTTGTCTGCAGATTTCATATCAGAATGAATGAAGAAATAATAATAAGATTCCAGAACATTTGTTTTCCAGTGCTTGGGAATAGTCTATGACTTGGTCTCATTAGAATAACTCTTCTCTGCTCTTCTTCTCTTCTCCTCCCCTCCCCTATTCTCCATGCCTCTGTCCTCCTTCTCCCTTTTCCCCACTTTTCTAAAAACTGTGAATGATGCTATATACTACATTGATTTCAATGAATTTCAAGAGGGCCAGTTTGGTGTATGATTTAAGATAGGTATTCAATAGATAGGTATTGGAAATGAAAGCTTTGGCCATATAAACAATTTGGCCCATTTTAAATTTTCTGGAGTAGGCTTCCTTTAAACTTAACAAATGACCCAGCAAAGCAGCTGAACAGAAGTTTATTATGGAAATAAGAAAGATATATAAATATGTAGAAGAAGAGAAAAATGAAATATATTCAGATATGCTATACATCAAATACAAAACTTATGTTTTTGGTCTTGTTTGCTTTTCCACAAATCTTGAGATTTTTGTTCAGACAACTCTTTCTGATTTCAAGAACTTATTTCTTTTCCTGCTCCTTCTACTTTTTTGCCACCAAACCTATTATTTTAATATTTTATTGTTAAACCAGTTCTATTTTCTTATTGATTATATAAGAAAATATAATATAAAATATAATCAAGAATGTAGTTGTTAGCTGATCTAAAGATGAAGTCAATCAAAACATTCTTTATTAGTTAGGCTCATTGTTTATGGAGTTAGTCAAGTGAGGTTTTTGACCTACAGATTTTAGAGTTATACAAAGATCAACATGATAGACCTAGAGAAATAATATAATATTCTTTAAAATAATTGGCCTGAGTAAGTGCAAATCATTCTATTTTGCTTCAGCTTGATTGCATCAAACTATTTTCTTTAAATTTGTTTATTATGTTTATTATTTGTTGTTACACAAGTTCATAAAAATAGAACAAAAACAATTCAATGTACAAAAGGTAAGGGGTAAAAATAAATGCTATAATCTCTATTCCACTGAGCCTTTCTGATTGTCAGACTTTGAACATTATGTTATTTGAGGACTTTCTTTACGTATTTTAGAAAAGAATAAATATGGATGTGAGGCACAAGAACTGTGAATCTATAAAATGAGTTTCACATTCATAATAACAGCAAGAAGAGGAAAGTTTCACTTATACAAGAACCTAATGAAAATGTATTCTAAATTTTCTGTTTGCCAATTGTTGATAAGGCAGTCAAAAAGATGATAAGAGCTGGCTTCAGTCAGCTATTCCCGATGCCTCACTACAACTGGCATGTCATACCATCCACTGACAAGAGCGTAATAAAGACCCTGGTAAGACTAAATGAGGTGGATTTTGTTTATATGTTCATAATAACTGGTGCACCAACAGCCATATTACAAACAGACACCGCTCTCCTGATTTAGATGTGATGACAGTCATGTGCAGACCTTTCTATCTACCTAGACAACTGACAGTGGTGATTTTTACAGCCATTTACATACCTCCTGATGCAAATATTAGTACTGCACTTGCATATTATAATAAATAAAAAACTTAAGGCTTATCCTGATAGGGTTCATATAATAGCTGGTTAATTTAATAAGGCATACTTAAAGACTGTATTTCCCAAATTTACTCAGTATGTGACATGTACCACCAGGGGAAACAACACACTTGATCCTGTGTATTCTAATGTAAAGCATGCATATAAAGCAGTGTTCCTTCCATATCTGGGACTTTCAGATAATTTATCACTGTTCCTTATACCACCATATACTCCCCTCAGAAGGAAAACTAAGCTTGAAATCAAACTCGTCAAGATCTGGCTGGAGGGAGCACTTGATCAGCTGCAGGATTGTTTCTCAAATACTAATTGGAATTTATCTGAACAAGAGGATTTGGAGGAATATACAAAAACTGTACTGTTTTACATCTTGACCTCTGTGAATACTGTGAATAAGCGCATCTAGATTTTTCCAAACTAGAAGCCCTGGATGAACAAGGATGTGCAATTACTTCTCAGGACACGTGATATGGCATTCAGGTCTGAGGACAGGGTTTGGTATAACAAGGCAAGAGTGGAACTAAGGCGAGGCATCAAGGAGGCAAAAAAGGACTGTAAAGGAAAGATTGAGGACTACTTCACAAATAATGATCCATGATGGGCTTGGCACGGAATTAAACACATCACTAATTACAGGGACGGAAACCCCATATCGATCAATAAGGTCGCATCATTGGCAGAATAATTGAACTGCTTCTTTGCCTGATTTGAACTGAATAGGTCTTCGAACACACTGCCTCTACAAACCACTGGTACTCAGCTGTTCACAGTACAAGAGTATGATGTGAAGCAGGTGCTTAGAGCAGTGAATGTAAAGAAGGCCACTGGTCCTGATGGGGTATCTGGGAAAGTACTCAAAGCATATGCTGACCAGCTCACAGGTGTGTTTACAAATATTTTTAACCTTTCTCTTACACAAACCATTGTTTCATCTTGTCTCAAAACTTCCATTATTCCTCCAGTTCCCAAAAAGCCCTCTCCTGATACTTTAAATGACTATAGACCAGTGGCTCTCACACCCATAATTATGAAGTGTTTTGAGAGACTGGTCTCAAAATATAAACAGAATTGTAGTGGATAAAAAGATGCTCCAGAGAGTTATAAACACAGCACAAAAAGTCATTGGTTGGTCTCTTTCTTCTTTGGAAGAGATTGCGCAGACCAGACTCCTCTCTCGAGCACTAAAAATCTTCACAGACTCATCCTGGTCATTCATATTTCAAACTGTTACCATTAGGGAAATGTTCCAGGTGTCTTAAAATGAGGACTAATAGGCTGAGAAACAATTTCTTTTCCAAGGCAATAATTGTTTTGAATCAAACAGTGCATTTGTGATTTAGTCCTATGTAGATAGTGACATTTTTAAACTATCTTACTATCTGCTTTAAACTAGGTTTTTAATTATTATTATTATTTCAATTATTTTAATTTTTAAATACTCTCTAGTATGATTGTGATGTGGTGTTTGAGACACTGTGCTGGAGTAAATTTCAAATTTCATTGTATTTGTAGAATGCAATGACAATACAGGTATTCTATTCTATTCTATTCTATTCTATTCTATTCTATTCTATTCTATTC
>BLBF01000004.1:65307415-65320159 GCA_015471245.1 Laticauda colubrina | reverse complement strand
TCTATTCTATTCTATTCTATTCTATTCTATTCTATTCTATTCTATTCACAGCCTGTTTCATTTCTGAAACAGTAGAATTTGAGACATAATTCTGACATATATTGACTTAATTATCCTTCTCTTTCTGATGATGGTAATGAACCTGCATGTATTGTTTGAGATAAAGCTTGACCTCAAAGTGCCATCTGGAAATCACAGGGAATTAAAAATGGAAGCAGATGCCCAAAGAATGACTGTAGTTAAGCAAGATGTTCTCTGACCTTTCAATTGCAAAAGTACAACTTCTGGAAAAAAAACAAACCTTTGGGCAGGAGGAAGGCCTGGGATTTCCATGATTAAAATCAGGCAGCTGTTCTCCAAGAGGACCTTCATTGGAAAAATTTGGTAGTTTGTCCCTCATGCTCAGGTTTTGATTGAGTTATCTGCTTATAGGAAGAATAATTCTAGAAGTGAATCTAAATTCCCATCAGTGCTTGGTCTGACTCACTTTTGAATCACCTGGAGGTTCTGATTTGCAGCATCTCATGCAATACTGTATATCCATCTATCTAAAAACAAAATACCATTCATGCAGTATCACAAAATCTCCAGAACCGTAAAATTTGGCATGTATGTTCCGAAATTTGGCATGTATGTTCTTCTTGGCTTCTAGGTGCTTGCTAAGAAAAGATTTTTCAAAATGACCATCAGATTGTTAGTATTTCTTAATGCAGTAATTTACACACTCTGATGCTAAGGAGTTCTACTCCCCCTCCCCACCTG
Organism: Laticauda colubrina; assembly: GCA_015471245.1. Lineage (NCBI taxonomy): Eukaryota > Metazoa > Chordata > Lepidosauria > Squamata > Elapidae > Laticauda > Laticauda colubrina. Next base: position 65,319,397 of record BLBF01000004.1, on the reverse strand, counting down.
AAAAGAACTCTGTTCCAACTGCCAGTTGCCTCACATTCCAGTACCTCACATTTCATTACCTTAGTAATTCCACAGCCATTTGCACTACTCAGATGACCTGAGGACACAGACAAACCTCCATGTTACTCAACGACTCTCTAAAAGGATGCAAACTACACTTCCAAACAGGAAGCTTTGGCATCAAAGGTTGTAAAATTTTTATTACCCACCATCCAGTCAGAGCTGAAAAAGCTCCTTGGATGAGAAACAAAACATCTTCAAAAAAAACAACAACCAGTTGTCTCCTGAAAAAAAAGCACCTTTGGGATAACAGTTGAAGGATTGTATTTTACAACACTTTTGATAGATAGATAGATAGATAGATAGATAGATAGATAGATAGATAGATAGATAGATAGATAGATAGTTAGATAGATAGATAGACAGACGATGGACAGATGGAATGAAATGGAAAGAGGAAAGGAAAGGAAGAAAGAAGGAAAGGAAAGAGGGAAAGGAAAGGAAGGGAAGGGAAAGGAAAGGAGGAGAGGAAAGGAAAGGAAAGGAGGAAGGGAAGGGAAGGGAAAGGAGGAAAAAGGAAAGGTAAGGAAAATAGGAAAGAATAAAAGGAAAGGAATGAAATGGACTGGAAAGGGGAAAGGAAATCCTTATGTGTTTTCCATCACCAACCGCCACTGAGCCAACGGATTGTGAATTGAATTTCTCCTGCATAGCCAGATCATTTACAGCAGTTTCATTGCGTAGCATGGGTATCCAGCTAGTCAAAGATAATGGAGAAAAGTAAAGGTGATCACTTTGACATATGGGGAGTAGTAAATAGCTTTTAGTCTTATTTCACAACACAGAAAGAGCATAAGCAAACCTTCCTTGCAAATATTTATCTTAGCTCAGCAAATATTTTCTGGCCTAAATAATCACAATTATGCCCATAGAGTTTTTGATGTGAAGCTGATGCTCCTATAATATTTGCAGATGAATTATGCTTTCTAAAAATATCAATATATTTAGGAAAACCAAGGAGTAATAATGACAAAAGGATGCTTCATATATAATTTTTTTTTTGGGGGGGGAGAACAATTTCATTTACATTATGTTGACTTATATTTGGTTGCATCCTTAGGCCTGGCTGTCTTTATGTAGTTCTTTTTCATACTTAGGCTTGTTGTCTACATATAGAAAAGCCACAAACAAAAAAATATCTAGACTAAGGATGTCTAACTTCAGCAACTTTGTGTGAAGTCCACAAGTCCAGACTTGTGGATTTCAATTCCCAGAATTCCCCAGCCAGCATGGTCATAAAGTTGCCAAGTTTGGACATCTTGATCTAGACATTTTTTAGGCATTGTAGATAAAAAATATATATAATCACTAGAAAACAGACAAAACTAGTTCACGTGGCTCAGATTTATTTCCAAGGCCTTGACCTGTGGTCCACCACTTAGAAGGATTCACTACTGATCCAAATGTCTGAAGTCCTGCTAAGATTTCCTTAGAACCTTTGTTTAGAACCTTCAAATGTGTGACATATGGGATACCTCCTACTGCTTGGCACTCATTGGAAGCCCTCCATCTTCTCATCTTCCTTTGGTTCTAATATTCATCCGAGGTCCCAGCTTGACGTATTTAAAGAAGGGGAAAAACCTGACACAACTAATTGGTTCAATTAGAGTTACTGCTGTTAAAAAGCAATCATGATTACATATGTTAAAAACAAAAACATTATTATTATCAGGTTAATGGAGGAAGAAAACAAATTCACTAGCAAATGTATTACAAAGTGCTGTACATTAGTAGATTTGTTTACATAAGCAGAGAAGACTAACAACCGCCCCCCTGCTTTTCTCAACTCAAAAAGACTGCTTTCTCAAAAAGTAGTCCCTTGAACAACTTGCATAGCAGGAGAATTGCTTCTTATTGCTCTATAGAAAACAGCTGTATCTATATAGACGCCTGACATCATTATACTACTTCTTTTAAGACAGAAGAAGCAAAATTGTGAGTTTGGAGATGAGTGCAGGTTGTCCTTCAAACTTCTGTACAGGTATCAACCACAATTGACCACCAATTTTGTTGGCTGTTAAGTGGAAAGCAGTGGACTTACGTAAGCAGTGGGCTTACGACCTAACTTCCCCTTCAGTTGTTAAGCAAAATATCATGCGAGAGTGATGTACAATTTTACGTTTACCTTTCTATTAACTTTGCTTGTTGAAGCCAGTTGAGAAGCATGTGGGATGCTGTGATGATTGAAAAAATAAAGATTGGTTGCAAAGGGATTTTTTTACACCGTTATAACTTTGCATGGCCACATAATGAGGCAGTCAGTAAGTGAGGAGTTCCTGAACTAAACTGGCAGACACAAAAAGTGACTGAATGATTTCTCATTTTTTTTTACAACAGAATAAGAAATTCTATCATTTCTCAAGAGTATATGTGTGTGTGTGTGTGTGTGTGTCTCTCTGTGTGTGTGTGTGTGTGTGTGTGTGTAAGACACACACACACACACACACACAGAGAGAGAGAGAGAGAGAGAGAGAGAGAGAGAGAGAGAGAGAGAGAAGAGCAAAAGAAGAGTCCTGTATAAAATAAGAAGAGCCCTGTATAAAATAAGAAGAGCCCTGTATAAAATAAGAGCCCTGCATGTGATAAAACCTAACTTTAATACACAATCCTGCTAATTTCTTAATAAAATTATTGCAAAAAGTCATCCTCTATCTATGAGAGGTTCTCAAAAATTTTCTCCTTTGAAAGAATTAGTAAAAACAGCCCCTCTTTGCTTTCATCAAAATGAATTAATACAGCTTGGAAGAAGAAAAAAAAGAAAAAAGTAACTTGTCCTAAGTACTAGGTCATCTACGGTAAGTTGAATTATGCAATTCTTTTAGAACAGTATAATATAGAAAGGATCAAAGACTAAATTCTTACAACGGTTTAGGAACTACTATCCTGTTTGTCTCACGGGATAAGAAACAAATCCTTCTTCTTCCTATTAATGATGGAACATAGTGTTGAGATATCAAAGAATTCCAACTTTCAATATAAATTCCAGCTTTATTATAGTTACGTTGAGCTCTTCCTTCAAGAAACTCAGCTGCTTTTCATACTAAGCCAGTCTTCTCTAAACTACTACCTCGTAAATAATAGTAATAACAAAAATAGTAATAAATAGTAATTAAAATATTCTAAATACATCTCCAACTAAAAATAACAATCAAAAAATAAAGAAAAGTTATAAACAGTCAAAGCATATCAAATTCAAATACACTCCTGAGGCCAGATACAAACAAGATATTGGATAAAATATGTTTTATATCGATCCATATATAAACATATATATGCATACATCTAGTACAGAAAAACAATAAGCGTAATAGAGTCTAAAAATAATGGAGAACACAGACACTAAAATAAATCAGAAAAAAATGCTATCATAAGAATCATATTATTATAAAATCACTCTAACTCATATCTTGGCAAGATGGATGACATAGAGGTTTAATAATAAATAAAAAATAATTAAAATAAGAAGTTCCAATCCGAAACAATGAAACAGCATATCATACAAATGCAAGCACAGGACTTTCCAAAGGTGCTTTTTCACGAGGCAACTGGACTTTCTTGTTTTTTCTTTTGAAAACATTTCGCTTTTCATCCAAGAAGCTTCTTCAACTCTGACAGGATAGTGGGGAATGAAAGAGCTGAAGAAGCACCTTTGGGACAAACATGACCTGGAGGAATGAGAAATTTAGCACAGGACTTGGTGACTTGAGAAGTTATTTTCAAATTGTTGTATGAGAAAAGCAGCATTAAGTAAAAAAATTGCACTCACTACCTGGAAATAGAGAATTTCTCCAAGACAAACATTAAACATGGTATTTAAAACATCTAATTTAAAAATGCATAAGATTGTATTTCCTAACATGTAATGAAATTTAAACCAAGAGAAAAGACTGCCTGTATAAGCTTGATAAATTACACATCTCCTTAATCCAGTCTTTAATATGTTGAATAGTAATACTGTTTTCTAATTTATCAAACTATTTCTCTCAACAATTACCCACACTCAATATAGCCAAATAACAAAAAACCACATATGGCAGAGGGAAATATAATTCAATATAACATTAATTTATTTTAACATTATGAGATTTTCCCCATAAATCTGTGTAAATACTATTCTAAAAAGGTGCCAATAATGCAATAAGCAACTCATGCGACTCAAGAATTCTCTCTTTTTTTTTTACTTCACCCAGAAACTATTTTTATTTGCCAGAAATAACATTTAACCTTGTAGTGTCCCACATTCCATATTTGGAAATATTTGACTGACATGGTCTGGTTTCTACCAAAACTAAACAGCTGGTGGAGATTTGGGGTTGGGACAACCAACACCAGTTTGGTTTACATAATTTGGTGATCTGTTAGGAATCAAATATTTGATTCCCCCAGATGTACAATATATTGTATGCTGCTGGTCAAAAGCATTAGAATCTGATAAAACAGCTGAATGTTATGAAAGCCACATTTAAATTTATTACCCAGTTGGAAGCCACACGTGTTTCAGAGTGAAAATGAGGCCAGAAAAGAATGTTATTTTTGGCACAAAATGTTGCCTGCTGTTCTATATCTTTATTCATTTTCATGGCTTTGGCCTATTTCAATATAACGATTCAGTGCTTTTTCCTAAATAAATCATGCTGTGGTGACATTTTGAACTTACAATCATTGTATAAATATCATGGAACATATACGGAACAATTTTGGCACGTCAAAGCATTTCACAATAGCAATATAGTTCTGCTACCTTGTCTCAATCTGATTTCCTGCTTTGTCTACTAGGGTAAGTCACAAGTTATTGTTATCCAGCATTTTGCTTCTGTAAGCTATTCTCTCATCCCTCCCAGCTTTACATCAATTATTTTTCTCATGCAGTATCTTTATCCAAAAAAATATCCTGCACTACATTTTCTTCCATTTTAGCTCCCTTTGCTTCTCTTGCTTCAATTTAGTCCCTTCCAGTGGATTTAGATACCTTTGGAAATTCCAAGGACAAAAGGGAACGTATTCACATTTGAAATGGTTCTTTGCTTTCATTTCATAACTCTCAGGTTATGGAATGGATACCTGGCTGCAAAAGACTGGTATTACAGGTAGTCCTTGACTTACGTCCACAATTGAGCCCAAAATTTCTGTGGTTGACTGAAACATTTACGAAGTGAGTTTTGCCCCATTTTACGCCCTTTCTTGCCACAGTTGTTAAATGAATCACTGCAGTGGATAAGCTAGTAACATGGTTGTTAAGTGAATCTGGCTTCCCCATTGATTTTGCTTGATCTTGGGACACAGCAACAGTCATAAGTGTGAACCAGTTGCCAAGCATCTACATTTGGATCATATGATCACGGGGATGCTACAAAGATCATAAGGATGAAAAATGGTGGTAAATCACTTTTTTCAGTGCCATTGTAACTTTCAATGGTCACAAAATGAACTGTCATTTAAATAGGATTACCTGTATTTTAGATAGAGCAGTTGCTATTGCAATCCTATGCAAAAAGACTTAATGACAAAATTCTCTCTTTATATGTATTTAACTGATGTGGCTGTTGCTACTTCAGCAATTGACTGGAGACTACGGAGTTTACAGATCAATTTCTTCCCACCAGGGTTTTTTTAATGTTAATTTCCAGATCTCCAGATGGAGCAGGGAAAGAGTTTTACTTGAAACCTAGAGAGTTAGTATCAATCATGGTCAATGTAATTACTCCATGAGGACCCAATTGTTGGGGCAATATGCTGACTCTGTAAACCACTTAGAGAGGGCTGTAAAGCACTCTAAAGCAGTATATAAGTCTAAGTGCTATTGCTATTTTAAATTAAAATTCTTTTTGAGCAACAATTTCATTCTGGGAAACTCAGAGGCATTTTGATGTTTGAAATGAAGTGTAAAAACCACATAACCTTTCCATTGCCAGCGTTGTGCAGACTAGCAGTTGAATCTGGATTTCCGCTTGAATGACATGAAACTAGAGGGATCCATTTACATCTGAAGGCAGCAGAATAGATTAAAGGTAGATCTGATTGCATAACATAGTCCATATAATACCACTCTATGATGCCTTGGTAAGACCACACTTGGAATCCTACATCCAGTTGCCACAATGTAAAAAAGATATTGAGAGACTCAAAAGAGTGCAGAGAAGAGCAAGAAAAATGATTAGGGGAATGGAGGCTAAAACATAAAGAATGGTTTCTGGAATTGGGTATGTCTAGTTTAATAAAAAGAAGGACTAGGGGTGAAATGATAGCAGTGTTCCAATATCTCAGAAGCTGCCACAAAGAAAAGGGAGTCAAGTTATTCTCCAAAACACCTCCAAAACAGGGAGGATAAGAAGCAATGAAGAGAAATATGCAGAAACTGTTACCTAGACAAAAAAAAAGGCTGAAATACTTTTTAGGTCCAGAACAAGATTTGGAAGCAGCCCCAATAGATGCTGCCTAAGGCTAGGTCCCACTGGCCGATGGACGCAAAACGTATGCATAAAGGACACAGCGGACGAGTAAAATTTCGGGGGTGGCTCCATCCATCGTCATCCACTCCCAAAAGTGGCAAAAATTTGCATAAACAGAATGGAAAAGAACGGAAAAGAACGGACGTGGGTAGTACGTAGCGGGGATGTTAAGCGGATGTTCATAGGAAGCCTAGCGGATGAAAGCGGATGGAAGTGGATGACACATCCGAACGGGTTCCGGGGGAGAATTGCAAAGCGGACGGATAGCAGAAGGGACGGATGCATAGTGGATGATGCGGATGCATCACGGACGCCTATAGGAAGCAAAGCGGATGCCGCGCGGATCTTTATCGGATGCAAAGCATTCACTGAACATGCAGGGAGTATGAATTGCATCCGCTCCGTGGATATAAAAGGATGCAGCACGTGTGCAGTCACCATTCAGGGGAAAGACATGCTGCCACATACATCGAGCAGGAACACCATGGTTTGTCAGTCAGGGAAAAAGAGGTAGCCTCTGCCTACCCATTCCAGCCCTGGCAAGAAGGACAGAACCAGCATCCCACCCCCTGGCACTGACTCTGAACCTCCTCCTCCTGCTGTTGCTGCTGCTGCTGCTGTGGTGGACCAGCCCCAAGCCCCTCAAAGCCCTGCTGCTGAAGGCCCTGCTGCTCCAGCCCCTGAAGGCCCTGCTGCTCCAGCCCCTGAAGGCCCTGAAGGCCCTGATGAAGCCCCTGCCAGAGGGAGGAAGAGGCAAGGAAAGGAGAAAGGAGAGAGGAAACAGTACACCGAGGAGCATGAGGATGAGGTGCTGGAATGGCTGAGGGAGAACGAGTACCTCTGAGAAAGAGCCACAGACTCTATTGCAACACCAAGAAGAAGCAGGCAGCTTGGAGAGACAAGGCAGAGAGCCTGGGCTACACTTCAGATGTACTCCTGGGATGGTGGAAGCACATGCACACCTGGTATGGCAAGCTACACCTCAAGAAATCTGGGCAGGCCACTGTCAAGCTCACTGACCGAGAGATGTACATCATGGCCAAGTGCAGTTTCCTTGAGGGTGAGATCCACTACCGAGAAGCAGCCACTCTGACACCCCTCTCCCTCAGACAGCCCACAGACAGCCAGTCCTCTTCCAGCCAGGAGCCAGCTACCCTGTCCAGGCTGGTGTCTTCAGAGGGCCCCATGGCAGAGACCCCCCTGACAGCTGCACTCTCCATGCTGGCGGACTTGGAGGATCCCTTGTCACAAATGGAGGAAGAAGCAGAAGCCACCAGAGGCCAACCCACCCCCAGCTCCACAGGATGCAGGCAGAGAGGCAGACTGGAGAGCCAGAACCAGTGTCCTGTTGGAGATCAGGTACACAATGAAGACCAGCACAGAACTTATCTCTCACCTGGTCCACTTGGACACAGGATCCTCGGGCCGCCACACCTTCATCACCTATGTGAGCCACACCCTCAGGGACCTGCCCGAAGCCCAGTACCAGGTGATGAAAGAGAAGATAACAGCACTTCTCCACAACCCTCAAGGCTCAGCTGAAGCTGCTCCTACCCAGTCCAGGTCTGCTCCTCCACCCCAGGCAATATCACAGCTCTTCCACGGCTTTCAACAGCCCTTCACCTATCAAGGCTACGACTACCAGGACTTCCCACAGCAAAAACAGACCTTCCCAGTCCAGGCCCAGGTTCAGCGCATGCCACAGACTCCAGTCCTTGCCCAGCTGCAGACCAGGCAGCCTCACTACACTCTTCCTTCCTCCACCCTACAGCCAAGCCCGTCAATGGAAAATCTGTCATCAGTCTTGGGCCTCACATCTCAGGTCCTTGATGAGGGGCCTATCAACCTCACAGGACTGAGTCAGCTCTCGGACAGCTTCCTGAACACACCAACCCCTGTTATATTCTCAGGGCCAAGCACCCCAATGGTGCCTCAGACCAGCATTCAAGCCACAGCCACCTCCACAGTTCCTGCCAGCTTAACAGCTGAGACCATGGACATGACTCAGAGTGACTGAGAATAGTGTCAGAGACTGAGTTGTTTACTTGTTCACTTTATCTTTGCTTAAGACACTTAATTCAGTTTACTTGGTTCATTTTGCTTATTTAATAAAGTCATAAAGGTTACCTAAGAAAGTTAATAAAGGTTATCTTTGCTTAAGACACGTGGTTCATTTTTTTTTTACTTAATAAAGTGTTGGTGAAAACTTTGAAAAAATGGTTAAGCCTTTGCATGCTTGTGGGATAGATAAGGATAGTTGTGGGATAGATAAACCTCCAGTGCAAGCATCATGGGACTGTATGGTCCACCATCCCAGCTGCCACACATATGGACCTTTATTATCAATAACAATTTATTCATTGATCAACACATTTTAAAATAAACAAAGCTCTTTATGAATGCCCTATTCATTGTAGGACCACTTAACATACATGGCACAATCTCATCAGTATTATGCAACAGGCTCAAGGAAGCATTTATTAATCATCTATCATCCTGTCCAGCTGGGGAGTTGCACCAGTGTCTCAATAGGTTGCGCTGCTTCTTCCCTTCACGTGAAGCTCTGTTGGGGCCTTGCACATTCACAGTGTCTATCAGGTTACGTCCTTGCCTCCATTCACCAGGCTCCATTCCCTTGTTGACGGTCCACAAGTCTGTTCTGCAACACTGCGTAGCAGGTGCGCATGAGATTGTGCAGGATGCAGCAAGCTTCCATGATGCTCCTCAAAGTATGTGGCTCATGCTGCATGGTGGTAAGAAGTATCTGGAACCTGTTGGCCAGGATGCCAAAGGCATTCTCCACCACCCATCTTGCCCTGGACAGCCTGTAGTTGAAGATCCTCTCTTCACAGGTGAGTATCTTGAACTGTACAGCTTCATGAGGTAGGTTCTGAGGGAGAAGGCGTCATCACCAACGATGAAGTAGGGCACATCTTGTGTGTCATTGGGTAGGGGGTCTGGATCTGGAAAACCTATGATGAGGTTGCATTCCAGCCCATCCTTGAGGTCACGAGCATTGTATACCTGGCCATCTGAAGCTGACCCGTTGCCTGAAGCATCGATGTAGATGAACTTGTAGTCAGCATCAACCATGGCAAAGAGGATGATGCTGAAGAAGCCCTTGTAGTTGAAATAAGTGGACCCTGAGTTGGCTGGAGCTTTGCAGGCCACGTGCTTCCCATCTATGGCTCCAACGGTGTGGGGAAAGTTCCACCTGTGATACCACTCTTCTGCAAGTTTTCTCCAGCCTTGTTCAGTGGTGGGGCACTTGAGGAGCTCCTCCACGTATTCTTCAATGATGGCCTGCACCACTTCTCTGACCACTTTGCTGATGTTGTTGTGTGGCACCCTCCACACATACTGCATGTTTCTGTATGTGGTTCCAGAGGCCAGGTGCCGCAGAGTCAGTGCCACCTTCAGTCCAAGGTCGAGGTTGGCATGGAAGTTGGTGCTAGGCTTGGTCAACCTGAGTCTCAGGTTCTGAGAACCTGTACAAGTTCGTCAAACATGGCTGGTGGCATCCTCATGAAGTGATGGAATGCACGAGGGTCTTCATTCCTCAGCTCCACCATCAAGTGGTCATACAGTCCAAACTCCATTCTTCTCACGATCCATCCTCGGACCCACACAGCTCTTGGACGTCTCCTTCTTCTCCTTCTGTATAAAAGGTGAAACAGTCTGAACAGGGTTTGGTTCTGGTGATGAATGATCGCAGCTACCATACGGACTGTGTCATGATCCCTGGTGGAAAACAAGTGATGATGTGGAAGACCAAGAGCAAGGCTGAAGAGGTCTGTACACCACGGCTGCTGGACTCATACTGAGATCCAAGTGATTTCTTCCCCCTTTTTATAGGAAATATCGGTAGTCCGCTAGGTGTCCTTCTACATTCTCTAGACATACTGCAGACATCCTAAATATCTGAGATACATCCCAGATACAAATGTTTTGTCCGTTTTAATCCTTTATATACGAGATGCATACGCTTACATCCTTTCTATTTCCGTGCTACTAACGCTGTGTAGATGTTCTGTGCATCTTTTGTTTCCTCCCTCTTTCCGTTTTCAGCTGTAGTGGATGTGAGTTGAGGGGATGGCCAGAGGATGCAGAGAGGATACAGCGGATGTTTAACGGATGATAACGGACATAAAATGTTTGTTGCCCGAATATGTCGTGGATGTATATCGTATGCGGTGGAAAGTTCATCCGCTCACAAAGTTTTGTGCAGCTCAAAACTTTTTGCGCAGATGAAATCTCAGTGGACGGATGCTCGAGGGATAGAGTGTATGAAACACATATGCAGTGAGTACACAACCGATGCATAGTGTTTTCCAATGGATGGCAAGCTTTTTTTAATGTTTTACATCCTCTTTGCATCCGTAAGTGCAGTGGGACAGGGGCTTTAATTCACTGGAGTAAAAGAAGTCATAGCACAATCAGATTTGCAAGATTCTGTTAGTTTTGCAAGTCTCAGTAAAAGTAGTTGTAACTTTCTTGTGGAGTTGATTTCCAGGACTAGTCTTCCTTGTGGGACTGAAGTAAGCCAAATAATGTAATCAGAAGCTCTTTTATATGCCCAAAACAGTGTAAAAACTGTTGTATTGCAAAGACTACTATGCCAGTAAAAATATATGTGTCGAGGTGTGGACTCAGATGCACTTATGTTTGAGCAAACATGAATTAAATCAGGCCATTGCCCTGTGTACTAAACTACAGACTGAAGAGTTTTGTGCTCATCAGGCAACTGCAAGCATTTCCAGCCTTTTCAGGTTTGTGGTCACATTTGGAATTTTTAGAAAGTGTTATGGCAGCTCTTATAAGATGACTACCACCATGAAAATGGTCAGTCAGAAAGCACTCATTTCCTCAAAGACAAAGTGTTAAGACTAAAAGGAAAAAGAAGCTTGTTTAAAGGCATAATTTCAAGACACCTCTAAGCTTCCAAATACAACACCAAATACAGAAAAATGAATGCTCATTTTTCTGTCAGCACAGAAAAGTTTTGGCCGAGGAACTCAGGAAAAGCCAGATGTGGTTACTGAATTACAAATGCACCTTCTTGTCTCCTTCCCATGGCAAGCTGTAGAAAGGAAAAGGAAGGGCAAGAGGTCTGGCAGATGCCAGACTGGCATGTTATGGACACCTGAGATATCCTATGAAGTTAGAGTGATGTCTTAGCAAAGTGCACATACACTCTGTGGAGTATAGATACACTTGCACATCTGCATCAAGAGAAATGGGAAAGTATGTTTTTAGTTCTGATCCTTGAAATCAGTGCAAACAAGTGAAATTCAATTGTTAAAACAAATTTTGAAAAGCAAAATTTTTGCTATAATTCCCTTGGGTTATTTGTCTTTTGGAAATATGGATTTCTGGGGCATATTATCCTAGAGGTAATATGGATTGTATTGTACTCTACTCTACTCTACTCTACTCTACTCTACTCTACTCTACTCTACTCTACTCTACTCTA
>BLBF01000004.1:65265149-65305654 GCA_015471245.1 Laticauda colubrina | reverse complement strand
TATCTATCTATCTATCTATCTATCTATCTATCTATCTATCTATCTATCTATCTATCTATCTCTCTGAAAAATACCACTCACGTATCATCACAAATTCTCCAGAACCGAAAAGCCTACAAACTTAAAATTTGGCACATATGCTCCTCTTGGCTTCTAGCTGCTCACTAAGAAACGATTTTTCAAAATGACCATCAGAGCATTAGTATTTCCTATATTATTATTAACACACTCTGATGCTAAGGAGTTCTATTTCCTCTCCCCACCTGAAACAAAACAAAAGCAAAGGAGAGAAGTTTGAGTTTCAGTTTTACTTTCACAGAAGCAACCAGCTTTACTACAGAACAGTTTAAGGCTAGGTCACACTGGCTGATGGATGCAAAACATATACAAAAAGGACACAGCGGACGACCAAAATTTCGGAGGTGGCTCCATCCGTTGTTATTCACTCTCAAAAGTGCCCCAAATTTGCATAAACAGAACGGAAAACAACAGAAAGGAACGGACGTGGGGAGGATGTAGCGGGGATGTAAAGCGGATGTTCGAAGGAAGCCCAGCAGATGGAAGTGGATGGAAGCGGATGACACATCCGCAGGGCTTCTGGGGGAGAATAGTGAAGCAGACATGTAGCGGAAGGAGAGGATGCGTAGCGGATGACGTGGATGCATCACAGACACCTATAGGATGCATAGCGGATGCGTAGCAGATGCAAAGCGGTCACTGCGCATGAGGGGTGGATGAATTGCATCAGCTCCGCGGATATAAAAGAATACAGCTCGCAAGCAGTCAGCATTCAGAGGAAAGACCTGCTGCCAGAGACATCTTGAGAGAACACCATGGGGAAGAAGAGGAAGCCTGTGCCTACTCCTGGCAGTCCTGGCAAGAAGGACATCCCACCCCCTTGTGCTGACTCTGAAGCTACTGGTGCTGCTGCTGGTGATGGTGCTTCTCCTGCTGCTGCTGCTGTGGTGGACCAGCCCCAAGCCCCTCAAAGCCCTGCTGCTGAAGGCCCTGAAGGCCCTGCCAGAGGGAGAAAGAGGCAAGGCAAGGAGAAGGGAGAGAGGAAACAGTACTCCATTTCTGAAGACCATGAGGAGGAGGTGCTGGAATGGCTGAGGGAGAACGAGTACCTGTGGAGGAAGGGCGACAGGCTCTATCATGACATCAAGAGGAAGCAGGCAGCGTGGAAAGAAAAGGAGGAAAGCCTGGGTTACACTTCAGATGTTCTCCTGGGGTGGTGGAAGCACATGCACACCTGGTATGGCAAGCTTCACCTGAAGAAATCTGGGCAGGCCACTGTCAAGCTCACTGACCGGGAGACCTATGTCATGGCCAAGTGCAGCTTCTTGGAGGGTGAGATCTGCCACCGAGGAGCAGCCTCTCTGTCAACCGTCTCCCTGAGACAGCCCACAGAGAGCCACTCCTCTTCCAGCCAGGAGACAGCTACCATGTCCAGGCAGGTGTCTTTGGAGGGCCCCATGACAGAGACCCCCCCCCGACAGCTGCACTCCCCATGCCGGAGGATGTGGAGGATCCCCTGTCTCAGATGGAGCAAGAATAAACAGCCACCAGAGACCACCCCACCCCCACCCCCAGCTCCACCTCCACAGAAAGCAAGCAGAGAGGCAGACCGGAGGGACAGAACCACACTGTCCTCTTGGAGATCAGGGACACAATCAAAGCCAACACAGATCTCCTCTCCCAGCTGGTCCACTTCAACATATCATCCTTGAATCGCAAGCCCTTCATCACATACGTGAGCCAGACCCTCATGGACATGCCCAAGGCCCAGTACCAGGTGATGAAGGAGAGGATCACAGCTCTTCTGCACCACCCTCCAGGCCCAGCTGAACCTGCTCCTACCCACTCCAGGTCTGCTCCTCCACCCCAGGCGATGTCACAGCCCTTCCACGTATTTCAACAGCCCCTCACCTACCAAGCCTACCACTACCAGGACTTCCCACAGCAGAGGGAGCCCTTCCCAGTCCAGGCCCAGGTTCATTGGATACCACAGATGCCACAAAAGCCTCACCTGACCCAGCTGCAGACAAGACAGCCCCACTACACTCCTCTTTCCTCCACACCACAGCCAAGCCCTTCGTCAGAACATCTGTCATCAGTCTTGGCCCTCACATCCCAGGTACTTGATGAAGTGCCTCTCAACCTCACGGGACTGAGTCAGCTCTCTGACAGCTTCCTGCATACACCATCTCCTGTTGTACTCTCGGGGCCAGGCACCCCAATGGCGCCTCAGACTAGCACTCCAGCAACAGCCACCTCCACAGTCCCTGGCCCATTTACATCTGAGACCATGGGCACACCTCAGAGTGACTTAGAAGAGTGCCAGAAACTGAGTTCTTACCTGTTCACTTTATCTTTGTTTAACACACTTTAAGCCCCTGTCACACTGCACCAACGGATGCAAAGAGGATGTAAAACGGACAAAAAAGCTTGCCATCCGTTGGTTAATGCAATGTACTCACTGCCTCCGTTTGGCTTCCTCTCTATCCGTCCAGCATCCGTTTATGGACGTTTCATCCACTCAGAAAGTTTTGAGCTGCTCAAAACTTTTGCGCGGAAAATGTATCCAATTTGTCTGTTCTGCATCCACTACGCATCTGCTACGCATCCATTCTGCATCCGTTATGCATCCACTATATCCGCTAGGCATTCGTTCCACATCCGCGCAACTCGCATCTGCTCGGACGCAGGGAGGAAGCGAAACAGACGCGGAACGGATGCAGAACAGATGCCTAGCGGATGCAGCACGAAAACAAAGCATGAAAAATGGAAAAAACGTCCGCAGAGGGGACCTATCTCGGATGTTAAGAATGTCTAGAGGATGCCTAGAGGATGCCTAGAGGATGCAAAGGGACACCTATACTGCCTATAAAAAGGGGGAGCAACACATCTGGATCTCACTTTCAGACCAGCAGCCCTGCGGTGCAGACCTCTACAGCCTTCATCTGCCTCTTCCTCTTCCACAGCATCCAGTCATGTCCACCGTGGATCATAACACAGTCCTTTTGGCAGCCACCATCCTTCTGCAACAGTGCGAAGCCATCTACAGGCTCTGTGAACTCTACTACGGGAAGAAAAAAGGGCGGCCAAGAAGCGTCTGGGTACGAAGATGGTTCGCTAGAAGAGCAGAGTATGGACTGTACAACAAGCTGATGGTGGAGCTCAGGAACGAAGACACTCATGCATTCCAAAACTTCATGAGGATGCCTCCAGACATGTTTGACGAAGTTGTGCAGCGGCTGACACCCAGGTTGACCAAGGCAAACACCAATTTCTGGCCCAGCCTGGAACCTGGGCTCAAGGTGGCACTCACTCTGTGCCACCTGGCCTCAGGAACCACCTACAGGACCATGCAGTACAGCTGGAAGGTGCCACCCAACACCATCAGCATTGTGGAAAGAGAAGTGGTGCAGGCCATCATTGAAGAAGACAAGGAGGAGCTCCTCCAGTGCCCCTCCACTGAAGAAGGATGGAAGAAAGTTGCAGAGCAGTGGTATCAGAAGTGGAACTTCCCCCACACCGTTGGAGCCATAGATGGCAAGCACGTGGCCTTCAAAGCTCCAGCCAAGTCGGGGTCCACTTATTTCAATTACAAGGGCTTCTTCAGCATCATCCTCTTCACCATGGTCAATGCTGACTACAAGTTCATGTACATCGATGCTTCAGGCAACAGCTCATCTTCAGATGCCCAGGTATACAACGCCAGTCACCTGAAGGAGGAGCTGGAACGCAACCTCATCGTTGGCTTCCCAGATCCAGACCCCCTGCCCAACAACACACAAGATGTGCCCTACTTCATTGTGGGGGATGACACCCTCAGAACCCTCAGTTCTCCCTCACAACCTACCTCATGAAGCCCTACACTTCCAGACTCCTCACCCGTGAAGAGAGGATCTTCAATTATAGGCTGTCCAGGGCAAGGCGGGTGGTGGAGAACGCCTTTGGCATCCTGGCCAACAGGTTCCAGGTACTTCTCACCACCATGCAGCATCGCCCAGAGACCGTGAGGAGGATCATGGAAGCTTGCTGCATCCTGCACAATCTCATGCGCACCCGCTACGCAGACTTGCAGAACAGGCTCGTGGACCTCCAAGAAGGCAATGGGGACATGGAGCCTGGTGAATGGAGGCAAGGGTGAAACCTGATAGACACTGAGGATGTGCAAGACCCCAACAGAGCCTCACATGAAGGGAAGAAGCAGTGAAACCTCCTGAAACACTGGTGCAACTCCCCAGCTGGAGCAGTGGAGTGACAAGACAGGATGATAGATGCTTAATGGATGCTTCCTTCAGCCTGTCTCATCACACTGATGAGATTGGGCCATGTATGTTGAGTGGCCCAACAATGAACAGGGCATTTAATAAAGACTTGTGTTTATGTTGAAATGTGTGGATCAATGCTTACATTGTTATTGATAATAAAGGGCCATAGATGTGGCACCTGGGAGGGTGGACCATACAGTCCCACTATGCTTGCACTGGAGGTTTATCTATCCCACAGCTATTACCCATCCCAAAGGTATCCCTGCACATTCCACAGCTATCTCAACCCATCCCACTGCTATCTTAACCCATCCCACAGGCATGCAAAGGCTTAAACCATTTCTAAAAGTTTCCACCAAGACTTTATTAAAAAAAAGAAACGAAGCAAGTGTATGAATCAAAAATAGACTTGACTAACAAGAAGCTATAAAACAAAAATGAGTCTCCGGCACTCCTCTTGGTCGCTCAGTCTCAGGGGTGAAGGGTCCAGGTGCTGTGGAGGTGGCTGGTGCTGGGGTGCTTGTCGTCAGTTCCTCCAAAAGCAGAAGCAGCAGAAGCGCCGGCCCCAGAAGAGCGAGCTCGTGCTGCAGAAGCCCCAGCAGAACCAGAGTGAGGGCCAGGGAGCGGGATGTTAGCCCTGTCCCTCTTGCAAGGGCTGGCAGGAGATGGCTGAGGCTGGCTGTGCTTCAGCATGGTTGTGGGGTTGCTGGCTGGCAGGGAGGCTGGCAGGAACCAAGGCTGGCAGGAAGGCTGGCAGGGAGGCAGGCACCAAGGCTGGCAGGAAGGCTGGCAGGCAGGCAGCTATCAAGGCTGGCAGGAAGGCTGGCAGGCAGGCAGCTACCAAGGCTGACAGGCAGGCAGCTACCAAGGCTGGCAGGCAGGCTGGCAGGCAGGCACCAAGGCTGGCAGGAAGGCTGGCACCAAGGCTGGCAGGCAGCTAGGCACCAAGGCTGGCAGGCAGGCATGAACCAAGGCTGGCAGGCAGGCAGGCAACAAGGCTGGAACGCAGACTAGCTGGCAGCAAGGCTGGCAGGGAGGCTGGCAGCAAGGCTGGCAGGGAGCCTGGCAGGGAGCCTGGCAGGGAGCCTGGCAGCAAGACTGGCAGCAAGGCTTGCAGGCAGACATGCAGGCAGGACAGGCAAGGCAGTCGATGTGTCTGGAAGCAGGTCTTTCCTCTGAATGGCGACCTGCTTCCGAGCTGCTTCCGTTATATCCACGGGGCTGACGCAATGCATCCTCCCCGCATGCACAATTAATGCTTGGCATCCACTAGGCTTCTGCTGTGCATCCGCTGTGCATCTGCTTCATCCGCTGTGCATCCGCTCTGCATCCGCTGTATCCATTCCGCATCCACTTTGTTGCGCCCCCCCAGAAGCCTAGCGGATGTGCCATCCACTCCCATCCACTTCCATCCACTGGGCTTCCGTTCCGCATCCGCTTTCCATCCGCCCTGTGTCCTCCCCGCGTCCGTGTTATCCGCTCCGGTTATGCAAATTTTTGCCCCTTCTGAGAGCGGATAACAATGGATGGAACATTTTTCTCGTCCTTTGTGTCCATTTTGCATCCATTGGGCAGTGTGACAGGGCCTTTACTTGGTTCATTTTGCTTTTTAATAAAGTCATACAGTTTGTTATTAATAAAGGTTATCTTTGCTTCACACACTTGGTTCATTTTTTTTACTTAATAAAGTGTTGGTGAAGACTTTGAAAAAAGAGTTAAGCCTTTGCATGCTTGTGGGATGGGTAAGGATAGTTGTGGGATGGGTAAGGATAGTTGTGGGATGGGTAAGGATAGTTGTGGGATGGGTAAGGATAGTTGTGGAATAGATAAACCTCCAGTGCAAGCATCATGGGACTGTATGGTCCACCCTCCCAGCTGCCACAAATATGGCCCTTTATTATCAATAACAATCTATTCATTTATCAACACATTTCAAAATAAACAAAACTCTTTATTAATGCTCTATTCATTTTAGGGCCACTCAACATAGATGGCACAATCTCATCAGTGTGATGAGACAGGCTCAAGGAAGCATCCATTAAGCATCTACCATCCTGTCTTGCCACTCCACTACTCCAGCTGGGGAGTTGCACCAGTGTTTCAGGAGGTTGTGTTGCTTCTTCCCTTCACGTGAAGCTCTGTTGGGGCCTTGCACATCCACAGTGTCTATCAGGTTTTGTCCTTGCCTCCATTCACCAGGCTCCATGCCCCCATTGCCTTGTTGACGGTCCACAAGCCTGTTCTGCAAGACTGGGTCGCGGGTGCGCATGAGATTGTGCAGGATGCAGCAAGCTTCCACAATGCTCCTCACAGTCTGTGGGTGATGCTGCATGGTGGTGAGAAGTACCTGGAACCTGTTGGCCAGGATGCCAAAGGCGTTCTCCACCACCCATCTTGCCCTGGACAGCCTGTAGTTGAAGATCCTCTCTTCACGGCTGAGGTATCTTGAAGTGTAGGGCTTCATGAGGTTTGTTCTGAGGGAGAAGGCATCATCACCCACAATGAAGTAGGGCACATCTTGTGTGTCATTGGGTAGGGGGTCTGGATCTGGAAAACCCATAATGAGGTTGCATTCCAGCCCATGCTTGAGGTCACTGGCATTGTATACCTGGGCATCTTAAGCTGACCCGTTGCCTTAAGCATCGATGTAGATGAACTTGTAGTCAGCATCAACCATGGCAAAGAGGATGATTCTGAAGAAGCCCTTGTAGTTGTAATAATTGGACCTTGAGTTGGCTGGAGCTTTGCAGGCCACGTGCTTGCCATCTATGGCTCCAACGGTGTGGGGAAAGTTCCACCTCTGATACCACTGCTCTGCAACTTTCCTCCAGCCTTCTTCAGTGGTGGGACACTGGAGGAGCTGCTCCACATATTCTTCGATGATGGCCTTCACCACCTCTCTGACCACAATGCTGATGGTGTTGTGTGGCACCTGCCAGGCATACTGCATGTTTCTGTATGTGGTCCCAGAGGCCAGGTGGCTCAGAGTCAGTGCCACCTTCAGTCCAGGGTCCAGGCTGGGATGGAAGGTGGAGTTTGCTTTGGTCAACCTGGGTCTCAGACGCTCCACAACTTTGTCAAACATGGCTGGTGGCATCCTCATGAAGTGCTGGAATGCACGAGGGTCTTCATTCCTCAGCTCCACCATCAGCTTGTCATAGAGTCCAAACTCCACTCTTCTCCCGATCCATCTTCAGACCCAGACAGCTCTTGGACGTCTCCTTCTTCTCCTTGTGTAGAAAAGGTGAAACAGTCTGAAGAGGGCTTGGTTTTGGTGTTGAATGTTTGGGCTACCAAAAGGAGTGTGTGATGATCCATGGTGGAGATCAATGGATGGTGTGGAAGAGCAAGAGCAAGGCTAAAGAGGTCTGCACACCAGGGCTGCTGGACTGATAGTGAGATCCAGTTGATTTCCTCCCCCTTTTTATAGGAAATGTTGGTTTTCTGCTAGGTGTCCTTCCACATACTCTAGACATCCTCCAGACATCCTAAATATCCAAGATACGTCCCATATACAAACGTTTTGTCCGTTTTAATGCTTTATATCCAAGTTGCATCCGCTTTCATCCTTTCTATGTCCGTGCTACTAACGCTGTTTAGATGTTCCGCGTACCTTTTGCTTCCTCCCTCTTTCCGTTTTCAGCTGCAGCGGATGTGAGTTGCACGGATGCCCAGAGGATGCCGAGAAGATGCAGGGGACATTTAACGGATGACAATGGACGTAGAACGTTTGTTGCCCGTATGTTTCGTGGATGTAGATCGTACGCGGTGGAAAGTTTATCCGCTCAAAAAGTTTTGTGCGGCTCAAAACTTTTTTAGCGGATGAAATAGCAGTAGATGGATGTTTTTCGGATAGAGCGTATGAAAGACGTACGCAGTGAGTACACAATGGATGCATCGCGTTTTCCAACGGATGGCAAGCGTTTTTCTCCGTTTTACATCCTCTTTGCATCCGTCGGTGCAGTGTGACATGCGATTTAAAGTTTTTGGAAAGCTTTGGTTGGGTTGTGTGGTAGAATGAAGTTGTATGACTGTAATAGTCTGTTAGCAATTTTGATATGTTTTTGAAGTATGATAGTGTAATCATTTTCATTGCTTCTGTTTGTTGTGGTGGGTTGAGTGGTCAGACACATTTTGATAAAGTTGTGTGGGTAACCATTTTATAGGAATTCTGGGTTACTGCAGCACATTTATACTTGCCTGAAGACATCTTCCTTTGTAGGGAGTTGGGTTGTTACTTTGATAATGAAACACTTGATTAGTATGGGTTGTTTTTCGATAGACTTATGTTTCTAATTTGCTGTTTTTTTCTCTGCTAATAAGGATATTGAAGAAGGGTAGTGTGTTGTTGTTTTCTTCTTTTTTTGTGAATTTTAATCATTTGAAGATTTTGTTGCTTGTTTCATGTGTCTTCTTCTTACATGTTGTTTCTTTTTTATTATTACAAAAGTGTTGTCTACATACCAAATCCACATTTTGGACTGTGTGTGTGGGAGTGTTATAATTTCCTACAGTACATGGACGGGTATTGAATTTGAACCTCATAGGAAAATTATTAAAAACTGACCATAAACAATCCATAAGCAATATTATGCCTCATTAAGATGTCAGTATTTTTAATGGATATGTCTAATCACTTAATGCTATTGATGGAACATTTTTACAGGAGTTTGGAAGAGATATGCAACATTTACAAGATGTTATTGCTCTATACTTCCTAATACATAAAATCCACCTGTGCAAAGAAATGGTTCCTATTATTAATTTCAAAATATGATAAAATATCTTTATTAAAGAAGAAATGTTTCAAACAGAGACATTTGGAGAACTCTGAAGTGAAAATGTATTCCTAATTAATACTGCTCTAAATAAGTTCTCAAAATTGACTAATCTTTTTATTAATGGATGTTCATTGACAATAGAAATGTTTTGGACAGGAACACTGAATATGGATATTTAAAATACAGAAAAAATTACATAAATATTCAAATGTGTCTCTATGCATATACACAATTAATATTCCTTTTTAAAAATTAGTTTTGGGTTGGCTGATTCTTCTATCTACTTTGTACTCATATTGTAATTGTTTTCTTAGTTTTGTTTTTCTATTTTGTAGAAACAAAGAAGGGAAGAAAGGTACTGCTAGCTCTCCCGTTTTGGAAATATTTTACTCACTATGACTGGAGACAATCCCATTCTACATTTCAAGCCAGCCAAAAATGCCTCAAAATGGTTTCTGTAGAATCAACAGCATTTCTTGTTATTTCCCCTCTGTTAAAAAAAATGGACAGGAATACCATTAAAACTAATGCAAAATAGAGAAACTAGGTTCCTTAATAGTTGTCTCCAAAATGGTGAGAAACACTTCATGAGCACCCTTTCAGTATGATTTTTGAGACCACTGTGTAAGCTACCAAATGGTCATATTACCCATATCACACTTAACTAGCTTATTAATTAACTAGAAAGTCATGGCATACTTTGTCCAATTCTTTGTTGAAGTCAAGACATACTAAATCTTTAGTATTCTCTGTTAGGTAAGTTCCTTGGTCAAAAATGTTAGTCTGGAAAAAATGTCAAGTCCATGCTGGCATCTGGCAATTACCACATTATTTCTAAATGCTTACAGATGGACCTCTTTATTATCTACTCTAAATTCTTCTAAGATGGATGCCAGAGGACTAGTCTACTATTTGCTGGTTATTCCTTCTTAAATGTACTTTCCTTAAATCACTTGGTGCTTTACCAGATCTCTTTGTTAGTTTCTTCCACTGCTATGCACTGAACAGTTTAATGGGCTAATCTCCCTTTATGGAACTCTAATATGATGGGATCAATTCACTTCAGTATATTGCTTTGATACCAGCATTTCTGAAATCAATCATCCATTGACTAAGACAGAGGTGCTTAGATCTGGCCCATGGGGCTGCCCTGGAAATCGTGAAGGGCTGGCCCACAGTGCCTCTGCTGAGCTCAGTTTGTGCTGGCAGAGAGTTGCAAAAGGCTATCGCAGCTGGAAATGGAGCTCAGGAGCCTGTTTTCACTGCCAGAGTGCTTGGACCACCCCAGGCGCCCCTGACATGAATGACTTCGAGTTTTTTTTTTAATTTAATTTTATTTGGTTTGTCAATAACTTACAAGATAATAGGTATAGGTAAAAACATAGTTATGAATACATGGATACATATAAGAAAAATAAAAGAAACATAGGACAGGGACGGTAGGCACGTTGATGCGCTTATGCATGCCCCCTACAGAGCTCTTAGGAAAGGGGTGAGGTCAATAGTAGACAGTCAAAAGTTAAAGTTTTTGCGGTTTGGGGAAGAAACCACAGAGTCAGGTGGAGTATTCCAGACATTGATCACTCTGTTGCTGAAGTTGTATTTCCTGCAATCAGGTTTGGTGCGATTAGCCTTGAGTTTGTATCTATTGTTTGCTCTTGTGTTGTTATGGTTGAAGCTGAAGTATTCATTGACTGGTAGGACATTGCAATGTATGATTTTATATACTATACTTAGATCGGACCTAAGGTGGCATAGTTCTAGGTTTTCTAGGTCTAGAATTTCAAATTTGGTGGCATAAGGTATTCTGCAATGAGTAGAAGAGTGGAGAACTCTTCTTGTGAAATATTTCTGGACTTTTTCAACTGTGTTAATATCAGATACGTAATATGGGTTCCAGATTAATGAGCTGTATTTGAGTATTGGTCTAGCAAATGTTTTGTATGCTCTAATTATTAGTGTAATATTACCAGAAAAAAAGCTACATAAGATTAGGTTAACAACTCTTAACGCCTTTTTGGGTATGTAGTTACAGTGGGCTCTAGCACTTAGATCATTAGAGATGAGTATTCCAAGATCCTTGACAGAGTTTGGATCATCAACAACGTCTTGACTATTCAGCCTGTATTTTATTTTCTGATTTTTTTTGCCAATATGTAGGACAGAGCATTTATTTGTTGAGATTTGAAGTTGCTGTTTGCTTGACCATTCTGATACATAGTCAAGGTCTTTTTGAAGGGTAGCAGTATTATCTGTGGTATTGAACAGCTTTAAGGCCCGGTCCCACTGGCCGATGGATGCAAAACATATGCATAAAGGACACAGTGGACAAGCAAAATTTTGGGGGTGGCTCCATCCGTTTTCATCCGCTCCAAAAATTGGTGAAAATTTGCATAAACAGAATGGAAAAGAACGGACACAGGTAGTTTGTAGCGGGAATGTTAAACAGATGTTCATCGGAAGCCTAGCAGATGAAAGCAGATGGAAGCAGATGACACCTCCAAAGGGGTTCTTGGGGAGAATTTCAAAGCAGACACATAGCGGAAGGGGTGGATGCATAGCGGATGAAACGGATGCATCACGTATGCCTATAGGAAACAAAGGGGATGCCGCACAGATGTATATCGGATGCAAAGCATTCACTGCACATGCAGGGGATATGAATTGCGTCAGTTCCGCGGATATAAAAGGATGCAGCACGCACGCAGTCAGCATACAGGGGAAAGACGTGCTGCCATATACATCTTGCAGGAATATACATATACATCAGTCAAGCAAGAAGAGGAAGTCTGTGCCTACTCATTCAAGCCCTGGCAAGGTGAAGAAGGGCAGAACTAGCATCCCACCCCTTGGCACTGACTCTGAAGCTGCTGCTTCTGCTGCTGCTGCTGTGGTAGACCAGCCCCAAGGCCCTTAAGCCCCTCAAAGCCCTGCTGCTCAAGGCCCTGCTGCTCAACCCCCTGAAGGCCCTGAACAATCTCCAGAAGGCCCTGATGCTGAAGCCCCTGAAGGCCCTGCTGAAGCCCCTGACAGAGGGAGGAAGAGGGAAGGGAAGCAGAAGGGAGAGAGGAAACAGTACACCATTTCCGAGGAGCATGAGGATGAGGTGCTGAAATGGCTGAGGGAGAACGAGTACCTCTGGAGAAAGGGCCACAGACTGTATCGGGACACCAAGAAGAAGCAGGCAGCTTGGAGAGACAAGGCAGAGAGCCTGGGGTACACTGCAGAAGTATTCCTAGGATGGTGGAAGCACATGCATGCCTGGTATGGCAAGCTACACCTCAAGAAATCCGGGCAGGCCACTGTCAAGCTCACTGACCGAGAGATGTACGTCATGGCCAAGTGCAGTTTCCTGGAGGGTGAGATCCACCACCGAGGAGCAGCCCCTCTGACACCCCTCTCCCTCAGACAGCCCACAGACAGCCAGTCCTCTTCCAGCCAGGAGCCAGCTACCCTGTCCAGGCCGGTGTCTTCAGAGGGTCCCACGGCAGAAAACCCCTCGACAGCTGCACTCCCCATGCCGGCAGACTTGGAGGATCCTGTGGAGGATAACGCCCTGCTGTCACAAATGGAGGAAGAAGCAGCAGCCACCAGAGGCCAACCCACCCCCACCCCCAGCTCCAGAGGACGCAGGCAGATAATAATGCTTTCATACCATTATTGCAAGTAGGCATTTGTGTGTGTGTGTGTGTGTGTGTGTGTGTGTTTCTATACCATGAAGTGTCAACTTTCATTTACCCACCAAGTTCCATGCCCTGCAGCTCAAGCTTTGGAACATGGTGAACACAGGGCTGGCATGCATTGCAGTCTGAGAGACTTCAAATGAGAACATCTCTGCTTCAATGGCTTGTGAAATGGTAATTAAAGCAGCTAATTTTCTAGCTTGCTGATCCAAAGCATGTGGCTAGTATGGGGATCAGTATGTATTAATAGACTACAAGAACTAAATGGTTGCTTCCACAATCAGCGGACCTTGCAAGATAAAATTATTCCTCAGCTCTTTCTTGAAAGTTCAGATTTGGGTGAGAAGTAATGAGGGTTTAATTGATGTTTAATGTGTTTGAGATCTAGAATGTCGCATGACAGCAATGAAATGAAAGTGTTCCAGTTAGGCAGTGAGAGCAGGGCAGCTACTTTTTCTAGGCCCTTTGAAAGCATGTTCCCTTCCATGGCTTGCATCTATATTAGCCAGACCATTTTAATAATTCATTTCCATTTTAATTCTATGAAATTCGAAGAAACGCTTGCAGTAAAAAAAAAAAAAGGCATCATTATGGAATATATATCAGTTTGCATACAATTAGATGCCAGACTATAAAAATCAATTGCAAATCAGATAAGTAAAAAGAATTTGATACCTTTATACACACACTTACACACACACACACCCCATTGGACTCAAAGACCAGGAAAGGTAATATGAAAAATCCTGTAAATTTGCTATATAACAATGTACTATCAAGCATGTGACCCTTCTGGGAGATCAATTTCAATGAAATTTATTTGCTTAGCTAAAAAAAAACTGTTCTGTTTTCTGAAGTACATTTTCTCAGGAAAAACATTCTAAAATGACTAGAACTGCTTAGTGGCTAAATGAAAAATGCAAAGTAAATTAACAGCACAGGTAAGAGATAAAAGATGAATTATTTAAGCAACATAAAACAATAAAATAACATCATATGAATATAGTTACTATATTTAGTATTAAAAGAATCATACAGTAGGAGCCAGGCATGTAGGTTTCTAGAATTGAGGGCGTAGGAACAAATGAAATGAACAGCTCATCTGCCTTTCCATAATACAGAGTAGCACACTAGGAAATTCTGAGAATGAAAAGAATGTTTGGAATACTCTACCTGACTCTGTGGTTTCTTGCCCAAACCCCAAAAACTTTAACCTTGGACTGTCTAATATTGACCTCACCCCTTTCCTAAGAGGTCTGTAGGGGGTGTGCATAAGCGCACCAACATGCCTACTGTCCCTGTCCCATTGTTTCTTCTTTCATATTCATATCCATTTCATGTATTCATACTTATACCTGTTATCTAATAATCGCTTGACAAAATAAAATAAATAAAAAATAAAATAAAATAAATATTAGGATAGTCATAAGAATGTATGGGAAGAGGTATTCCTTCAGATATTCTGTTCCCAAGCTTTGCAGATCTTTATAGATTAACATGAGGACTTTCAACTCGAACTGGAAAAAAAATCTGAGATAAAACTAGCATAATATGAACATAATACTCAGTTTCCTATTCCTGCAAAAGAAATGCCTATATTAAACAATACAGTTTTCATGGAAAGTGATCAATATTGACTGCTGAAGGCAGACTACATTTGAGGAGGGCACAAGGAATAGCCTTGAAGGACAAGAGAAAGAGTTGCTAACAAGGCAACAATCAGATAAAAATGACTTGAATTTCCTCCAAGAAATGAGTTTGACAAAAAGTCACAGAGTAGTAGTTCACACTAACATGAAATGAAGTGGGAGGAAGCACATTCGGTTACTACAGCCATTTCAGAAAACATTATTTTAGACCTACATGGTATTGATTTCTTTAGTCTAGTCCTCTCATAGGGCTGACAATATTTATCCAAGTAAATAGTTTGTAAAATTGATAAATGACACTATATCTGGACCTTTGATGCCAGATGTAGATCTGGAGATACCCAAAAACTACAAGCTTGTTTGTTTTAGAGGGAAACAATTCCTTTCAGAAAAGGTTGAATGCAGGGGTGGGATTCAAATTTTTTTACTACCAGTTCTGTGGACGTGGCTTGGTGGGCGTGGCAGGGGAAGGATACTGTAAAATCTCCAGTCAGAGGTGCTATTTGCCAGTTGTCCTAACTACTCCAAATTTCCGCTCCCAGTCCTCCAGAACTGGTCAGAACCTGCTGAATACCACCTTTGATCTGAATGCCACTTTTTTAAAAAAACAAGTTTTATTCAATTTTTCACATAAAAACAAAAGGCTCTTTAGTGGACAACATATTTCCGGATCATCACTTTTACACACAAATATGACAATAATTATACATTCATATATGCATACTTAATTCTATTATTACCTTTCCCATTCCATATTATTAGAAAAGAGAAAAACAAGCCAATTAATCCTAACCTTTTACATTAATCTCAATCCAAACATCCTTTCATTTCATTTCAGTAATTTCAAATATAATCCTTTAATATTTATTTTAAGAGTAAAAATAACAATATATGTTTGCCTCATTAAAAAAAGGTTACCAATGTCTCTCCTTCCTTTTAATAGTCTGTATTAATTTATTAATTTAAATAGTTCTTTAATCTGTCATATTTTCTTTTCATCATACATTCTTTCTATAAATTCTAGATTAATACAAATTTTAACACAAGAGAAAAAGAAACAAACTTAGGTTTCCTCCTATTTACTGTTTTGAGTGTGACACCTCAGTGGTTAAAATATACCTTTATTCCCTCATCTTAATTCCCATTAACCTTTATTTTTAAGTAAAAATATTCATTTCATTTATTACAATTTCTTCAATAAACCTTAACTTTTCTTTTAAAGGTAAAAATAAAAATGTATATTCATCTAATAAGAGTTATCACTATCTATCCCTCCTTTAATAATCTATGTTATCCTATTTTCTAAGTATTTTTAATTGCAAATATATTCTTGTCATCCTGAAGAATCCCCTTTTTAATTCATCAACCATGATCTCTAAGAAAACAATTTCTTTTAATAATTTTACTATTTCCGTGTTTCTTTATTTACTGCACCTGTTTCTTTTTAAAAAAAACAAACAAATTTTATTGATTTTACAATAATAAAAAAAAAAAGACAGATAGTAAAACCAAAGGAAGAAAAGATCTCACAAATTGTCAAAAGTAAGAATATTTCTAACAAATTTCTTTTCTGTATTTTCTTTTTTTTTCCATCCCCTTTTTCCCCCTTTTTTCCCCTACCCTTCAAATATGTACATGTTATTATGTTCCTGCACCTGTTTCTTACTGCCTCTCTTCCCCTTCTTTTTCCCATATCTTTTCTCATTCCAGTTTATATCCCTCTCTTTCTTGATATCTTCCTTTCCCCTTTGCTACTGCACCTTTCTACCTCTCCTGTTGCACAGGTATTCCCCTTTTTGATTACCTTCTTAAATCTCAACTTTTTAGCCTTCCTTTTCCCCCCTCATCTTTGTAATGTTCTTTGTGTTAATTGTCTATTTAAGATGGCTTCTTCTTGAGCCTCCTCCTCCTCCTCTGAAGTTCTTTCTTTTTGTTCTTCAATCGCCATTTCCATTTCTTCTAACACAGAACACAGTGATTCGCCTCTTTCCTGTAGTAATTCTCTCATATTTTTAAGTTCCATTTTTAATTCCCGAAGAGATATCATCATTATGCACTCTTATATTTTATAATCGTTAAAGTCCACAAAAAACACTTTTACTTTCCTTCTTTCTTCTTCAAGTTTTCAATTGTTCTCAACTGAAAAGTTCTCATTTGTTCCAACCCAGGGTCTATACCAAAAACATCAATCAATCCCACAGTCAGTCTTTCCTTGCTTCCTTCTTTGTTCTGGTTCGGCTTTCACTTTCTAAGATTCTTACTTTGTTTCAATATTTCTTTAACATTATATCGACACAAATTCATACAGAAACAGAATGATTTCCCTTTTGTTTGAGTTTAAGTTTTTATTCAGAAGATGGCACTCTGCTATACAAAGTCTTCACCTTTTCCCCCTATTTTATTATTTAAGGTTTTTTGAACCTCAATATTCCAGAGCAGTCCAGTCTCCAATTTGTAAATTTTATTATTATTATTTTTGACAATCTTAAGTCCAGCTTTATTTTATGCCTGTTCATTGCCAAAGTATTTTAATCCAATTTAATTAAGTCTTTAGTTCCGGTTTCTTCCTTTCCTGGTTCGAAGCCCCACTTAGCTGTCAAAATTATTTTCTTGTTTTTTTTCTGTCCCTTTGAATTTTTGCCACTCACTTTTCTGTTCTTAAAAGTTCAATATTACCTTAATCCCGGGGTACTTTTTATTTGGTTGTTTTGCCCAATTGTCCCTGCTCAGATGTTATCCATCTCTTTCTTCACTCTTGCACAAATCTTAGTCCAGCTGAGTCCTCCTCTTTGGGGTGGCCATTTTGGACCACTGCTTCAATCGTCTTCAGGGGGGAAAAGACAAAGCCCAGTAGGGGAGATGCTACTCCCCTCAACCTGGCTGGTGCTTCCCCTTACTCCACTGCCCCTCCAAGGCAGCTTCAACCCCTGATCGCAATGATCGGGGTTCTCCAACGAAAGAGCACGGACCATAGCTGTGGACAGTCAAAATCTACGGTCCATCAGCGAGGAGGACTCAACCCGGAAGTCCTGAATATCACTTTTTGAGATATACCAGCCATTAAGAGAACTTCTGTTGTTTTGGAATGAACTTTTGTCTCTTGACCATCATCAACTCTATTACAATAACTGGATACAAAGTAAGCATGCCTCTCCTGGAACAGAGGAATATAAGAAACAAAGCTGTGTGTCACTTGCATATTGATGATATTGTACAGTCATTAATGATCTCTTTCAGTAGTTCTATGTACATTTTGAACATGATGATAGAATTGAAAAAAAAACCACTGCACTATAAAACCTATGGATGAATCAGAAATCCCCACAGATCATTTTCTAGGAATGGCCCTTCAATATTATCTCTCACACACCTAACTCTGGCAGTCTTTCTGGAAAGACACCAAGCTATATAGCTAAACACCACAGATATGTCCAAGAGAGAGTCATATTTTCCAGTTCTTCTCCTGGCAATGATATTCCCACAAGGCAACCAAAGCAGTATTTAGTACCCAGTACCAGTTCTAAATCTCAACTGAAAAGTTGATTTAGATTTCATCAAAGACTGCCTAATTGAATCTTCTTAGGCACAAGAATGGGGTGTTGACCATCTTATCAGGGGTGTCAAACTCAATTTCATTGAGGTTGTGTTGGGCCGGGGGTGTGTGTGACCAGCTCGACAGCACTCATGTTGAGGGTGCCAGTGGTGGGCCGAGTACTCTGCCAGTGAAAATGGGCTCCTGAGATCCGTTTTTGGCTGTGATGGCCTCCTGCAACCCTCTGCCAGAAAAAATGGAACTCCAGAGGGCTGCCTGTGGCCTCACGAGCTCCAATTTTGGCTGAGATGGCCTTCTGCAATACCCTGCCAGTAAAAATGGAGCTCAGGAGGCCCCAGCTCCATTTTCACTGGCAAAACCACCACAGGCCAGTCCTTTGGTATTTTCAGGGTGGTCCTGCAGGCCAGTTCTAAGCACCTCATGGGATGGATCTGGCCCCTGGGCCTTGAGCTTGATACTATATTTTTCTTCAACAGCAATCTCATACTATTTCCTTTGATGAAGTTGTATTCTCCAGCTGAGCATCATTTTCCTTCTAGAAACATTCTGCCATATATAATTAAAGCGGGTGGGCGGGTGAGTAGAAACAGATAGTTTGCTGTATCCTGTCAAGATTTTTTTCAGGATAACCTGAACATTATATTTAAAAATCCATCTAGGCATGCAGTGGACACAACTACAGATTAAATTATCTGCACTGTTGAATTTAAATCATGAATAGAATCAATTTTGTCCTTGAAGTGTTTTGCAATCATGTAACCACGTCACAAAGTCCTATTAAGGACTCTGCTGCCATCCATGTCACTCGGAAAAGCTCTGCTGAAAGAGCTCAACAAAGGAGAAAAATTACCTTTTCATCTATTTCACCACCATGGAATTAATACAGAGTTCTTACTAGCATTTGATCAGATTTTGGACAAGTTTTCATGCACCTGCATTCCAATCTCCCAGTCTTGGTCTTTGTCATTAATAAACATTCATCAAATTAAGTCAGTTGAGTTGCAGTGTACCTAATTTTACTTAAAGTAGTGTTTAGAGCTATGAATTCGAAAGGAGAAACCTTTTTTTAAAATTATTCATATGCTACCAAGAGCTTTCATTTTATCAGGAAGTAACACATATGAAAAATAAATACTGGAAATCTGAAGATGCAGAAATATCATGTAAATTTAAATGCCAATTTGCAGGGCACTGTATACTGCATATCTGTATCTAGTCCTTAAAACAACAGTGCTTGACCGAGACACTGCTGGCATTTCAAATGTCGCAAAGATAGGCTTTGTTTGATTGCCAGAACTCATTATTTCCTGCTAAATCTGCTAAAATAGGTTTTCCAATTAAGCAGTTTGGAATAATTACACAACCCTTATACATGATGTAAGTACCATTAACAAAATAAATAATCTTTCCAAACAATTGTATGTATGTATGTATGTATGTATGTATGTATGTATGTATGTGTTGCACAGATCCTATTTCATATGCTTTGTACGACAGTCTTCCTTAGAACCAGGGGTGGGCTACTGCGGGTTTGCAGGGATTTGGGACAACCCCTAGCTAAGATTCTGTGCAGTTTGGAAAACCTCCAAATCCTACTCCTGGCTGGTACTGCCCACCCCACCCCTCCCAGGAGTCCCCACGTGGCCCACTTTGGATGGAGGTAAGTGCAGGGCATGCATAGAGGTTCGGGGAGGGCAAAAAACAGGTCTCCTGGAAGTTCAGGAAGGCTGGAAATGGGCCTGTTTTTGGCTTCCCAAGAAGCCAGTGGGCAATCATTATATAGTTTAGTCACAAGGGAACACTGGACCTAATTTATTCTGTTTTTGTTTAACATAGATAACAAACATCTTTTTTTCTAGTGAATTGCCCTAAGTCTTCTATTACTATTAACGGTAAATTTTTTTCTGCTGGGTGTCCTTGGAATAATAATGTTATTTTATATGCTCTAAGATTCTTTAAAGCTGGAATTTCTATTGTTAAATTAAGAAATTATAAAGGTATTTCTGCAATTAGTACACTGTGACAAGGCAATTATTGCACATTACAAATGGTGAGAATGGTGGGATTTTTTATGTTCTCTCTGTGGCAATTATTTTTGAAAGAAGGCCTTGATAATCAGGAAAATATGTGACCAGGATGTCTGAGGTGCCCTTCAGTGAGGTTAGTCCATTCTTGTTAGAAGAAGGTAAGCATAAAACTTAGAAGAAATTTTTTAAATTTTTTTTTGCTTAGATTGAAGTCAGAATTTATTACTCAGGAATCATGATACTCTTAGTGTCACTTCTCAACTGATCACTTTTACCCATCAGCTATCTCACAAATAAGAAAATTATTATTATGGTTCAAAACAGTTTTGCAGTCCAATCAGACAATGGAAAACAAGAATATCAAGTCATTAAAGAAAAAAAAAACATGTTTGGAACACATTAGTCATAACATATTCACAGGTGCTATAGATTGAACCACCTGTTCCTTAGTTTGTTGTGCGATATATACACAAAGATGAAATTTGATGAAGCTTAATAGTATGGGTGACCAGGGCATCTATGTTTCTCTGAGGGTTACTTGAACTCAAGAATAGATGCCAGGTTAACAAGGAAATGCATGATCTATTTGCCACTCAGAAATGAGTCAAGGATCCCATCCAGCATATGAAGAGACTCTGCTGTAAATCAGTGGCGAACCGTGAGCACTACAGCTGGGCTTTCACCTCAGCCCTCACTCTGAAACGCAGAGCTGGGGAAGTTTTCTCTGTATGAGGCAAACTTCTTGGGGTCCAGAAGGGCAAGGAACATCAGTTTTTAATGATCCTTGAACCTCTTCCTCAGCTGAGTGAGAATGTTGTCCAGGATTTCACTGTGCAGCTGCTGGTAGGACTTCACGAAGGCCTATGATCTTTTGTTTTTGTCCCGCCCACTTAAAATCAATCCGTGATTGGTCAGTTTTCCCATCACTCTCCAAACCAAAACACATAGCTTGGCCTTCCCCTGGATTCATGAAGTCCTAACCAATTAATGATAGAGACGGACGATTCTGATTGGATAATATGTTTCAGGACAGTCACCCTTTCATTGCTGATGTGAACTTGACAGTAAACTTAACTTTAGAACATAGATTAGAGAAAATGTATTAAATGTATTGTATTAAATTAAATTAGATAGATTATATATAATAATTTAATACTTATATTTTTTGGTCCAGATTTTTTTAAGGCCTTCTCTGAAGGCGTAGAAGGCCCTGAAGGTTCCCCTCTGCTGTAAATTGTATCAATCTTGCATTGTGCATCTTTTATACCTGGCCCTATTTAGAATGTTTCAGAAACTAAAACTGAAGTAGGAAGGCTGAGTAAGATTTCTTGTGCTGCAATTGAATTGAAACAAGAATAAGTGACTTTTTTTTGGGGGGGGGGATAAGTAGAAAGCTGGTGTTTCTAAATTAATAGCTCAGGAAACAAACTAAGTTACTGTGGAAGTGAGTGATGATAGCAAGCAATATCCTAATCTCCAAATTGATCTGGCTGCTACCTCCAAATGTTATCCCTGAATCCACACTGTAGTTAAATCCACTTGTTCTTCTTATACTGTACATCTTGGCAATAAAACTCAGGCAATAATTTTTGTATGTGAAATGATTTATAGAGTTTTCAAATAATCTTACCATAATTTTCTTAGAATTTATATAACAGCGTTAGGGGGGGTGCTTAGTAGAGAAACCATTATTTCTCCATTGTGTTGCAAGAAAAATATTGAAGGGTAAAACTAAAGATTTATTATGGGATGCACATTTGTACTCTTGACAGAATTATGGATACAGTAAGAAAATATAAGGAACAGCCTGAGATATGTCAATATAGAACTCAAATGAATACAAAAATAAGAATAATAACTAACAAAAATAATCAAACCAGACACAGATAATTATTTATATGTTAAATTAATCTATCACCAGTATAGGAGAATAAACTCCTAGTTTTAAATCCAAATTAGGTTGAAATCCATTTATGGATAAATAAGAAAAAAAATATAAGCCTATCTTTCCATGCTTTTTGTTGCTGTTGACATGTTGTAACTTTGATGCCAGAAGCAAAAATATTCTGGGAGATTTAAATTTAGAAGTTTTCCATCTCAGCCAGAGCTGTTAAAAAAAAATGGCAGTGAGTTTATAATCAGAATGAAAAAAAGAGCAAAACAAAACAGCATTGTGAAGAAATTGTTGCACTGTGCACCTTGGTATATTGGGCTTGGGAGAGGTTTACTGACTGATATTTTGGGTTGTGTGTTATGCTGGCTAAAAAAACCGTGTTTTCTTATTTGCTGAAGATTTGACACGAAGGAGAGAGCCTTACAATTCATCAAGTGACCAGCCAGTGAAAAAAGCAATTCAACCCTAACTGTTAGGAATGTAAGTCACCTAACATTTGGGTTGGAAAATATATAAACCAGGATAGACATTTTAATACTGTCTCTTTAAGGGAATGCTA
Source organism: Laticauda colubrina (assembly GCA_015471245.1). Lineage (NCBI taxonomy): Eukaryota > Metazoa > Chordata > Lepidosauria > Squamata > Elapidae > Laticauda > Laticauda colubrina. Next base: position 65,283,228 of record BLBF01000004.1, on the reverse strand, counting down.
AAATTTTAATTGGGTGTGGTTCCTCAAACGGCCATGGAGCCAGAAACCTGGGTTGTTCTGTTCTGTTGTTGCTCTGAGTGTTGCCATTCCTGCATTTCCCTATTGACTGTTGCTGATCATAGTTATTCTTGAACTTGATGTAAGTCTGTTGCTGAACTGTTTGTGATACTGGGACTTTGTTATTGGATTATCCCTGGACTGAAAACTGACTGTTGTAACCGTGTATGACTTGGACTGTGTTTGGACTTTGCTTAAACATTTATTGGAAGTAAAAACCTACATTTTACCATACAGTATATCTGTGTGCTGGTTGTGTGTTATTCTTCACCACTCTCACTATGTCTCCCTGTGTGTGCTCATTCTCTTAACGGGGAATTACCTCAACACTGCATATGGGCCCAGGCCATACCAGACTCAGATAACTGAGAGTTAGTGTGAATACACAGTACTGTATACAGACAGCTGTTTACTGTTTAATTGTTACTGTCCTGGTAAAGATGGCACAAGACCCGTCAACAAGTCTATCACTGATAGACTTGGATGGAACTAACTATGTTTCCTGGTCTATGAAGTGCAGTCTACTTCTGCATAGAAAAGGGTCATGGAATGCAGTTAAGAATTCACCGGATATAAATGCTTGGGATCCAGATGATAAGGACGATGCCAAGAAGTTAGCTGACTTTAAATGGAACAACAAACGAGCTCTTTGTATAATTGGACTAACACTGAGTGACCAGCAGCTAGTCCATATTCATGGAGAAGAGTCTGCTGCTAGGTGTTGGGAGAATTTGAAGAGGATTTATATTCATGACAGTGTAGGTGCATACATACATCTTACACGTAAACTGTTTAGAACACGTCTTCTGAAAGGTGGATCTATGTTAGCTCATTTGAACTTCATGAAAAGAACTTTTCAAGTGCTACATGAAAAGGAACTGATATTTTCAGAGCTGCATCAAGTTTACATCATTCTTTCCTCATTGGATGAAAGTTATAATTATTATGTATGTTCACTGGAAATTCTGCCCAGACATAAACTGACATTGACTGACATAACCGGAAGACTGTTAGAAGAGGCAAGAAGACAGCTGGATCGGGACCAACTGAGAAAGGAACAACCTCAAGAAGAGGATTTGTGTTCAACTGCCTGTACTGTTAGGAAATATTTTTCTTGTGGGGTTATGGGACATATAGCTAGATTCTGTAAGAAAGGAAAATGACAGAATACTGGTAATCACCAGAAGGCTAAGAAGAATGTTAATTTAGCTATGTGTAGCAATTCAACTGTAAACCATGATTTGTGAGTTGTTGATAGTGGAGCATCACAGTGCATAGAGAAATAGAGAGAGGTTTGTAGAAATAGAAAGAGGTTTGTAACAATGTCCACGAGTAAGCAACATGTATCATTGGCAAATGGATGGAAGATGAAAGCATCTGGTGAAGGTACTGCATGTTGTTCATGTATAAATGAGCATTTAACTATGTCTTATGCACCTAAATTGAAATTTAATTTGTTATCAGTAAGGGCTTTAGTTAATCTTGGTTATGTAGTAACCTTTAGGGGAGATAACTGTATAATAGAGAAAGAGGGTAAAAGTGTTACTGCTACTTTAGTGAATGATTTATATGTGATACATGATGACCAGTTGTAGATCGCTAACTTGGTTTATAACAATGTTAAGCCACATGATGAATGTATACATTTACTGCATAGATGTCTGGGGCACATTAATTTCAAAATGCTGCAACAAACTGTTAAATTGTCAGAGGGAGTAAAATTAAAACTCTGTAGTAAGTACTTAAACTGTAGCCAAGAGAAAAGCAAGGTTATTCCAGCAAACAGACTGAATGGGCTTAAGACCAAAGAACCTTTAGAGGTTGTGTATGCTGCATAATTGGTCCTAAGAAACCCAGTTTGGGAGGTGCCGGTTATATTTTGAGTATAATGGATCATTACTCACAGTATGGTTTCTGCTATCTCATGAAAAACAAAACAGAAACATTCCAACATTTCTTTAACTGGCTAAGATTTGCTGACAGAAAAATGAGGAGTAGAATAATGACTTTAGTTACTGATAATGGGACTGAGTTTGTAAACAATAGATTCCAAACAATGCTGAAATTGGCTGGTGTCGAGCATAAATGTTCTGCACCCTACAGACCACAACATAACTCAGAATGAAGAGGGCAAATGTTACAAGCCATGGCTTGCACCATGTTATCTGATTCAGGTTTGCCTGAAACACTGTGGGGTGAGGCCATAATGTGTAGAAACCATGTGTTGAACAATGTAGTGAACAGAACAACTGGTGAATTGCCATTCACCCGTTGGCATGGCAGAAAACCAAATTTAAGTTATCTACACACATTTGGAGCTCCAGCATGGGTGCATATTCCCTCACAAGTAAGACTGAAAGGGCAACATAGAGCTAAGGAATTATTTTTTGTAGATTACAAGGCCAACCATAGATCATTTAGATTCTGGGATCCAGGCACAGCTCATGTTTATTGTAGCGGTAGTGCAAATTTTCTTGAACATGTTGGGTGAGATAAACTGGAACAGAAATCCAACAGTGATATTATTATTGACACCCAAATAGTCCCTAAAGATGAATTAAGTAAATCATGAATAGACATTAAAGAGGAAGAACAGGCACAGGAGGAAGTAGGAGAACAGGCACAGGAAGAGGTAGAAGAACAGGAGCAGGTGCAACAGGTGAGTCCACCAGGAAGCCCTATATTACCAAGATGTTCAACCTGTGTAACATGACCACCTGATAGATATCAGGCTAGTGCTGTATGCCAAGTGAATACAGTTCCAAATAACTATAATGAACTGAAACTGTATCCTGCTAAGGATCAGTCTGCTTGGCAGGAAGCAATGGATAAGGAACTGGAATCATTAAAAAAGTTGGAGGTATATGAAAATGTTAAGTTACCATCTGGTAAATATGCCACAGGATGTAAATGTTTTAATAAACTTAAGACTAGTGTAGATGGGACTGTTACCCATAAAGCCAGGTTCGTAGCACAAGGGTTCAATCAGACAGCAAATGACTATGATGAGGTGTTTGCGCCTAGTCTGAAGGCTATTACATTACGGGCAGTATTAGTGTGGGCAACTAAGAAGAAATACATTGTAAATCATTTGGATGTAGAGACAGCATATCTGCATGCACCGTTGCAACATGCTATTTATTTAAAGAAACCTTGAGGTATTAAAAATAATAATACAACTGATTTCTGGAGGTTGAAAAAGAGTCTTTATGGCTTGAAGCAATCAGGATATGAGTGGAACCAATGTATAGTTAAGGAATTAAATAAGATAAATTTTGTAGCTGGCATGGCTGATCCATGTTTGTTTAAAAAGAAAAGTAATGGTGTAGTGTCATTGTTGCTATTGTTTACTGATGACATAGAATTAATCACCAAAACTGAACAAGAAGCTACTAAAATAATATCACTGTTAGAGAAGAAATTTAATATGAAACATTAAGGAGAAATAAAACAATTTCTTGGTTTAAAGAAAGAACTAGGGGAGGATACAAAATCTCACAGGCAGATAAAATTAACAAATTAATAAAGAATTTTAAAATGGAACTTTGTAAGCCAGCTAAGACACCAATGAGCCAGGAGTTTAGTCACAGCGATTTACAAAGTCCTGTTTTTGATAAGAACATTTATCAGTCCTTGATTGGTAGTTTATCTTATCTCAGTAATTGGTCAAGGTCAGAAATAGCATACAGTATTAACCAATTAGTGAGGTTTAATGCTAAGCCAACTGAAAGGCACTGGCTAGCTGCTAAGCATATGTTAAGATATCTGAAACAAACAATGAATTATGCATTATATTTGGAGCCTTAGGATAAACTAAGTTTAACTGCGTATGCCGATGCAAGTTTCTCTACAGACATAAATACTTGTAAATCGACATCAGGTACTGTAGTATTGTTTGGAAAAGTGTTGATTGGAGGGAGGTCTATTTGACAGAAACATTTAAGTTTATCAACAATGGAAGCTGAATTCTGATGTTTGTCTTTATTATGTACAGATTTAGTTTGTTATAAGCAACTATTGATTGATATGGGAATTGATGTAACAGTTTCTATTGTTGTTTATGAAGACAACCAATCAGCAATACAGATGGCTTCAAATCTTGCTGTAAAGACAGGAACAAAACACACAGATTTAAGATATTTAAATGTAAGACAATGTGTGCAAAGTAAGATGATTAAACTGGAATACTGTATGTCAGAAAATAACATTGCAGATCATTTTACAAAAGCCCAAGGCTCTGTAAAGCATAAGGCTCATTGTGAGGATGATGGACTTAGAATGTATGGTTGTATATATTATCCTACCCAAAGGGGAGAATGTTAGGAATGTAAATCACCTAACATTTGGGTTGGAAAATATATAAACCAGGATAGACATTTTAATACTGTCTCTTTAAGGGAATGCTAAAATTGTAATTGGGTGTGGTTCCTCAAATGGCCATAAGATGAAGCCAGAAACCTGGGTTGTTCTGTTCTGTTGTTGCTCTGAGTGTTGCCGTTCCTGCATTTCCCTATTGACTGTTGCTGATCATAGTTATTCTTGGATTTGATGTAAGTCTGTTAATGAACTGTTTGCAATAATGGACTATCCCTGGATTGGATTATTGGATTATCCCTGGACTGAAAACTGACTTCTATAACTGTATATGACTTAGACTGTGTTTGGACTTTGCTTGAACGTTTATTGGAAGTAAAAACCTACATTTTACTATACAGTGTATCTGTGTGTTGGTTGTGTGTTATTCTTTACTACTCTCACTACATCTCCCTGTGTGTGCTCATTCTCCTAATGGGGAATTACCTCAACACTAACCAGGTCTCCTTAGAAAAAGACAGGCACAAGGAGATTTGTGACGAGAGATAGTAACAAGTAAAAAGAAAATAAACAGAACTAGGAAAAAATTTTGATGCAGTATAATGGAACATCTAAAACAGAGGAAGAATAGGTCAGCTCCAGACCCTGCAGAGAGAATAGAATCTCAGGGAGCAATGACAGGACTTCCAGGTTTCCCAGGCTATGTTCTTCTTACCAGAAGACTATGTTAAATATTAGTATGCATGCTTGAGTTGTTAGAAGAAAGGAAGATAAAAGGACCTGAGGGGAGGCTTTGTTCATTAAGATTTATCATGGAAGATAGCCTTTATTCAGCCATGGCTTTCTTTGTGCTGTTTATATTTCTGTATGGGAACCCAAATAAGAATTTTGTGCTAACTTATCAGAAGTTGAAATTGGAATTAATTTTGTGCATTGTTGGAAAATGTTTTCTTTGGAGGAAGAAAGACTATCAGGCTGGCCTCAGAGCAGGAGTCTTAAATGACAAGAGGACTCTAGTAAACGGATCTGAGAGAAGACTCAAATGGAGATATCTGCATCGCAGATTAGCATCTAAGATTGATCTAGATCTGGGGTGTCAAACTCGCATCGTCACGGCAATGTCACATGATGTATCTGGACTTTTTTCCCCTTTCCTAAACTGGGAGGACCTGGCCAGCACATGACGCATCTGGCCCATGGACCACAAGTTTGACACCCCTGATCTAGGTAATAATAATATTTTGGAATAATACTTTGGAGGAATAGGAGAATAATGTGTAAATATACTTACATTTAGAAATAGAGATTCAATTGATGAATATCAGTTCTGAGAGATAAATGTAACAGACAAAAAGTTTTATTTAAAATTTTGAAAACAGGAAAATGCACAGTATTACATCACAGAGGAATATATCACTACAACTAATGATCATAATTTTGTAAGGAATTTTAATTTTTGGCAATTTGGCTTGGGAGTAATTTGTTGCTCAGTTTAGTGATGTTAAAATATTCTTACCTTAACAAATGAAAGCTCTCTCTGTACTTTTAATAACAGTTGTATATGAAAAGTTACAAAGAAGCTATAATTAGGAATCCTCTATTATTTTGCAAGAGATTAAATGAGCAGGAGATATTGAATCCCCCAATACTTTTTCTTCAAAAAGACAAAAGCATCTCTTTGAATTTTAATTTGTTTACCATTTCTTATATATCAATTATTATATTAATCACTGTGCCTATGTTACATATTAAAAATCCCAAATGAGAGCATAGATAATTACCTGACAACCAGAGGCATTAAATGCATTTTAATGGTGTCCTTGAACTAACTAACAATTACAGAGATAATTAACATCAAGTTTACTGGCGAATTAACTATTAAAAATGAATTGTAACAGGAGCTTTATTTAAAAAAAGGAACTTGGAACTGTATCAGCAGACAGAATGTGCACTTGTACATTTGGACATGCTGTTGTAAGTGTGTTTGTGAGTATAAGAGGGGGAGAGAGAGAAAGAAAGAGAGAAAATGAGATTCAGATAAGCATGATAAAATTATGATAATGTCCTAGTAAAGAAAAGAATTATCAGATTACGAGTAGGCCTGCAGAGTCTGCACTAATTTCTGAAAAGAAAAAAGCACTAATTTCTGAAAAGAAATTTCAATCCTTTGTAATATTTCATTATCTTTAAACTAAATTTGAAAGTCCTTGAAAGGGAGCACCTTAAGTAGAAGAGTCTAGGAATGTGTTCCAAGCTGCTTGTATCTCACCTTCTGCTGCCTCCTAAAAGAGATGCAGTGTAAAGCAAATTCTTCATTTTGTACTTACAAGAAACATCCCTGTTGGTGGATTACACCCTCTGGCAAACAACAAGAATGGAGCATTTATTGCCTGTTAGCAGGAACAGCTAAATTAAGCAAGCTGAATCTAGCAACATGAGAACTTCCAACAAACTTGACTGTAAGATGGCAGAGCACATCAAAAGCTTCAGAATTGATCAGGTCACATTCTGCTAAAAATATATGTGCAGAAAAATGTTGTTTCTATATACATTACCCAGGTAATGTATATTTGTGCATGTTTATGGATACTATATACAAGGTGGGAAAATATAAATAGTGCTTGAAAATATAATTACATGAAAACAGTTATAACCACTGCACAATTGATGCAGCTGCAAGCATTGAAACATAAAAGGGTTTTTAATATGGTTCACTGCCATGCTTTCACTTTCCCTTTGCTGGAAGTTACATAGTAAAAAATCCCTTTTCTACCTGTCATTTTGTAAGCATGGACAAGTTGAAACCATCCAGGACATGTTTTTCCATTGCCTTGATTACACATTCACAGAATTGTTATCTGCACTGTCCAATTACACTGGTGCTAGAATGGACAGGCAGAAGCAGATATCATCATCCTGTATTAAGTCCACATTCACCTTAAAACTTTTTTTTATTCATGTCAGAATAAAATTATAGACATACAAAATTCAACACTGTGCGAATAAAACATATGTCATAGAAATATTGTGTAAAAAGTATGTAAAATTAAAACTAAATGACATTTTCCCATTTGTATCAGGTCACGTCAAAAGAATTATCTCTTACCAATATGAAGATATATTGAAGGCCCTTCAAAAATGATCTGAGACCACTTTTCTGCTCCACTTCCAGAGAATACTGTTCATATTAGATTGACTTGAGCATTCTGGTTGTATTGGAACCATATTCTTCAATTTGTTGCAGGCTAACTTCAGAAGTTCATTGGCTACTTTGAAGAGGAAGCCATTCACTGAGATGGTGCTTACCACAAGTCTAATAGCTTGTATGTTTCCCCTTACTAGCAGAACTAAAAGAACATAATGGACATAATGTTTACTTGGCACAAAGAAAGTTGCTGGTTTCAGTCCTGGAAGATTTCCTTTTAAATTAAGTTTTATTTTCCTGCATATCTATTCTTCTCAAGCTTTCATTTTTTAAAAAATGCTCAATGTTGAACCAGTCAGTAAGAATTAGCCAGGCCTATTATATTACTATTACATTATATCCAATGTTTTAATATTAGAATATATCAAAGCATGTTCAATCATTTCTTTGGTTTTAATTAATATTACATATTATCATCTTAAAGATAACATTTCTAGTATTACAGTTTTGAATTCCATAGTAACTTCATGATTTTTATGTTCTAAGTGACTGACTCACAATTTTACAGCTATTCTTGCATAATTTATAGGCCTGGGTCATTATTAAATTACAGCTGTTAATCCTCCATATATTTTAAGTCCATATGTTATCTTATGCTTGTCCAAGATTTAAATAAAGCTGTTACTTGGTTGCTAAAATTATATTACAATGAATGTAATAAAAACAGAGAAGTTCTAACTAAACAATTTTTACAGATCTAAGGTTGACATTTGAAAGAAGAAATTACTGACTTTATCAAATTGAATTGCTTACTGGACAAACACAGAACTAATTCCCTATCAGAGCGTGGAAAGTTCAAATGAGGCTTTGACTCATATATAGAGGTTTTATGTGAATAGTAATACTGAAGATTCCAGATGGCAAAAAAAATTAAACATGTTATTTACACATTATTTTTCCAACTTCATGTGGAATTTTTATTATTCTGAATCCAATTTGTTGCATTATATTTTGATTGTAAAGGCCATATTATAATGCTGTTTTTGAAGCATGGCTCTGATCTTTTACATGTTTTTGCACTCTCATCAAATGAAAGGAATGACAGGGAACATTTGTCTCGTGGTTTCAATTGCTAAATAGGATATGTACAGGAGATTACAGTGCATTATTTGAATACTGAATGGATTATTCCCAATTAAGGAAATTCTGGTATATTTTATATAAAGCTGTTTTACTCTGACTTCCTACCGATAAATATATCATCAATTTTTACTTTTATTCCTATTTTATTTTTAACATGTTTTATTTAAATTCTGGTCTGTTTCAATATTTTTTCCAAATTCAGTTCAATCATTTCTGATTCAATTCAATCGTTTCTTGGAAACCGCCTATATCAAGTTCCTGCAGTTTTCTTGGTTATGTTTTTCAGGGATGATTTGCCATTGCCTTCTTCCTAGGGCTGACAGAAAATTACTGGCCCAAGGTCACCCAGCTGGCTGTGTTCCCAAAGTGACACCAGAACTCATGAAGTCCCAGTTTCTATCCATATGCCTTAACTACTACATCTGTCATCCTGCTTGTTATATCAATTGTATCTTTAATATAAGAACTAGCTACTGATGATAAAGATGAAAAAGGTATAAGGAACTAACTTCGTGATGGAATGGCTACTTAGAAGTTAAGAGGTGAAACACATTTCTCAGAACTATTTTAAAAATGCTTTTCCTGGCAAACAGATTTCACTTAAATCATAGCTCTCAGGCATAACTGTCAGTGCTGATAAAGTAGCCAGTTTATTGATGCCATGAAAACCAACTCAAGCATTGACAAAGTAAGACTTTAAAACAAATCACTGCAGAAACAGAGACAATAACATTTCAGTGGCAGACTTATCAGTAAAAGGTTCATTTTTCAAACATTCTCAGACTGTCACTAGAAGGTCAACAAGGCAAAATTAAAAACATTTACATCTCATGATAATATTTCTTGATTCTGTACTATTTTCCTTGGTAGACACAATTAGATTCCATGGATCATAGCTCTTTTTTTTAATTGCATTATTATACCACCAATATTTAATTACACTCATCACCAAGTAGCACTTTAAGGGAACAAAGAGTCCTGGTAGATTAAAAGCTAATTTTATTATTTGAATGTTGGCATGAACCAATTTCCATTATACACTGAGATGAAATATAATTGGCAAAATTGACATTTTAGAAAATATCACTGATATAATTTATTACGATACTTGGAGATCCATTTGCGATGGTGGCAAATAGCTCAAGTGTAGGATGAGGGTGGAAGTTCATTCTCTGGGCTTGTGGGTTTGTTTCCTAATGTTTCATTACCAGACTAAGTAACATCTTCAGCTGAGTTTAGGAGATATCAGTGTCAGTGTTTCTCTGTTTACAAGGACTTTGTGTGGTCAGTAGGTCTTGTGATGGTGAGGTCACATCAGGTGAGGGTCACATTGGGTCAGGGTCTTGTGATGGGTCAAGTGTGAGTTGTATGATGTGAGGGTTTTGTGATGGGTCTTAGGTCACATCAGGGTCATTGGAAGGTGAGTGTTGGCTGGGAAGGGTTGCATGGGTTGGTTGAGAGTTGAAGCTGTCTCTGGTTGCCTGTGTGGTTGAATTGAGTTCTAAAGGGTTCATAGGCTGGTTGGGTTTGGTTGATGTGTGTGTTAATGGAATTGTTTTGGAGTGCCAGACTTCGATAAACCTATGAGCATGGTGGGTGGTAGCATAGCCAATGATTCTTGAATTACTCCAATCAAATTGGACACTATTTGGTGTCAGTGTAGGTAGAAATTAGGGATTTAGGATCATGGTGATTGACTGCTAGCTGGTGTTCATGGATATTGGTTTTCAACTGACATGATGGTTGTCCTGCATAGAGTCAGTTGCAATGATTACAGTTGATTTTGTAAATTACATTGTTTCTTTCATCCTTCTGTATCTTGTCTTTGGTTCTGGATAATTCCTGGAGTGAGGCTATGGGTTTGTAGGCTATTGTTATTCCTAGAGATTGAAGAATTCTGTCTGTCCCCTTTTGTCTATGGTAGGTTAGTTTTTGTGTGGTAGTTGACTGTGTGGTGCAGAATACAAAGTTTTTTGAATAAACATTGCTGAAAAAGATGTCATGCAGCCATTTCAGTTCTGTTTTTCTTAGTGCTGTGGGGCCACAGTGTGTCTTGTGATGGTGAGGTCACATCAGGTGAGGGTCACTTCAAATCAGGGACTTGTGGGGGATCCTATGATGTCAAGGGATGGGAGTCTTTTGTCTGTTTCTTCTTCACATGTGAATTTGATCCGGGGAATATATTATTGAGTACTATACATCGCCTACTCATTAAGCACTATAACCATAAGGACGACACTGCCACAGAATACTCCATGTCCACAGAAACTATCATGGAATTTCTGGATCTATCACTCAACACATAATTTAAGTTCAATGGGAAAATGTATAAGCTAAGCAAGTACAGTACAAAGTACTCCAATGGGACCACCAATATCAGGTCTAATAGCAGTAGCAATTATGCAATGACTCAAATCCATAACCTCACCCACTATCCAGCCAAAATTTTGGACCTACTATGTTGATGACATCTTCATCATCAGCAGCAGCAGCAGCAAATGTTCCCAAATTGAAGAAACACACCACCTACTCAATAACATATTTCCCAGGATCAAATTTACATATGATGAAGAAACAGACAAGACTCCCATTCCTTGACATTGACATAAGGTTAGACAATGGAGAACTAGAAACAAAAAGAAGCTGCATCTAGACCCTCTTCAAAACGGCCAGGACACACTGTGCCTTGTGTAATGGAGATTTGGGTAAAGGAAGTGGGATCATATGATCCAATGTTGTCCCTGTGGGATACTTTGTAATAGAGCAAGGCTGAAAGGTAATATGGCTATGATCCATAACAATATTTTTTGCTCACTAGAACAATAGGGAAATAACTTGTTCATATTGAATATGTGCATCTCAATTGCAAGGTAAAGTTTAGACTGGAAACTCAACTACCACTTTGCTGCTGGATGGAGTAGCCTCTGACTGAGGAGACAGTTCTTATTATAGATTTTATATGGAGTCATCTTGGTTTATAGATGTCGGGGGGATTTCAGTATTCACTTTGGACATGGTTGGTCTTAGGGGTTCATAGCAGCAATGATAAATATGGATCTGCTTCACCTGATCAGAAAGTCAACAGTTGATGCAAATCATATTTTTAGCTTGGCTAAGTTGCTTGGCTAGGTGAAGATTTTCAGAGGAAGAGGATAACTCAAGTTTTCCCACAGTCTTGAATCATCATCTGCTTAAGATTGGACTGGTAGGTACAAATCACCTTGTAGCATTTATGTATGTTAGGATGATCCACTCCAAAATGTCCATAGATGCAACTGCATGCCAAGATACTTTGTCATGATTTTGCCACTGTCCATGTTGATATTGCTAGGATGATCGACATAATTATTCTGTAGCCTTTCCAACCTACCTCAAAGATGGAGCATGGATAAACTGCGAGAGCCAAAGTAGTGTGGGTACATGGTCAAAGCAAAAGTGAAAGAAGACCTGAGCTGAGTCTAATAAGGCACAACACAAAGACCCTTTGAACAGTCTCTACATGTAGCAAACAAACTTTTTTTTTTCATTTATTACATCCACAAACCCATGTGCTGCTGAACTGTTTCAGATTGTGAAATGGTTTGTATTCCCACCTCCTTTCCTTCCTAGAATTCTATTACTGAGTCCCATGAGTCTTGTTGCAACACTTTCAGTTAATTCCTTTAGAAGAATGAGTTTGCCCTTGTGGTTCAGAAGAAATTGAAACAAGTGGCCATACTACTGATTATTATACTGTAATTTCTATAAGGAAGTATGGAATTTTTTACTTTATTTCTTCTGTGACAGTATTCAGACTGTACTCTATTAAGCATCTACATTTTGCTGTTTATTCTTTCTAATACTGGTATTAGCAATATCATGGCTAACATGTATGTTGCTGCAGTTAAAACAGGCCATCAAATATGCATGATTGTTATGCTTTCTATTTTTGTTTTTAATCAGGATCATTGATAGTAATAATCAAGACTGACCCTTCCAATAAGCTATCTGTGGATAAAAATCTGTCATTTAATAGCCAGATTAAATGCTGCTCTAAATGTAAAATCAACCAAACAAGTATCTAATCATTGCTTTCATATGGTAAGGGTAGGTCAGTTTCACTGTGTGAAATCCAAGGATATGGACAAGCTGCTCAGAGAAGCAATTTCTACCATTTTGCCTCTGGAACATTGCCCAGTTTAGCTTCTGGCTTCTAATGCCTAACTGGGAGGTGATGTTTCTCCCTAACTGGGAGAAATGTTTTAATTAGTATCAGAAATACTCAAAGAGGGAAAGATATTAATCTTTGATCACTGAAAGATTGGAAATTATAGGCCAGCTTTCAACTTTCTATGATTGAAAGAACGGTGACTTTTCTATTGTGGGCAATGGTAAAGGAAGTAGATTATCTTGCCTAGCTTCAGGGTGGGTTACCTAGTTCAGAATGAATGATGGATGATCTTTGTGAATTTTGTTTGGATACTGATAGAGGAAATGGAGTTCTGATGGATCTTCTTGGCCTCCCAGTGACTTTAACCATGGTGTCCTTATGAATTAGTCAATCAATTTAGAAATAAAAGGCAGTTTTGTATTGGTTCCATTACTGTCTCTCAGGTAGATTGTAGCTTTCACTTGGATGAAGTTGCTTCACAAAACCAAACCTCCATTCTATCTCTCATACTTTTTAATGCCTTTATTTTTATTGAGAAGATCATCAAGAAACTTGGAACCTATTGTTATCAGTAGGATGATATATTATTCTGGGACATCTTCAGGTTGGGCTGGAGGAATGATGATAAACTGAAACTGAATCTTGGCAAGACTGAGGTGCTCTTTGTGGTAGTTGATTGGATTCAACTACCATAGCACTGCCCTCAAAAATCCATAGCACTCCATAGCACTGCCCTCAAAAATCATCCAGAAGCTTCAGTTAGTCCAGAACGACACAGCACAGTAATTAAGGGAGTATCTCTTTAGGCCTTTGTAATACTCTGCAACACTGGCTTTTAATAGGTTTCAGGTGTGGTTCAGCATTCCAGAAGTCACCTTTAAAGTGCTACATGTCTAAGTTACCTGAGGGTCTACCTTCTCTGAGGAAGCTCTGTATGCCCCACCCACTTCCAAAGGGAAGGCATGCTTCAGATTCTTTTAAATATTTTCATCTTATGGAATTTAGAAAATATATACTTTTTTGTCTCTTCTCTCTGGAATGATCTCACCCCTCCCCAATATTTGACTCATACTTTTTAAGTTATCTCATGTTCGTATTTCTTATTTTCCATGTTCCCAGTATAATTTATCTTTGCAGCTATGGATTTTCTTTTCCTGCATGGCAACATCAGCAGCTAGATGTCTTGAAGGCTTTAAGTTCCTCAGCTTTTCCTCAGTAGTATGGTTAGTGCTATCAAAGCTGAGGGCCCATCATCCAACAGTTGCTCACCAATTTTACACTTCCTATCCATGTGGTATTCCTTGGTCAAATACAGTAGTTTACTCTTGTTTCTCCCACACAATATGAAATGATCTTCCATCTCCAGCTTCTTCCTATATTGCTGCTGACCAATATAGGTTCCTTGTTGTTTTAGTTGGGCGGCTGGGATGACATTCGTGCCTTAGATGACCCTGATGGGATTGTATACTCTTGGGGTATACTAGCCACATTCTTTACTCATTCCTCCCAAGAACCGTCCCTGGCCATGATGAGGCAGCATAGCAGGATTGAGGGATAGAAGGGAAAATATGAAACTGCTCCTATATATCATGAAAATAACCCTTTACCTCTTAATAGGAATGGTAAAAGATTATGGTATCTTTGATGTTCACATAACTGCACCCCGATATAAGCAGATGAAAATAAGACATGTTCTACTGGTATATGAATGCCAGGATTAGGGATAAATTGGATATTTATCCCTAATGTTCAAAATATTTATAGTACAAGCTGATTATATTAGATCAGGGCTGTCAAACTCACAGCCCATGGGCTGGATGCATCATGCTCTGGCCATTCCCATGCCTGGTTTAGCAAAGGGGGGGAAAGTCACAATACATCACGTGATGATGCCATGACAATGCGAGTTTGACACTCCTATATTAAATCAACACTACAATGTAGGATATTCTTTAATCACGAGCTTCTCATATTTATCTTACGTCAAAACAAAATTGGTTGGGATAAAAACAAAATCAATTCCACAATCTAAAGGCCGTGTCACACTGCCCAACGGATGCAAAGAGGACACAACGGAAGGGAAAAATGTTCCTTCCGTTGTATCCATGCTCAAAAGGGGCGAAAATTTGTATAATTGGAGCGGATGAAACGGACGCGGGGAGGACGCAGAGAGGATGCAAAGCGGATGTGGAACGGAAGCCCAGCGGATGCAGAATGGATGGCGCGTTCACAGGGCTTCAGGGGGGTCTCAGGAGAGCGGACACAGAACATAAAAAACGGATGCAGAACGGATGCACAGCGGATGAAGCGGATGCACAGCGGAAGCCTAGCGGATGCACAGCGGAAGCGGAACGGATGCCGCGCATTAATTGCGCATGCGGGGAGGGGTGCATTGCGCAAGCCCCCCGGATATAAAGGGAGCAGCTCGCACGTGGCCAGCATTCGAGGGAAGACCTGCTGCTGGACACTTCGAGTTCCTTGCCTGCCCTGCCTGCATGCCTGCCTCCAAGCCTGCCTTCAAGCCTGCCTCCCAGCCTGCCTCCCAGCCTGCCTCCCAGCCTCCTGGGCAGCCTCCTTGCCAGCCTGCCTTCCAGCCTGCGTTCCAGCCTTGCTGCCAGCCTGCCTTCCAGCCTCCTGGGCAGCCTCCTTGCCAGCCTGCCTTCCAGCCTCCCTGCCAGCATTGCTGCCAGCCTGCCTTCCAGCCTCCCTGCCAGCCAGTCTGCCTGCCAGCCTTGGTGCCTACTTTCCTGCCAGGCTTCCTGCCAGCCTTGGTGCCAGCCTTGGTGCCACGCTTCCTGCCAGCCTTGGTGCCTGCAAGCCTTCCTGCCAGCCTTCCTGCCAGCCAGCAACCCCACAACCATGGGGAAGAAGTGAAAGGCTCAGCAACCTGCCACCATCCCTGGCAAGAGGGACAGGGCCACCCTCCCGCCCCATGTCCGTGACTCTGCTTCTGCTGGGGCTTCTGCTGCTTGGGCTCGTTCTTCTCTTGCTGGAGCTTCTGCTGTGGCTGCTCCTGGCAGTGGTGCTTCTGCTGCATACTCTGCTGAAGCTGCTCCTGGCGGTGGTGCTTCTGCTGCTGTGCACTCTGCTGAAGCTGTTCCTGGTCCTGCTGGTCCTGCTCGTTCTGCTCGTGCTCCTGGTCTTGCTGGTCCTGCTCGTTCTGCTCATGCTCCTGGTCTTGCTGGTCCTGCTCATTCTGCTCGTGCTCCTGGTCTTGCTGGTCCTGCTGCTGGTGCTTACTCTGCTGCTGCTCATCCTGGTCTTGCTGCTGCTGCTGCTGATTCTGATTCTGATTCTGAATCTGCTGGTGATTCTGCTGCTGCTGCTGATGATGATGATAATGATGCTGATTATGATCCTGCTGGTGATGTTTCTGATGATGATGATTCTGCTGCTGCTGCTGCTTCTGCTGCTGTTGGTGTGGAGGAGCAGACCCTACAACCTCAAAGTCCCTCTGATGAGGGCCCATATGGCCCTGCCAGAGGGAGGAAGAGTCGTTCGCGTCAACGGGAGAGGAGGCAGTACTTTATTGAGGAGGCGCACGAGGATGAGGTGCTGGAGTGGCTGAGAGAGAATGAATATCTGTGGTGGAAGGGACACCGGCTGTACAGGGACACCAAGCGGAAGCAGGCTGCTTGGAGAGAGAGAGCGGAGAGTCTGGGCTACACTTCGGAGGTGCTACTCGGCTGGTGGAAACATATGCACACCTGGTACGGGAAGCTGCACCTCAAAAAATCTGGCCAGGCCGCCGTCATGGCCGGTTGCAGCTTCCTGGAGGGTGAGATCCGCCACCGAGCAGCACCAGGAGCCCATCTGTCTACCCTCACTCTCAGGCAGCCTGCTGCGACCCAGTCCTCTTCCGGCCGAGAGTCAGTCCCTGTCTCCAGGCAGGTTTTGGGGGACCGTGCCACGGCGGAGAACCCCCAGGCAGGTGTTGAAAGCTTGGTGGAGAGCGATGAGGACTCCCTGGTGCGGTGGGAGAAAAGTAACATCGAGTCCACCGCTGCCGAAGTCCCATCCACCCACACCGCCACCTCCAGAGGAAGGCAGAGAGCCAGACCGCAGGAGGGTGAGAGCCTCCTGTCCTGGTGGAGATCAGGGACACCATCCGCACCAGCATAGGTCTCCTCTCTCAGCTAGTCCCCATCGACTCCTCCTGCTCCAACCGCAAGCCCTTCCTCAATTATTTAAACCAGACCCTGAAGGAGATGCCGGATCCCCAGTACCAGCTGGGGAAGGAGAGGATCTGCACGCTGCTTAACAACCCTCCAGACCCAGAGGCACCTGATACCAACCAGTCCAGGTCTGCTCCTCCACCCCAGGTGATGTCCCTCCCATACCAAGGCTTCCAACAGCCCCTCACCTACCAGGGCTACAGCTACCCGGAGGTCCAGCAGCACAGGCAGCAGCCCTTCCCAGGCCAGGTGCAGAGTCATCGGGCAGCACCATTGCCACCGGTTCCACTGATGCCACCGATGCCACCCACGCCAATGATGCCACCAACGACATCGATGCCAGCCACGCCACAGATGCCACCCACGCCACTCCTCACCTCGCTGCACAGCAGGCAGTCCCACTACACTACTCCTTCCTCCATCCCACAGCCAAGCCCGGCCTCAGTACATCTGTCCTTGGTACTGGGGCTGACACCCCATGGCATGGAGGAAGGACCTCTCAGCATCGCGGGGATGAGCCAGCTGTCGGACACCTTTCTGAACACACGGTCCCCTGTTGTCCTCTCGGGGCCAGGCACTCCATCAGCACCTCAGACCAGCACAGCAGCAGCACCCACCTCCAGAGCACCTGCACCCAAAGAATTAGACTGGGCACACACCTCCGAGTGACCAAGCGGAGTACCAGAGACTGGCTGCCTGGATATTTTTGGACTTTATTTGGACACTTGACTTGGTTCATGTTTACTTTTCAGGTTGTTATTAACAAAGTTTATCTTTGTTTCACACGCTTGCTTCATTATTTTTTTTCTAAAAAGTCTGGGTGGAAACTTTTAGAAATGGTTTAGCCTTTGCATGCTTGTGGGATGGGTTAAGATAGCTGAGGGATGGGCAGGGATACCTTTGGGATGGGTTAAGATAGGTATGGGATGGGCAGGGATACCTTTGGGTTAAGATAGCTGTGGGATGGGCAGGGATACCTTTGGGATGGGTTAAGATAGCTGTGGGATGGGCAGGGATACCTTTGGGATGGGTTAAGATAGCTATGGGATGGGCAGGGATACCTTTGGGTTAAGATAGCTGTGGGATGGGCAGGGA
>BLBF01000004.1:65172996-65259482 GCA_015471245.1 Laticauda colubrina | reverse complement strand
CTGGTGCTGCTGGTGCTGCTGGTGCTGCTGGTGCTGCTGGTGCTGCTGGTGCTGCTGGTGCTGCTGGTCCTGCTTTTGCTGCCACTGTTGTTGTTGCTGGTGGTGGTGGTGGTGGTGTGGTCAGCCCCTAGAACCTCGAAGCAGCCCCTAGAACCTCGAAGCCCCTCTGATGAGGGCCCAGATGGCCCTGCCAGAGGGAGGAAGAGGGATACGCAAGAACGGGAGAGGAGGCAATACTCCATTGAAGAGGATGAGGTGAGGTGCTCGAATGGCTGAGGGAGAACGAGTATCTATGGCGGAAGGGACATAGGCTCTATCGAGACACAGGCTGCCTGGAGAGAGAAGATAGAGAGCCTGGGCTACACTTTGGAGGTGCTCCTCGGGTGGTGGAAGCACATGCACACCTGGTACGGGAAGCTGCTCCTCAAGAAATCTGGCCAGGCCGCAGTCAAGCTCACCGACTGGGAGACCTACGTGATAGCCAAGTACAGCTTCTTGGAGGGTGAGATCCACCACCGAGGAGCAGCCCCTCTGACAACCCTCTCTCTCAGGCAGCCCACAGAGAGCCAGTCCTCTTCTGGCCAAGAGTCAGCTCCTGTGTCCAGGCAGGTATCTGTGGAGCGCCCCACGACGGAGACCCCCCCGACAGCTGCACTCCCCATGGCGTAGCGCGTGGAGGACCCCCTGATGCAGTGGGAGCAAGGAGAGGGCACTTTTGCCAGAGACCAACCCGCATCCCCACCCAGCTCCACCTCACAGAAAGGCAGAGAGGCAGACTGGAAGGGCAGAGCCACACTGTCCTGCTGGAGATCAGGGACACCATCAAAAGCAGCATAGATCTTCTCTCTCAGCTGGTACACACCGACATACCATCCTCCAACTGCAAGCTCTTCCTCATCTATGTCAACCAGACCCTCATGGACATGTCCGAATCACAGTATCAGGTGATAAAGTACAGGATCACCAGTCTTCTGCACAACTCTCCAGGCCCAGCTGATCCTGCTCTGACCCAGTCCAGGTCTGCTCCTCCACTCCAGTTGATGTCACAGCCCTTCCAAGGCTTTCCACAGGCTTTCACCTACCAAGGCTATGGCTACCAGGAGTTCCAGCAGCTCAGGCAGCCCTTTCCAGTCCAGCCACAAGTTCATCGAACGCCACCGATGCCACCGATGCCACCGATGCCACTGATATCAGCCACGCCACAGATGCCAGCCACGCCACAATGCCACCCACGCCACAGATGCCCCCACGCCTCACCTCACTCACCTGCAGACCAGACATCCCCACTATACTCCTCCTTCCTCCACCCCACAGCCAAGCCCAGTCTCAGAACATCTGTCATCGGTCTTGGGACTGACACCTCATGTCATGGAGGAAGGGGCTCTCAACATCACGGGACTGAGCCAGCTCACTGAGAGCTTCCTGCACACACCATCCCCTGTTGTCCTCTGGGGGCGAGGCACCACAATGGCACTTCAGACCAGCACTCCAGCAGCAGCCACCTCCACAGCACCTGGACCCTTCACCCCTGAGACTATGGGCACACCTCAGAGTGACTGAGAAGAGTGCCAGAGACTGGGTTGCTACCTGTTGACTTTATCTTTGCTTGGGACAATTTTCTTGGGTCATTTTGCTTTTACAGTTTGTTATTAATAAAGTTTATCTTTGCTTCACACACTTGGTTCAGTTCTTTTTGTCAGTAAAGTCTTGGTGGAAACTTTTAGAAATGGTTTAAGCCTTTGCATGCTTGTGGGATGGGTAAGGATAGCAGTGGGATGGGCAGGGATACTTGTGGGATGGGCAGGGATACCTGTGGGATGGGTAATAGCTGTGGGATGGGTTAGGATAGTAGTGGGATGTGCAGGGATACCTTTGGAATGGGTAATAGCTGTGGGATGGGTTAAGATAGCAATGGGATGGGCAGGGATACCTGTGGGATGGTTAATAGCTGTGGGATAGATAAACCTCCAGTGTAAGCATAGTAGGACTCTATGGTCCACCCTCCCAGGTGCCACACCTATTGCCCTTTATTATCAATAACAATGTAATCATTGATCCACACATTTCAACATAAACACAACTCTTTATTAAATGCCCTGTTCATTGTAGGGCCACTCAACATACATGGCACAATCTTATCAGTGTGATGAGACAGGCTGAAGGAAGCATCCATTAATCATTTACCATCCTGTCTTGCCACTCCACTGCTCCAGCTGGGGAGTTGCACCAGTGTTTCAGGAGGTTGTGCTGCTTCTTCCCTTCATGTGCAGCTCTGTTCGGGCCTTGCACATCCTCAGTGTCTATCAGGTTTCGCCCTTGCCTCCATTCCCCAGGCTCCATGTCCCCATTGCCTTGCTGGAGGTCCACGAGCCTGTTCTGCAACACTGGGTAGTGGGTCCGCATGAGATTGTGCAGGATGCAGCAAACTTCCATGATGCTCCTCACGGTCTCTGGGCGATGCTGCATGGTGGTGAGAAGTACTTGGAACCTGTTGGCCAAGATGCCAAAGGCGTTCTCCACCACCCGCCTTGCCCTAGACAGCCTGTAGTTGAAAATCCTCTCTTCACGGGTGAGGCATCTGGAAGTGTAGGGCTTCATGAGGTAGGTTGTGAGGGAGAAGGCATCATCCCCCACGATGAAGTAGGGCACATCTTGTGTGTCATTGGGCAGGGGGTCTGGATCTGGGAAGCCCATGATGAGGTTGCGTTCCAGCCCCTCCTTGAGGTGACTGGCATTGTATACCTGGGCATCTGAAGCTGACCCGTTGGCTGAAGCATCGATGTACATGAACTTGTAGTTAGCATCGACCATGGCGAAGAGGATGATGCTGAAGAAGCCCTTGTAGTTGTGATAAGTGGACCCTGAGTTGGCTGGAGCTTTGCAGGCCACGTGCTTCCCATCTATGGCTCCAACGGTGTGGGGGAAGTTCCACTTCTGATACCACTGCTCTGCAACTTTCTTCCAGCCTTCTTCAGTGGAGGGGCACTGGAGGACCTCCTCCAGGTATTCTTCGATGATGGCCTGCACCACTTCTCTGACCACAATCCTGATGGTGTTGGATGGCACCCTCCAGGCGTACTGCATGCTCCTGTACGTGTTCCCGGAGACCAGGTGGCACAGAGTCATGGCCACCTTCAGTCCAGGGTCCAGGCTGGGCTGGAAGTTGGTGCTCTGCTTGGTCAACCTGGGTCTCAGCTGCTGCACAACTTCGTCAAACATGGCTGGTGGCATCCTCATGAAGTTCTGGAAAGCATGAGAGTCTTCGTTCCTCAGCTCCACCATCAGCTTGTTATACAGTCCGTACTCGGCTCTTCTCGTGATCCATCTGTGGACCCAGACACTTCTTGGACGCCTCCTTTTCTTTGCATAGAACAGGTGAAAGAGCCTGTAGAGGGCTTTGCACTGTTGTAGAACAATGGCGGCTACCAAAAGGAGTGTGTGACGATCCATGGTGGAGATGACTGGATGCTGTGGAAGAGCAAGAGCCAGATGAAGACTGAAGAGGTCTGCACCATAGGGCTGCTGGACTGAAAGTGAGATCCAGGTGATTTCTCCCCTTTTTTATAGGAAATATAGGTTTTCCACTAGGTGTCCTTTTGCTTCCTCTAGGCATCCTGCAGACATCCTAAATATCCAAGATACGTCCCCTATACGAACATTTTTTCCATTTTAATGCTTTGTATGCGAGCTGCATCCGCTTTCATCCTTTCTACGTCTGTGCTACTAACGCTGCATGTCCATTCCACGTCCATTTTGCTTCCTCCCTGTGTCTGTTTTCCTCTGGAGTGGATGCGAGTTGCGTGGATGCACAGCGGATGCCTAGCAGATATAGTGGATGTGTAACGGATGACTACGGACGTATAACGGATGTTCCCCATTTGCATAGTAGATGTAGAACGGACGCATTGGATACATTTTCCGCTCAAAAAGTTTTTTGCAGCTCAAAACTTTTTGAGCGGATGAAATGTCAGTAGACGGATGCTGGATGGATAGAGAGTATGAAAAACGGACGCAGTGAGTACAGAACGGATGCATCGTGTTAACCAACGGATGGCAAGTGTTTCTCTCCATTTTACATCTTCTTTCCATCCGTTGGTGCTGTGTGACAGGGGCTTTAATAGCAATAGTTTAAACATTATGACTGTCCAGAAACAGAATTGAAAACCAAACTGTGATTTGGAGCATGCATAGTTGTACTGTAGCAGGGGCTTAACAGCCTTAGTGCTTAAAACACCATGAAAGGCAGGGGAAATACTTTAGATTGTGCTGCATGCCAATTTAGACAGCTCACCATTCAAAATGATATGTATGACTATTTTGTAAATGTATTCTTGCACTAAAAAGCAAATATTGTTGTTCAGCAAATATTGTTGTTCTTTCATGAAGATGATATTTCACCTTGACAATTACTATTAGAGATCCCTTTTGCTCTTTATTTATTTTTTCAATAATAACAATTGCAATAGAATCCTTTTTCCAGCAACCAGAATACTTGCGAGTTGCATATTCCACTTTGAATAACATAATTTATGAGAAAATATTAAGTATATAACAAAAAACAAAAAAGTACCTATCCATTAGGCGGGATGCAGTGGCTCAGTGGCTGAGATGCTAAGCTTGTCGATCAGAAGGTTGGCAGTTCAATGATTAGAATCTCTAGCACCGCGTAACGGACTGAGCTCCCATTACTTGTCCCAGCTTCTGCCAACCTAGCAGTTCGAAAGCATGTAAAAAATGCAGGTAGAAAAATAGGGACCACTTTAATGGGAAGATAACAGTGCTCTGTGTGACTTTGGCATTTAGTCATGCTGGCCACATGACCATGGAGTCAACTTCAGGTTCTTTGGCTTAGAAATGGAGATGAGCACCACCCCCTAGAGCTGGAAATTACAAGCATGCATGTGCAGGGAATCCTTTAGACAATTAAACTATCCTTTAGACAATTAAACAATGAGAGGAAGATGGTGGAGATAGTAGATACACTTTAGATCTAGAGAACCCTGAAAGAAGTAGATTATCTAGATCTATTACAGTGGGGTGTCAGATTGGAGATCAGTATGGAAAAAAGTCTTGGCTATGTTGGTTAAAGTCCTGTAGAGCATCTGGGGTGAGAATGGTGTGTCTACCTTGATGCTTCAGGATCTTGTGGTGGCATATCGTACCTTCAACCTTTTGAGGCCAACTTCAGAGCCATTCTTTTGTGGTGTTTCTATACTCCTTTCTCTGTGACCAGTTTCAAAGTTGATTACAGGGAGAGGAAGTTATGCTTGTGACCCTCACTTGTGGGGTGCTCTGTGACTCAATTTTGTCTTTCTCTTCATTTTACACCTTCCAGTTTGAGATAAAGTATTATCAATGTGCTGATGTAATTCAATTATAAATATTGAACCTATATAAATCTTTAACCATTGTTAAAGTTCTGGCCCAGGGCTGGTAGTCTTGGCTGAACAGAAGCAGATTGAATTCTTACAAAACTGAGTGGCTTGGTTTGAGCCCCCCAGTTTTAGGGCAATTCCAGTCTTTACTAGGGTCAAATTTCCCATGTACAAGCTGTTTGCTCAATAGTTCTATAAATGATTCCTCTCAGTATAATTATGGAGCACAAAATGTCAATATCCTTACAGATATGGGCTATGAGAAGTCATGATTCTTGGGTAAATGCAGAACTGGTCAAAAGGGCCCAGCAGAGATTATACTACAAGAGACTTCTCAGAAAACAACAACTGCATGAAAAACTGCTGGTGACCTTCTACCACTGCATCATACAGAGTATCTGAACTTACTGCACCTCTGTATGGTTTGCCAATTGCAAAGGGGCAGATAGGACAGTACTCCAGAAGGTTAATGTCATTGCCCAGAAGATCATTGGCTGCCCTTTTCCCTTTTTTGAAGAGCTTTATAGCTCCTGCTGCTTTAAGAAAGTTCAAAACATTCTCAAAGATCCATCTCATCCTGGGCATCCTTTTTTTGAACTATTACCATCTGGCAGATGGTACAGGATAATAAAAACAAGGACCAATAGGCTGAAAAACAGCTTCTATCCCAGAGCAGTAACTCTATTGAATTCTACTATATAGTGCAGTTTTGATGCAGTGTTGGGGGGTTCAGTTCAATGTGTGGAGTGTGAAGGATGTGTGTTTGTATTTATTTTCATGGTAATAATGGACACTGAAGGACACTTAATTTTAACTTAATGGACACTTAATTTTGTTGTACGAGGTGCTAAACTAAACTAAACTAAACTAAACTAAACTAAACTAAACTAAACTAAACTAAACTAAACTAAACTAAACTAAACTAAACTAAACTTAAACTAAACTAAACTAAACTAAACTAAACCAAACCAAACCAAACCAAACCAAACCAAACCAAACCAAACCAAACCAAACCAAACCAAACTAAACTAAACTAAACAACTAAACTAAACAATCTCATTCATATTGGACAATCTCATTAATTCCCTTTTCCAACCTCTAGTTTTCAACTGTAGAGGTGTCACTAATTTTAAAAAACTACTGAATCCAACTCAATTTTTATTCTTGATACAGAATAAAATGCAGAATAAAATGCTTGTTTCTGCATACCTCTGCAGGCCTGCTTGTCCTTGTGAATATAAAAAGGGTCTGTTCTTGTGTGATAAACTATCATTCTCTCAAATCTTTCATACTCCAGGTGACTTGGTCGTAAAGGAGGTATTCTATCTTCCAGCACATTACATTTAAATTGTAAACTAAATTAAAGCCACAAGAATCCTTTGTTATTTGATGAGAAAACAATGTAGTTTGAGATTTAATACATATCCACATTTTTTATTAAACCCACAAGAGATGTGCAGCAAATTACTTCTAGCAGATCTTGATTTAAACCACAGTTCTCTATCATTTTCTAATTATTAGATGGTAAAGCCTATTTCTGTCGGATACTTGCAATATTGAAATATTTCATGAAAATGATTTTGTAGGCTATACATTTTTCAGTATCACTTGCACATACATGTTTGCATTTAATAAACAGATATGAGCAGTCTTTTTAAAAATATAGATATATGCATTTATCAAATGGGTAGCTTTAATCATGCAGGAAAAAAGAATTCTCACAAGTCAACAGATTACATGTTGTACAATAGAGATCTGTAGTTAATTTATATTGGCTGTATATAAAAGAAGCTTCCTCTCAAACTATAAACTTCTCATAAAAATATCCAATATTTAAATTATGTCATCTCCACATATTGCTGGACAGTTACTGCCAATTAGTATTGAGATACAGATCCTGAAGTTGAAACTCAAATACTTTGGCCACCTAATGAGAAGGAAGGACTCACTGGAGAAGAGTCTAATGCTGGGAAAGATTGAGGGCAATAGAAGAAGGGGACGACAGAGAATGAAGTGGCTGGATGGAGTCACTGAAGGAGTCCGTGTGAGCTTAAATTGACTCTGGGGGATGGTAAAGGACAGGAAGGCCTAGAGAAATATTGTCCATGAGGTTGTGATAGGTTGGACATGACTTTGTAACCTACAACAAGAAGTATTGAGAAGGTTAGGACAGATAAACTCAAACTAACTATAAGGCAACTGTCTATGTTTCTTTGAAAATTCAACTAGGATTTGTTATGAATTTTTGAAGATGTTCTCTTCCAGTTGAAATAACTGCAAATCTTTCTTATAATTCATTCTATTGCATTTCCGTGTAATCCTTATCTAGAAAATAAGACTAAGTTTAAAATAAGACTGGATTGCAACTTTACTTTTGTTACATGAAGCCCATGTCCCACTGCACCAACGAGGATGTAAAACAGACAAAAAAGCTTGCCATCCATTGGAAAACACGATGCATCCGTTGTGTACTCACTGCATATGTGATTCATACGCTCTATCTGTCAAACATCCGTCTGCTGCTATTTCATCCGCTCAAAAAGTTTTGACCTGCATAAAACTTTTTGAGCTGATGAACTTTCTACCGCGTACGATCTACATCCATGACACATACGGGCAACAAATGTTCTACGTCCGTTGTCATCCGTTACACATCTGCTGTATACTCTCGGCATCCTCTTGACATCCCCTCAACTCACATCCGCTGCAGCTGAAAGCGGAAAGAGGGAGGAAGCGAAAGGTACACGGAACATCTAAACAGCGTTAGTAGCACGGACATAGAAAGGATGAAAGCAGATGCAGCTTGGATATAAAGCATTAAAACGGACAAAACATTTGTATATGGGATGTATCTTGGATATTTAGGATGTCTGGAGGATGTCTAGAGTATGTGGAAGGACACCTAGCAGAAAACCAACATTTCCTATAAAAAGGGGGAGGAAATCAACTGGATCTCACTATCAGTCCAGCAGCCCTGGTGTGCAGACCTCTTTAGCCTTGCTCTTGCTCTTCCACACCATCCATTGATCTCCACCATGGATCATCACACACTTCTTATGGTAGCTGCCATCATTCAACACCAGAACCAAGCCCTCTTCAGACTGTTTCACCTTTTCTACGCAAGGAGAAGAAGGAGACGTCCAAGAACTGTCTGGATCTGAAGATGGATCGGGAGAAGAGTGGAGTTTGGACTCTTTGACAAGCTGATGGTGGAGCTGAGGAATGAAGACACTCGTGCATTCCAGCACTTCATGAGGATGCCACCAACCATGTTTGATGAAATTGTGGAGCGTCTGAGACCCAGGTTGACCAAGCAGAGCACCAACTTCCATCCCAGCCTGGACCCTGGACTGAAGGTGGCACTGACTCTGCACCACCTGGCCTCTGGAACCACATACAGAAACATGCAGTATGCCTGGAGGGTGCCACACAACACCATCAGCAAAGTGGACAGAGAAGTGCAGGCCATAATCGAAGAATACCTGGAGGAGCTCCTCCAGTGCCCCACCACTGAAGAAGGCTGGAGGAAACTTGCAGAACAGTGGTATCAGAGGTGGAACTTTCCCCACACCGTTGGAGCCATATATGGGAAGCACGTGGCCTGCAAAGCTCCACCCACCTCGGGGTCCTCTTATCACAACTACAAGGGCTTCTTCAGTATCATCCTCTTTGCCATGGTTGATGCTGACTACAAGTTCATCTACATCGATGCTTCAGGCAATGGCTCATCTTCAGATAGCCAGGTATACAATGCCAGTGATCTCAAGGATGGGCTGGAACTCAATCTCATCATGGGTTTTCCAGACCCAGACCACCTACCCAACGACACACAAGATGTGCCCTACTTCATCATGGGGGATGACGCATTCTCCCTCAGAACCTACCTCATGAAGCCCTACAGTTCCAGATACCTCACCCATGAAGAGAGGATCTTCAACTACAGGTTGTCCAGGGCAAGAGAGATGGTGGAGAACGCCTTTGGCATCCTGGCCAACAGGTTCCAGGTACTTCTCACCACCATGCAGCATCACCCAGGGACTGTGAGGAGCATCGTGGAAGCTTGCTGCATCCTGCACAATCTCATGCGCATCCGCTACCCAGTCTTGCAGAACAGGCATGTGGACCGTCAACAAGGCAATGGGGACATGGAGCCTGATGAATGGAGGCAAGGAAGAAACCTGATAGACACTGTGGATTTACCAGGCCCCAACAGAGCTTCATGTGAAGGGAAGAAGCAGCGCAACCTCCTGAAACACTGGTGCAACTCCCCAGCTGGAGCAGTGGAGTGGCAAGATAGGATGGTAGATGATTAATGGATGCTTCCTTCAGCCTGTCTCATCACACTGATAAGATTGTGCCATGTATGTTGAGTGGCCTTACAATGAATAGGGTATTAATAGTTTTGTTTATGTTGAAATGTGTTGATCAATGATTAAATTGTTATTGATAATAAAGGGCCATATGTGTGGCAGCTGGGAGGGTGGACCATACAGTCTCACTATGCTTGCACTGGAGGTTTATCTATCCCACAACTATCCTTACCCATCCCACAACTATCCTTACCCATCCCACAAGCATGCAAAGGCTTAACCCTTTTTTCAAAGTTTTCACCAACACTTTTTTTAGTAAATAAAATGAACCAAGTGTGTGAAGCAACGATAACCTTTATTAACAACTGTCTTAAGTAAACTGTATGACTTTATTAAAAAAGCAAAATGACCCAAGTAAAGTGTCTTTAAGCAAAGATAAGGTGAACAGGTAACAACTCAGTGTCTGGCACTATTCTCAGTCACTCCTGAATTCATCCTCCCCGCATGCGCAGTGACCACTTTGCATCCGCTATGCATCTGCTATGCATCTGCTACACATCTGCTACGCATCCGCTATGCATCCTATAGGTGTCCGTGATGCATCCACATCATCCGCTACACATCCGCTCCTTCCACTATGTGTCCGCTTTGCTATTCTCCCCCGGAAGCCCTGCGGATGTGTCATCCGCTTCCATCCGCTTCCATCCACTAGGCTTCCTACAAACATCTGCTTACCATCCTCGCTACGTACTACCCCCGTTCGTTCCTTTCCATTGTTGTCCGTTCTGTTTATGCAAATTTGGAGCACTTTTGAGAGCGGATAACAACGGATGGAGCCACCCCCAAAATTTTGCTCATCCGCTGTGTCCTTTTTGCATACATTT
This sequence comes from Laticauda colubrina, assembly GCA_015471245.1. NCBI lineage: Eukaryota > Metazoa > Chordata > Lepidosauria > Squamata > Elapidae > Laticauda > Laticauda colubrina. The sequence goes on along the minus strand of BLBF01000004.1, from coordinate 65,248,913 downwards.
TGCATCCGTCGGCCAGTGTGACCTAGCCTTAATTAGGAAATTCCATTTTCGTTTGAATAAATATCACAGGATACCTTTTTAAAAGGATTAAAAAGAAAAGGTATTGAACTATTATGAAATACCAGGTGGCAGCACTTAGTTGCTTTGGCTGATTTTACAAAAGCTGAGCAAAGGTGAACCTGAGTATGTCTTGAATGAATAGGAAAATATGAGGGATGAAGAAGAGACTAGGAAAGGGGGGGGGGAATTTCTGTCCTTTGTTCACATTCCTCACATTTCCTGTAGTGGAGAAGGACAATTCAAAGATGAAGCATCTTTCCATTTTTTGAATACTTTGAAGTGATCATGTACTTGCATTTTAAACCCTGTTTTATGAAAGGATGTGTTCCTTCTTGTATCCCATTTGGAGAGCAAAAGGAACACAGAACTGTAATCAAGTATTTTCAAGATCTACAAACATGAACCAAAATAGAAGGACATCACTGGATAAAAGGCAAGGCTGATAGTGTTTGCTCATTATATATTTTGCTGGACTGTATTCCTATGGCCAAGAAATAAGCCTCTACTATATTTCCATGTTGATGGAATCAATTGCAGAGAATTGCTGCAAAAAAATAAGTGGTTGTACAAGTTGTTATCTCCAATTCATTGTTGCTCTATCTTGTCTTGTTTCGTCCTTGTCTTTATATAGTAAATATTTTTAAAAGCATAATGAATAAAAGATTCTCTTGCTTAATAATAATGGGATGAATGAAGACTTAAGTACACTTAATGATTGAAATTCGTGGCACTTAAGACTATCATTAATAGTCTTTCACACTCAGTGCTGTGAAACTAATTTATTTGAATTTATTCAAATCTGTATTTAACTCATCATATATATACATGCTCAGAGAATGACCTTAGGTTGCAGGTGCCTTTGTTCACTATTTCCATCATGGATGAATATAACTGAATATGCTAAATAATTGTCTTGCCAACCATAAGGCTAAATAATAATTCTGGAAAATTACAGCATATTTTATGGCAGCAGGTCAGTTGCTATTTTAAACAGCATTATCCTGCAAACAATTACATCGTTAATTTATTGGATTAAATAAATGTATTGTGTTTTTCAATAAGCCTAAATGAAAAGATGCTGCTATTTTGTTGCTGTTCTTCATGAGCAATCATGTCAGTTTATATAAACGTCCTCTAGAGACAACATTGCCTTTGACCTTACATTTTGATAAACAGTTTGATTAACTATTGTCCTGAATATCATTTGACACTATAAGAAACACTTATTATCTCTTCACCCACCTAATTTCCATTATCCTTTATGCCATCTGATGCATAATAGAAAAGTAAATAAATACATCAAGCCATTTGTCTGCTAGCCTAGGTATTCTTCCCTTTCCATCCTTCCCTATTCTCATATTTCCCTCTTATTTGATTATGTTTCACTTTAATGCTTTAGTTTTAATGACTTTAGAAGAATCTTAACTGAAACATGAATAATCTAATTAAAGGGAAATTTTCCCTTTGCTTATATTCAATTTCATTGCTTGCAACATTTTTGATGATACATATGAAAGAAAGGGTCTTATAAATGGCACAGAAAGTGCAAGGGAATTGTATTTAAAAACACATCACTACTCTCCAAACTGATTAACACTTATTATCTTCCTTTCTTCTTGGCTATTGTTTCAAACAAGGTGATATGAAAGGAATTACATATTCACTGTTCAGTTTTCACAATTTGGTCAGAATGAAATGAAAACTACAGATAGGGTCCACATTTATATTAAATTCCAAACTGTTATATGATAGTGGGGGATGGGGATCTTAAGGTATAAATGAAAAATCATCCACAATGATTTGCATATTTTCATACATGACACAAACTCAATGTAGATTAATATCATGATCCAAACTAGGATTAGTTTAAAAGTGCTTCAGTCATTTATTTGTGAGGAGCTTTTCTGAATAAAAAATAGGTCAATCAAATTTCATATTAAATTCACTCTAAGCATTTACTATAAGTATTAATATCATTGAACGTTTGATTTTTCAGAAAATTCTTTAGATGGAAAATTTTTATGATGTCTCTTTTGATCATGTGTCCTTTATAATATTTTCAACATGAAAAGAACATTCTCCAGAGGTTGCTCTTCTAATAAACCCAGACTAAATTTGGGAAGTGTTTATGTTTATAATACAAGCGAGCAGGTATTCCAATACATGTTAGACAAATGCAAGCAACACTAATTTACAGCACTGAAATCTAGATTATTATTCAAGTATAAAGAAAGAAAATATATTTTAAAATGCTCTATTACTTTTGGGAACAACCTTCCCATCCTTTTAACTCAGGACAATCACTCTTTTGTTAATTTTCTTATATAATTGCAGCCATTTTTGTGCTTGGTAACATACATCTCCTTCCTATGTTTTGATGACAGAGCTAAGACCTCTGGTTGATTGGTTACAGATGTGTGGCCTATTTAAGGCAACCTGTTTAACTTTTGCACCTATTATGGGTGTTAAGCAGATTTTGTTTGAAGAGAGCAGAATATTTCTAGCGATTTAATAATAGGTAGTTTCATTTCAACGTACAATAGTTGGAAGATACTCTTGTTCCATGATTTAGTCAAAATGGGGTCTTGCACTATTGATTTGTTAGACCTTCTGGTGGAGATCAGTATGCCAGGCCACTGATAAGACCACACTTCCATAAAGGCCTGTTGTCCCCATTCTCTTCCTTGTTGTTTATTTTTTTTCACACATACAACAAACAATAAAGAAAAGGAGAACCCCTTAACTTCCCCTCTAATTCTGGGTAATGTTGCAGATTTGACTCAAGTGGTAGAAAAAGCAAGTAGAAACCAATGAGAACAGCAAAGAAGGGGGCTCATTCTGAGAGAATAGCCCATGAAAAACATCTTCTTCAAATGAGCATGCTTAGTTAAGATTTTTCTCAACAAGGCAAAAAGTAACCTGATATTTTTTTTGAGAGTGATTCTGCATGTTGTTATAGGTTTCATCCTGAGAAACTTCTGGCAAGATTCAGGCATCAAGTAACATATTACAACTATGGACAATGTGGAAGAATGAATACCAAAATACTGTAATCAGTGGACAGCCATAGTCAGGCATCTCGAACAAGATCTAATAGGCATTGGAAATCAAAAGTAAGTAAACCATTGCTGGATAAGCAAAAGTAGACTGGGAACATGATCCAGGAAACTGGGACCGATACAAGACTGCAGCAACTGGATCAAAGATACAGGCTTGGAAACACAGTTATGGAACTGGAATCTGTGAAGATAAGGTGGCATTTCTTTAGGAAAAAACCCTTAGGTCCTGCCTGAAATGTGATGTTCTCCAGATATACAGACTACAACCAATTAGCACAATTGCTATGATGGCAGTGAACTATGGAAGCCAAAGTACAACACATGTGGAGAGCATGGCAGAGGGCAGGTTCCTGCTGCTGGAGAGGACATTTGAGTAAATGATAACAACACATATTGGACTTAAAGCCCAAAGCTTTCCTTCAGGCCAATAATGATGTGAAAGATCCTCCTGCTGAAAGAGATAAAATGTTTTAATGCTGACTTGCTGCCTGCTTAGAATTACTTACAGATATTTGAAATTGGTATTAACAAGCCAGGGTTTTCAATAGCACTCAGAAAGCTGACAGCCTCTTTTTGTCATTTAAAATGGGTGTTCACTTGAGCAATGTAATAAAGTGAAACTCAAGCTAGCTTTAGAACTGACCTTGTCCTTGCCGTGATTTTAAATAAAGTTGTGAACAGCTTGAAATATGGTAACTACACAAAGAATAGGAGAGATGGATCAATGAAAAAGTAATACATTAAAAACATAATGTTTTAAAATTATTATTAATTTTGTAGGCCATCATTTTTGGGCTATTTCCCAGCAAAAGAAGAGTATGAAATCTTTCTCATGATAATGGCTATGTTTCATAATAACATTTTAAAAAAATTATTGGAAACAGCACCCCAGAGCATGACAATTTAGGCATATTTCTATTCAGAAGTCTAGAATTTGGTCTTTCAATATCCCATCCCTGATCCAGCATAATAAAAAGAAACTGAGGGGCACAGCTGACAAAGTATGCAAATGCCATTGGGTTGTTTGACTAAATCAGATGATCTTGGAGAGAGAATTACCTTAAGCAGACTTTTTTGAAGAGAGCAGAATATTTCTAGAGATTTACTGGCTGGGGCAGCTTTAATTTTACTGTTCCTATACATAATTTGCTTTTAAATTGCGGCTACAAGCATTTAAAGAAAAGTTCTGCCTAGCTTTTACGCTACTCCATTTTATTAATCATGCACTGCCCACAATTGCTTTTAATCAGACAAGAAAATATTATGTTTTTATTAAAAAGTCTTGTAGAGAGTATATACAGTAGAAAAAAAGGATTAAGGACTATTGAAGAATATCATTGTATCAGCAGAAGAGATCTAGACTTCAAAGGAAAACAGCAACACATAAATACATTGTCATTCTGCCATTCAATGACACAGAGAATTTCCATGGTTTTTATTACACACAGAATCCACTGGTTTGTACTACAATTATTTTCTTTCTTTGTTTAAGATAATATAGGTACAATGAAAATCAAGTTTGTACCCTCAGTAATTTTCCTGGATAAATTTTATATGTGTGATGATTTTTAAATAAAAATTACAAAGATCATCTTAGATAAACACTTTTGGCATAAATCTTCTCTTCCTTAGAGCTTTTCAAATATTAGATTTATAATTGGTTGTATCTACTCAAAGGTAAGAAGTGAGATCATTTCACAGCTATATGGTTATAGGACTGCAGCTTTTTTTTTTTTTTAATATTGCTTGAATGTATACCACCCAGAAAGAGATCTTGGGCCAAAGACAAGTTTTATGAATTTGTAAAAGAAATTAATTCAGGTATTGATTTTCAAACATAACAAAAGCTACATTGTGAGACTGGAGTTGAAATCAAGATCATATAGAAGATTTAATGGTCATATTCTTGGTACCATCAATAAATCATCTAACAGGTCCTGGAAGTGTGCCATATAGAAATAACAATAGCAATAGCACTGAGACTTATGCACTGATTTACAGGGCTTTACAGCCCTCTTTAAGCAGTTTACAGAGTCAGCCTATTGCCACCAACAAATCTGGGTCCTCATTTTACCGACCTAAGAAGGATGGAGGGCTGAGTCAACCTTGAGCTGGTGAGAACTGAACTACTGAACTGCAGTAGTGCATGCCTTCAGCACTGCATTCTAATCACTGTGACATTATGGCTCATAATGTACCTCATGAAACATGAACAGCCCCTATCCTATTGCTTTTCATAAATTTACAAATGCTTGACTCTTCCCCCAAGAATTGGTACCTAGATATCAGCATGGAAGCTCTAGTATGATTTAAGTGTCTCGTGGTTCTGTTTTTACTGAGATTCAGTGCAGTTTTAATTATTTTGTTGTTTTCATGAAATTCTCTATTTTATTTGTATAGTGAAATTCTCTATTTTAGCCTAGAGTTTCTTGGAAAGCCGGAGAGCCACATAAATCAGATAAATAAATATATCTCAATTTTACAGATGGAGCTGTGATTCAGTATATCTTATGCTTTTCATTTATACAACTTAAACTTAATATAAAGTTTTATGACAGGAGTGTTCAAGGTTTTTTGCCTGATGTATATATTGTATATATTGCAAAAAAACTCTTAACTGGTACATAACCAAACATAAAGCACTGATTTTTAAGAACATCCTCTTTCATTTCATCAGTGGATCCTCCAAGAGATTCCTGCTTCCTTTGATTGCTTTTGACCTGTCTGGGAAAGCAAACATATTTCCAAATAAAACATTGATATTCAGCCATCTTCCTTTCAAAAGTTGTTTAAAAGGTTTATGGGTTACTCAGAGCCCAGAGACCTTATTAGAAAGGAAGAACACGCTTAAAATTGATCTTCCCTTTACAGCTTCCTATTTTCTAATTAAGTGCTGGAAAATTAGGAAATTGTGCTTGCTGGAGGATGACCAGGATTGGGAGGGAGTTTGTGATATTCTCTAGTATGTGGAAACAATGGTAAGATGGGGATAACAAAAAAAAGGAATTTCAGAGACAGGGATAAGCCTTTCCTAATGGTGACATTCTGAGAAATGAGATGATTCACTTGCATTCCTACTCTGCCAATACAAGTTGTGTGCAAAAACACTAGGTCTCGCATTCACCTGCACTGAAACAAAACAAAATAAAAAAAGTCCTGGTGGGAATTCCATGTGCCTGATGATGGAACATGGGAAAGTTTAGGAGATCCACTTATTAAGTCAATGGTTATATTATTGGATCTGAAATAGTTCAATGACCAAAATCCATTTTGTAGATGAAACTCCAAATGTATTTCAACCTATTCAAAAATTACCAAAATTAAATTTACTACAGTTCAGTCTCAGAAAATTTTGTGCTGAATTGCACTTTAGAATTTATTTCAGTCGGGAAATGACCCAAAGAGTGATCTAAATGGAATTTGATGGACAATAGCACTATTTTCAAAGGATATCCCAAAGTAAACATCATAAAAATAAGTGAATGTTAAGATGCGTTTAAGGAAGAGGAAACCTTTTGTGTAAGATGGGGGTGGGGTGGTATGTGAATACAATTTGGCTTTGACTCTATTTTGAGCAATTGTATGTAAGCTTCATGTTCGATTAATTATTGAGGGAACCATATCTAATTTTTTGGCACGCGTAATAGTCAGTGATGGATCTTCCAGAACTGACCTTGAAACAAAGTGGAAAGCATTCAGTAAATGCTTAGAGGAAAAAGTAGAGTAGGACAAGGGATTAAAATTTAGAAAGAAAAGGTGCAAAAAGAACACTTAAAATGCCCTTAACAAAAGAGAAGATCCTTTCTGAAAGTCCACTAGTTATGATGGCTGTATATTGTCTCCATTGGTCCTGTAGGAACAAAATACTAAGTAGATAGGCTCTGCTTTGATCTATCATAGTTCTTTTATGAATAGTTCCACATAATGGAACACTTTTCTTAAGGAAGTAGCTGCCAGAACAGTTTTAATTGCAGTGAAATACATACACTGTCTCTTATTTATAGATGTACTTATAACACTGAGTTCTTTGAAAGATCTACCTGTTCACCCAATGTTCCTGCACCAATTCATGCAACCATAATGGCAGCAAAGTTACCTGCTAATAAATTTTACAAATAAGTAAACAAATAGCAGGCTGAGAACTGATAGCTTTGATTGTCAAGGTAGGGGAAAGAGGGAAGAGAAGATGCTCAATTTGACCTGAGATCAAGTGAGTTCCAGGTCATTTAAAAATTGTGAGCAAATAATCATATTTTTTTTTTAAGGCAAATAGTGTCTCTTATCTAGAAATTTAAAAATTCATAGCTTTTCAGAGTTGTCATTGTTGTCATTGGTAATTTTTTAGAAAGAAAATCCTAAAGTTTTGTTATTGATGATGCATTGATTTCTCATTGCTAACGGCCAGAGACTGTCTGACTTGGAATATACACTTTAAAAATATAAATGTAAATGCATTTTATTTCAATAAAACAAAAGATAAATTGAGGTCAATGCTACTGTTCTAGTGTAAAAGGGAGGGCAAAGGATGAAACTTCTGAAATATGTTAACATAAGAGTAAATAATCACATGTAAATAAAAGATGCCTTAAGTCATTGGGTCTATATATCCATGCAATTTGTTTGGCAGCATTATCTCCCTAGTATAGCATACAATCCTCAAATCTCTAAGAGCTATCCAATCGAAGAACCAGCAGGGATGAGGCTGCTTACTTTCCAAGAACAGGCAAAGTTGACTAAATGTTGCTACTTTCTGAATAAAGTAACACAGTGTTTCTCAACCTTGGCAGCTTTAAGATGGGTAGACTTCAACTCCCAGAATTCCTCAGCCAGCTTTGCAGCCATGGGCAGATTCTGTTTGCTTAGCCAGAAAACAAGATGAACTTTTTTTAAAATTAAAAATAATAGAAAAAATATTGCAGTGTTTGTTGTTGTTTCTAACAACTAACCTGTAAAATGTAAGAAAATAGGAGCAGTAATAAGAGTACATGCCCATGTAAATCTTTGGGGTAGTTTGAAATTGGATTAGAACTTGCCCATTTACATGATTTTACCAGTGTCAGAGAACTGAGTTGATTTATTCCTTGTCCTGCTGAAATGCATTTAAACTGCAGCACTGTGGTTTTTGTTTTTTTTTTTAAATTGCTTCAACTGTGCAGAACTTTTATGGCAATCCATTTTCCCTTTGGCAGGGAAATGGCCTTTGATCACCTTGTTGGCAAGAATTGTCCTTTCTCTAATTACAGTGCCTAAACTTTACCTTCCAAAGTTGGTGTCTGTAAAAGTAACAGAAGGAACTGCTTCTGAATGGGAACATCATCAGCTGGATACTTTTTTTTTCTTTCAGTTTGATGGATTTCCTACTTTTATGACTTCAAATAATTGCCATGGGCTGCTTGTCAGATGATCTGCAGCCAGAGAAACTGCATAAACCTTGTGTCAACATTTGCAAGAAGGTGGGTAGAGTGTTGCTATTGATGGCCCACCTCTGTATATTGCAAACACATGCAACAGGTAAAGATTAGTATAGCAATACCACTTAAACTTATATATCTCTTCACAGAGCTTTATAGCCCTCTCTAAGCAGTTTATAGAGTCAGCATATTGGCCCCAACAATCTGGATCCTCATTTTATCAACCTTGGAAGGATGGAAGGCTGAGTCAATCTTGAACCAGTGAGAATCAAACTGCCGAACTGCTGCAATTGGCAGTCAGCAGAACTAGCCTGCAGTACTGCATTCTAACCACTTTGCCACCATGACTTTATAAAACCTTAGTAAGACCATACATGGAATATTGCATCCAGTTTTGGTTCCCACTTTACAAGAAAAGATGTTGAGACTTTGGAAAAAGCACAGAGAAGAAAAATTAAGATAATTAAAGGCCTGGAAACTAAAACATGTGAAGAACTTTTGAAGGATTTGAGTTTGGTTAGTCTAGAAAAAAAGAAGGACTGGGGAGACATGATAACAGTATTCAAGTATTTGAGGGGCTGCCACAAAGAAGAGGGAATCAATTTATTTTCCAAAGCACCAGAAGGCAAAACAAGAAACAATAGATACAAATTGATCAAGGGGAGAAGCAACCTGGAATTAAGGAAAAACTTCCTAATAGTGAAGACAATTAACCAGTAGAATAGTTTTTTAAGAAAAAATGTGGACAGCCACCTATCTGAAATGGTATAGGGTCTCCTCCTGAGGAGGAGGTGCCTTTCAGCTCTATTCTGAATAAAAAAAGGGATGAGGTTTGATTATGTATTCTGATTGGCAGATGTTGTCCTTTGTGGATCTCTCCATCCACAGCTCTGCTTTTCAGCTATCTCTAGATTCCTTCCTGACTCACATTTATGTCCTGAGCCTTCCTTCTGTAGCATTTGGCCTTGTAATGTGATTAATTTCATCTTTATATTAATATTCTTACATTTTCAATTGCTGTGATGTCATTGGTAGATCTTAGAAAGAGAAACTTGAAGTTTTATTATGGATGATGCATGCATTTCTCATTGTCAACTGCCACAGGGTGGCTTGCTTGGAACATACACTTTAAAAATATAAACATAAATACATTTTATATGAAATAAAGTGTTTTTTTATTATTTGACCTAGACAGAGAGATGTAAATCTCTTTGAAGTCATTCCCAGTTTTTCCTAATTAAGGAAGCATACAATTACATTGATGTCCCATGAAATTTATTGCATTGTTTTGTTTATTTGTTTTTAATTATATTTTGCTAAGTAGCTTTTAAGCGGGGATTTTACCCCCCTTCCTTTAAATATAAATTATAAATAAATAAATAAATAGTATTGCAGTGTTGCAAGAAATTGTAAACAATTGAAAGCCAGATATAAAACTGCATAACCTAAGGAATGGCTACAGACTTTCTTTGAGGAGAGCACTATATGTCACAATGAATAAACCTTACATATCTAGTTGATCTTGCATATCGACTAAAGGCCCTGTCACACTGCCCAACGGATGCAAAACGGACGCAACGGACGAGAAAAATGTTCCATCCATTGTTATCCGCTCTCAGAAGGGGCAAAAATTTGCATAACCAGAGCGGATAACATGGATGTGGGGAGGACGCAGGGCGGATGGAAAGCGGATGCAGAACAGAAGGCCAGCAGATGGAAGTGGATGGGAGCAGATGGCACATCCACTAGGCTTCCAGGGGACCTCAGCAAAGCGGATGCGGAATGGATACAGCGGATGCAGAGCGGATGCACAGTGGATGAAGCGGATGAACAGCGGATGCACAGCGGAAGCCTAGCGGATGCCGAACATTAATTGCGCATGCGGGGAGGATGCATTGCGTCAGCCCCGCACATATAATGGCAGCAGCTTGGAAGCAGGTCGCCATTCAGAGGAAAGACCTGCTTCCAGACACATCGACTGCCTTGCCTGTCCTGCCTGCATGTCTGCCTGCAAGCCTTGCTGCCAGCCTCCCTGCCAGCCTTGCTGTCTGCCTGCCTGCCAGCCTTGCTGCCAGCCAGTCTGCCTGCCAGCTTTGGTGCCTGCCTGCCTGCCAGCCTTGGTTCATACCTGTCTGCCAGCCTTGGTGCCTGCCTGCCTGCCAGCCTTCCTGCCAGCCTTGGTGCCTGCCTCCCTGCCAGCCTTCCTGCCAGCCTTGGTTCCTGCCAGCCTCCCTGCCAACCAGCAACCCCACAACCATGCTGAAGCACAGCAAGCCTCAGCCATCTGCTGCCAGTCCTTGCAAGAGGGACAGGGCTACCATCCCGCCACCTGTCCCTCACTCTGGTAATAGTAATAGCTGTGGGATAGATAAACCTCCAGTGCAAGCATAGTGGGACTGTATGGTCCACCCTCCCAGCTGCCACACCTTTGGCCCTTTATTATCAACAACAATGTAAGCATTGATCCACACATTTGAACATAAACACAACTCTTTATTAAATGCCCTGTTCATTCCCTTCACGTGAGGCTCTGTTGGGGCTTTGCACATCCTCAGTGTCCATCAGGTTTCGCCCTTGCCTCCATTCCCCAGGCTCCCTGTCCCCATTGCCTTGTTGGAGGTCCACGAGCCTGTTTTGCAAGACTGGGTAGTGGGTGCGCATGAGATTGTGCAGGATGCAGCAAGCTTCCATGATCCTCCTCACGGTCTCTGGGCGATGCTGCATGGTGGTGAGAAGTACCTGGAACCTTTTGGCCAGGATGCCAAAGGCGTTCTCCACCACCCGCCTTGCCCTGGACAGCCTGTAGTTGAAGATCCTCTCTTCACGGGTGAGGCATCTGGAAGTGTAGGGCTTCATGAGGTAGGTTGTGAGCGAGAAGGCGTCATCCCCCACGATGAAGTAGGGCACATCTTGTGTGTCGTTGGGCAGGGGTTCTGGATCTGGGAAGCCAACGATGAGGTTGCCTTCCAGCTCCTCCTTGAGGTGACTGGCGTTGTATACCTGGGCATCTGAAGCTGACCCGTTGGCTGAAGCATCAATGTACATGAACTTGTAGTCAGCATCGACCATGGTGAAGAGGATGATGCTGAAGAAGCCCTTGTAATTGAAATAAGTGGACCCCAACTTGGGTGGAGCTTTGCAGGCCACGTGCTTACCATCTATGGCTCCAACGGTGGGGGGGGAAGTTCCACTTCTGATACCACTGCTCTGCAACTTTCTATCATCCTTCTTCAGTGGAGGGGCACTGGAGGAGCTCCTCCTTGTATTCTTCGATGGTGGCCTGCACCACTTCTCTGACCACAATGCTGATGGTGTTGGGTGGCACCCTCCAGCCATACTGCATGGTCCTGCAGGTGGTCCCTGAGGGCAGGTGGCGCAGAGTCAGTGCCACCTTGAGCCCAGGTTCCAGGCTGGGCTGGAAGTTGGTGTTTGCCCTGGTCAACCTGGGTGTCAGCCGCTGCACAACTTCGTCAAACATGGCTGGCGGCATCCTCATGAAGTTCTGGAATGCTCGAGTGTCTTCGTTCCTGAGCTCCACCATCAGCTTGCTGTACAGTCCGTCCTCTGCTCTTCTGGGGAACCATCTTCGTACCCAGACGCTTCTTGGCCGCCCCTTTTTCTTCCCATAATAGTGTTCACAGAGCCTGTAGATGGCTTCGCACTGTTGCAGAAGGATGGTGGCTGCCAAAAGGACTGTGTTATGATCCACGGTGGACATGACTGGATGCTGTGGAAGAGGAAGAGTCAGATGAAGGCTGCAGAGGTCTGCACAGCTAGGCTGCTGGTCTGAAAGTGAGATGCAGGTGAGTTGCTCCCCCTTTTTATAGGCAGTATACGTGTCCTTTTGCATCCTCTAGGCATCCTCTAGACATCCTTAATATCTGAGGTAGGTCCCCTCTGCGGACATTTTTTCCGTTTTACATGCTTTGTTTCCACTAGGCATCCGTTCTGCATCCGTTACGCTTCCTCCCTGCGTCCGAGCGGATGCGAGTTGTGCGGATGCGCAGCGGATGCCTAGCAGATATAGCAGATGCGTAATAGATGCGTAACGGATGCATAGCGGATGTGTAGCGGATGTGTAGCGGATGCAGAACGGACGAATTGGATACATTTTCCACGCAAAAGTTTTGAGCAGCTCAAAACTTTCTGAGTGGATGAAACGTCCATAAACGGATGCTGGACGGATAGAGAGGAAGCAAAATGGAGGCAGTGAGTACATCGCATTAACCAACGGATGGCAAGATTTTTTGTCCGTTTTACATCCTCTTTGCATCCGTTGGTGCAGTGTGACATGGGCTTAAGCCTCTGCCTACCTCACTACTAATAAATAATTTAAGTAAATAATAATTATATTATAGCCAATTGTCATTCTTCTCACATATTGACAGGCACTTCTGAAAATATATTCCCAACTGATTTCCTAAATCACCTATCCAGTAGGTTTTCGAATTCTCATCTGTGAACTGGGAAAGAGATAGCCTTCATCTTACTAACCGTTCATTTAACCACAGCTAAAGGTTAGGATGGCCTTGGAAAAAATGACTTACAACCTGTCCTTGCATCACTGTTGCCCTACCTTGCAGTCACAGTGATCTTAATTGAGGAACTTGGGAACCTATTTACATTTACAATCAGTTGCAGCATCCTTTGGTCACACATCTATTTGTGACTTTCCCAACTGGTTTCTAACATGCAGCACCAATTGAGGAAGCTGTATTCACTTAAGAACTGCAGGATTCATTTAATAACCACAGTAAAAATGGCTGCCAAGATCAGATCCAGTCACATGATGACTCACCTCATGACTGCATCAACGCAGGAAGAAATTCTGGTCCCAATTGTAGTCATAAGTCAAAGAGTACCTATACTCAGATAATGTTTCATTAGTTCGACTTGCATATTATATTTGATCTATCACTATCACTAAGAGTTAATATTTAAAGTTCTATGGAAATCAAGTTCTTTAAAAAGGGGCACCTTCTGTCCTTTGACACAAGGAGCCTGGCTGGAATAGAGTTTCTTGAGATTGTCTCACAAAATCCCCTTTGATCCTTAAATAATTATAGCCTATTTTCAGTAGAGACTAATGGATTTGCCAAAAAAAGTGGCTAAGATGCAGTTTTCTGAAACCCAAAGCAATAATAAAATGAAGCAAGACCATTTTCAACAGAAATCAGGCCTATATTGACAGTTGCTGAATGCAGTACAGCAATAATCCACATGTTTATTAACACAGTCAATCACTTGCTTCTTTAGGACCTAAAAGGCTGCCATTTGGTCATTCATACAGAGCAATCTTCTTCAATTAAAGGGGCATCTTAGGAGCTATAAATTCATAGATTCAATTCCCAATTGCTATAAAGCTATTTCCAAGCTTTTTCTTTGAAAGAAGCCACCAGGGACCTTAGTTTATAACATGAGCTCAATATTCCATCTTGTACGAAAATTCCCTACTATTTGAATCATTTGTACTCCCCCAGGAGAAAGGACAAGGAAAGCTGAACAAACAGTACACTGGTGATAATAGTGATTTATTCTTACAATATTTTGTTTGCTGCAGGGAATTTTCCCCCATACCCTTTTTTCCCCAGTGTCAGTCGGTGCTCCATTCAAAATCCAAGAAAGAAATACTTAGACTCTTTAAGTTAGAGAAAAGTTATCTTTTACTGAAAGTGAAGTGGTAGCAACCAAAGAATTCTGAATCTGAGAAATTAGGCGCGCAAATCACATGTACAAAGTTATGGAAGTGTTCCCACCCCCAATAGTTCAGATGAAACTTCCAATTAGAAATTGTGAATATGATCATGTGGGCATCTTCAGGTGATGATGAGGCCTCTGTCCGTTGGCCCTGGCATACTTTGATAATGGGTTGCAGTTGCGCAGAGAAAAGAAAGCTAAGTGAGAAATAGAAACCTAACTCTGATGTATGCTCCCCCGCTCATTTACACAACAGAAAAATGTAACACCTCCAGCACACTTCTCAGACTCATTCCCTCCTCCCCCCCCATTACTTATGACAGCCAAAAGATGCAAAGCAATAGTGGAAGATCTTGAAGGCTGACATTCAGCCTTCCTAGAAAAAGAAAACCGACAGTCCTAGAAAAGAGAAAGGAGAAAAATATAAAGACAATAATTAATCATTTAGACAATTACAAATGAATACACTCCTAGAGCTTATCAGGATATTTGGAATGAAATGCTTTGATCAACTTAGGGGCTTTAATATCATTTTTGTTAACTCATTTGGCTTGTGAAGAACGGAAATTTTTCTAGGCTACAAGATACTGGAGCCGACCCCTCCATTTGCGAGAGTCCAGAATTTCTTTAACTTCAAAATGTTGTTCACCCTCAATCAGTATTGGTATGGGAGGGTCAACCTTAAGGGTCTTAAATCAGAAGTATGTTCAGGTTTTAACAAACTAACATGGAAAACCGGGTGAATTTGTTGAAGAGTCTTTGGCAAGTTCAGCTGGACTGTTACAGGGTTTATAATCCGTTCAATCGTGAAAGGACCAACATATTTAGGACCAAGCTTCTTTGATTTTTGAGTGGTTTGCAGGTATCGGGTGGAGAGGAAAACTTTGTCGCCTACTTTATATATTTTCTGTGGAGATCTTTTCTTGTCTGCAAACTTCTTATGAGCTTGATGGGCCTCATCTAATACTTTATGTGTTACTGGCCAGTAAAGTTGGATTTGAGTTATCCATTCATCCAACGAATGGATGTTAGGCCTTTCACGAGGAAGTTCAGGTATGGGTACAAAATCTTGTCCCGAAGCTACTTTAAATGGAGTAAATCCAATACTACTATGTACGCAGTTGTTATATGACACTTCAGCAAATGGCAGTAGGTCGGACTAGTTATCTTGTTGATAATTTATATAACATCTAAGATACTGTTGTAACACTGCATTAGTCCTCTCACAGGCCCCATTGGTTTGGGGGTGATAGGCGGAGCTTAAGCCCTGGGCGGAGCCTATCAACTTCAGGAACTCTTTCCCAAAATTTGAGGTAAATTGGACCCCTCTGTCAGAGATTATGCGTTCCGGAATGCCATGTAACCTATAGATATGTGAAATAAACAGTTTAGCCAATGTCTTTGCAGATGGAACAGGGTATGCAATGTACTTGTTTGGAGAACAAATCGGTTACCGTCCAAATAACCGTGTTTCCACTACTTTCGGATAATTCTACTATAAAGTCCATAGAGATTTCCTTCCAGGGGGCTGTTGGCCTAGCTACATTTTGTAACAACCCTGCCGGCTTACCAGGAGGCCTCCTTG
Organism: Laticauda colubrina; assembly: GCA_015471245.1. Classification (NCBI taxonomy): domain Eukaryota; kingdom Metazoa; phylum Chordata; class Lepidosauria; order Squamata; family Elapidae; genus Laticauda; species Laticauda colubrina. Next base: position 65,233,101 of record BLBF01000004.1, on the reverse strand, counting down.
CTAAAGCACAAATTGGACAGCTAGCTACATAAGCTTCAATGTCCTTCTTTAAAGTAGGCCACCAGAATTGCTGCTTAACCAGATGCAGGGTTTTCACAAATCCAAAGTGACCAGCTGCTTTAGAATCATGAGCTTGTTGTAGTATTTGGCCCCTCAGCACCTGGGGCACATACCACTTGGTCCCCACCCAATCCAAACCATCTCTAGCCGTACAGTCATTCGAATGAGCCAGGCACCAATCATCAAGTTTTAGGGCATCTTTTAGTTCTGTGGTTAAGTCATTCGATAAATCCACTTCTCATTTCTTCTTTTGGGTTCTGGTGATCACTGGGGCAGCTAAATGTTTGGTTGAAACAATTGGGCTTATCTCTTCTTGGCGGATGCTATTATATTGGGGTAGTCTAGAGAGAGCATCTGCCATGAAGTTCTCCCCCCCTGGAATGTACTTCAGTGAGAAATTGAATCGCTTGAAGTACTGGACCCAGCGGACTTGTTTAGGGGACAGCTTCCAAGGCATTTTTAAAGCTTCCAAATTATTGTGATCCGTCCATACCTGAAACGGATGGTTTGCTCCTTCCACGAAATGCCTCCAAGTCAGTAAAGCCCAATGAACTGCGAAAGCTTCTTTTTCCCAAATGGCCCACCTTCTCTCGGTTTCAGATAGTTTACGGGAGGTATACGCACAAAGCTGTAAGGCCCCTTTCTCATTGATTTGAAGTAACACTGCTCCAATGGCCACATCACTTGCATCAGCTTGGATCACGAAGGGAGCCTCCATGTCCGGGTACTTGAGCACTGGTTCTGCAGCAAACAGTCATTTTAGCTTTTCAAAAGCTGCTTGGCACTCTATGGACCACTACAACGGCTTACTAGGCCTTGGCTTCACCTCTCCTTTAGTTTTTAAAAGATTTGTGATGGGCATTGCTATTTTAGCAAAAGATGGGATAAATTGCCAGTAAAAATTTGCAAATCCCAAGAAGCTCTGAAGTTGTTTTCTGATATGTGGGGGAGCCCATTCCAATACGGCACGCACCTTCTCTGGATCCCTTTCTATGCCCTCAGATGAAATGCAGATCCAGAGAAGGTGCATGCTGTATTGGAATATTTCTCAGATTCAAAGTAATGTCAGTCAGTGCTCCATTCAAAATCCAAGAAAGAAATACTTGGACTTTTTAAGTTAGAGAAAAGTTATCTTTTACTGAAAGTGAAGTGGTAGCAACCAAAGAATTCTGAATCTGAGAAATTAGGCGCGCAAATCACATGTACAAAGTTATGGAAGTGTTCCCACCCCCAATAGTTCAGATGAAACTTCCAATTAGAAATTGTGAATATGATCATGTGGGCATCTTCAGGTGATGATGAGGCCTCTGTCCGTTGACCTTGGCATACTTTGATAATGGGTTGCAGTTGTGCAGAGAAAAGAAAGCTAAGTGAGAAATAGAAACCTAACTCTGATGTATGCTCCCCCCTTCATTTACACAACAGAAAAATGTAACACCTCCAGCACACTTCTCAGACTCCTCTTCTCCTCCCCGCCTGTTTCTTATGACAGCCAAAAGATGCAAAGCAATAGTAGAAGATCTTGAAGGCTGACACCCAGTTTCATTTTAAATGTTGTGGGAAGTAGCATGAGAGACACAGAAAAAAAGACAACGGAGAAAAGAATAGTTATAGCAGATACTGAGATTCTGTAGAATAACCTACTAACTCTAGTAGTTCTGAAATATTGTTTGGGGTCTTCGTATTTAGGTAAGGGATTTGTCCTTCCCTGATAAAAGATGTGACTATAAGGGTTGATATGGTTGATCCAACATAGGATTTGTCATTTGTCGTGAGAATCAGAGGGTTTTTTTTTTTTTAAAAATTGTTTATACTATCATAAATACTTGTGACTGGACATGGTTCCTGTCTAGAAACCAAACAAATCTTGATCCCAAGTTTACTTCCAATCAGTATATTTCCCATGAATGTGAAAAAGAGAAACCAGGGCTGTAGGAAAGTATTAGACAAATATAATAAATAATAAAGTTTATTAAAATTTATTCTGGGTAAGATTTTAAATGACTGCCAAGTTTTTATTCCTGAAATAAAGATGTACATTTGCAGGTTTATAATCAAAGCCTTAATGTGTATCATTTAAGGAAATCCAGAACAATTCCTGGGACAAACCAAGCAATTTCCAGAGTACCCTTGTCAGTGTTATCGGCCACATTTTAGTTTCTCCTGCATCAAGAATGAACCAAGAGATGTGCGAAGTAATTCAGCCCTTATTTTGACTTCAGTGCAGATTTAAATCTCACACTTCGAAAATTTCACTGCATTATAACCATTATTCAATGTATACAAAGCCCAGGTGCAATTAAAACTCATGGAATATTGCTTATTTTTTATTTTGCAAGTATATTTCTCATGTACACATTCTACACATTTTAAAGGCATGACTGGGATTCCCATTCCCATCCCATTACTTCTCAATTAATCTCCATATTTAAAATTAAAGAAGAATGGAAGCAAAACATCAATCAGAAAATAAACTCATCTTTTATTGATACACATTGTAGGGCTACCATATTTGATGATGATAAGGTGTTTTGTAGCTCATATCTGGTATTCCTAACACACATACAATAGAGATGTCAGCTTTGGAAGCCATATTAGTACCAAACGTTTCCACACTGCCACATTCTTGAGCCTGGGAAAATGGGAGGAGAGGACTTTCTTGGAGCGTATGTGGTTAGACACAATAGCATTGTTCTTCTAAGTCGAGGTCATATGATTTCTGTCATAATATTTCTGCACCTAAGGAGTGGTTGAAGGACTTCTCAAGTTGGGATGGATGGTGATTGAGGCATGTGATTCAATGAGGGGTGCAAGGGTGGATTTGTAATATTTTACTTATTGAAGGGAATGCTGACAAGAGATTTGAACAACATTGCCAGTGGAATGATACCTCCCTTTACTGGGGTGCTTTTTAAACATATTGGTTTATAAAGGGGAGGAGCTTCCAGTAGGGTTGGTACATATTTCTGTTGCCATCAGAGAAGCTACTGCTGCTACTATATCAGCAGCCATTAGGAAAGAAGTTTAGTAAGCTCATGGCTTGTGAAGGGTAGAGTAGAGCAGGTCTATTATGTATACTTGCAAAAAAAAACCTGATGAACCACTACAGATAGTTAAAACAGCACCTGGAAAAAAATGACATGATCATTTTTCACATGCATGACCATTGCAGCATCCCCATGGTCACATGATTTACATTCAGATGTTTCACAACTGTTTCATATTTATGATGGTTACAGTATCCCAAGGTCATGTGATCACTTTTTGTGACTTTCTGATAAGCAAAGAAAATGGGGAAACCATATTCATTTAACAACAGTGTTACTAACTTAACAGCTGCAGTGATTCAGTTAAAAACTGTGGCAAGAAGGGTCATAAAATGGAGCAAAACTCACTTCACAAATGTTTCACTTAGCAACAGAAATTTTGGACTCCATTGTGATGGTAAGACAAGGACCTGTACTTGCAAAACAAACAAACCAACAATTTGATGAACCATTAGAGCAGGGGTGTCAAACTGGTGGCCCACAGGCTGGATTCATTAGACACAGGCCATGCCCAACCCAGGTCCGCGAAGGGGAAAATGTTGCAAAACATCACATGACGGCAACATGATGCTGCAAGCTTGACACCCATGCACTAAAGTTTTCTATATCTCTCTGTTACTAGTTTTTAGTTATTGTCCACATTTTTGCAGCTCATAGATGGAAGTTCTGGGGGAGGGGTTTGCAGCCCTAAGGGAGGGATGTCCTCAGTTTTAACCTTGGGAGATATCATCCATACTATCATACAAAGAGAACTGGGTCAAAGCTATGGTTGTTCCTTTCAATTCCTGACATGTAATATCTGGACTTCTAGGTGGCCAAAGCTTAAAAGCAGCATTTGTAAAGTTTCCCCTGCCTGTTCTCTTCATCATTTATCAGGAATGTTGTTTGTAAAACACTATGAATTATCTTTGAATGCAGAGTCATTTCTCACTTTCAAGGTTAAGTTAATACGTATTGTTTGGCTCAGTTGTTCTGCCATTAGGATAACTCAAAAAGCTCACATTCCATTTATGGCATTTCATTTCCTGTCTCTGCTGTTCCCTTCTTAATTTACAGCAACTTGAACAGTTTGGCATTTGGGATCAAGCGCTGTTGCTTTGAAGGCATCATTCTGATCAATAAATATTATTTGGCTTTGTAGCACTGAATGGCAAGTTGGGAGATTCAAATATAGTCTAATTGAAAAAGCATTGGAGTGGAAGAGGAAAAGATAAAATTAATTTACTCATGTGTGTGTGTGTGTGTGTGTGGGTGGGTGGGTTTGTGTGTGTAAAAAGAACTTTGAATCTCTTTAACATATTGTTTAATAAAGCTCGAAGAAAACCCTGATGGAAATTTGAAAAATTAGGTTTTGAATGAATTGAATAATAATCCTTTGGTTAAATAATCTTGCATCAACGTTTATTTAAATTTCATTACAGTCAATCCTTTATTACTTCTGGCTCGAAGCCTTCCTGCCATTTCTGGCTTCTAGGATGATTCAGGCACTCCAAAGACTCTTTCACTGGAATTTTCTTGATCAATTTTCTACCTGAAAAAAGCTAGTTTTAGAAACTTTTTAACCACAGTCTTCGCTCTGTACAGACTCTTATTCTCTTCACCTACCAGCTCCCTTTTTCAGATTTTTTGACCAGCTAGAGGAAGCATGTAAATTGAGTGATGGAGTTACAATTACAGGCTGCGGATTACTTACATCTGTTTGAATGCTTGTCTTAGCTCTAACTTTCTATTCCAGGTTAGGAAAGGAATATGTTGTGCACAAGAATAGGTTAATACTCATAGTTTGGTTTTATACTGTAATTTTGATTTCATACAAATATAAATTGCTCTTAGAAGCTGAGTAGAAAGCATATTCTCTCTTGCCTTTTCACATCCCTATCTGACAATCACTGAACGACAAGTTAACAATGGCTTCCCCATTGACTTTGCTTGTCAGAAAGTCATAAAAGGTGATCAAATGACCCCAGGACACTGTAACTGTCACAAATATATGCCAGTTACCCAGCGTCTGAATTTTGATCACATCATCATGGAAATGCTGCAATGGTTGTGTGAAAAAGAGTCATAATTCATTTTTGCAGTGCTGTTGTAACTTTAAAAGGTCACTAAATGAATGGACCAAGGTCAAGAATTACCTGTTCTCTCTCTCTCTCTCTCTCTCTCTCTCTCTCTCTCTCTCTATCTCTATCTCTATCTCTATCTCTATCTCTATCTCTATCTCTATCTCTATCTCTATCTCTATCTCTATCTCTATCTCTATCTCTATCTCTCTGTGTGTATGTATAGCTCAGGACTGAACTGTGGAGTCCTTGGTGCCCTTTGAGCTTGCAAACATTTCATGGTTCAACCAAGTATCGTCCCTTGGAACCAACAGGAGGCTGCACTTTGTGAACCTTGTCAGATCTGAAGAAGGCCAAAAGAATTAGTACTTGAATGGAGCATCATTTGGGAATTCAAGGACTTTTGGGGAGGTTAGGAAGACAAAAGGCATCCAAGAAAATGTCAATGCCAAATCCTTTCTATAAGGCTCATAAGAAAATCTCACTGTGATTAAGCTTGACTTAAGATAATCTTTACCTTAACAAATAACTGTGCGTTCAGGGTATGCTTTTTCACAAATAAATATACAGTACTAAGGGATACATTCAAGTTTATTTCTGATCCGGGGAGTTTTGAGATTAGCACATCAAATTCCACTGTTCTTTAGAAACTTTAGGATCATACTGGATTAAGCAGTCTATAAAAAGGAATGTGAGATCTTACTATTCTCTGGGAATAAGGTAGCAGCAGCAATTATTCGGAAGAATATTTGGGATAGTCTCGCTTCCACGAAGAGGTTGACTTATCTGCTGACCACTAAGCACCAGATTTTGTTTTTGTAAAAAACTCTTAACACCATGAAAAAATTAAGTAGTTGTTCAAAAAGGCAAGGTCCTTGCAGAGATCCAAAAAGGTGTGCCTATGCACATATACCTACATATATTAAAAAAACAGGGAGAGGAAGCTCTCTCAGGATCAGAGTCTGCTACCTGTTCCCCTTGATCAGATTGAAAGTCATAGGTGATATCACTAGGAGAGTTGGAAAAGTCTCTCCAGATGAAACTTGGGTAATTGTTTGCCTTTGTTTAATTTTGTAGACCAGAGAGTTAAGAGTGGAAATAAGAATAGAAAACATGTAGGAGACAATTCACTACCTTTTCCCCTTGTAAAAAGAATGCACCGATTCTTCTCATAATTGTTTGACATTTTTCCACCAAAAGATAATTATTTTATGATTTGGGTTCATATAAAGATGTTTGGAGAGATCCTTAAACTTTGTAACAGGAATGGGTGGCCTCCTAAGGCTTTCTGCTATCAGCTCCATCTTCAGATATGAAAGAAAATAGGACTGTGGTGCTGAAAATTAGCCATTTTGCCCCTGAATTTCAGCAACACAATTTTGGATCTAAATGGTGTGCTCAGGGGTTAGTCTGCCCTATATAGGAAGAAAGAATGAGAAAACATGATTCAATCCCACATCCTGTTCTAGTACTGCTGTTCTGCAACACAAGAGGTCATGTTTTAGTCTCTCAGAGCCCTAACATACAGAATTAGAAACTTGTTAAAAGCTATTGCTTTTTTTAAAATAAAAAAATAAAAGAGGTCAACACTTGAATGAAAGAAAGCTCTTTCTGTAGGCAAGTATCAGTCTCCAAAGCAATTATATGTCTATAAGCTTTCAGGTTTCTAGGTCAGTGATGTTGCCTAGATACAGTTCTTAAAATATTTAACAAAAAATATGGCACACAAAGCTTGGCACAAGTGTTTCTTATGTGAGAAATCCATTTTGCTATATTATTAAGCCCTTCTACTCAAAAGAAAAATAACAAACAAATGAAACCCCCACACCTCTACTAAGATTAAATGAAATTGTGTTTGGTTTGTGTTAGCAGCAGTTTTTTAAAGGTAAAAAATACTGGAAGAAATAAAAATAACTTTAAGCTGTTTTCCTTACCTGACATGGGATACATTTCAGCAAGAAAGAAATGTACATTTCAGCATTTCAGCCTGTATGCTGTCCAAACAACATGTACTTTAGAAATTTTCGGATGACAATTTTGCAGATTTTACAATCATCATTCTGCTAATGATGAAGGTTATAGCTTCAAAATGTTTGAAGGACACCAAGTGGGGCAAAATATGGCTTTTGCAGAAGAACTCATACACACCTAGAATTCTGGGACATTTGGAAATTAATTAAATTTCCTTGGATTTTGTATACTTATTTAGTTTGCTTTTCAGTTTCTACACAAAAATCATAAAGATTGCCTGTTTCATTCTCATACCTATTGAGGAAGGTTTATATATATATACAGAAGCCTGATGATGGCAGATGAGATTCTGCTGAAACGTTGCTACAACTTTAACAGAACTACAATGACGTGGGATAATACCCGAAGGAAGCTAAACAGCACACATGTAAGTACCCGCGAAAGCCTAAGAAAACATATATATATATATGTATATGTATATGTATATATATATATATATATATGTATGTATGTATGTATGTATGTATGTATGTATGTATAAAAACCAGGGTAACCATGTAAAATGCTACATTACTATGACAGATAAACACCCACCTGCTCAGCTCCAAAGATAGTTAGTCTGTTTGATCATATAAGATTAATGCTCAGCTTAAAATTCATTGAAGCAATTGTTGCCTTCAACATTCTCACAGTCCAATTTCTTTTGCATTTTCCATTCTTTTTTTTTTTTTTTACAAATTTTTATTAGTTTTCAATAAACAAACATACACAAACAAAACACAAGATATCAAAACATAAAACTTCTTTTTGGAAAGTGGCTTAGTCCTGGGTTACATCTTTTTATACAGGCATAGATTCAAAATTCATGCTCACTTTTTATCCAATTTCATATCTTATTTAACATTCTACATTTTCTATATAGTTTCTCCCCTCTTTTCACTCTCTTAATTCTATTTATTTATTTCATCTCAATTTAAATCATTATACATATTTCTTTTGTCTGTTCTATTTCATTTTTTTATTATCTTTTCTCATTAACACAGAATTTCTTCTGTAATCACTGACTGAAGTATGACGCCTTTGAATCTTTCCCCTAAATTTAATACTTAAAATAATACATACTTTTCATTCTGATTCTGCTTAGTACATTCTAAAGCTACTTACTATATTATAGAATAAAAAAGAATAATAAGTTTATAATATAATTACAACAATAATCCATAGCAAATTAAATTCTATTATTAAATCCAGTTTTCTAACATTATTTCAGGTATAAATACAACAATATAATCTTATGTACTTTTGCAGAGTCTCTTTTTTTAATCATATTTTTACTCACTATTTCTGAATAAATCTTGTTTCTTTATGTCTTATTTTAAACCTTTATAACTTCTCTCCCCTTTTCCCCTTCTTTTCTTCTTCTATTTCAGTTTTCTATTTATCTTTTCTCATTAACACAAAGTTTCTCCTGTAATCACAGATTGAAATATAATACCTTTAAATCTTTCCCCTAAGTTTAACACTTAGAATAATATATACTTTTCATTTTGATTCTACTTAGTGCATTCTGAAATTGCTTACTATATGATAAAATAGAAAAATATAATAAGTTTATAATATGATTAAAACAATAATCCACAGCAAATTAAACTGTATTATTAAATCCAATTTTCTAACATTATTTAAATATAAATACAACAATACTATCTTGTGTACTTTTCTTTTTTAATTATATTTTTACCCAGTATCACTAAATAGATCTTGTTTATTTACATCTTGTTTTAAATGTTTATAACTTCTCTTCCCTTTATCCCTTCTTTTCCGCTCCAATCCTGCCTTTACCCCCTTGTCTCCTAGTATATCTTTTATCTATTCTATTTCAATTTTCTATTTGTCTTTTCTCTTTAACACAAAAATTCTCCTGCAATCACAGATTAAAGTATAACACCTTTAAATCTTTCCCCTAAATTTAACACTTAAAATATTATATACTTTTTATTCTGGTTCTGCTTAGTACATTCTGAAACTACTTACTGTATTATAAAATAAAAGAGAATAATAAGTTTATAATATAGTTAAAACAATAATCCATAACAAATTAAGCTCAATTATTAAATCCAATTTTCTAACATTATTTCAAATATAAATACAACAATACAATCTTATGTACTTTGCAGAATCTCTTTTTTAATCATATTTTTACCCACTATCTCTGAATAGATCTTGTTTCTTTACATCTAGTTTTAAACCTTTGTAACTTCTCTTCCCTTTTTCCCTTCCTTTCTTCTGCAATCCTGTCTTTTTACCCCCTTGTCTCTTAATCTCCACCTTCTTGATTTCCACCTTCTTCTGTATTTCTCTTTTCTGTTGCTTTCTAACATATCGATTTTTCATCTTATTTTTCCCTTTTTTGGTTGTTTTTTAAAATCTTAAATTCTCCATTCTCTTTCCCTTCATTCCCTTTTCTTCCCCAGCTAAAATTGTTTGTTCATTAAAGTGGCTTCTTCTTCATCACAATCTTCTTGTTCTTGTAGTTTCTTAAATCACCATTTCTAAAAAATGGAAAACAGATCCAGAAGAGCTCTTCCCTTCTTGGTCCTCTTCTTTTAGCTTTTTAAATACAATTTTCAGTTCATCAACAAGTAGTGCTATTGTAAAAAGTTTTTTTAAACAACCCAAATATTTTTAGTCTTTCAAATAGTAATTTCTAAAAAGTCCCAAAGTCACCAAACAATCCAAATACACACAGTCTGTTTCATTTAGCACTTTCTTCTTTTTATATTTTCTCTTCCTGGGGTTATAGTTCAGTTATAAAGCTCCAGTTGAAATATATCTTTTAGAAGCTTTGTTACAATTTTGCTCTAATTTTGTAAATTCCAAGCAGCCTCCTCCAAGAAAATCTTAATGTTAGTTCTTTTCCTCTCCCTTCCCACTTATAGCAAAAAAAATTTTTTTTTCAATGCTCAGAAATCTTTATTGTCCCCTTAGCTTCAATTTTCAATTTAATTACCTGCTGATGCCAAAACGGGTTTTTCCAATTTCTCCATTCATTTTCTATCACCATAAGGAAGGAGAGTGAGAAAAAACAAACTTTCCCTTTTTACTTTCATTCGCCACTTCTTCCGTCTTCATAGGGAACGGTGTATCTTTAATAATTCTTAAAATCCAGGGCATTTAGGTATTGTCATCCCAGTTAGCCAAAAACCTTCACTTTCTCAACTTCCTCCTGCACATTCTTATCCGAATGAAAGCTTCTGTGTGGCGGCCTTTACTGACCGCCACTCCACCACCAGTGGGCATGGCTTGGTGGGTGCGCTTTGTGCATATGCACACAATTTGTGTGCATGCACATGCCAAAAACACACTTTGTGCAGGTGCAGAGGTATTCCTCCTGCAAGTTGTACTCTCCCAGTCGCTTCAGCAGCTGCACTCTACTGTGCTGCACTCCACTGTGCCACGCAAAGCAGCTGCTCTTCAAAAGCACAGGATAAGGTGAATATGGGAGCCCAGGCAGCCCAACAGCAGAGTAGCAGAGAGAACCGGTTTGGTCTCCACTGTTCATTGCTACTACTACCATGGCAGAACTGGGACGATCCAGTAGAATACCACCACTGTTTCAGACTCTATAGTTCACCCCATCCTTCCTTGAGGAAGGAGAGGAATAGGCAATAGAAAATAGACATTTGAAGTCAACGATGCTAGCAAGGCCCATGGATCCTTATTCAGTACCTATGTGCAAGCTGGATAGGTACTCATACATTTTTTTTTTAAGTTGGAAGGGAGGCTATCGGAATCTATTTAGTATAGCAAACAAGTATATTGCTTATGTATCTTATCAAAGGCTTTTTCAGCATCTAATGTAAGATTACAAATTGATCTTTATTTTTATTCAACTCTATTGGATCCCTAAATGAGTATAATTCAGTGGACAATCCTGCAGAATGCATGCACACATATAAACAGAAAACAAATTGTGCAAAGCATCCCAGTGGATATGGCAACTTAGTGCTTTAAGCTGTGCAGCTTTGGGCAGAAGCTTCATTCACTTTGCAGACTATTCCTTAAAATAGTTTTGATCAATCCTTATAGTTATGTTGTAATAAGGGTCCTCAATCCCTGGGCTGCAGCCCATTACCAGGCCATTTGTGACTGGGCCGTGGAAGGGATTGGCAAGTGTGCATGCATGCATCATGTGTGCTCCATAGGGAACTCTGTGTAATAATCCATATGTCTATTACAGCTAAATATTAAAAATTTGGCTATTCAAAACATGAATATACTAAAGTATTGGTGGGGAAATAGTTAAGTACTCCATGGCTCTAAATATACCTAGATGTGTGATTCCAAGATTCCAAGAATCAATCATCCATTCATAGAATAAAAAAGTCCACCAAAAGTCTCTTCTGTAACCAAGGACAAGTTGTTCCTGAACAAAGAATCTGAAACATGAAAGTGATCACTTGACAGGGAAGTTAATTTTATCTGTATCAAGAACTGAAATCTCCAGTTCTTCCAGGAACTATCTCTAGGAAAGTATACTAATGATTACCAAAACAACTCTAAGGAAGAACTTATGTTTGAGATGGTCAAGGAATGAATGATATCATTCACCATAGCTCGAAGTCTCCTGCTTGACAAAATGTATAATGAATAAGGCATTTTAACATTTTAGGAAAACAAAAGCAGTCTGGCCAATATTTTTAAAGCATTTATAAGATATTTAAGGCTAAATAAACATTTCTTAAAGAGAGTTGCTTTCGTTCTCTTGGTGACAGACCAAAAAGACACACAGTCTTAAGGTAGGTCAGTTTCCTGACTGCCCAGGTAGACATTCATGTCCTTAAACTGAAGCTATTAACATTAAGTAGGAGAAATCAAGGTTGACTTCCTCACTGTTGCTGCTATTGCTTTGTTCTGGATCCCTGTTCTTTTTATTGCCTTATAAGTAGGACAGGAAAAATAAAGGAACTCTAATCAGCCTCCATTTGATATATCTATATCCATATATATCATTATTCTTAGAAATTTATGTAAAGTTTTGTTGGTAGTAGGTGAAAATGCTTAAAATAAAAATATGTGAAAACTCAGGATCTGCAGCACTTATTTATTACATACTATAGAATCTTGTGTTTCACAATTAATTATAGATTATAGGCTCCTTACATGAAGGACAATAAAATGCACATTAAAAATCAATCATAGAAACCTAAACATTGTCTCAACCCTTGGTAACCAACTCCCTTGTCAGTTTATTCCAGTCAAGTACAGTATCTTCCCCATTCTAAATATTATTTGGAAGAACACTGTTTGAATAAGTTGACCTTGGCAAGTAGAAAGAGATAGATATTAACAAAAAAAAAAGTCTTCTCCACTTCAGTTCATAAAAAAGGAGAGGGATGATACAATAACCTCCCAGAGATCATGTATTGAATTGGTAAATTATACCTGTAACAGATGACCTGAAGATATCAAGGTCCCAAGTCCTAAAGGGCTTTATTGGTAATTACTACTTTCAACTACTTGCAATCATTGCAGCTTCCACAAAATTGGTGTTACTTTATATTGGTCCTTCTTGGTCAACATTCAGCTACCACTTTGTTAATTTGTTTGCTTTATACATTGCCCAACTCCATCAAGACATTTTTGTGCCAGTTGTAGCTTTTGAATTACCTTCAAGAGCAATCCCATGCAGAAAAAAAGTGGAATAATCCAAGTGAAAGTTGATAAGAATGAGTTGATCCAGGAGGGCTGCAATGGACATGACATCCAAAGGTGAACAAGGGCTTTCTGGGCCAATGTCTCCAGCTACTGATCTGAAAGGGGTCATGACTCCTGGAGGTCTTTTCCAATTATATATTGGGGTTTTTTAAGGTATTCAGTTGAGAGTTAAAGACAAATTATTTTGGAAACAAGAGGCTTCTGCAGAAGTAACTCCATCTTGTGGGGATATGTTGAAAATTTGTTTCAATTTTCATGGCTCCAGGTATCAGGTCAGGAATTCTACAGTATCTCTTGAAGAGCCCAAAATAGGGATGATGGTGCCTCATCCCAAAGTGATTGATGGACTCTATCAGATATTTGTAAAATAGACTATAATTATGAGGGAAAGGATAAAATAACCCTCTTCTCATGCATAAACTCATCTCTACAGATAATATTCCAGTATTCATCTTAATTAGATGTTTCACTTGCTTCCATCCAAAGAAACACCTTCTCCAGTATTCTACTCCCTCTCTCTAATTCTAAAAAAGACAGGTGGCAGAACATCAAGAGATATCAAATAGAATGACCAAGGAAGAAATCTCAAAAATATTGTGAAATGATGTTGTTTTTAATTTTATCATTTGTGAATTTTATACAGCTGGCCATCTTTCAAACAAGTAATTTTGCATGGTACACAACAAGGCTAAAAACAATTAAGAGACATAGTCTCTTAAATAACCCAATCTAAATGCCAGAACCAGCACCTTGCATTGGACACAGTAACAGACTGATAACCAAGGCAGCTCACAAAGCAGAGGTATAATATGTATTCTACATTTTGTACCAGCGGAATCTTCTGGATGCCCTTCAAAGGAAGCCTCATGTACAATAGTCCAATTGAAAGGTAACTAGGGCCTGAGTGATTCTGAGTAGAGCCTCTTGATCTTGGAACAAGTGCAACTGGTGCAAAACTCATGTAGAAGCCCTCCTACTCATGGCTGCTATCTGCTCAAAGAGAAAGTATCATGAATCTAGATTGTGCACAGAGCCTATTTGGGGTCTGTCCATCCAGATCTTCACAGCCTCCAGAAACTAGGATAAGATGTCCATAGCATTTCTTAGTTCACAGAGATGTGTAATTGGGTATAATCAGCATGCTGATGATACCTTAGCACAGGGGTCCCAAACTTGGCTAGCTATGCTGGCTGAGGAATTCTGGGAGTTGAAGTCCACAATTCTTAAAGTTGCCAAGTTTGGAGACTTCTGCCTTAGCACATGGCAATGGATGAGCTTGCCCAATGGCCTCATGTAGTTAGTTGGTAAAAAGGAGGGCACTGACTCCTGCAGTACCCCATCCAGTAGAGGCTGAGGATGGTAACTTTCCTCCCCAATCTCCTATAGGAGAACCTGTTGGCTTGAAGTTGGTTGCTGCATTAATAGAGAAGAACCGCTCCATGCTTCTCTTCTCCAAACCCACAATTTCTCAAAAATTGTTTTAATGTTTATAATTTTAATCTGTTTTTATATTTATAATTGTGGATATCTGTACATTTTATTACACTGTAAGCTGCTCAGAATCTCTTTGAGCTGAGAATCATACTAGATGGATAAAAATAACAAATACTATCTGGCTGACTGTGAGATGAACCAAAATAATAAGAACAATAACACTATCAAATATCCATATCTGCCCATCCCAAATTCTTTGGAAGGACTTGATAGATGGACAAAAATGCCAAATCCAGTCTGAACATCTGGCTGACTGTGCAATGAACAATAATAATCACCACTGATTGGAAATGATCCTGGAGAAAGGAACTGAAGCAATATAACACCATGCCTCCCACCCTCAATCATTTGGGTCAATCTGTAAGGCTATCATGTTTGATGGTATCAAAAAAAGCCACCAAGAGGTCATATAGGGCAAGGATGGATGCACAACCCCCATCTCCCCCACACCAGAAATCCTCCAAAAGATAACTAATATTCCAGTCCCAACCCACATCCCATACTCTGGTCTGAAATGAATCCAGATAATCGGCTTCATGCAAGGTCTTCAAATTCTGCTGTGCAACCACATTCTCCATTGCCTCCCCACCCAAAGGGAAGGTTAGATACTAGTCCTATACAGTTGAGTCTACTGATGACTTCTGTCTTGATTCAGACTCAAAACTAAACTAACAGCTAAAATGTCTGATATTTTAATAGGATCTGAGAATATGCATCAAAGGAAGAAATAGAATGTATTAACTAAAGCAAAATGGGATATCCAGCTTAAATTGAAAGGGAAGGGAACATTCTTATTCTGTTAAAAAAAATTACACAATACAGGAAAGAAAGAAAGAGATTAAGGGAATCAGATTACTTCCTAAGAAGTTGATTGAACAGCTATGTGTCCTAGATATGTCAGTCTTCTACCGAGAATACATTCTGTTTGAAGGACTATCAAGTCAAGTAACATTTAAAGATAAAGAACCATACAAAAGAGATGTGGCGATTTTACACTATACAACTGCAAAACCTGCATTGGAAGTTGAACAGGAAAACAGCTTGCCTAACAAAATCTTCCTCTCCTGGTGACATATAATGTATTTCTATTTAAAACTGAGTTTAAACCACAGTCATTATTTAAACACATAACATAAATTATTGACTGCATCTCTGGGTGCCCTTTTTAGGGCATATAATCATTTTTTTTTTGCTAAAATCTGAGATGTTGTATAAAAATATAATAATCTTATTCTGACAGCAGACTATCTGACCATAAACAAGGAATAAGGCAGGCCCTTAAAGTCTGTTTAATTAAGGACTTAATAGCAATTAAACTGAAATGCAGACAGACCATCGTAATCAAAACAGGACTATAAGTATTATAGAGAAAATTATACTGGATGCGTAATTCTATACAATTTGGAAAAAATATTAGAATAAGGCATATATTTTTCATATAATAGTTTCCTAAACAAAGAAGTCAATTTATTTATAGCTTTCCTAATGAAGTGCAACCAGCCCATATTTTTGCTGCTTTCTGTCAGTAATATCTATAAATATGACAAGGAGTCTCACCTGGATTTACAACTGTTGTGCAATCACTTGTATTAAGTCTTTTCTTTCTGCAATATAATAGTCGTGCTGCTCAGCTGTCAGGCAAAGTTAAGTTATAAGGCTTCATTCTCTGAATAAGAAGCTTTTGATCTTAAAGAGCTGCTCAATGCAATAAGTATTTGCAATAGACATGTATACCTAAGCATTCACTCAAAACCACACACATTGTGGATTTGGGATTGTTTTTCAAGCAATGCTTATTATATGTAAGGTTCAAAAATGTGGTGAACTTGCTGAGTTCTCTCTGGGAAAGGTCAGCATGCCTTTTGCTTATCTTCTCAAACTTTCTCAGCACTAATTACTGTAGAACACTGCAGGAGATGATTCCATGTGTAATCTAAAATTGATATAAGTGCCCCATGCTGACCAATGAACATTGGTGTTTTGTTCATATCTCCTGGAATTTCATGCACAAAAGCTAACAAACATTTGTAAATGTTGAGAGATGCTTAAAGTGCCATTGATGCTGGCATTGTAGGAACCCAAACTTATATAAATTTTATTTGCCAGTACCTTTTCCTTGAGTTTCTCAGGAATATTATTGTGTGCATTTGGTTACAATGAAATCAAGATTACTTTCATTCATTTTTTTTTCAATTCAACCTTTAGAATTTCTCACCAGAATACAAGGTGCAAGGCATCATTATTTCCTGAGTTGCAATCAGCTTTTATATTTCTAGAAATATATGGTTAGTCATTCTTTCTTTATCCCAAGTCTTATATATAATCTGATAAGTGGATGGCTGCATTCCTCATCAGTTAAGGTTCCAGACGGTTTTCAAAGTCAACCCAACTGCAGTTGTCCAGATGAGAGGTAACAAAAGCAAGAACAATGATGAACAATGCCATCTATTTTAGAAAAGGACACCTACCATGTTTCTCACAAAATAAGGCCAGGCCTTTTTTTTTTTTTTTTTGAGCCCCCAAAAAACAGCGAGGACATCTTTTCGGAGATGAATTAAGTCTACACCCCCCCCCCCATGCACCAGCTATCTCCAACAACAGTATCTGAGTCGCTTCCGCTTTTCCCCTGTCCCTGTAACAACAGGGAAAAAAATGATTTTGAGGTACCTGGGAGCGCCGTGTGCTGCATTTTGGTTTAATCCCGAGTGGCTGGGTGGGCGGAAAAGAGCCGAGTGAGCGTCTCTGCTGCTGCTACCCTTGGTGCTGCAGCCTCAGGCTATGCAAGTTTGCAAAAGTCCTGGTGCACAGCCCGTTCCTGCATTCTAAGCATCCAGGCCAAGCTGAAACTGTCCCTCTCTCACCAGCACCATCTCCAGTAACAGCGGCAGCAGCAGCGGGAATCATGGAAGTTATGGAGGCAGCTCCCCCACCAGAGAAGCAGCTAAAATGCTTCCACAGTTCCCGCCGCTGCTGCCGCTGTTATTGAAGATGGTGCTGGTGAGAGAGGGACAGCTGCAGCTCGTCCTGGGCACTTGATTTTCTTACTAGCTGTGCACCGGGACTTTTGCAAACTTGCAGAGCCTGAGGCTGGAGCACCAAGGGTAGCAGCAGCAGAGACACTCACTCGGCTCTTCTCACGCCCATCCAGCCACTCGGGATTAAACCAAAATGCAGCACGTGGAGCTCCCAGGTACTCAAAATGTTTTTTTTCCTGTTGTTACAAGGACGGGGCAAAAGTGGGAACAATTCAGATGCTGTTGTTGGAGACGGCACTGGCAAGAGAGGTTCCAGCACTGGTGGAAACCGTGGAAGCTAGGGAGGCCTGAGAAGCAGCTGAAACGCTGCCGGACATCCACACTAATGCCGCCTACCTGCTGACTCGGGTAAGGTAGGGGTAAGGGAGCCCTCCGTGCTCCACCATGGTGTTAGGAGCGGCTGGTGGTGAGGTGTAGCTGCCCGTGGAGCACTCCTAATGGCAAGTTTCCCCCCCCCCCGCTTTCCCCCAATTTCACATGTTTTAAACTAGGCCTAAATTTGGGGAGAGGGCTTAATTTCATTTTATGCCTACAAAACATGCTGGGTTTTTCTATTGTGGGGGGGGCATATTGTTGGAGAAACACGGTATCCATCTCTTTTAGAAAAGGACTAGGATATCAGCCAACACTGATCAAAAGATTTCCTGGCCACAGCCTTCACTTCCTTTGCTACTTAAGAATATTCCCAGATTGTGAATGTATTATTTCAGAGAATATGATCCTATTAAGTTCTAATAGGAAACTGGAATCAGCTGGCTTCTAGTCAGTAGCCACTTCATCTTATTTGGATTGAGCCCAAACCCTTTCCCCACCATTTAGGCTTTGATGTCCTCTGAGTATCAAGACTTCTACAATATTTTCTGTTCAAGTCAGCCAGATAGATATAGCTAGGTATGATCTATATATTGTTGATGTCTCTCCAGTGCCGGAAGATGACTTCTTGAAGCAAGTTCACATTGATGTTAAATCAAGACCAAGATAACACAAAGCCCTGTAACATCCATGGACTGCCCACTAAAATGATACCCCTGTTCCCATCACTCATAAATGTCTAGAGAAGGGCTATGTCCAACTCCTGCAACAGCAGGCCAATGGCATAACCAGTACAGTTTCCATTACATGGCCATGACTGGACCTTAAACTGGTTCTAAGTAATCTAAATAATCTGCTTAATCCCAGGACTGGCTTTATCACTTTTTTAACAACATTCCCTAAAAAGGAAAAAGGGAAGGCAATAGTTATCCAATACAGACAGATCCAATCACAGCATCTGAAACAAGGGATGAACCATTCCTCTTTCAAGGCAGCTGTATCTTTTCCTCCTACAATGAGGTGTTGGCCAAACAATCTGTTCCTTCTTTGGTAGCTCTTACTGGCCAGTGGCAAAAGTAGATGATCCAAAGATCCTCTCTGTGTCCCTTAAGATCCATATGTCGAAGTAACATTGCCAGATATAACCCTATCAACCTCTCAGATTGTATTACTGTCAGTGGTATATTAACCATTAAGCAGACTAAGCACATGCTTAGGGCACCAGGCCCAAAACATTTATGTAGCCTAAGCTTGGCTTCATTTGTACAGTATATATAAAGGAGGGAAGCACCAAGATTTGTCAGTGCTTAAGGCACCAGTGAGCCTTAATCCGCCACTGATTACTGTAACATTCAACCAGGACTGAAACTGAGGGATTTCTTTTTTCAAAATGCCTTGCTTACAGTGGCCTATTATCAGTCCTACCTTTCTCTATTAGAATCCAGGGCACAATAAAAAGTGCAGCTGAACTGTGATCTGAGGATACCAGTATTCCACTATTCTTACTGCTGTGGTATAGGCTTAAATCTAAGTTTGTTCCTGTGTCCAATCATATTTGGTTTCTGTTTTGGAACTACCTTCCCTGATAAATAATTCCAGACAACATAAAAGTTTTTGCATTATTTTGCAACACTTTGATTGATTCTAATAAATATATTGCCCAAATGTCCATTTGGATAAAATTTTGTATACGTTATTCAGTATGAATTGAATAAACTTGGAGAAATTTATGTTATGGTATCTTTAATCATCAAAGATTCATTAAAACATGCAAACACATAAAGTTCTCATTCTGTGACTGTTCTATGCTTTTTATACATTCAGTTTTAATATTTCATTAAAAGAAAGAGATAATTTTCAAAATCCACAGATTTTCTTACCAGCAATTGATATCTAACATCTATGAAAGTAAGAGTCTGAATTCATTGATGCTATATTGTTTGTTTGGGATTAGACTGATACCTGATTTGTAACTGAATTAGATAGTTGCTTAATAGGTATTTAGTGGGTAAAGCACTTTTCAAAATTAAAATTGTTTCATTAATTCAATTTAGAAGTGAAACAGATAATGTACTGCCTTTAGGTGATTAAAGCAGCTTAAGTAAAACTGTCTTTTCACTGTAAGCTTTTTTCTTAAATGCCCTGTATCCTGCAATAAACTACTGTTGATAAAGAATAGATTGTGAAGTTCTGAAAAGCTCTGGCACTCAAAATCATCATTGGCAGACATGAGCATTCAGGTAATACATTAGTTACAACAGTGGAAAAAAACCAATCAGAAGAGGTCTATAAAATGCTGTCAATCATTCATGGACTGCAGTCAACCTTAAAAGTTGTTTTCAGTGATACTGAGACTAAAGTGCCCAGAATGCCAGCCAACCATTCATATTCCATATTATCTCAGAATTCTAGCACCAACATGTCTTGGAGGGGGGTACCAGGTTAGTCAATGTTGTTGCAAGATCAGCAGTTTTGGAACTGATATTGCAGTGAGCTCATCTCTGAATCACCAGGATAACCACTGCCTTTTTCTCTTTGTTCTGAAAGAAGAGAGCATCTTCCACTAATTAGAATTTTCACTGAAAAGCAAGCAGTTTCACAGTTCAATATATTTCAGTTTTAATGAGGCAGTGTGAGTGCAAAGAGCATACATTAATTGTGGGCACAGATTTGAAGGGGTGTTTTGTGATGTCGAACAGGTGCTCCTTTGAAACATTTTGACAAAACAAATTGGCCTTCTATTTCCTACATTAAGGCTTTGCTCCCAAGCAGAGTCCCCATTTATTGAGGTGAGATGGCTGATCAAGGTGGACTAACCAGGTTCCACAGCAAAGTGGACCACCTTATGTTAAGGAGAAACTTCTTGACAGTTAGAACAATTAAACACACATTGGAACGACTTGCCTCCAGAACTTGTGGATGCTCTAACACTGAAAGTTTTTAAGAAGAGATTGGACAACTATTTGCCTGAGCATGGGGTTGAATTAGAAGACCACCTCCCAAGGTCATTTCTAACTCTGTTATTCATCAATGAAGTGAATCTGGATTACTTTACATTCCTGTAGAACAGTGTTTCTCATCCTGGCTGGGGAATTCTGGTAGTTAAAATCCACACATCCTAAAGTTACCTAGTTTGAGAAACACTGCTTTGGAACACATGATCTCTGCATAACCATCAACCCATCTAGCTGGATGTAGGTTATGAGCCTTCATTGCCCTTCCCCATATATGTATCCATATACACTCATATTTTACATTGGCCATGTGCCTGGAAATTGTACAGATCACAGCAGTTTAGAAAGGGAGAGAGGGAGAAGGCGGAGCTTCGTCTCGGTGCTACAGCTGCGATCTCGGGGCTCTGAGATCGCAGCTGATATTTTCGCCCCTGGTCGGTCCTAACGGACCTAAACCATCCCGTAGAGACTGGGATTGTGAAGGTCACAGTCCCAGGATCCCAGAGATATTGCAAAATCTCTGGTTTGATCCGGGAGAAGCCCTTTTGCTGGTGGTGGAAAGGCAGCCTCCAAAGCTGCTGAAGTCGGGACAGCTCCGAAAAGAAAGTGGCTTGAGCGAGTGTGTGTCGGTTGGGTGAGAAACCTCTTTTGTATTGTAAATTGGTTGAGACCTGAAAGGATATCCTGAACAAAGAAGAAACCTGTGACTTTATTTTTGTTTGACTGGAATTGTTTGAGCGGCGTTTTTTAAAGTGATGTCAAATTGAGGCTTGGATTCTTTCCTTACTACTTCTTTTTCTGAGGACTTTAATGTGACTTTGTAGGTAACCAGATTGAATTTTTTCTTATATATATTTTTATGCTTCTTTTGATTTTTTAATTTTCTTTAGGATAGAGGCCCCCTTTGTTTTTTTCTTTTCCTCTGAGTTTTGTATACATTACTCTTCTTTCTGGCTGGGGGGGGGGGGAAGTATTAAGAGATCTTGCAACACTGCCAACTAGAGGCTTGAAAGTACTTTATTTGAATTGGGGAGAAATGTATAAACACTCCTTCTCAAGGACATTTTAATGTGATAAGATGGAGGGAGAGCACAGAAAAATATTATTACAGGTGTTTTCCTGGACTCTTATCAATATTTCAACACTTGAGGCTTGGCTTTGAAGCTGCTGGAGAAGAGAGTCATAATAAGAGCCTTGGATAAATAAATAAAGTGCAGTGTGCAGTCTATATATATATATATATATATATATATATATATATATATATATATATATACTTGTGAAATCTCTACTCGCCAGCCTTTTTGTATATTTCAATTCTAGTAATATTTTTATTTTTGCTTTTTATTTTATCCTTTTTCTTCTTTGGTTTTGGGCCTTTTTACTATTGGATTTTTTCATTTTGGATCATAATTGGCTACTCTATCAGATGGATTGAAGGTCAAAAAGAATTTGAAGTTTTTTGAAGCATTAAAATGAAAAAAAAAAGTGAAAAAAAGAAGAAAGTGTTAAATGAAATAGACTGTGTGTATTCGGATTGTTTGGTGACTTTGGGACTTTTGGAAACTCTTATTTGAATGATTAAAATCATTTGGGTTGTTTAATTTTTTTTTTTTTTTTTTTTTACAATGGCATTACTTATGGATGAACTGAAAATGGAATTTATAAAATATAAACAAGAGAAACAAGAAGGGAAGGATTCTTTTGGCTCTGTTTTTCATTTTTTAGAAATGGCAATTTCTACATATGAGAAACTACAAGAACAAGAAGATTGGGACGAAGAAGAAACCATCCTTAATGAACAAGCAACTTTATTTGGGGAAGAAAGGGGAAAGGGGAGAAAGAGAATGGAGAATTTAAGACTTAAAAAAACAACCAAAAAAGGGAAAAACAAGGTGAAAAGTGGACACAACATCAGAAAGCAACAGAAAAGAGGAATACACAAGAGGGTGGAGATTAAGAGACAAGGGGGTAAAAAGGGTAGAGTGGAGAAGCAAGGGAGGAAAGAAGGGAAGAGAAGCTACAAAGGTTTGAAACAAGATGTAAAGAAACAGAATTTATTTAGAGATAATGGGTAAACATATAACTGAAAAAGAGATTCTGCAAAGGTACATAAGACTGTGTTGTTGTATCTGTATTTGAAATAATGTTAGAAAATTGGAATAATATATGATTATAAAATGGGACAAAATATTTAATGTAACTTAACGAAATTTTTTTTTAAATAAAATAAATGAAATCAAATATGAGAGAATTGAATTAAAGAAAAATGGGAACATTGTCATTGTATAATATTTTAAAATATAAGTGAAATAGGGGGAAGTAACTAAGCAAAATTTATAAGTGTTCCCATAGAAGCATGATACTTATTTAGAAAGGATTGTGTAAAATGTTTAAGACTTAAATGAATATTAATTTTAATGATATAATTTCAATTGCGATGGATTGTTGTTTTAATTATATTATATATTTAAAAAAATTTTTTTCTTGTTTTAAAATATTGAGTCTATCTTTAGAATGTACTACACAGAATCCGAATGAAAATTATGTGTTATGTTAAGCTTTAAAACTAGGGGAAGGATAAGTATGACAAGGCATTATACTCCAATCAGTCATTACAGAAGAAATTTTGTGTTAATGAGAAAAGATAATAGACAGCTGAAATAGGACAGACAAAGGATATAAGTATAATGATTTAAATTGAGATGAAATAAATATAATAGAATTAAGAGAGTGAAAAGAGGGGAGAAGCTATATAGAAAATGTAAAATAGTAAATAAGAAATGGAATGCTATATAAAAGTAAGCATGAACTTGAATTTATGTCTGTACAAAAAGATGTAACTCGGGATCAAACTGCCGTCCAAAAAGATATTTTATGTTTTTTATGTTTTGTGTTTTGTTTGTATATGTTTGTTTGTTAAAAATTAATAAAATTCTTTCAAAAAAAAAAAAAAGAAAGGGAGAGAGCATGTGTCATTAATACTCTACCAGATACTTGCAGTACTTGCTGCAGCAGAAAGATTAATAGGAAAAATATTAAGGATAAATAGCTAACTCTTCTTCCTTCTAACTTCTTCCCTTTCATTCTTGCCGTCTCTGAAGTACTTCTCAAACATACACTCTTAAATCTTTTATGGTAGGCTTATAAGGTATGACCCAACAAATAGTTACCTTGTAAAAACAGTATCACTGAATATTAAGTGCTCAGCAAAATACTCATAAGTCTCTGTAGTGTGGATTGTAGATACATACACATAAACAGCCATATTGGTTTAGTGCCATACCATTAAATAATTTCTCATTTGCAACATTCATCTCTAACAAAACTTATAGATATTGAATAAATGCTATTGTTATTTGCTTAGTCTGACAGTATCTGGTGACAGTAGAACTTAAATTTATGATCGTTTGACATGTTTTATGATCTCTTGCTGTTCTACTAGATCTTTATGGATTTGGCTTTGACTCATAAATTCAATGCCAGTAGTTTACGAGTATGTGAAATAATATAATAAATCTCTTGTATACACTCATCCACTCATGCCTTATGGGTACGTGATTAATATTTGAACTTTATCAATAGATTTCTTATAAAAATATCTCTAGATCTGCAGTCACCCCTAGAAGAGAACTAGACAATTGAAGCAAAGTAAAAATAATTATAAACCTAAGAAGAATTAGCTGATCTGTTTCTGCAGAAGCTGATTTATTCTTTTCCTCTCATTATTAGTTTAATCAATCGTTTAATCCTATTTTTTTTAAAAAAACAAGGATTTCTATTTGCTGTACTAGGAATAGGAAGTGTCTTAGGTTTGCTTTGAATAAAATACTGATGTGTGTTACTATACTCATTTGATGTATACTGTCAAGGTGATGGAATTGTGCCTGCTTTGTTGAGAACATGTTCATCACAGAAGAAAGAAAAAAAAACACAGTGCAGGAAACTGCCAATGGCCAATTTGCAGTTATACTCCCAGTGTGTCTGGAAAGACCGCTATTGTTCAGCCTCTCAATGATTCTAACACAATGGAGACAGGTCCCTCATGTCTGTTTATAT
This sequence comes from Laticauda colubrina, assembly GCA_015471245.1. Taxonomy (NCBI): domain Eukaryota; kingdom Metazoa; phylum Chordata; class Lepidosauria; order Squamata; family Elapidae; genus Laticauda; species Laticauda colubrina. The sequence continues at coordinate 65,208,391 of BLBF01000004.1, read as the reverse complement.
GACCTGCAGGAAGTTGCATTAGCTGCTATTGTACAGCAAAGACAGTTCCTGCTATAGTCACTCCATAGGGACATAGGTTAGATTTGAATCTTGCAGACCTTTCTCCAAAATGTACCCCTTATTTGTCCTCTCACTGTGTTAGACCTTTGCATTCCAGACAAGTTGATGGGATCATTTTTGTGACTTTTAGAGGCTTCTTGCAAAGGTTATCAAAATTGTACTTACTGATAAGGCAAGCCAAGTGACACTCAACCCTTTCCCTTTCTGTTCCTTTCTTTTCCGCAACCTGGTACAGTATCCTGTAATTGGCTCAGATTTTTAATTAACACCTAGGAGAGAAGACGCCTACACAAAAAGCTAAATTTTTCTATTTATCTTTACATCTTGTAGGATAACAAAGTTCCTGTTCTAACCTCAGTTAGATTATTATTTCCCATTTCTGTCTTAGCTAGATGCCCAATACCTGCCAGACAATATAACTAATCCTCATTAGTATGTAACCTTCTCTTTCTGATGCCCAAAGTAAACAATTTTGATGGAGGAAGGGAGAGGGAGAGGTTGAAGGGCTACAGAGCCTGTCCAATGAAAACACCAGTATATTATCGACTCAGCTGCTTCAGTTATTTTAAAGCCTGAAAAGAGAAGAATCTTGGTCCACATTACTGCTGTAGCTTTGGGGTATTACATGAATAAAACACAAGGATAAGAAATGAAGAAACTCTGGCATGCAGTGTGATAGGAAAGCAAATTTAGTACTGTTTTTGTTTTGTTGTTTTTCAAGATCATATATTTACTAATATTGTGTATCTTTAAGAACTTGAGACTTGTTTGTAGGCTCTTGTTTGATTTTAATTTTGCTTGATGTTATGGACACTACATATGATACTCTTAACTGGTGAAATATGAGCAATAGTATACTCACTTGCAAAATAGCCTGGGCAACTCAGGCTGCATAGAATAGCAATGACATGTTTAAGTAAAACTGAACTTTGGTTGCCCTTATACCATGCTGGCTCAAATGTGCTACAGTTGATGGTAATCTTTTTATCATTAGCAAGGAAACCACTTCTCATTACTGAGATGTGATAAACTAAGATGATTAAGGGCCTGGAGACAGAAACATATGAAGAACGGTTGCAGGAATTGGATATGGCCAGTCTAGAGAAAAGAAGGACTAGAAGCTGACATGATCGCAGCATTTCAGTATTTGAGGAACTGCCACAAAAAAGAGGGAATCAACTTATTTTCAAAGGCATCAGAAAGCAAGATAAGATGCAAAGGGTGGGAACTAATCAAAGAGAGAAGCAACCTGGAATTAAGGAGAAACTTCCTAATAGCAAGGACAATTAACCAGTGGACCAGCTTGCCTTCAAAAGTTGTAGATGCTTCATCGCTGGAGGGTTTTTAAGAAAAGACAAGACTGGATAATCACCTATCTGAAATGGTATAAGGTCTCTTGCTTGAGCAGAGTACTAGAAGACCTCCAAGGTCCCTTCCAGTTCTATTCTGATTGAGATTGGAGAATTTACTTGCTCCTTCCCATAGTGTAAAATATTATGTAGAAAGCTTTAGTTGAACAAAGTTGTGATGTGTAGAAGAGATTAATGTCTGTGGGTCTATGATGACCATACCACAGGGAAGATTGTGGCCTGAAATAGAAGTAAATGATAAAAAGTATGAATTATATAACTCAATAAAAGAAAAATAGAAGTGTATTTGCCTAGTATGTATTTGCCTAGTATGATAGCGATCTTCCAATATTTGAGGGGCTGCCACAGGGAGGAAGGGGTCAAGCTATTTTCTAAAGCTTCTGTAGGCCAGACAAGGAATAATGGATGGAAACTGAACAAGGGGAGATTTAACCTGGAAACAAAGAGAAGCTTTTTGACAGTGAGAACAATCAACCAATGAAACAATCAACCAATCCCACAACTTTCGGAAGTTGTGGGAGCGCCATCACTTGAGACTTTCAAGAAGAGATTGAACTGCCCATTTGTCAGAAATGGTGTGGGGTCTCCCACTTGGGCGGGGGGTTGGACTAGATGACCTACAAGGTCCCTTCCAACTCTGATTATTTGTATCTGTATATCAGGGCAAACCTAAAGGATTGCTTTAAGTATGTAGTTTAAGAAGGAATCAAGACTATCTGGGATCAATTTGATCCTTTGGATTTTGAGGAAGCAGAGAATAAAATTTGCTATTGATTCTTTTACCTATGCATTCATTCTGTGTCCTCTCCAGGTAGCAAAAGCTACCAGACAATTGATAAGAAATTGAGGGCAGTACTGAACATCCTTGAGTGAACAATTTGCATCCCTTGTCTTGAAAGAGGCCATTGTTAATCTCTTCTTCAAGAAGCTATCATTCAATCTGAATATTCTGGATAATTATCTTCCTTTTTGACGAAGACAATTTAAAAAGTGTTTGGGCCACAGCTATATGCAACTTTGGAGAAAATATATTGTTTTGTTCATTTCAATAAGGATTTAGCGTAATGATAGGACTGGGGGTGCCACTTTCCTGATCCCACTCAACCTTTTAGCTGCCTCTGATAACATCAACCACCATATTCTTCTGGGTTGATTATAATGTTTGTGAGTGTTAACTAATTATAGAGGCACTATGATTCACCTGTGTAATACTGTTACTATGGGAGCTTCATTGCTTGCCAGTTATCTTCTGGGTGAAACTCAGTCTCTTGGTTGTTAACATCCTACATGGTTGAGATCTTGGATATACACGAGACTATGTTTCCAAGATTGAATTTTTTATTTGGTAAAGATCAGGAGAGCAGTCTTGCTTAGGATCTCATGAGTAAGGGAATGCCATCTTTACAAATGTTTTAATGCTGTGTCAGTGATGCTCCTTATCCATAGATATCTGGATCATCCCTTTCTTCTTATTTTTCTAAAGTTCAATGAAAGCATGAACTTTGGGATGAGGTAAGACCATCCTACCCCTAAATAACCTCCTTGTTGGTTTGCTACAAACCATTCAGAATTTTTGGAAATGGAACAGCATATAAACAAGTATATTTCTCTATTTTATAAACACAGAAACAAAAAGGCATTGTAGGTTGCAACAATTGTTGGAGTATATAGCCTCTTTTATCATACCATCTTAACTTTTTCCATTTCTTTCTATAGCCCCTTAAAATTTTTGTGTGTGAGTGTGTAAGCACATTCTAACTTTCTCTTCAAGTCAATTCTCAGCTTAATTTTGTCCTGGGTTTCTATTTCTGGCAGTTTTGTACATATTTGAACAGTTCTGAGGCATTTTTGCCTAATATCTGAGAAACTATGTTTAAGTTTGTATAATCTGAGAGGATGGTAATTATTTGCAATTAGATAAATTGCCTTTTCTTACCTTCCCTAATTAGCATTTCTTTTACATGTCACTATCAATAGGGAAATAAAATCAGACAACAGCTTCAGTTTTCCAGTTCAATGGAATTTCTAAGAATTTGAAACAATGGGTATGTCAAGAAACAATATATTTTAAATGAAATACCTTTTATTCTTTTGAACTTTTCAGAAATGAAATGGATTTGGAAAATGTCAATATAGGCCAATACATTCTCTATTTATAAACATTCTCCCTGCCTCTTAGCTTAAATATCAACATCAACAGCACTTATATACCACTTCATAGTGCTTTACAGCACTCTCTGAGTGGTATATAAATATCAGCACATTGCCCTCAACAATCTGGGTTCTCATTTTTTACTGACCTTGGAAGGATGGAAGACTGATTCAACCTTGAGCTGATTCAGGATTGAAGAAGATGGGAGATCACCCACATATTCTCCAAACAGCTATTCCTCATACAGAGACTGCAGAATTACAGCATTTTCAGAAATTTCCTGTTAAGCACTATAAAACTATTAGAGACCTTCAGAATGACAGGAGGTTTTTTTGTTTTGTTTTTTATTTTGGTAAGTTTTGGGTTTTTACTAGCAGCCCAGGCAGCACTTTCCCCCTGCTAATAAATTTATATACTGGGGGGAATTCCCAGTTCAAACTTTCATATATATGGTAACTAAGGCTACCACACATATTTTATTAGAATAACAGAATCATAGAGTTACAGTTAGAAAGGACCTTCGGCATTATCCTAGTTCAGGGCTGTCAAACTTCCAGTCCACAGTCTAGATGCGTCACTTGCTGGCCATGCCCACACCCAGTTTAACAAAGGGGAAACAAGTCCTGATACGTCACATGATGCTGCTGTGATGAAGTGAGTTTGACATCCTTGTCCTAGTTTAACAATGTATAATCTATGATGTACATGCAGGCCAACGATCACCAGCTAGTACCTTCAGATATGTGAGGAGGTGACTTCCAGAACTTCTAGTTAACCCAACCAAGGCAAACCATTCTGGCTAAGAACTGACAGTTGAAGTCAAATTATTTGGAGATACCAGATTGGGAGGCACTGAAATAATTTATAACTGAATTCTGAATTTATATTGTTCATCTTTTTATTGGCCAGAAATTCTGTCCATTTAGTGTCAAATTTATTCATGCTTCCATAAAAAAGGGCATTTACCTTGTGGCAAAATACAGGTATAATCATCCTGTGAAAATGTGATCTATTTAATGAGGAATGTTGTCTTCAATCAACAGAAAGGACATTCTGTCTTAATATAATGGACCTCTCAGAAGCAAAAAAGACAAGACAAGAAAAAAAGATTCAGAATGCTTTGTGTCTGCTATGAAAGCTTCAGTTGTTAACAAAAGTACAATTTGCAAGCTGATTGTGTGCTGGAAAAAAGAATGCTTATGTGCAGTTATCAAGGAGGCTGCTAGAAAACTTATTCTCATATATTTGAACCATACCAAGCCTCATCAAGTTGTCTATGGCTGCCACTAATTGGAAGTTGGTTAGCTTATTGTGTTTTTGTGTAGATGTATGAGAAAGAGAAGATGTTCAAAAGAATGAAGCCAATTACAGTAGGCTTTGAGAACATACTGTGAGCTCATTAGCTTTCATACTTTATGTAATGGGGCTATTCTTGAAGAGTATCTGGAAATTCAGCTGGTATAGAATCTAGCATCATGAACAGTTATGGGCCCTCCTAGAACAATGTATGTTACACTTCTATTCTGTGAGCTACAATACCTAGGACCCTCAGGCCTAGTGAGAACATAAATCCCTGCATAGCTTGGCTTTTCTAATGTACAGCCTTATCAAACTGCAAAATTTAGCCAGCCTTTACAATCTCTGATGCATATTAAAAGGTTTGATTGCATAGTTGGAGCCACTGTCTTAGTTGCTGTTGTTGTTTTAACTTCCTGTAGATACCACAGTACTCTCCCTTTGGCTTGTAATAGCTAGCAAGTAGACAGCAAAAAGAAATCTAATGATCAACCCAGAATAATGGCAAGTAGGCAGGACTGATTGAGCAATGGATAGAAAGGGGGCAAAACTAAGCTAGCTGTCATGGTGACAAACAGATAATCACCTCATTAAAACAGCTGTGAGGGAAGTTTTTACACAAACATGTACAGGGAACCAAATTGCTATCAGCTAAACTTTAGTTAATCAAAAAGGAGCTTTCTTTCATTCAGCTGTAAAGGAGAAAGAAAACAATAGTTTGGATGTGCTATTCTGTTCTTCTGGTTGTCCTGACCAAACATGAGAAAGAGTTAAAATCCTCCTTTCTAGTTCAAAAGATGTAGCATTCAAACCCTACCTCAATGCCTATAGTAAAACTGTTTTGTATTTACATGTGATTTATTGCTATATCACAATGCAGCAAAGCTTGGAGCATCATAGCTCTCTTCCTGGGTGTTTATAATGAACTGAATGTAGCAGGAAGTCTTCTCCTACAATAAGTATGTCTATTTCTATGGCAGGAATTTGAATGGACAACTTGCTGCAGCAAACCTGCCACAGTTAACTTACCACAGCCAATTTACCATGGTCAACTCACCATGGCCAACTCATGGTGGGACAACTCACCACAGGCAACATGCCCTGGGGCAACTCGCTGTCGGACAATTCAATAATTCAGTTTAATTATTTAAAATAATTAAAAACTATTTTAATTTTTGTCATTCACATTTTATTTTGTCCCTCCTTTGACAGCCTTTCTTTAATGATTCTATTCCACTATTTTTTAGACATTAATATAACTCTTGTCCCATAGTGAGTTGTCCTGCAGTGAGTTGGCCATGGCGAGCTTGCTGTGATGAGTTAGTTGCAATGAGATGGCCAAGGTGAGATGGCCATGGTGAGTTGAATTTGCCTATTGTACACAGGGAAAACTATATGAATACACACATGCTAGCAAGGTTCAATAGTATTTCATATGTAAAATTTATAACTTGTATACAGAAGCCAGAATGTTTCTAGTTTTATTTTTATTTTATTTTATTCTACCGCAGGAACTACTTGTTTAAAGCTTCCATGGCTTATTTTTCCAACATACATAATTATGTACTTGTAAGATTGTTCTCTTCTAATATGCCAATACAAATGTACCGAATAAGACTTTAGGCTATTTTTAGGATACTTCAGCTCACAATAATGAATCCATATATGTCTATCTTAAGATGGAATATTATTTAAATCTATAAGTAATAGATTTAATATATACAATGTAATGCTTTGAAATGGTGAAGAATAAAAACTTTAATAGACCTAATCAAGCTCTAATCTCTAAAAGCATTATATATTTATTTTGTCTGGTGCATTTCACTATCTCTTCTTCCCAGGTTGCTTCTTTGTAAAGAAAGCAACCCACTTTGTCAGAAACTGGATGGTAGTTTGTAAGATAATATTGAATTTATTTTCAACATTTCTTATAGCGCTGAGTAATAAGAATAAGCAGTGATGCCTGTCTTTGACACACAACTAGCATTCCAGTGTGAAAAATGCTATTTCTTCTGTTTCATATGCCTCACATATATGGAGTCTGTCTTCCATTCGGATACCTCTGAACTTGCCTTGTTTCATCATGTATCCCATCTGTTCAAATTGGAGACCAGTAAAGGTATACAATAAATCTTTTTTTATTGGCAAAAACAGATACTTTTTCTTCTTGAAATTGGGATTTAAATCTTCCTAGAATTTTTTTTTGTCTTGTAATAAATAAAGCAGCCACGGTATGTCTATCTATTATCTAACATCTGATATTCATTGAAAATATTTCTTATGTTGATTTCTGGTATACTGAATACACTAACACGATGTTGAAATGCCATTTTTGAAAAATTAGAAAACCAGGACTTGTTGACAGTTTTAACTATCTGGTCATTAAACACTAAGAAATTTATCTTCATGGGGGGGGGGGGGTGCTTATTTATGGGATGTAGGGAAAGTTAGAAATACTTCCACAGACATCTAATTAGAGACTCATTATTAACTAATTGGAAAAAAATACTGAAAAAACACTATTTAAAAGTACCAATTTGGATTTCAACAATGGAGGCGATGATTCACCCGAACAATCTGGATATCACTAAAATGATTAAATATAACAATTTATTGGATACACAAGGAAATCTGAAATCGCGGCAAGAACTTCAAGAGCGGGGATTAAAGATTGATCAGTGGGCATACCTCCAGATTCAAAACAGATATAAACAGGATAGGAAAGAATTCGGAATCAACAACAAACTCCAGCAATTAGATAAAATTTTACTAGGATCAGGCAAACAAAAATATAACAAAATTTTATAATTATTTATTAGAAGTAGAATTAGAAGAAGAAATTGTTAAAGGGAATATGATAGCCTGGAGTAGGAATCACTTTAATAGAATGGGAAAAGGTCTGAGGTAGAAATAATAAGATTACAAAATCGGCAGCATATAAAGAAAACGCCTATAAAATGTTTTATAGATGGCACCTTCCCCCTTCGAGATTAGCGAAGATGCGCACCAATATGAGTCTGAAATGCTGGAAATGCAAAAAAAAAAAAAGGGAACTTTTTTCATATGTGGTGGTCCTGTACAGAAGCTCAAAAATATTGGCAGAAAATTAGAAATTGGCTGGAAGAAATAACAAAAGAACAGATCGAGTACAAACCAGAGTCCTTTCTGTTAGGGATCTTTGATAGACAAATACCAAAAAAAGTGAAATACATAACAATACACATTTTAACAGCAGCCAGATTAGTTTTTGCCCAATGTTGGAAGCACCCTCATATTCCATCAGAGGAGATGATCACTCAAAAAATTTCAAGCTGTGCAGAAATGGACAAATTAACTTTAGCATTAAAAAATAAAGAGACCTCAATATACTACAATAGCTGGAACTGCTGGTGTAAATGGTTAGATCAAAGATAGACTTTACACTATAAGGCAAAAGAGAATAGGACAAATTCATAGGAGTGATATACAGATATATGTAAGGATTAGGTGTGTGTATATGGCATGAAATAAGGAAGGAAAAAAAAAGATCTTACAAACTGTTGAAAATGAGAATATTTTTCATTGTTTTCTTTTTTTTCTTTTTTCTACTCCTTTTTTCTCCTCTTTTCTTTCATTTGTATATGTGTTGTCAATTTGTTTTAACTGTAAAATCAATAAAATTTATTTATTAAAAAAAAGAAGTTTATCTTCATTCAAATTAACCTGACACAGTAATTAAATAACTCAAAACAGATTATGACTACTACTGTGAGTAATCCAAATTCAACTCTAATGGAATATGGTGGTGAAACACATAAGATTTATTTTTTTATTTTTATTTATTTATTTTGTCAAGCGATTATAAGATAACAGGTATAAGTATGAACATAGTTATGAATATATCAATTCATTGATCAATAGATCAAGGGTAATCACCAATTCCAGGCACTTTCAATTCCTTTAGTTGTAACAAACACCCATATCTTGGGACTAACAGTCAGCACGAATAGCACATTTGCCTTATCAACATTCAAAACTGGTTTAACGAACTTGGATATTTATAATTCAGTTCCCCGTTAAAAATGTAAACACCTGTCTTCAGTTTGTCCATCTTTATCTAAGGAATCCTGGAGCCTATGGATGAAAACATAATCAAATAAAGAAAAGATCCAACCTGTTCTATTTTATGGAAATTTAGAAACCACTTATTTTGTTTCATTTTCTTGCCAAAACCTACCTCTTTGGATTTCATATAATTAATAACTACATCATTCTCCAAATAATTCATACTAAACTTCTTCAGTTGTCTATGTAATCCCAACCGAGATGTGGATAACATTATCATATCACCAGCATATGCTAGGATACGTACTCTCCAATTCAAAACAGTTGTGATATAAAAATACTGGTTGTAAACAGCAGGCTCAACTTAATTAACAAACACATTAAAAAGAAATGGATCTGTGTACCTGATGTAGTCCTTTAACAGTAGGAAATTTGTTTGTTTAGGCATGATTTATACTTGTTCCACCATTAAGTCTGTATCTGTACAAAGGGTCTTTAAAAGGTAGTAAAGTCTTCAATGAACACTATTTTCAATAATTTCTCCCTCCAAAAATTTCTATTTATGAAATCAAATGTAGAACTTAAATCAATAAATGCAACATTAAAACACCATCATGACTTGTATGTTTTATTATGAGGTGGGACAGGAAAGGATAAAACATAAATGAATTGACTCTCTTTGCTTAAAACCTGTCTGCTCCTCTGCTGATGTAGAATTATGCTATGCCCAGTCCTCCAGTTCTTCTGAAGGAGGAATTCACAATGTTTTTGCTGAATATCAATTGAACATATGGTCCTATAATTTCTAGAATATGCTCAACTGCCTTTCTTAATCAGTGGTGCCACTATACTAAATTTCATTCCTTATTTATGCGAATAAACAAACCAATCACTAAGGCAGCTCACCAATCCAAATTATCTTTGAAAAGCTCAGGTGACATAAAATCCATTTCTGGAGATTTTTTTAGTGACTCTGTTATGGATTTTAATTCCTATATAACAACAGATGGTCATTTGGGTAAATCAATAATATCTATGAAAGTGTTTTCCTCACAAGAAAAGCTATCATAATGTGCTCCATCCCTGAACAACTACGTTTAAAAATCTTCCCATGCAGCAACTGATACAGATATCTCAAGATTTCTTGAATCTGTGAATGGTAAAATCATGTTAAATTCTGCCCAGCTTTTAGTGATATAATTAGTTTTTTATTATAACAATTTTTTACATTCTCATCCAAGCATAACTTTAAAAGCATGATTGTCAAAAGAATTGCCTACACTTTTCTCATTTGTTTTTTTTAATAAGCCTTCTCAAATTTCTACATACAATTTAAAGCCCATGTCACACTGCACCAACGGATGCAAAGAGGATGTAAAACGGAGAGAAACACTTGCCATCCATTGGTTAACGCAATTCATCCGTTCTATACTCACTGCATGCGTGATTCAAACGTTCTATCTGTCCGGCATCCGTCTACTGAGATTTCATCCGCTCAAAAACTTTTGAGCTGCACAAAACTTTTTGAGCGGATGACTTTTCCGCCACGTCCGTTCTACATTTGCGACACATACAGGGAACAAACGTTCTACGTCCATTGTCATCCATTAAACGTCTGCTGTGTCCGCTCGGCATCCGCTGTGCATCCGCGCAACTTGCATCCGCTCCAGTGGAAAATGGACACAGGGAGGAAGCGAAATGTCCATGGAACGTCCACACAGCGTTAGTAGCACGGACATAGAAAGGATGAAAGCGGATGCACCTTGGACATAAAGCATTAAAATGGAAAAAACGTTTGTATATGGGATGTATCTTGGATATTTAGGTTGTCTGCAGGATGTCTAGAGGATGCAGAAGGACACCTAGCGGAAAACCCATATTTCCTATAAAAAGGGGGAGGAAATCACCTGGATCTCACTTTCAGTCCAGCAGATGTGGTATGCAGACCACTTCAGCCTTTCTCTTGCTCTTCAACATCATCCATTGATCTCCACCATGGATCAACGCACACTCCTTTTGGTAGCCGCCATCATTCAACACCAGTACCAAGCCCTCTTCAGGCTTTTTCACCTTTTCTATGCAAAGAGAACTGTGTGGGTCCAAGAACTGTGTGGGTCCGACGATGGATCGAGAGAAGAGCGAAGTAAGGAATGTATGACAAGCTGATGGTGAAGCTGAGGAACGAAGACACTCTTGCATTCCAGCACTTCATGAGGATGCCACCAGCCATGTTTGACGAACTTGTGGAGCGTCTCAGACCCAGGTTGACCAACCTCCATCCCAGCCTGGACCCTGGGCTGAAGGTGGCACTGACTCTGCGCCGCCTCTGGAACCACATATAGAAACATGCACTATGCCTGGAGGGTGCCACACAACACCATCAGCATTGTGGTCAGAGAAGTGGTGCAGGCCATCATCAAAGAATACCTGGAGGAGCTCCTCCAGTGTCCTACCACTGAAGAAGGCTGGAGGAAAGTTGCAGAAGAGTGGTATCAGAGGTGGAACTTCCCCCACACCATTTGAGCCATAGATGGGAAGCACGTGGCCTGCAAAGCTCCAGCCAAGTCAGGGTCCACTTATCACAACTACAAGGGCTTCTTCAGCATCATCAACAGGTAGCAACCCAGTCTCTGGCACTCTTCTCAGTCACTCTGAGGCATGCCCATGGTCTCAGGTGTAAAGGGTCCAGGGGCTGTGGAGGTGGCAGTGGCTGGAGTGCTGGTCTGAGGCGCCATTGGGGTGCCTGGCCCCGAGAGGACAATAGGAGAAGGTGTGTGCAGGAAGCTCTCAGAGAACTGGCTCAGGCCTGTGAGGTTGAGAGGCCCTTCATCCAGGACCTGGGATTTCAGTCCCAACACCGATGACAGATGTTCTGAGGACGGGCTTGGCTGTTGGGTGGAGGAAGTAGGAGTGTAGTGGGGCTGTCTGGTCTGCAGCTGGGTGAGGTGAGGCGTGGGTGGCATCTGTGGTGTCGGTGACATAGGTGGCGTTGGTGGCATCTGTGGCATTGGTGGCATATGTGGCATCGGTGGCATCGGTGGGGTTGGTGGTATCTGTGGCGTCGGTGGCATCGGTGGCATCTGTGGCAGGCGATGAACCTGGGCCTGGACTGGGAAGGGCTGCTTCTGTTGAGGGAAGTCCTGGTAGCCATAGCCTTGGTAGGAGAGGGGTTGTTGAAAGCCTTGGAAGGGCTGTGACATCACCTGGGGTGGAGGAGCAGACCTGGAGTGGGTGGGAGCAGGTTCAGCTGGGCCTGGAGGGTGGTGCAGAAGTGCAGTGATCTTCTCCTTCATCACCTGGTACTGGGGCTCGGGCATGTCCATGAGGGTCTGGGTCACATAGGTGAGGAAGGGCTTGCGGTTTGAGGATGGAATCTCAAAGTATACCAGCTGAGAGAGGAGATCTGTGCTGTTCTTGATTCTGTCCCTGATCTCCAAGAGGACAGTGTGGCTCTGTCCCTCAGGTCTGCCTCTCTGCCTGCTTTCTGTGGAGCTGGGTGTGGGTGTGGGTTGGTCTTTGTTGGCTGCGGCCTCCTCTTGCTCCATCTGAGACAGGGGATCCTCCACGTCCTCTGGCATGGGGTGTGCAGCTGTCGGGGGGGTCTCTGTCGTGGGGCACTCCACAGACACCTGCCTGGACACACTGTCTGTTTCCTGGCTGGAAGAGGACTGGCTGTATGTGGGCTGTCTGAGGGAGAAGGTTGACACCGAGGCTGCTCCTCGGTGGTGGATCTCACCCTGCAGGAAGCTGCACTTGGCCATGACATAGGTCTCCCGGTCCGTGAGCTTGGCAGTGGCCTGCCTGGATCTCTTCAGGTGCACCATGCCATACCAGGTGTGCATATGTTTCCACCACCCCAAGATGACATCAGTAGTGTAGCCCAGGCTCTCCACCTTCTCTCTCCAAGCCGCCTGCTTCCGCTTGGTGTCTCGATAGAGCCTGTGTCCCTTCCTCCACAGGTACTCGTTCTCCCTCAGCCATTCAAGCACCTCCTCCTCATGGTCCTCTGTAATGGAAAACTGTTTCCTCTCCCCCTTCTCCTTCTCCTTTGATTGCCTCTTCCTCCCTCTGGCAGGGCCTTCTGGGCCCTCATCAGCAGGGCTTTAGGGCCTTGGGGCTGGTCCACCACACCAGCAGCACCAGCAAAAGTAGCAGCAGCACCACCACCAGCAGCAGGACCAGCAACAGAAGCACCAGCAACAGAAGCAGCAGCAGCAGCACCAGCAGAAGCACCAGCAGAAGCACCACCAGCAGCAGAGTCAGCACCAGGGAGTGGGATGGTGGTTCTGTCCTTCTTTCCAGGGCTGGCAGGATTAGGTACAGGCTTCCCCTTCTTCCCCATGGTCTCTGATGAAGATGTCTCTGGCAGCAGGTCTTTCCTCTGAATGCTGGCCACGTGCGAGCTGCTTCCTTTTATATCCGCAGGGCTGACGCAATGCATCATCCCTGCATACGCATTGAACCCTTTGCATCCGCTAGGCATCCACTAGGCATCTGCTAGGCATCCGCTAGGCATCTGCTAGGCATCCGTGATGCATCCGTGTCACCCGCTACGCATCCACAGCTTCCACGACGCGTCCGCTTTGCTGTTCTCCCCCGGAAGCCCTGCGGACATGCCATCCACTTCCATCCGCTTCCATCCACTAGGCTTCCATTGAGCATCAGCTTAATATCCTTCCTACATCCTCTCCCCATCTGTTCCTTTCCGTTCCTCTCCGTTCTGTTTATGTAAATTTTTTCCCCTTTTGAAAGTGGACAACAATGGATGGAGCCATGGAAGGAATTTTCCCCATCCACTGTGTCTTTTTTTACATACGTTTTGCATCGGCTGGCCGATGTCACCAAGCCTTAAGCAGTTAAATCTATATCTGTATAACTAATACAAGTTTGATATGAAAATAGATTACACTGCATGTAATACAGTGTCAAAATTTGATTCTGTAGTTTTGTACTTCCTAGATCTTTTCCTACCTCTGCTGTCTGCAATGATTTAATATTTAACCTGTCCTGCTATCATTTTAATATTTTTTGTATATTAAATACACATTTTTAACACGTGTCTGTCAACCAAAGACACTGGACTTAAAGCCCATGTCACACTGCACCAACGGATGGAAAGAGGATGTAAAATGGAGAGAAACACTTGCCATCCGTTGGTTAACGCGATGCTTCTGTTCTGTACTCACTGCGTCCGTTTTTTTTTCTCTCTATCCGTCCAGCATCCATCGACTGAGGTTCCATCAGCTGAAAAAGTTTTGAACTGCTCAAAACTTTTTGAGCGGAAAATGTATCCAACATGTCCGTTCTCCATCCGCTGGGCATACGGGGAACATCCGTTCTGCATCCATCGTCATCCGTTACGCGTTCGCTACATCCTCTAGGCATACACTGCGCATCCATGCAACTCAAATCCACTCCAGTGGTAAATGGACACAGGGAGGAAGCAGAACGGACACGCAGCGTAAGTATCACATTTGCAGAGGGGACCTATCTCAGATATTAACGATGTCTAGAGGATGCCTAGAGGATGCAAAAGGACACATAGGGGAAAACCTATATTGCCTATAAAAAGGGGGAGCAACTCGCCTGGATCTCACTTTCAGACAAGCAGCCCTGCTGTGCAGACCTCTGCAGCCTTCATCTGCCTCTTGCTCTTCCACAGCATCCAGTCATGTCCACCATGGATCGTAACACAGTCCTTTTGGTAGCCACCATCGTTCTGCAACAGTGTGAAGCCATCTACAGGCTCTGTGAACTCAACTACGGGAAGAAAAGGAGGCGGCCAAGAAGCGTCTGGGTCCGAAGATGGATCGGGAGAAGAGCAGAGTACGGACTGTACAACAAGCTGATGGTGGTGCTGAGGCATGAAGACCCTCGTGCATTCCAGAACTTCATGAGGATGCCTCCAGCCATGTTTGATGAACTTGTGGAGTGGCTGAGACCCAGGTTGACCAAGCAGAGCACCAATGTCTGGCCCAGTCTGGACCCTGGGCTCAAGGTGGCACTGACTCAGCGCCACCTGGCCTCAGGGACCACCTACAGAAGCATGTAGTACAGCTGGAGGGTGCCACACAACACCATCAGCATTGTGGTCAGAGAAGTGGTGCAGGCCATCATCGAAGAATACCTGGAGGAGCTCCTCCAGTGCCCCTCCACTGAAGAAGGCTGGAAGAAAGTTGCAGCGCAGTGGTATCAGAGGTGGAACTTCCCACACACCGTTGAAGCCATAGATAGGAAGCACATGGCCTGCAAAGCACCAGCAAAGTCGGGGTCCACTTATTTCAACTACAAGGGCTCCTTCAGCATCGTCCTCTTCGCCATGGTCGATGCTGACTACAAGTTCATGTACATCAATGCTTCAGGCAACGGGTCATGTTCAGATGCCCAGGTATACAACGCCAGTGATCTCAAGGAGGGGCTGGAATGCAACCTCATCATGGGCTTCCCAAATCCAGACCCCCTGCCCAACGACACGCAAGATGTGCCCTACTTCATCATGGGGAATGACACCTTCTCCCTCAGAATCTACCTTATGAAGCCCTACACTTCCACATGCCTCACCCGTGAAGAGAGGATCTTCAACTACAGGCTGTCCAAGGCAAGGCGGGTGGTGGAGAACGCCTTTGGCTTCCTGGCCAACAGATTCCAGGTATTTCTCACCACCATGCAGCATCGCCCAGAGACCGTGAGGAACATTGTGGAAGCTTGCTGCATCCTGCACAATCTCATGTACACCCGCTACCCAGTCTTGCAGAACAGGCTCGTGGACCTCCAAGAAGACAATGGGGACATGGAGCATGGGGAATGGAGGCAAGGGCGAAACCTGATAGACACTGAGGATGTGCAAGGGCCAAACAGAGCCTCACGTGAAGGGAAGAAGCAGCGCAACCTCCTGAAACACTGGTGCAACTCCCCAGCTGGAGCAGTGGAGTGGCAAGACAGGATGGTAGATGATTAATGGATGCTTCATTCAGCCTGTCTCATCACACTGATGAGACTGGGCCATGTATGTTTGGTGGGCCTACAATGAACAGGGCATTTAATAAAGAGTTGTGTTTATGTTGTCATGTATGGATGATTGATTACATTATTATTGATAATAAAGGGCCATAGGTGTGACACCTGCGAGGGTGGACCATACAGTCCCACTATGCTTACACTGGAGGTTTATCTATCCCACAGCTATTACCCATTCCAAAGGTATCCTAACCCATCCCACAGGTATCCCTGCTGATCCCACTGCAATCTCAACCCATCCCACAGCTATCTTAACCCATCCCAAAGGTATCCCTGCCCATCCAACAGCTATTACCCATCCCAAAGGCATCACTGCCCACCCCACTGCTATCTTAACCCATTCCACAAGCATGCAAAAGCTTAAACCAATTCTAAAAGTTTCCACCAAGACTTTATTTACAAAAATAAATGAGGCAAGTGTGTGAAACAAAGATAATCTTTATTAATAACAAGCTGTAGAAGAAAAATGACCCAAGTCAAGTGTCCAAATAAAGTCTACAGGTAGCCACCCAATCTCTGGCAGTCTTCTCTGTCACTCAGGGGTGTGCCCAGTCTCAGGGGTGAAGGGTCCAGGTGCTGTGGAGGTGGGTGCTGATAGAGTGCTGGTCTGAAGTGCCACTGGGGTGCCTGGCCCCAAGAGGACAACAGGGGACGGTGTGTTGAGGAAGCTCTCAGACAGCTGGCTCAGCCCTGTGATGTTGAGAGCTCGTTCCTCTATGCCATGAGGTGTCAGCCCCAGTACTGAGGACAGATGTACTGAGGCCGGGCTTGGCTATGGGGTGGAGGAAGGAGCAGTGTAGTGGGGCTGTCTGGTCTGCAGCTGTGTGAGGACTGGCATGGGTGACATCGGTGACGTGGATGGCATCGGTGGCGTGGGTGGCATCAGTGGCGTGGGTGGCATCGGTGGCATCAGTGGAACCGGTGGCAACGGTGTCGTCCGATGAATCTGTGCCTGGACTGGGAAGGGCTGCTGCCTGTGCTGCAGGACCTCCTGGTAGCCGTAGCCCTGGTCGGTGAGGGCCTGTGGGAAGCCTTGGAATGGGAGGGACATGACCTGGGGTGGAGGAGCAGACCTGGACTGGGTGGGAGCAGGTTCATCTGGATCTGGAGGGTTGTGAAGCAGATCGGTGATCCTGTCCTTCACCACTTGGTACTGGGGTTCCGCCATGTCCGTGAGGGTCTGGTTCACATAGGTGAGGAAGGGCTTGCGGTTGGAGGATGAGGAGTCGGTATGGACCAGCTGAGAGAGGAGATCTATGCTGCTACGGATGGTGTCTCTTTTCTCCAGCAGGACAATGTGGCTTTGCCCCTCCTGTCTGGCTCTCTGCCTTTCTGTGGAGGTGGAGCTGGGGGTGGATGCGGGTAGGACTGTGGTGGAAGTGCCGTCTCCTTTCTCCCACTGCACCAGGGAGTCCTCCACGTGCTCCACCACAGTTAAAGCAACTGTCCTGCCTGGAGACAGGAACTGACTCTCGGCCGGAAGAGGACTGGCTCTCAGCAGGCTGCCTGAGAGAGAGGGTTGTGAGAGGGGCTGCTCCTCAGTGGCGGATCTCACCCTCCAGGAAGCTGCACTTGGCCATGACATAGGTCTCTCTGTCCTGTCAGCTTGACCGCGGTCTTCCTTTACCAGGTGTGCATGTGCTTCCACCAGCCGAGGAGCACCTCTGAAGTGTAGCCCAGGCTCTCCGCCTTCTCTCTCCAAGCAGCCTGCTTAATTTTGGTGTCCCTGTAGAGCCTGTGTCCCTTCCGCCATAGATAGTCATTCTCTCTCAGCCACTCCAGCACCTCATCCTCGTGTTCCTCCTCGATGGAGTTTTGCCTCCTCTCCCGTTCTCACATATGCCTCTTCCTCCCTTTGGCAGAACCACATGGGCCCTCATCAGAGGGGCTTCCAGGTTGTAGGGGCTGCTCCTCCACACCACCAGCAGCAGCACCACCACCAGGACCAGCAGCACCAGCAGCAGCACCAGCAGGACCAGGATCAGCAGCAACAGAGTAAGCACCAGCAGCGCCAGCAGCACCAGCAGTACCAGCAGCACCAGCAGGATCAGGATCAGCAGCAGCAGCACCAGCAGGACCAGGATCAGCAGCAGCAGAGTAAGCACCAGCAGCGCCAGCAGCACCAGCAGGACCAGCAGGACCAGGAGCATGAGCAGAACCAGGAGCACGAGGAGGACCAGGAGCACGAGCAGGACCAGGAGCACGAGCAGGACCAGGACCACCAGGATGAGGAGCAGCTTCAGCAGAGTAAGCACCAGCAGAAGCACCACCGCCAGAAGCAGAATCAGCAGAGTAAGCACCAGCAGAAGCACCACTTCCAGACGCAGCATCAGCAGAGTAAGCACCAGCAGAAGCACCACTGCCATAAGCATCATCATCAGCTCCTCCAGAAGCAGAAGCAGCAGAAGCCCCAGCCCCAGAAGAGGGAGCTTGTGCTACAGAAGCCCCAGCAGAAGCAGAGTGAGGGCCAGGGTGTGGGAGGGTGACCCTGTCCCTCTTGCCAGGGCTGGCAGCAGATGGCTGAGGCTTTCTCTTCTTCCCCATGGTTGTGGGGTTGCTGGCTGGCAGGCAGGCTGGCAGCAAGGCTGGCAGCAAGGCTGGCAGGCAGGCAGGCAGCAAGGCTGGCAGGCAGGCATTCAGCAAGGCTGGCAGGCAGGCAGGCAGACAGGCTGGCAGGTAGGCAGGCAGGCAGTAAGGCTGGCAGCAAGGCTGGCAGCAAGGCTGGCAGCAAGGCTGACAGGCAGGTATGCAGGCTGGTAGGAGGCTGGCAGGCAGGCAGGCAGCAAGGCTGGCAGGCATGCAGGCAGGCAAGGCAGGCAGGCTGGCAAGGCAGGCTGGCAAGGCAGTCAATGTGTCTGGCAGCAGGTCTTTCCTCTGAATGGTGACCTGCTTGGGAGCTGCTTCCCTTTATATCCGCGGGGCTGACGCAATGCATCCTCTCCGCATGCGCAGTGAACACTAGGCATCTGCTAGGCTTCCACTAGGCATCTGCTAGGCTTCCGCTCTGCATCCACTTCATCCGCTAGGCATCCGCTGTGCATCCACTGTATCCGTTCCGCGTCTGCTTTGCTGCGGTCCCCCGGAAGCCTTGTGGATGTGCCATCTGCTCCCATCCGCTTCCATCCGCTAGGCTTCCGTGGAGCATCCGCTTTCCATCCGCCATGCGTCCTCCCCCCGTCCGTTCCTTTCCATGTTGTCCGCTCTGGTTATGCAAATTTTTTGCCCCTTTTGAGAACAGATAACAACGGATGGAACATTTTTCTCATCCGCTGTGTCCTTTTTACAAACGTTTTGCATCCGTTGGCCAGTGTGACAGGGCCTTTAGTCAGATTCAAGGAATATTGTGTAGATGGTAATCATAACAGACTCTATTGAAAACTAAAAAAAAAAAAATGTTTTGCATAGATATGTATGTATAATTCAACTCTGCTGCCTATATTAAGAAAATAAATTGTGTAAGGATATAATAAGTTAGCGTCACTGTGGCTCACCATTTGCAACTGTAATCTCTATGATAATGCCAATGAATTATGCCCAACACTATTCATTTTGTTATCAGTGGAGATCAAATATGTTTTTTAATCTTTCTGGAAAGCCCATTAGTTTTAAGGGATATGGTTTTACTCTGTCATTAAAATGCAAATATCAGACAACTTCAGCATTTTTCCCCAGAAGGACGAAGATATCTATAAAATGATAGAACAAGTTTATTAGAGGGATATAGATATTTACCCAGGTTATAATTAAATGAAGTTTTTAATTTAAGATTTATACAGTTTGGGAATATGTCAATATTTGACAAGAAGTCACCTGGCCATCCTTAATAATAAACATTGTTAGATTGCCTAGTGCTCAAGCTTCATCTTTGATTTTTGAACCCTATGTTATACTCTGAAAAAGATTACCCAGTTTAATTACAAACCAAGAGCAAGCACAATAAATTTGGAGAATATTGCAAACAAGAACAAACTTTCCAACTAGCTGCATTCCAAGAGAGGATCTTAACTTACAAAATTGTAGTTTCTAAATTATGACTAATGGGGGGCAATTGTATGCTAGAACTATATGAGAGGGCAAAGTTAAATCCTGAACCTCTAATTGGAAGTGACACAAAACGTATGCAGAAAGGACACAGCAGACGAGCAAAATTTCAGGGGTGGCTCCATCCATTTTCATCCTCTCCAAAAAGTGGCAAAAATTTGCATAAACAGAATGGAAAAGAACGGACACAGGTAGTTTGTAGCGGGAATGTTAAACAGATGTTCATCGAAAGCCTAGCAGATGAAAGCGGATGGAAGCAGATGACACCTCCAAAGGGGTTCCAGGGAGAATTTCAAACCGGACGCATAGCAGAAGGGGCGGATGCATAGCAGATGAAGCAGATGCATCATGTACTCCTATAGGAAACAAAGGGGATGCCATGCAGATGTATATCGGATGCAAAGCGTTCACTGCGCATGCGGGGGGTATGAATTGCATCTGCTCCACAGATATAAAAGGATGCATCACGCATGCAGTCAGCATACAGGGGAAAGATGTGCTGGCAGCTACATCTTGCAAGAACACCATGGTTCATCAGTCAGGCAAGAAGAGGAAGTCCGTGCCTACTCATTCAAGCCCTGGCAAGGAGAAGAAGGGCAGAACTAGCATCCCACCCCCTGGCACTGACTCTGAAGCTGCTGCTACTGCTGCTGCTGCTGTTGTGGTGGACCAGCCCCAAGGCCCTCAAGCCCCTCAAAGCCCTGCTGCTGAAGGCCCTGCTGCTCAAGCCCCAGAAGGCCCTGAACAATCTTCAGAAGGCCCTGATGCTGAAGCCCCTGAAGGCCCTGCTGAAGCCTCTGCCAGAGGGAGGAAGAGGCAAGGGAAGCAGAAGGGGAAAGAGGAAAGGGAGAGAAGAAACAGTACACCATTTTCGAGGAGCATGAGGATGAGGTGCTGGAATGGCTGAGGGAGAACGAGTACCTCTGGAGAAAGGGCCACAGACTGAAATGGGACACCAAGAAGAAGCAGGCAGCTTGGAGAGACAAGATAGAGAGCCTGGGGTACACTGCAGAAGAACTCCTTGGATGGTGAAAGCACATGCATACCTGGTATAGCAAGCTACACCTCAAGAAATCCGGGCAGGCCGCTGTCAAGCTCACTGACCGGGAGATGTATGTTATGGCCAAGTGCCTGGAGGGTGAGATCCGCCACCGAGGAGCAGTCCCTCTGACACCCCTCTCCCTCAGACAGCCTACAGACAGAGTACCAGGTGATGAAGGAGAAGATCGCAGCACTTCTGCACTACCCTCAAGGCCCAGATGAAGCTCTCCTACCCAGTCCAGGTATGCTCCTCCACCCTAGGCGATGTCACAGCCCTTCCACAGCTTTCAACAGCCCCTCACCTATCAAGGCTATGACTACCAGGACTTCCCACAGCAGAAGCAGAACTTCCCAGTCCAGGCCCAGGTTCATTGGACACCACAGATGCCACTCCTCACCCAATTACAGACCAGACAGCCCCACTACACTCCTCCCAACCCTTCCTCCACCCCACAGCCAAGCCCGTCAATGGACAATCTGTCATCAGTATTGGGCCTGACATCTCAAGTCCTTGATGAAGGGCCTCTCAACCTCACGGGACTGAGTCAGCTCTCGGATACCTTCCTGAACACACCACCACCTTTTGTACCCTCGGGGCCAAGCACCCCAATGGCACCTCAGACCAGCACTCAAGCCACAGCCACATCCACAGTCACTGCCTGCTTCACAGCTGAGACTATGGACATGACTCAGAGTGATTCAGAATAGTCTCAGAGACTGAGTTGTTTACTTGTTTAATAAAGTTTATCTTTGCTTAAGACACTTAATACAGTTTACTTGGTTCATTTTGCTTATTTAATAAAGTCATAAAGTTTACCTAAGAAAGTTAATAAAGTTTATCTTTGCTTAAGACACTTAGTTTACTTGGTTCATTTTGTTTACTTAGTAAAGTGTTGGTGAAAAATTTGAAAAAATGGTTAAGCCTTTGCATGCTTGTGGTTTATATAAGGATAGTTGTGGGATAGATAAACCTCCAGTGCAACCATAGTGGGACTGTTTGATCCACCATCCCAGCGATCCAGATGATTTTCTCCCCCTTTTTATAGAAAATATCGTTTGTCAACTAAGTGTCCATACTCTAGACATACTGCAGACATCCTAAATATACGAGATACATCCCAGATACAAATGTTTTGTCCGTCTATTTCCGTGCTACTAACGCTGTGTAGACTTTCCGTGTACCTTTTGTTTTCTCCCTCTTTCTGTTTTCAGCTGCAGCGGATGTGAGTGGAGGGGATGGCCAGAGGATGCAGAGAGAATAGAGCAGACATTTAACGGATGATAATGGACATAGAACTTTTGTTGCCCGTATATGTCGCGGATGTACATCGTATGCGGCGGAAGGTTCATCCGTTCACAAAGTTTTGTGCAGCTCAAAACTTCTTGTGTGGATGAAATCGCGGTGGATGGATGCTCGATGGATAGAGCGTATGAAACACGTATGCAGTGAGTACACAACGTGTTAGGGATAACATTGTTTACCCTAACTGGTTTAGGTGAAATAATAACTATGATTCATAGTTGTGTATGTTAAAGTGTCTGCAGCATTAACTGTGGGATAGTAATTAAGGGAGTGGTTATGAAAACACTTTAAAAGTAGCATATATCCATATAAGAAAACATGGCAAAAGTCAATCTACAAAGTTTGTCCCTTATATCCAAGCTGGATGGAACAAACTATGTATCATGGTCTACAAAATGTAGTCTACTTCTACGAAGAGAAGGTCTGTGGAACATAATTGAAAATCCACCAAACGTAGAAAAATGGGATCCAGAGGATGAGGAAGACAGACTAAAGATAGAAGAATTTATGCATAAAAATCAACAAGCCATTTGCATAATTGGGTTAACCTTAACTGATCAACAGCTTGTTTATATCCACGGAGAGAAAACGGCTGTTGGGTGTTGGCAGAAGCTGAAGAGGATTTATGTTCGAGATAATGTTGGTGCTCACATAAATCTAACACGGAAGCTTTTCAGGACGCATCTCCAAACAAATGGTGATATGCTGAGTCATTTAAAAACTATGCAAAGCATTTTTCAAGAACTGCACGAGAAAGAACTTATTTTCTCTGAACTACACCAAGTCTACATAATTCTATCTTCCCTTGATGAAAGTTATGATAACTACGTAACTTCACTTGAAATTGTGCCAAAGGAAAGTTTAACTTTAACTGATATAACTGGCAGATTGATCGAAGAGGCCAGAAGAAGGCTTGAAAGAGATGAATTAAGGAGGGAGCAACCTCAAAAAGAAGATAATGAATCTCCTACTGCATACGCAATTAAAAAGTGTTTTAATTGTGGAGGAAGTGGACATTTGGCAAGATTTTGTAAAAAGGCAAAGCGCCAGAACGCTGGCCAGAATACTAAAAATCATCAAAAAATAAATAAAAATTTAGAGTTAGCCATGTATACTAACGGAGCTGTAAAAAATAATTTATGGGTGGTTGACAGTGGAGCATCCCATTGTATAACAAATGATAACAAAAAATTTATTAAAATGTCCCAGAGTAAACAGCAGATATCGTTAGCCAATGGCTGGAAACTGAAAGCTAAAGGTCAAGGTATAGCATATTGTTCTTTTATAAAAGAGAATTTAAAAATGTTATATGTACCACAACTTAAGTTTAATTTAATTTCAGTTAGAATTTTGGTTAAACTAGGATATGTAGTTACATTTAGGGGACATAACTGCATAATTGAAAAAGAAGATAAGAGAATTACTGCATCTTTAAGAGGTGAATTATATTTGTTAAATGATGATGGTTTAAAGGTGGCTAACACAATTTATGAAAATAAGAAACCTCATGACGAATGTATTCACTTGTTACATCGAAGGCTAGGGCATTTAAATTTTAAAATGCTTAAGAAAACTGTTGAATTATCTAAGGGAATAAGTTTGAAATCTTGTAATAAGTATTTGCAATGTAATGCCTGTAATCAAAGTAAGAGCAGGGTTATACCGGCTAATAGAGTTGATAGATTTACTACTAAAGAGCCTTTAGAAGTAATATTTGCTGATTTAATAGGTCCGAAAAAACCAAGTGTAGGAGGAGCTTGCTACATACTAAGTATAATGGACCACTATTCTAGATATGGGTTTTGCTATTTAATGCACCAAGCCTTAAAGCAACATCTCTAAGAGCAGCATTAGTGTGGGCAGCTAAGAAAAACTATGTCATTAACCATTTAGATGTAGAAACTGCTTATCTACATGCACCATTGCAGCACACTATATATTTAAGAAAACCAATTGGTATAAAAGACAATAAAGTAAATAGTAATGATTGTTGGAAACTCAAAAAGAGTCTTTACGGGTTGAAACAATCTGGGTTTGAGTGGAACCAATATATTGTGAAAGAGTTAAACAATATAGGTTTTAAATCTGGTTTAGCAGATCCGTGTGTGTTTAAAAGAGAAAATAATGGAATGGTGTCATTATTGTTATTATTTACAGATGATATTGCTTTGATAACTAAGACTAATAATGAAGCTAATGAGATTATATCATTATTAGCCAAAAAGATAAAATTAAAGCATTTAGGTGAAATTAAAAGGTATCTAGGATTGACAATTAATAAAACAGATAATGGTTTTAAGATATCTAAAGAAGATAAAATTTGCCAATTAATTGAAACATTTAAAATGAAACTTTGTAAACTGGCAAAGACTCCAATGAGTCAGGAAGTTTGCCAAACTAATGATCAAAGTCCCAAATTTGATAAGTCCATATATCAATCTTTGATTGGTAGCTTATCATATATAAGCAATTGGTCAAGGCCAGATATAGCTTATAGTGTAAATCAGCTGGCACATTTTAATTCAGATCCACATCAATGTCATTGGCAATCATTAAAGAGAATTTTAAGATATCTTAAAGGAACAATGAACCATGCATTGTATATAGAACCAAAGGGTGATTTGAGTCTTAGTGCCTATGCAGATGCAAGTTTTGCAACTGATATAAACACTAGAAAATCAACATCTGGGATGGCTATATTATTTGGTAAGACATTCATAGGGTGGAGGTCAATCAGACAACAGCATATTAGCTTGTCCACGATGGAAGCTGAATTTTCATGTCTGTCATTATTATGCACTGACTTGATTTTCTACAAACAGTTATTATTAGACATGGGTATAACTGTAAAAGATTCCATTATTGTGTATGAGGATAACCAAGCAGCTATAAAGTTAGCTACTAGTATTGCTGTAAAAACTAGATCAAAACATACTGATTTAAGATATTTAAATGTTAGAGAATCAGTGAAGAATGAACTAATTAAATTGGAATACTGCATGACAGAAGAAAACATTGCAGACCAATTTACAAAAGCTCAAGGAGCAATTAAGTTTAAAGAGAGTTGTAACAAATATAATTTAAAGATGTAAATGATTCATAGTTATTATTTAACCTAAAAGGGGAGAATGTTAGGGATAACATTGTTTACCCTAACTGGTTTAGGTGAAATAATAACTATGATTCATAGTTGTGTATGTTAAAGTGTCTGCAGCTTTAACTGTGGGATAGTAATTAAGGGAGTGGTTATGAAAACACTTTAAAAGTAGCAAGACTACAGCTTGCTCACTCTGGCTTTGATGATCCCTGATTACTGCTTGGAATCAAGACTGCATTGCTCGAACGGGAGAGACAACAAAGGACTGATTTGTAAGTGAACTGACATAGGATATTCTACATGGACTTTGCTAACTGAATATCCCTGAATGGACTGACTACATGATAAATGACTATTGGACTGTTATTTTGACTATGCCATGAACTTATAATGGAATAAACTATATTCTTGATAGCACAAGCGTATCTGTTATTTTTACTGTATGTTAATAAACATACAAGCTTAGCTCACTCATTTATCTGTGTGCCTATCTGACTAACGCTGCACATTCTGTTTAGCTTGTCTCCCTAACCCTGGTTGGGGAACCCAGGCTTAACACAACGGATGCATAGCATTTTCCAACAGATGGCAAGCTTTTTTTAACATTTTACAACCTCTTTGCATCCGTAAGTGCAGTAGGAGCGGGCCTTAAGAATTAACTAGCCAATTGGCCTGAATATGAACTAGCCAATTGGCCTGAATAACTCCAGCAACAAGGGATACATCAATGTCGCATTTGAGAAGACTCAATACACTAACATTAGACCACTGGATAAACAATGTCTATTTGAGGAAACTTCAATTGATTTTTCTTTTGGCTCTCTTCCCAGTTCCTTTTAATTCAAGTACCTCATTTCAAGTTAGTTTGCAACCACCATCAAATTCCCTTTTGTGTACTTTGTTGCCTACACTGGACCAAGTGGGTTTTTTTTTTAATGCAACCTCCCATTCCCTCATCCTTCTCATTACTAATTAAAGTTCTTCGTTCAGACTTGTTTTTCTCCCCAAACTGTTCTGATCCTATAATTCCCATTTTATCTATGTACAATTTACATTCACTTAATCTCACAGTGGCATATATTTGCGGTCCCAGAGGCATGTCTATTTTTTTAATTACACAGTTCCAACTATCCAGTATCTCTAACTGAACAACTAATTGGCAGAACTAGAATGTATTCAATAAAGCTTTCTCTTGTGGGTGAAAGACTTCAACAGGCATTTATTTGTACATGTCCTGAGTAGCAATTGAAGCTTCCCAATTAGACTCTTCAGTAGTTAATTGTATATAGGTAAGAGTGGATTTCTTGAGACCAATGTAAATTAATAAGATTTGAAGGGCATTTCTCTTGCATGTTATTATTATCTTTAGAGGCTACAATTGAAAGCTACAGAGGAGATTGGTTTTCAAAAAACATCTTAAAACAGTTAAGCTATTCTCTGGATTTCTCCTTACATTTATTACATCCTCAATGATGATTCCATCAAAATATAAATATTCTAGAAAAATAGCAACCTTTTAAGCTAATGTGCCAGGTATTAAACCATTTCAGATATTTAAAAGACCTATAAGCTTAAAAGCATTTAGTTTTAGTGAAAATTAAGTATGACTAATTTGTTTGGCATTATCACTGAATTAGAATAGATTGTTTTGTGACTCTCTGATTGTAATTATCAAAACCCAGTCTAATCACAGAGTCATCTACTTGAATAGTATTCAAACTGTCTCCAATCAATCTGGTATATTTATACTATCAGGGGTCCAGTCTGCTTTATTCTCTAAAATGAAAGTTTTTCCTTGTTTATTTGCTGAAGATTCACACATTTGTTTTGTCCCATTTTTCCTATTTTTCTGACACATTTGACTAGTTTTCAGTCCAATCATTTTAGTAGGTTCTTTAAGATTCATTTCTAACAATGAAGGGCTTGTTTGACTCCTCTTATAATTTTTGATATTTAAATTTTTAATTTTTCTTCTGTCTTTGACATCCAACTTTTGAGTCAGCTTCATAGCAACTTTAGTCAACCTTACCAATGGATGTTTGTCCTTTTTGAACGAGACTCCTTTTGAATAGATCATTTTCTTCCAGGATCTCTATAAATGTAGAGCCCATGACTATCTGAAAGAAAAATGTTTAACAGGAGATTGCTTTTTTACATTTATTAATAACTACACTTCTACTTATTCTATCTGATTAAATTTACGAGGACTTAGATTTGTATTTTAAACAAGAAGATTTATACGTATTTGTTTGATACACGTTCATAAAAGGATCTTCCATAAGTTGTGTTATTTATTCTATTTATCATCTCAACTTCACCTCTCTGCCACTAATACATTGCCTTTGTACAGGGCATAGCTTGGCCAGGACCAACTTAGAGACCAAGTCAACTGTTCCTCTTAAAGACCTGAATTCTTTCAAGACCTTTTAGGATCCACTGACCATCTAGCATGGAATGCATGAAAGGTAAATCATCCTTCACTGACTATATTGTTCAGTTTCACTGTCCTTTCCATCACTTGATTTCAAATATGGAATAATTTTTAATATGTTTTCTGGGTTGCTGAAAAATTTCCCTCTGAACTAGGAATACTCTCAAGATCATTATAAATTCTCCTAATATATCCCATATTTTTAGCCACTATAGGTAATCCTCAATTTACAACAGTTTTTTACACTTATGACCATTGCAGCAGCCCCATGATCAAAATGTAAACACTTGGCAACTGACTCATATTTATGATGGTTGCATTGTCCTGGGGTCATGTGATCCCTTTTTGCAACTTTCTGACAAGCAAAGTCAATGGGGAAGTCAGACTCACTTAGCAATCATGTGACTAACTTAACAATTGCACTGATTCATTTAACAACTCGTTTGTGGTCATAAGAGTATCAAAGAGTACCTTTACTTTTCTCTTCCTTCCTATTTTCTAAACAACTTGCAGTTACTTTTAAAGTGCTTTAATTTGAAGAGCAGACAAACATTTATGCATCCTGAGTAAGCACACTGCTAAGACAGAGAAGCTAAAGCTAGAGTCTCATTTATCTAGAAAACATACCCACACATACATGGAGGGAGAGAGGGAGGGAGGGGAAGGGGAGGAAGAGAGAGAGAGGACAAATGAAAGATGTAAATTTAGTTGAATTCACGTTGTCTCTTCAAAATACAAGAATAGATCCATGAAGAGCAAGAAGGCAAACTAGAGTCACATTTTCTCTTTGAATAGGAGATACCACCATAGACCACCATAGTTACACCCTGTACAGTTTCTACAATCCATTTTTAATTCAACATTAAAAAAAAACTAGCCACAAAAAACTCTTACATTTAAAAAGATGTTTTTTATGAAACCCAGGGAAATTATCTCTGTAAGTCAGCGCATGCTAGAGTGACACTATTGTAGCATTCAAATGTTGTGCGTCCCATCCTGTTTAATGAATGATGATTTCAAAGATGAAATTTCTTCTCCAATATGGGAATTCCAAGCAGCACTGGTATTTAGCAATAATTATCTGCCAATGGCATTGGCAGAAAATAGAGGAAATTAAGAAACTAAATGTAAAAAGAAACTAAATGTAAACAAAGCTCAAAACACCCTGTTTGTTCTGGCTGTCATTTCCATCTCTTCTTCTGTAATAATGTAAAAGCAGCCACTGTATCCTACTGAGCTGTAATAAATTCAAAAGAATTCAGATAAATAAGCCACTAATTTATTTTCTTATTTATGTGCTACAAATATTTTTACAATACCCATTTCATCCATACATCCTGGCAACATGTATCTATGTGAAAGGTTCTCTCCCTCCATTTATGAGGACAAAATAAATTAACTTATTGGATTCATCCTAGTATAAAAGGTAAAGATAAAGATTCCCCTGCACATGCATGCTAGTCATTTCTGGCTCTAGGGAATGGTGCTCATCTCAGTTTTTAAGCCAAAGAGCCAGCACTGTCTGAAGACATGTCCATTGTCATGTCACCAGCCTGTCTAAACGCCAAAGGCGCACGGACTGCTGTTATTTTTCCACCAAAGTGGTCCTTATGTTTCTACTTGCATTTTTACATGCAGTAGAAAATCCCAATACAGCTATACTTCAATAACACTTAGAAAATTTAATTCATTTGAAATATTTATTTTGATAATAAACATTTTATTTATTCTACCACAAATTGATGGATTAGAAATAAAGAACCCTTTATTTTGACATCTGTAGTATGCACAGCATGCACAAACATCAAAGAGGAGAGCTGATCAAGTGCACTCTGGATGGAAACATTTGCTATCCATACCCATCAATTATTATTAGTTCTGAGTTCGTCATAGCTTTGCCATGCAACACTGGATTCATTTCTGCAGCTAAGCCATCGGAAAACAAAGAAAATATCTTTTCTTCTTTGCAATATATTTATTTCAGAAGCAGACTGGTTCAGTAACAATTGAGGTAGTCTGTGCTAATTACACAAATCCAGAAACAAACTTATTTCTGTGACATAAATCCTACTCCTTTGTTTCCTTTTAAGATGAATTCATCTTGCTTGAGGTATAATACTTGTAGTGACTTAATAGACAAGAATCTCCCAGAGATGGTGACATTTCCTGGCCTTCTGCATTTCAGGCTTACACGAACAAAGCAGTAAACACCATAATATGCCTTCTATGTTTGTTTTCTGGCATGTCTCACCAAATTAATAAAGCACATACAAATGGCTAAGTTTAATCAGGGGCTAGAAGTGGGGTTACAGTTTCAAAATAAATTGCAGAGAAATAAATGGGGGATTAAAATTAAACACCTGCTTTCCTAACTGAGCAAACTTATTTTATTATGTATCAAGAGAGAAACTTGGTCATAGAAGCTTTGTCCTTAATTTAGATATAAATTTGCAATTACATTTGCAATTACATTTCATCTCATCAGAGGATTGGTGTTCTTACTTTGAGCAGTTGGGACCCAATGTTTAGGAACAAGAGTTTGGCTTCAGCCATCCCAATTTTAGCATGATAAGCGTACCAATGTGCCTACCATCCCTGTTCTATTGTTTCTTTTATTTTTTTATTTTTCTTATATGTATCCATGTATTCATAACTATGTTTTTACTTATAGCTATTATCCTGTAAGCAATTGACAAAAATAAATAAACTAAACTAAACTAATCATTGTTCTGGAAGAAATTACTTGCTCGTTCCTAATTCATCCTTGAAAATGGGAGCAGCCTATTCATTTTTAGTCCAACAGGAATGCAGAAGCCTGTTTTGCCTTGCTATCATGTAAAAAAAAGACTGATTAGATCAAAGGCATATCTTGCATATTATTCCCATAGTGGCCTATTAAGACACCTGTACAGAAACTGCACGTGCAATGTGTTGTTCCCAATTACTGGCAGTATCTCTGCAACCAGAAAGTCATCTGTAGTCATTTATAAGCAGAGACTATTAATACTCTTAATTTAATTTGTCCAAGCCAATGTTATTGTTGCCTAGGTTGATGGGTATCTCACCATATTTTAAGGGCCTGTCACATAGGCCAACGGATGCAAAACGTATGTAAAAAGGACACAGCGGCCGAGAAAATTTTCCATCCATTGTTATCTGCTCTCAAAAGTGCCCCGAATTTGCATAAGCAGAGCGGACAACAACGGAAAGGAACGGACAGGGAGAGGAGGTAGCCAGGATGTAAGGCAGATGCTCCATGGAAGCCTAGCGGATGGAAGTCGATGGAGGCGGATGACACATCCGCAGGGCTTCTGGGGGAGCACAGCGAAGCGGACACGCAGCGGAAGGAGCGGATGCCGAGCGGATGCCGAGCGGATGATGTGGATGCATCACGGACGCCTAGTGGATGCCTAGAGGATGCCTAGCAGATGCAAAGCGTTCACTGCGCATGCGGGGAGGATGCATTGTGTCAGCCCCGCGGATATAAAGGGATGCAGCTTGCAAGCAGGTCACCATTCAGAGGAAAGACCTGCTGCCAGACACATCTCCAGCCAACAACCATGGGGAAGAAGAGGAAGCCTGTACCATCTGCTGCCAGCCCTGGCAAGAAGGACAGGGCCACCATCCCACCCCCTGGCCCTGACTCTGCTTCTGCTGGGGCTTCTGCTGCTCGGGCTGACTCTTCTGGTGCTGGGGCTTCTGCTGGCGCTGCTCCTGGTCCTGGTGCTTCTGCTGGTGCTAACTCTGCTGCTGCTGCTCCTGGTCCTGCTGGTGCTGCTGGTGCTGCTGGTGCTCCTGGTGCTGCTGGTGCTTACTCTGCTGCTGCTGCTCCTGGTCCTGCGGGTGCTGCTGGTGCTGTTGGTCCTGTTGGTCCTGCTGGTGCTGCTTTTGCTGTGACAGTTGCTGTTGCTGCTGCTGCTGGTGGTGGTGTGGTGGACCAGCCCCTAGAACCTCAAAGCCCCTCTGATGAGGGCCTAGATGGCCCTGCCAGAGGGAGAAAGAGGCATACATGAGAACGGGAGAGGAGGCAATACTCCATCGAGAGGAACATGAGGATGAGGTGCTCGAATGGCTGAGGGAGAACGAGTACCTATGGCGGAAGGGACACAGGTTCTATCGAGATACCAAGAGGAAGCAGGCTGCTTGGAGAGAGAAGGCGGAGAGCCTAGGCTACACTTCGGAGGTCCTCCTCGGGTGGTGGAAGCACATACACACCTAGTACGAGAAGCTGCACCCCAAGAAATCTGGCCAGGCCACAGTCAATTTCACCGACCGGGAGACCCATGTGATAGCCAATTGTAGCTTCTTGGAGGGTGAGATCCGCCACCGAGGAGCAGCCCCTCTGACAACCCTCTCTCTCAGGCAGCCCACAGAGAGCCAGTCCTCTTCTGGCCAAGAGGTATCCAGGCAGGTATCTCTGGAGTGTCCCATGACGGAGACCCCCCCGTGGTGGAGCTCATGGAGGACCCCCTGATACAGTGGGAGCAAGGAGAGGGCACTTTCACCAGAGACCAACCCACATTCACCCTCAGCTCCACCTACACAGAAAGCAGGCAGAGAGCCAGACTGGAGGGGCAGAGCCTCACTGTCCTGCTGGAGATCAGAGACACCATAAAAAGCAGCGTAGATCTCCTCTCTCAGCTGGTAAACGCCGACATACCATGCTCAAACTGAAAGCACCTCCTCACCTACGTCAACCAGACCCTCATGGACATGTCCGAATCACAGTACCAGGTGATAAAGGACAGGATCACTGGTCTTCTGCACAACCTTCCAGGCCCAGCTGAACTTGCTCCGACCCAGTCCAGGTCTGCTCCTCCACCCCATGTGATGTCACAGCCCTTCCAAGGCCCTCATCTACCAAGGCTACGGCTACCAGGAGTTCCAGCAGCACAGGCAGCAGCCCTTCCCAGTCCAGAAACAGGTGCATCGAACGCCACCGATGCCACCGATGCCACCGATACCACCGAAGCCACCCATGCCTCATCACGCTCACCTGCCGACCAGACAGTCCCACTACACTTCTCCTTCCTCCACCCCACAGCCAAGCCTGGCCTCAGAACATCTGTCATAGGTCTTGGGACTGACACCCCATGTCCTGGAGGAAGGGGCTCTCAACATCACAGGACTGAGCCAGCTCTCTGAGAGCTTCTTCCACACACCATCCCCTGTTGTCCTCTTGGGGCCAGGCACCCCAATGGCGCCTCAGACCAGCACTCCAGCAGCAGCCACCTCCACAACACCTGGATCCTTCACCCCTGAGACGATGGGCAGGCCTCAGAGTGACTGAGAAGAGTGCCAGAGACTGGGTTGCTACCTGTTGACTTTTTCTTTGCTTGGGACACTTTTCTTGGGTCATTTTGCTTTTACAGTTTGTTATTAATAAAGTTTATCTTTGCTTCATAAACTTGGTTCAGTTCTTTTTGTCAATAAAGTCTTGATGGAAATTTTTAGAAATGGTTTAAGCCTTTGCATGCTTGTGGGATGGGTAAGGATAGAAGTGGGATGGGCACTGTGGAATGGGTAATAGCTGTGGGATAGATAAACCTCCAGTGCAAGCATAGTGGGACTGTATGGTCCACCCTCCCAGGTGCCACACCTATGGCCCTTTATTATCAATAACAATGTAATCATTGATCCACACATTTCAACATAAACACAACTCTTAATTAAATGCCCTGTTCATTGTAGGGCAACTCAACATACATGGCCCAATCTCATCAGTGTGATGAGACAGGCTGAAGGAAGCATCCATGAAGCATCTACGATCCTGTCTTGCCACTCCACTGCTCCAGCTGGGGAGTTGCACCAGTGTTTCAGGAGGTTAGGCTGCTTCTTCCCTTCACATGAAACTCTTTTGGGGCCTTGCACATCCACAGTGTCTATCAGGATTCGCCCTTACCTCCATCCCCCATGGATGGAGCAAGATTCCATGATATTCCTCACGGTCTGTGGGCGATGCTGCATGGTGGTGAAAAGTACCTGGAACCTGTTGGCCAGGATGCAAAGGCGTTCTCCACCACCCGCCTTGCCCTGAACAGCCTTTAGTTGAAGATCCTCTCTTCACGGGTGAGGCATCTGGAAGTGTAGGGCTTCATGAGGTAGGTTCTGAAGGAGAAGGGCACGATGAAGTAGGGCACATCTTGTGTGTCGTTGGGCAGGATCTGGGTCTGGATCTGGGAAGCCCATGATGAGGTTGCATTCCAGCCCCTCCTTGAGGTGACTGGCGTTGTATACCTGGGCATCTGAAGATGACCCGTTGCCTGAAGCATCGATGTACATGAACTTGTAGTCAGTATCGACCATGGCAAAGAGGATGATGCTGAAGAAGCCCTTGTAGTTGTAATAAATGGACCCTGACTTGGCTGGAGCTTTGCAGGCCACGTGCTTGCCATCTATGGCTCCAATGGTGTGGGTGAAGTTCCACTTCTGATACCACTGCTCTTCAACTTTCTTCCAGCCTTCTTCAGTGGAGGGGCACTGGAGGAGATCCTCCAGGTATCCTTCAATGATGGCCTGCACCACTTATCTGACCACAATGCTGATGGTGTTGTGTGGCACCCTCCAGGCGTACTGCATGCTCCTGTACGTGGTCCCTGAGGCCAGGTGGCACAGAGTCAGTGCCACCTTCAGCCGAGGGTCCAGGCTGGGCCGGAAGTTGGTGTTTGCCTTGGTCAACCTGGGTCTCAGCCGGTCCACAACTTCATCAAAAATGGCTGGCGGCATCCTCATTATTTTCTGGAATGCACGAGGGTCTTCGTTCCTCAGCTCCACCATCAGCTTGTTGTACAGTCCATACTCAGCTCTCCTCCCGATCCATCTTCGGACCCAGATACTTCTTGGATGCCTCCTTTTCTTCATGTAGAACAGGTGCAAGAGCCTGGAGATGGCTTCACACTGTTGTAGAATAATGGCGGCTACCAAAAGGAGTGTGTGATGATCCATGGTGGAGATGAATGGATGCTGTGGAAGAACAAGAGCCAGATGAAGGCTGAAGAGGTCTGCACAGCAGGACTGCTGTACTGAAAGTGAGATCCAGGTGATTTTCTCCCCTTTTTTATAGGAAATATAGGTTTTCCGCTAGGTGTCCTTTTGCATCCTCTAGGCATCCTGCAGATATCCTAAATATCCGAGATATGTCCCCTATACGAACGTTTTTTCCATTTTAATGCTTTATATGCAAGCTGCATCCACTTTCATCCTTTCTACGTCCATGCTACTAATGCTGCGTGTCCGTTCTGTGTCCGTTTAGCTTCCTCCCTGTGTCCATTTTCCACTGGAGCGGATGCGAGTTGTGTGGATGCACAGCAAATGCCTAGCGGATATAGCGGATGTGTAACGGATGACGATGGACGTATAATGGATGTTCCCCGTATGGATAGTGGATGTATAATGTACGCATTGGATACTTTATCCGCTCAAAAAGTTTTGTGCAGTTCAAAACATTTTGAGTGGATGAAATGTCAGTAGACGGATGCTGGATGGATAGAGAGTATGAAAAACGGACGCAGTGAGTACAGAACGGATGCATCGTGTTAACCAA
>BLBF01000004.1:65118822-65172596 GCA_015471245.1 Laticauda colubrina | reverse complement strand
CAAACCCAGGAAGAGTTACATCTATTTTAAAATGTTTCTGATGGGTGTTACAGTTTCATGCATGTGTGATCTCAAGCCCATGTCACTACGCACCCGCTCTGCATCCGCTCTGCATCCTCTATGCATCCGCTCTACATCCTCTACGCATCCTCTACGCAACCTCTATGCATCCTCTTAAAGCCCATGTCACGTTGGACAACGGATGCAAAAAGGACACAGCGGACGAGCAAAATGTTCCATCCATTGTTATCCACTCTCAAAAGGGGCAAAAATTTGCATAACAAGAGCGGATAACACGGACGCGGGGAGGACGCAGGGCGGATGCAAAGCGGATGCGGAAAGGAAGCCCAGCGGATGGAAGCAGATGAGAGCGGATGGCACATCCGCTAGGCTTCCGGGGGCGCTCAACAAAGCAGACACGGAACGATTCAGCGGATGCAGAGCAGAAGCCTAGCGGATGAAGCGGATGCACAGCGGATGCACAGCGGATGCACAGCGGATGCATAGCGGAAGCATAGCGGAAGCCTAATGGATGCCTGGCGTTAATTGCGCATGCGGGGAGGATGTATTGCGTCAGCCCCGCGGATATAATGGAAGCAGCTCGGAAGCATGTCACCATTCAGAGGAAAGACCTGCTGCCGGAAACATCGACTGCCTTGCCTGTCCTGCCTACACGTCTGCCTGCCAGCCTTGCTGCCTGCCAGCCTTGCTGCCTGCCTTCCTGCAAGCCTTGGTTCATGTCTCCCTGCAAGCCTGGGTGCCTGCCTGTCTGCCAGCCTCCCTGCCAGCCTTGGTGCCAGGCTTCCTGCCAGCCTTGGTTCCTGCCAGCCTCCCTGCCAGCCAGCAACCCCACAACCATGTGGAAGCACAGCAAGCCTCAGCCATCTGCTGCCAGCCCTGGCAAGAGGGACAGGGCTTCCATCCCGCCCCCTGGCCCTCACTCTGGTTCTGCTGGGGCTTCTTCAGCACGGGCTCGCTCTTCTGGGGCTGGAGCTTCTGCTGCTTCTGCTTCTGGAGGAGCTGATGACAAGCACTCCAGCACAGGCCACCTCCACAGCACCTGCACCCTTCACCCCTGAGACTGAGCGACCAAGAGGAGTGACAGAGACTCATTTTTCTCTTATAGCTTGTTGTTAATAAAGTCTATTTATGATTCACACATTTGCTTCATTTCTTTTTTTTAATAATGTCTTGCTGGAAACTTTTAGAAATGGTTTAAGCCTTTGCATGCTTGTGGGATGGGTTAAGATAGCAGTGGGATGGGCAGGGATACCTGTGGGATGGGTAATAGCTGTGGGATAGATAAACCTCCAATGCAAGCATAGTGGGACTGTATGGTCCACCTTCCCAGGTGCCACACCTACGGCCCTTTATTATCAATAATAATGTAATAATTATCGACACAAGTCAACATAAACACAACTCTTTATAAAATGCCCTGTTCATTGTAGGCCAACCAAACATACATGGCCCAATCTCATCCATGTGATGAGACAGGCTGAAGGAAGCATCCATTAAGCATCTACCATTCTGTCTTGCCACTCCACTGCTCCAGCTGGGGAGTTGCACCAGTGTCTCAGGAGGTTGCGCTGCTTCTTTGCTTCATGTGAGGCTCTGTTGGGGCCTTGCACATCCTCAGTATCGATCAGGTTTCACCCTTGCCCCCATTCCCCAGGCTCCATGTCCCCATTGCCTTGCTGGAGGTCCACGAGCCTGTTCTGCAAGACTGGGTAGCGGGTGCGCATGAGATTGTGCAGGATGCAGCGAGCTTCCCTGATCCTCCTTACGGTCTCTGGGCAATGCTGCATGGTGGTGAGAAGTAGCTGGAACCTGTTGGCCAGGAAGCCAAAGGCGTTCTCCACCACCCGCCTTGCCCTGGACAGCCTGTAGTTGAAGATCCTCTCTTCACGGGTGAGGAGTCTGGAAGTGTAGGGCTTCATGAGGTAGGTTGTGAGGGAGAAGGCGTCATCCCCCATGATGAAGTAGGGCACATCTTGTGTGTCGTTGGGCAGGGTTTCTGGATCTGGGAAGCCCACGATGAGGTGGCCTTCCAGCTCCTCCTTGAGGTCACTGGCGTTGTATACCTGGGCATCTGAAGATGAGCCATTGCCTGAAGCATCGATGTACATGAACTTGTAGGCAGCATCAACCATGGCGAAGAGGATGATGCTGAAGAAGCCCTTGGAGTTGAAATAAGTGGACCCCGAGTTGGCTGGAGCTTTGCAGGCCATGTGCTTGCCATCTATGGCTCCAACGGTGTGTGGTAAGTTCCACTTCTGATACCACTGCTCTGCAACTTTCTTCCATCCTTCTTCAGTGGAGGGGTACTGGAGGAGCTCCTCCTTGTATTCTTCGATGATGGCCTGCACCACTTCTCTGACCACAATGCTGATGGTGTTGGATGGCACCCTTCAGTTGTACTGCATGCTCCTGTAGGAGGTCCCTGAGGCCAGGTGGCGCAGAGTGAGTGCCACCTTGAGCCCAGGTTCCAGGCTGGGCTGGAAGTTGGTGTTTGCCTTAGTCAACCTGGGTGTCAGCCACTGCACAACTTTGTCAAACATTGCTGGAGGCATCCTCATGAAGTTCTGGAACGCCTGAGTGTCTTCTTTCCTGAGCTCCACCATCAGCTTGTTGTACAGTCCGTCCTGTGCTCTTCTGACGAACCATCTTCGGATCCAGACTCTTTTTGGGTGGCTCCTTTTCTTCCCACAGTAGAGTTCACAGAGCCTGTAGATGGTTTCGCACTGTTGCAGAACGATGGTGGCTGCCAAAAGGACTTTGTTACAATCCACGGTGGACATGACTGGATGCTGTGGAAGAGGAAGAGCCAGATGAAGGCTGCAGAGGTCTGCACCATTGGGCTGCTGTTCTGAAAGTGAGATGCAGGCGAGTTGCTCCCCCTTTTTATAGGCAGTATAGGTTTTCCGCAAGGCATCCTCTAGGCATCGTCTAGGCATCCTGTAGACATACTTAATATCCGAGATAGGTCCCCTCTGCGAACGTTTTTTCCATTTTAAACACTTTGTTTCCATGCTGCATCCGTTCTGCATCCGTTCCGCTTCCTCCCTGCATCCGGGCGGATGGAGTTCCAGGGATGCGTAGTGGACGCCTAGCGGATATAGTGGATGCGTAACGGATGCGTAACAGATGCGTAGCGGATGCAGAACGGACAAACTGGATACATTTTCCGCGCAAAAGTTTTGGGCAGCCCAAAACTTTTGGAGCAGATGAAACGTCCATAAATGGATGCTGGACGGATAGAGAGGAAGCCAAACGGAGGCAGTGAGTACATTGCGTTTTCGAATGGATGGCAAGGTTTTTTGTCCGTTTTACATCCTCTTGGCATCTGTTGGTTCAGTGTGACATGGGCTTAAGTTAATTTGGACAAGTATTAACATCTTTCGAAAAAGGAAAGTCTCAAAGCAAATTGCATGTATTATTTAAGCCCCTGTCACACTGAACCAACGGATGGAAAGAGGATGTAAAATGGAGAAAAACACTTGCCATCCATTGGTTAACGCGATGCTTTTGTTCTGTACTCACAGCCTCCATTTTGCTTCCTCTCTATCCGTCCAGCATCCGTCTATTGACATTTCATCCGCTCAAAAGGTTTTGAGCTCCTCAAAACCTTTTGAGCGGAAAATGTATCAAACGCGTCCATTCTGCATCCACTAGGCACATGGGGGACATCCATTCTGCATCCGTCGGCATTCGTTACACGTCCGCTACATCCACTAGGCATTCGTTGCGCATCCGCGCAACTCAAATCCGTTCCAGCAGTAAACGGACACAGGGAGGAAGTGGAACGGACGTGGAAAGGACGCGCAGTGTTAGTAGCATGGACGGAGAAAGGATGAAAGTGGATGCAGCATGCAAAGAAAGCATTTAAAACAGAAAAAACGTTCACAGAGGGGACCTATCTCGGATATTATGTCTAGAGGATGCCTGGAGGATGCAAAAGGACACATAGGGAAAAACCTATATTGCCTATAAAAAGAGGGAGCAACTCACCTGGATCTCACTTTCAGACCAGCAGCTCTGCTGTGCACACCTCTGCAGCCTTGATCTGCCTCTTGCTCTTCCACAGCATCCAGTCATGTCCATCATGGATCGTAACAAACTCCTTTTGGTAGCCACCATCCTTCTGCAAGAGTGTGAAGCCATCTACAGGCTCTGTGAACTCTACTATGGGAAGAAAAGGAGGCGGTGAGAAGGGTCTGGGTCCGAAGATTCATCAGGAGAAGAACAGAG
This sequence comes from Laticauda colubrina, assembly GCA_015471245.1. Classification (NCBI taxonomy): domain Eukaryota; kingdom Metazoa; phylum Chordata; class Lepidosauria; order Squamata; family Elapidae; genus Laticauda; species Laticauda colubrina. Next base: position 65,168,345 of record BLBF01000004.1, on the reverse strand, counting down.
TACGGACTGTACAACAAGCTGATGGTGGAGCTCAGGAACGAAAACCCTCATGAATTCCAGAACTTCATGAGGATGCCTCCAGCCATGTTTGATGAAGTTGTACAGCGGCTGACACCCAGATTGACCAAGCTCTGTGCCACCTGGCCTCAGGGACCACCTACAGGAGCATGCAGTACGGCTGGAGGGTGCCACACAGCACCATCAGCCTTTTGGTCAGAGAAGTGGTGCAGGACATCATCGAAGAATACCTGGAGGAGCTCCTCCAGTGCCCCTCCACTGAAGAAGGATGGAAGAAAGTTGCAGAGCAGTGGTATCAGAGGTGGAACTTCCCACACACCATTGGAGCCATAGATGGGAAGCACTTGGCCTGCAAAGCGCCAGCCAAGTTGGGGTCCACTTATTTCAACGACAAGGGCTTCTTCAGCATCATCCTCTTCGCCATGGTCAATGCTGACTACAAGTTCATGTACAGCGATGCTTCAGGCAACGGGTCATCTTCAGATGCCCAGGTATACAATGCGAGTCATCTCAAGGAGGGCCTGGAACGCAAGCTCATCATGGGCTTCCCAGATCCAGGACCCATGCCCAACGACACACAAGATGTGCCCTACTTCATCATGGGGGATGACGCCTTCTCCCTCATAACCTACCTCATTCAAGACGCCCCACCCGTGAAGAGAGGATCTTCAACTACAGGCTGTCCAGGGCAAGGCGAGTGGTGGAGAACGCCTTTGGCATCCTGGCCAAAAGGTTCCAGGTACTTCTCACCACCATGCAGCATCGCCCAGAGACTGTGAGGAGGATCGTGGGAGCTTGCTGCATCCTGCACAATCTCATGCGCACCCGCTACCAGTGTTGCAGAACAGGCTTGTGGATCACCAACAAGGCAATGGGGACATGGAGCCAGGGGAATGGAGGCAAGGGCAAAACCTGATAGACACTGAGGGTGTGCAAGGCCCCAACAGAGCCTCACGTGAAGGGAAGAAGCAGCGCAACCTCCTGAAACACTGGTGCAACTCCCCAGCTGGAGCAGTGCAATGTTTAAGACAGGATGGTAGATGATTAATGGATGCTTCCTTCAGCCTGTCTCATCACACGGATCAGATTGGGCCATGTATGTTGGGTGGGCCTACAATGAACAGGGCATTTAATAAAGAGTTGTGTTTATGTTGACATGTGTGGATCAATGATTACATTATTATTGATAATAAAGGGCCGTAGGTGTGGCACCTGGGAGGGTGGACCATCCAGTCCCACTATGCTTGCACTGGAGGTTTATCTATCCCACAACTATTACCCATCCCAATGGTATCCCTGCCCATCCCACAGATATCCCTGCCCATTCCACAGATATTACCCATCCCAAAGGTATCCCTGCCCATCCCACAGCTATTACCCATCCCACAGGTATTCTAACCCATCCCACAGCTATTACCCATACCAAAGGTATCCCTGCCCACCCCACTGCTATCCTTACCCATCCCACAAGCATGCAAAGGCTTAAACCATTTCTAAAAGTTTCCACCAAAACTTTATTTAATAAAATAAATGAGGCAAGTGTGTGAAGCAAAGATAATCTTTATTAATAACAAGCTGTAAAAGAAAAATGACCCAAGTCAAGTGTCCAAATAAAGTCTACAGGTAGCCACCCAGTCTCTGGCACTCTTATCGGTCACTCGGAGGTGTGCCCAGTCTCAGGGGTGAAGGGTACAGGTGTTGTGGAGGTGGCTGCTGCTGGAGTGCTGGTCTGAAGCCCCACTGGGGTGCCTGGCCCCGAGAGGAAAACAGGTGATGGTGTGTTGAGGAAGCTCTTAGACAGCTGGCTCAGCCCCGTGATGTTTAGAGCTCCTTTCTCCTGCCATGAGGTGTCAGTCCCAATACCGATGACAGATGTACTGAGGCCGGGCTTGGCTGTGGGGTGGAGGAAGGAGCAGTGTAGTGGGACTGTCTGGTCTGCAGCTGTGTGAGGACTGGCATGGGTGGCATCTGTGGTGTGGGTGGCATCGGTGGCATCGGTGGCATCAGTGGCGTGGGTGGCATCGGTGGCATCAATGGAACCAGTGGCAACAGTGTCGTCCGATGAGCCTGTGTCTGGACTCGGAAGGGCTGCTGCCTGTGCTGCTGGACCTCCTGGTAGCCATAGGCCTGGTAGGTGAGGGCCTGCGGAAAGCCTTGGAATGGGAGGGACATCACCTGGGGTGGAGGAGCAGACCTGGACTGGGTGGGAGCAGGTTCCTCTGGATCTGGAGGGTTGTGAAGCAGCTCAGTGATCCGGTCCTTCACTACCTGGTACTGGGGTTCTGCCATGTCCGTGAGGCTCTGGTTGAATTAGGTGAGGAAGAGCTTGCGGTTGGAGGATGAGGAGTCGGTGTGTACCAGCTGAGAGAGGATATCTATGCTGCTACGGATGGTGTCCCTGATCTCCAGCAGGACAGTGTGGCTCTGCCCCTCCTGTCTGGCTCTCTGCCTATCTGTGGAGGTGGAGCTGGGGGTGGATGCGGGTAGGACTGTGGTGGAAGTGCCGTCTCCTTTCTCCCACTGCACCAGGGAGTCCTCCACGTGCTCCGCCACGGTTAAAACAACTGTCCGCGGGTTCTCCGCCATGGGACACTCCACAGAAACCTGCCTGGAGACAGGAGCTGGCTCTCAGCCGGAAGAGGACTGGCTCTCAGCAGGCTTCCGGAGAGAGAGGGTTGTGAGAGGGGCTGCTCCTCGGTGGCAGATCTCACCCTCCAGGAAGCTGCACCTGGCCATCATGTAGGTCTCTCTCTCTGTCAGCTTGACCGTGGTCTGGCCAGATTTCTTGAGGTGCAGCTTCCTGTACCAGGTGTGCATATGTTTACATCATCCGAGGAACACCTCGGATGTGTAGCCCAGACTCTCCGCCTTCTCTCTCCAAGCAGCCTGCTTCCTTTTGGTGTCCCTGTAGAGCCTGTGTCCCTTCCGCCACAGATTGTCATTCTCTCTCAGCAACTCCAGCACCTCATCCTCGTGTTCCTCCTCAATGAAGTATTGCCTCCTCTTCTGTTCTTGCATATGCCTCTTCCTCCCTTTGGCAGGACCAGATGGGCCCTCATCAGAGGGGCTTCCAGGTTGTAGGGGCTGCTCCTCCACACCACCAGCAGCACCAGCACCAGCAGTATCATCAGCAGCAGCACCAGCACCAGCAGGACCAGGATCATCATCAGCAGAGTAAGCACCAGCAGTGCCAGCAGCACCAGGAGCACCAGCAGAACCAGGAGCACAAGCAGGACCAGGAGCACGAGCAGGACGAGCAAGACTAGGAGCACGAGCAAGACCAGCAGTACTATCAAGACCAGGAGCACGAGCAGGACCAGCAGGACCAGCAGGACGAGGAGCAGCTACAGCAGAGTAAGCACCAGCAGAAGCACCACCACCAGAAGCAGCATCATCAGCTCCTCCAGAAGCATCATCAGCAGAAACACCACCGCCTGAAGCAGCATCAGCAGAGTAAGCACGAGCAGAAGCACCACCGCCATAAGCAGCATCACCAGCTCCTCCAGAAGCAGAAGCAGCAGAAGCACCACCGCCAGAAGCAGCTACAGCAGAGTAAGCATGAGCAGGAGCACCACCGCCATAAACTGCAGCATCAGCTCCTCCAGAAGCAGAAGCAGCAGAAGCCCCAGCCCCAGAAGAGTGAGCCCGTGCTACAGAAGCCCCAGCAGAAGCAGAATGAGGGCCAGGGGGTGGTAGGGTGGCCCTGTCCCTCTTGCCAGGGCTGGCAGCAGATGGCTGAGGCTTTGTCTTCTTCCCCATGGTTGTGGGGTTGCTGGCTGGCAGCAAGGCTTGCAGGCAGTCAGACAGGCAGGCTGGCAGGAACGCTGGCAGGAAGGCAGGCACCAAGGCTGGCAGGCAGATGGCAGGCAGGCTGGCAGGCAGGCAGGTAGGCAGCAAGGCTGGCAGGCAGGCTGGCGGGAGGCTGACAGGCAGGCAGGCAGCAAGGCTGGCAGGCAGCAAGGCTGGCTGGCATGCAGGCAGGCAAGGCAGGCAGGCTGGCAAGGCAGGCTGGCAAGGCACTCAATATGTCTGGCAGCAGGTCTTTCCTCTGAATGATGACCTGCTTGGGAGCTGCCTCCCTTTATATCCGTGTGGCTGACGCAATGCTTCCTCCCCGCATGCGCAGTGAACGCGATGTATCCGCTAGGCTTCCACTCTGCATCCTCCTTCATCCGCTAGGCTTCCGCTCTGCATCCGCTTCATCCACTCAGCGTCCATTCTGCATCCGCTGTATCCGTTCCCGGTCCGCTTTGCTGCGGCCCCCTGGAAGCCTAGTGGATGTGCCATCCGCTCCCATCTGCTTCCCTCCGCTAGGCTTCCATTCTGCATCCGCTTTCCATCCGCCCTGCGTCCTCCCCCTGTCCGTTCCTTTTCGTGTTATCCGCTCTGGTTATGCAAATTTTTGCCCCTTTTGAGAGCGGATAACAACGAATGGAACATTTTTCTCGTCTGCTGTGTCCTTTTTACTAACGTTTTGCATCCGTCGGCCAGTGTGACAGGGCCTTTACTTGTCACACAAACAATTTTGCTTTTAAGAATTTTACATTTTCTTTCAAGTTTTATAACTGAATTTACATTCTGTATTATCTCAATTCATCTTAATAAAGTTGATCTGTTAAGAATTTTTGTTTTATCTTCTTTTGACCTCTGTAGGTTGTACCAAACTGTATACAATCTAACTTTTAAAGAAATCTGTATAGGAAATAGTTCAGAAAATAGGGAACAGGAGCCTTATACTCTCTGCATAATATACTCCTCAGGTATATTGTAGCACCTTGTAGCCTTTCTAGCTCAAGAGGTATTTCATTATAACTGATGCATATTCCAACAAGATGTAGCTGGAGGGAAAGTGTATGCAAATTAAGTAAATGTACTAATAAAAATAGATAGATTATGAAATATAGAAGAGTATATTTGTACTAAGTGTATTGTAAGTGTATTGTACTATCAAAAATTTAAAAGGTTTTGAAGTGGTACTAGATGCACTCAGCAATGCAGAGCTGTGAAGCTGTATGGAATTATAGGGGAAAAGGGAAAACTCCAGCATGTACCCATTGCCAACACCTTAAAGCAATTGTGTCTTCCTTACTGTAATGTCCCAAAGAAACAATGTTTTTAATCTCAAGAGGTGCTTTGAATAATCTTCCCCTTTAAATCTAGATCATTTCATAAACCTAGTTCATAAAATTGTACCATTGACAAATGCAACCCTTTGGGGATAATTCTAACAATATTGAACAGTAAAATTGTAAGCTTTCCACATAAAGCTCATAAAGAGTATTCTCAATCAGAGATCTTGACAACTGCACATATTACTGTATATCAGGGCAATTTTCCTTGAAACATATTTTGGAGCCTATCAAAATAATTAAGCAGTTGGTGAATAATTGATAATTGGAGCATATTTATAGGTTACAAAGAGAGAATAGTTGAAAGGAACTGTATAAAGTTGTTCAGAGTTGGACAGCCTATAAATCTAAATAAATATACGTATTTGATAGTTATAAACAAAGCTTTCCACAAAGCTGAAAGTTTACAGAACTGTGGTTATCCCTTCTCTCCTATATGGATATGAATCCTGGACTTTGTATTAACAGCACATCAACGTACTACAGAAACTTTACATGTGTGAACTTTGCTCCATTCATCTGGCATTTGTTGGCAAGACCGTATCTCCAATCTGGAGGTCTTGTATTTTCTGGACTCCACCAGCACTGAGTTTTTTATTATCAGAAGTCAGATGTGACACATCATTAGAATGGACAAATGCTGTATACCTTGCTGGTTACTCTATGGTGAACTGGATACTGGAAAGGGAATATGAGATCATCCATACAAATGCTACATAGATGTGATGAAAATCCTATAGTAATGTGACATCTACAGTAGCTAAGGAAAATAGAAGCTGTAGCTGCTGACAGAAGTTGCTGGGGAGCTGGGGAGCTATGAAGCTTACCCCAGCTTTTAAGATAGGTGCTACCAAAAACTGATGGAAAACTGCGACTAATGTCAGATGATCATAACCACATTATTACAATATTGTAATAATGGACTTCCAGTGTACCTATCATGCTAAACTTCTAGGTCTACACTTCTAAACTGGGATTGTAGAGCCAATTTGGTGTTCTCAAATGAATTGCACAACAATGTGTATTCTTCAAATCCAAAGGGCTACATATTATGTTATAAAAAAAACCTGCAACTGGACTTCTAGAAGTGAATTGGTAAATTTTATCTCTGGGTGATGACACAAACAGATTTTTTACCTGGACTATGATCTGTTCCCAGTTCTGAACAAACCAATTTACATCCTTTTAGAAAAATACAGAAATGAAATTAATAGATTCCAGGTAGACTGGATATAATTCCACATGAAAAAAAATGCTTTTGGATTTCTAGAAGCTTTGGAGTTGGAAGCAGACATTATGCTGTAAAATATGTGAAAATTCAAGATTAAATCTCAGAGCCATTAGTGTGCCTAAAATAAACTCATCATTTCTTTTAACAATTAGATTGTCATTTAGAAGATTTTAAAGCAATGATGTCATGGCACACTGCCAAACATTTGAGAATATAAATGCCTGAATTTAGGAAATCTAAAAAGGACAGCTGTGGATAAACTAAGCTATTTTTAGGGAGTAAGCATACTTCTTTATGAATGCTGAATGTAACTGTGTGTAAGAGTGAAAACTCTGGCTACAGAAGAAAAACATTAGAGACTAAGATTTATCATGAGAATGTGGTCTATTTTGAGCTATTTTGCATCTTACAATAGCGTGGATTCAAAACATCCAAAGGCAGTGTTGGCCCCCTCTTAAAAATGGCAAGTTTTAAGGTCAAAACTGCAAATAATAATAACACTGGTTGAAATTCAAGGTTGCTTATCTTACATGTGAACCCATTTTCTTCTTTTCCTCTCTTTTAGCATGATGTTCTTATTGTCCTGCAGTCTGTTAGGGCATCTGTTAGGTGCCTTCATATCTGCTGATCCCATGGAGATAAATATTTTCCAACCTTTATTTTATTTCTAAGATTTATTACATTATCTGGAACTTCTCCTGAATGTGAGGGTGTGGGATAAATGCAATGCAAACTGAGCTAATTTTGCATTTAAAAAGCAACAGAGAATTTGAAATTTAATTATTCAAACTCTATGGTTTTCTGATATTACAATAAAAATGTATTTAAGAAAATGTCTGTCCAAAACTGCCTGTATTTCTTGAAAATAATGTCCAAACCCATAAAATTAGTGAAAAGGAAGGGAGGGAGGGAGGGAGGGTGATAGAAAGAGAGAGAGATGCCTAATTTAGCCTTGGAAAGGCATAATTATACTGCAAGTGCAAAATAATATTTCAATCAATCATTTTTAATTTGATTTCCTTAAACCTCTCTCTATATATATATATTGTTTGTCAACACTTCAATTATTTTTTGTGGCACAGGGATAAGGAAGAGAGGACATTCAAACAATTTGCAATGAATTATTTGTGAGACACAATTTTCAGCTTTTCATTATTATGTTTTTTAAATTCCTTTAATTTATTGAATTTTACAGTAGATTGTCATCTGCAGTAGCTAGGTTGCCATACGATTATTAGCATTATTTGGTTTGTATGATATAATGAAATTTTTAAAATTATAAAGGAATGGTTTCCTGTATTTTTGGAACATGAATAAAGAATATAAGTCTTTGGCTTGGCTTTGCATACATGAGTTATGTCCAAAAGAATTTTGTAGAGATATCTACAAAATTCACAAAAAATAGAGATAATATCAGAGATAGTGGCAAACTGTCCACACTCTTTTCTCACATCCCCTACTGTCCTTTGAAAATGCTCTTATTTGTAACACATCCACCCAGGAAAGGGTGGCATAATTGCCAAACAGTGGCCATAAGACTTGATTGGCAAGGAAAAGAGGTGAGGGACAAACATTTAGGGAAACTGAAGAAGAAACACTTGAGGATAATGCAGGGACTAAGTGTAGGTTAAAATTAAGAATAACAGAGTTGGAAGGGGCATTGGATGTCTTTCAACATCATTTTAGACAAATAGTTGTCTAGGTTCTTCTTAAAAATACCCAGTATTGAAACACCCATAACTTCTGGAGAAGAAGTTGGTTTAGAAATTGGAGAGAAGATAAGCTGAAGAGCAAAATAAAGTACTCTCCTACAGAAATTAAATGCACAGAAATAGATTTAGAAAAAGATAGGCATTTGAAATGTTTACATTAAAACTTGGAGCATGATAAAAGATTTAAAATATAAAGTGCACAACAAATTCAGTAAGTCTTCTGGAAATAATAAGAAATTGTAACTTTTATTGTTGAACAATAATGTCATTTTGCATATTATTTACTTTGTGATAATGACTTTGTTCAACCACAATGCATCTGCAAATGGCTTTGGTCTATTCCATCTAGGACTGAGACATGCCACAAACATTATCCTGTCCATTGTTGTTGTTCATTTTAATTATCGTTTTTGATAATGAGTTCTTTGAAATATATAACAATAAAAATAATAATATAATAAACTGTTCCATATTAACATACTTCAAATAGGCTATTCCTATTGGACAACAAATACTCAATGTTGATTGGCTACTTTTCTTGACGCTGATTGGCCAATTATAGCAGGGCTATGATTGGCCAATTCAAGCGGCGGGAAAAACAAGTAGCCGTCATTGAACACTAGCCATGAGCAGCTCTCTATAAAAAGAGCTGCCACAGCCCCTGGTTAACACAGACTTTCGGAACTAAATAAAAGAGCTGATCTCTGAGTCTCATTCCCGCAAACTGAACATTGGTGACGAAGGTGGGATTCTGAGAAGGAGATCAGTAGGGCATGTGGCATCGAGAACTGAGCAGACGAAATGGCTGGAACCAACTCGCCACCCGCACCCTTCAACCCAGCAGCAGAGGATTGGGAATCCTATATCAGTAGATTCCTCATGTTCTTGGAGAGTAACGACCTGTAAGGAATCTCGGACAATCACAAAAGAGCTGTATTCCTGACACACTGTGGGCCCAAAGTGTTCAAGATGGCCAAGGCACTAGCAAAACCAGACGATGTGAAGCAGATGGCCTGGCCAGATCTAGAGAAGCTGCTGAAGGCTCATTACGTTCTGACCGTCTCCAGCCTCATCAGGAGTCATGAGTTTTACCAGCGGGACCAGAGGGAAGGTGAGAGCATCGCAGACTTTGTAACCGCTCTCAGGGACATTGGAGGAGCATGTGAATTCCTAAACAGGGACGAAGCCATGAGGGATCGCATGGTCCTTGGACTAAGAGACCTTACCCTACAAAGCCAGCTACTAACCTCACCAAAGATTACCGTTACTGAGGCTATTGCTGAAGCCACGGCAGCAGAAGCAACAAAAAAGTCAGCGGCAAAGATGCAGTAGATGAATGCCAACCCGCCAAAGACATCAACTGAGATGAGTCAGAGCACCGAGAAGAAGGTAGAAAGCACATATAAAACCACCACACGCTGATTGGCTACTTTTCTCAACGCTGATTGGCCAATTATAGCAGGACTATGATTGGCCAATTCAAGCGGTGGGCAAAACAAGTAGCCATCATTGGACACTAGCCGCGAGCAGCTCTCTATAAAAAGAGCTGCCGCGGCTCCTGGTTAACACAGACATTCGGAACTAAATAAAAGAGCTGAAGTTATGCTGATCTCTGAGTCTAATTCCTGCGAACTGAACATAAACCATTTGGGTTTAGTCTATATTTACACAAATTCAATAATTTCATACTTTGCATAATTATGCACATGATGTTTTTAACATTACTTGTGTTAATTTACATCATCATGCAATTATGCAAATGATATAGATTGACATGCATGACCTAAAAACATTCAGGTCCAACTCAAAGTTCTGGTTGTACCTTTCAAGCTTTTTGTGACAGCAGCTCAAAACTGTCTTGCCATCCTGTTATATAGTCTTGGAGACACACATGGTTGATATCTGGCAGCATAACCTGGAGGAGGAAAAAAAACACATTTTGTCAGAAACAGAAACTTTATCATAAATGGGAGAGCTGCTACAGTGATGGTAGGGCAAGTTATGGGAAGGAAACATCTGCAGGCTTAAAGTTGTAATTTTCGGAAGAATACATGGCTGATGAACTTGAGGTAGATTCAGCAGTTTCATACTGCTGGAGACTGGTTGGTTTCTGGGTGAATTTTGGAAAAACCACTTAAGAATTGCAGCTTCAGCGTTAACAATGCACTCATTACCTTTTTAAATGCTGTGATCGACACACATATCAACTCTGGTTTATTATTTTATTGCCAATTATCAGGAACAAGGAGAGTGAAAGAAAATCTCTATTTGGTTACTGTTTTTAAAAATATATATTTGCCTTATTTTGTTTATAAAAAGAAGGTGGAGGGGGGGGGGATTACAAAAAAATATTCTGTATATTAGCTTTCAAATCAACACTGGTGAATCCATAAGCCATTATGTCAGGATTCATTCTTCTCACTTTGAAAATGGTGAGGCTGAATTTGGTGTGGAATTATGTACAAATCATGTTCATATTACTGTCAAGGTGTTTAAACTTTATTGAAAATGGAAATGGAGGATGAACAAGTTAAAAACTGTATGAAAAGATGGGCAAAAATCATTGGATATAATATAACTTTGGACCAATGGGAGAATATGTGGAAGAAAGGACTGAAATTCACATTAAATTACAACCTTAGAAATAATTTTTCTAAAATGATGTATTGCTGGTATTTGACACAAGATAAACTGTCAAAAATGAATAATAGAATTTTAAATATTTGTTGGAATAGTATTCAGTCTGAAGGTATATTTTTTTTCATCTTCTGGGTGGGCATGGAGGAAAGCTAGAAAAGATTAGAACCAAATATGCATTTTGATTCAGAAGAATTTAAAACTAAATTTACAATTTAAACCAGAGTTTCTTCTTTTGGACAAGCAGATTGAAAATACAGAATTTTGTGTCTGTATATAGTTATTCATAAACATAGTTATGGATACATGGATACATATAAGAAAAATTAAAAAAATAAAAGAAACAATAGGACAGGGATGGTAAGCATGTTGGTGCACTTATGTATGCCCCCTACAGACCGCTTAGGAAAGGGGTGAGGTCAATAGTAGACAGTCAAAGGTTAAAGTTTTTGGGGTTTGGGGAAGAAACCACAGAGTCAGGTAGAGTATTCCAGACTTTGACCACTCTGTTGCTGAAGTTGTATTTCCTGCAATCAAATTTGGTGCAGTTTACATTGAGTTTGTATCTGTTGTTTGCTCTTGTATTGTTATGGTTGAAGCTGAAGTATTCATTGACAGGTAGGACATTGCAATGTATGATTTTATACACTATACTTAGATTAGACCAAAGGCAGCATAGTTCTAGTTTTTCTAGGTCTAGAATTGCAAGTCTGATGGCATAAGGTATTCTACAACAAGTAGAGAAGTGGAGAACTCTTCTTATGAAATATTTCTGGACTTTCTCAACTGTGTTAATATCAGATACATAATGTGGGTTCCAGACTGATCAACTGTATTTGAGTATTGGTCTAGCAAATGTTTTATATGCTCTAGTTAGTAGTGTAAAATGACCAGAGAAAAAGCTACGTAAGATTAAGTTAACAACTCTGAATGCCTTTTTGGCTATGTAGTTACAGTAGGCTTTAGCACTTCGATCATTAGAGATGAGTACTCCAAGATTTTGACAGAGTTTGGATCATCAACACGGTCTTGACTATTCAGCGTCTATTTTCTTTTCTGATATTTTTTTTTGCCAATATGTAAGACAGAGCATTTATTTGTTAAGATATGAAGTTGCCATTTGTTTGACCATTCTGATACACAGTCAAGGTCTTTTTGAAGAGTAGCAGTATTGTCTGTGGTGTTGAATAGTTTTACATCATCAGTGAAGAGAACACAGTTGCTCTTAATATGATCACAGAGATCATTTATGTAGAGTATGCAGAGAGTTGGTTCAAGAACACTGCCTTTGGAGACACCACTGTTGACAGTTATCTCTCCTTCCATGAGGGTGAAAGGTTTGAATTCATGTTCGACTCAAGGGTCAGTGTTAATCTCCAATTTTCAGCCTAGGGAGCCTGTGTTGTCTGAGAGATGTTTCTCTCAGACAACACAGGGGTCAGCATGAAAGTACAGAACATGGTAACCTGTTTGTCTGGGAGACTCCAGGAGAAGAGCCTGGGCACTGCCCTCTGGAACATCTTTTTTAATAAAGTTTTATTTGGGTTTTCACACACATAAAATACAAGTAAAACATCTTTTTTGAAAATAGCATGGTTCCGGGTTGAACTTCTTTATACAGTCAGAAACTCAATTTCATGCTCATTTTTGTGTTCTATTCCATATCTTATACTATTCTACATTTTCTATATAGTTTTTTCCCTCTTTTAATTTTCTCAATTTCATTTTAATTTTCTCATCTCAATTCAAATCATTATATTTATACTTTGTTCTGTTCTGTTTCAATTTCATATTATCTTTTCTCATGAAACAAATTTTCTCCTGGAGTTCCTAATTGGAGTATGACACCTTTATATCTTTTAATTATATCCATTCAACTCTTATTTAAACTTCAATATATACCTTAAGGTTATAATATATATCTTATATATGCCAATATATACCTTAAGGTTACTTCAATATAATACATAATACATAACTTCCAATCGAATTCTGCTTGGTACATTCTTATAATACACACTATATTCTTTAAAGAAAAAAGGATTATAAATATATGTAATTATAAACCCTCATTCCATTCCAATTCAGTTCTATCATTAATAATAATTAAAGTCTTAACATCTTTAACATTTCTTTTTAATTAAATATCATACTTCCTTAAAGACACGTATAATCTCCATAATTAATTTTTCCTTATTTCTCTTCACATATGTTTTGTAAATCATTAAATATTCATTTTGTTACATTTATTTATTGACAAGCATTCCACTAAGTTACAATAACTATTTTATCAAACATTTTAATCATACATTGTTTCATATTTTCTGAAATTATTTCTATTTCTAATATAACCATACTATCTTACGTACCTTTGCAGAATCCCTTTTTCCATTAAATTTTCACCTATTATCTCTAAATAGGCCCTGTTTCTCTGTATTTTGTTTCTATCCTTTATAACTTCTGTTCCTTTCTTTCTTCCCTCTCTTCTTCTCCCTCCCCTTTTTACCCCTTGTTTCTCTACTTCTAATTCTCACTTCTGCATTTCCCTCTTCTGTTGCTTTCTGATTTTATACTTATCTTTCACTCTATTCTTTTTTGGGGTTGTTTTTCCCAATCTTAAACTTTCCATTCTCTTTCTCCCCTTTCCTTTTTTTCCCCCACCTAAGATTACCTGTTTATTAAAGATGGCTTCTTCTTTGTCACAATCTTCTTGTTCTGCAGGCATTTCTTGTTGTTTCTCATAGTTCCAAATCTCCATTTCTAATAACTGAAATACGAAGCCATTCCCTCCTTTCTTGTGCATCTTCTTTGTACTTTTTAAGTTCCATTTTAAATTCTTCTAAAAGTGGAATCATTTTAAACAGTTTTAAACAACCACCCGACTGATTTTAGTCATTCAAATGCAGTAACCAAGAATCCAGAGATCACCAAGTAATCCAAATAGTCCCAAGCTGTTTCTTCTTTTTTCTTTTTTCACTTTCTCTTTCTGGGGTTTTACTATTTTGTTGCGATGTTTCAATTAAGATGTATCTTTTGGAAGTCTTGTTGAGATTTTGCTGTAAGTTCTTTTTAATTCCAGGCAGTCTCTTCCCTTCCAGATACTGCCCCTTTATTCTTTTTCTCTCTTTTCCTATTTTCAAAAGTTTTTTTAAAAACAAATTTTATTAGTTTTTAAAGACAATACACAAACAAAACATAAAATCTAATAACATAAAATCTCTTTTCTAAAAACTGCTTATTAAATTTTAACAAAATAAATAAAACATCTTATTTGAATACAACATAGTTCCAGATTATCACATATGCATATCTTTTTTATTCTTTTTCCAACTTCTTTTACCTAAATTTCTATATCTCTTTATTCATTTTACTTATACTTTCATCTGTCTTATTTACAATTTCATTATTCTCTTCTAATGTTCTTCCAAAATTTTATTAATTCTCAACAAGCTAACTTAATAAACAAAACACTAAACATGAAAACATAAAACTTTTTTGGGGGAAAGTGGCTTAATCCTGGGTTAGCATCTTTTTATAGAGACATAAATCAAATTCATGCTCACCTTATATACCATTTCATATCTCATTTATCATTCTACATTTTCTATATGTTTTCTCCCCTCTTTTCACTCTCTTAATTCTATTTTATTTATTTCATCTCAATTTAAATCATTTTACTTGTATCTTTTGTCCATTCTTTTTCAATTATCTATTTTTTTCTTTTCTCTTTACTGCAAAATTTCTCTGTAATCACTGGTGGAAGTATGATGACTTTTTATCTTTCCCCTAGATTTAACACTTAAAATAATATATAATTTCCATACTGATTCTGCTTAGTGCGTTCTGCATTGTACATCTTAAAGTAATAAAAAAGAGAAAAAATAGTAAACTTATAGTATAGTAAAAACAATGTTCCATAGCTAATTAAACTCTATTGGACATTTTACACATTCCCTTTAATATATTGTTAACTCATATAATATTCCAATTTTCTAACTCTATTTCAATGCAATGCAATGCAATCCTGTGCACTTTTGCAGAATCTCTTCTTTAATCACATTTTACCCTTTTCTCTAAAAAAAACCCTGTTTTTTAACATCTTGTTTTAAGTCTTTATAACTTCTCTTCCCTTTTTCCCTTCCTCTCTTATCCAGTCTAGTCTTTTTGTCCCCCCATCTCTCAATCTCCACCCTCTTGGTCTCCCTTCTCTGTTGTATTCCTCTTTTCTGTTGCTTCCTGACATTGTATCGATTTTTCACCTTATTTTCCCCTTTCTTGGTTGTGTTTTTAAATCTTGAATTCTCCGTTTTCTTTCCCTTTCCCTTTTCTTCCTCAACTAAAATTATTTGTCCATTAAAGATGGCTTCTTCTTCTTCATCCCAGCTTTCTTGTCGTTGTAATTCCTGGTAGGTCGAAATTGCCATTTCTAAGAAGTGGAAAACAGATCCAGGAGAGCCCTTGCCTTCTTGTTCCTCTTCTTTTAACTTTTTATATTCTATTTTCAATTCTTCAACAGATAATGCCATTGTAAGATTTTTTTTTTTTAAAAAAACAACCCAAATGATTTTAGTCTTTCAAAAAATAATTTCCAAGAGTCCCAAAGTCACAAAGCAATCCAAATCAGCACAAACTGTTTCATTTAGCACTTTCTTCTTTTTGTACGATCTTTTCCTGGGGTGAAATTTAATTACACAGTTCCAAAGTAATTTTTTAAAAGTCTTATTGCCATTATCTCTGATCTTAAAAGTTCCAAGCTGTCTCCTCCAACAAAATCTTAATATATATTCTTTGTCTCTCCCTTCCCACTTATAGCAAAAAAAAGGAAAATTTTTGGTTTTTAGTTCCAATGTTCAGAAATCTTAATATCCCCTTGGCTTTAATTTTCAATTTTAATTACCTTCTATGCCAAAGCAGGTTTTTCCGATTTCCATCTGCTATTTCCGTAGGGAAGGAGTGTGAGAAGAAAAAAAACCTTTCCCTTTAACTTTTCTCCACCGCTTTTAACAATCTTGTTAGGAAACAATGTATCCTTTAAAAAGTTGAACCTCCAGAATAAAGATGTAATTTATTGTCCCAGTTCAGCCAAAAACTTTCACTTCTTCAAACTTCCTCCTGCACAATCTTATCCAGCTGAAAGCTTCTTTGTGGTAGCCATTGCTGACCGCCGCTCCACTGCCTTGGGAAAAGGGAGTTAAATCGGCTGAGGAGGGGGATTGCAATTCCCCCAGACCCCTGCCCAGATCTCCCCCATCTTAGGTTACCTCTATGGGGTAACCATAGCCTCCAAATCCAGCTGGATCGGGGGCATCTTGGGAGCGAGCACAGCAGGAACTGCGCATGATCGCGGATTCCTGCCACCGCCGAAGCCTTACAACTGGAAGTTCATGTTTTCAAAAGTTTTTAATTATCCAGAAATCTTTATTTTCCCTTTGACTTTTTATTTGCAGCATTAAATGCCTATTAATGTCAAAGTGGATTTTTTTCCAATTTCTTGCTTAAGTCTCTTGCTGTCAGTATAGGAAGAGGAGAAAAAAAACTAAATCCTTTCCCTTTTCTCTCTCCTTCAGAGCTTAGACATTTTCTTTGGGAACAATGACATTGGGTTTTTTTAATAGTTTCAATTCCAGGGTACCTTATTTGTTGCTTTTGCTGTTTGACCCGGTCAACCAAAACTTTCTCTTCTTATCTTCCTCCTGCACATTCTCTTCTGGTCAAGTTCTTCATTGTGGTGGCCATTTCTGACCACTGCTACTGCTACACACAGTACTGCAGGCAGTCTCCCTCTTCTTCATCACCTCTATGGGGTGGCTTATCTCTGAAACCAGCCAGCTCGGGTGCTCCAGCGGTGAGCATGGATCGAAACTGTGTAGAGTCATGGTTTCGGTCTGTCACCAAAGCTCAAACCAGAATATCTTATCCCTTGAGGTGAGGTTGGCTCCTAATCTCCTGGCATTTTGAAAGATCCTCATGAGCTGGTTCCGCCAGCTGGCTTGGGGACCTAATAGCAGGGCTTTATACTGGAGGTGGTTGATTAAACTTAATCCTTAATCCTGTTGGGGGAGTGTGTTGGTCTCCCTCCTTTCCCATCTGGTGTAAATGCTTTTTATCTACTTTATTCTATGATTGTTGTTATGAGTGTTTTTAATGCCTTCATTTTTTTATGCTGTAAGGTGCCCAATATCATTGGATATGAAATGGATGGCAAACATTTTTTCTGAATCAATCAATCAATCAACCTTTCCCACAGAAGCAGTACCTATTTATCTATTTGCATTTGCATGCTTTCAACATGCTAGGTTGGCAGGAGCCATCATGTATGTTTGGGTCATAAAACTGGGCTCTTGGTTTTCCAGCTGACAAGGTCCAGCATCTTAACCATTGAACCATCACACTGTCCCCATGAGGACTAGACCTTGTAAAACATGCTAAATTAGCTGCTACACAGAAAAAAATACATGCCAATACATTTTAGATTTAAACTGCATCCCTTGATAAATTACATTAGCAGGTGATCCAGATTAGATTTATAAACAATAAAATACATTAGTGCAAAGAATTGGAAAATGGCACTTTACAACATGTGCCAAAGAAAATACTCCTCAGGAGCTGCCAGATGATTCAGAAAGTTCAGGGAAGCTGTTCTGAAGACTTTCCCAGGCAATCTTTGGGTGGGTGGCCATGGCCCCTTTGATTTGCTTGGAGTTCCAACAGATGTTTGGAATTATTCTTCAAAGCAGCCATGCAGGATGGCTGAGAGCAGGATGCCACTGCTTTCATTCTTTGGGAAGAGGTTCTACTGTTGGCCATTGCTTTGCACAGCTCTGTTGCCTATGTAGCTTATTGATGCCAGCAGAATTTTGCCTGGTCTTACTATACTTTATTGAATGGAAAGAAAGCACAACTTCAAACTAAGCAATAAGGGTTTTTCATTCTTTACATGAATAAAAAGGGGATTTATTGGGTAATGTCAAAATATGTCTCCTACTTGACAGAAGTCCTTTGTGCATTTGTTCTCAGCCTAATCTACATTGCAAATGTTGATGCTTGACACACCTCCAATATGCAGGTGACCTTGACTTTGAAATTCAGGATGGTCAAAAAGGCTGATTTGAATAGAGCTAAGATATTAATCACAGAAGTATAAGGACAGCAGCACTCTGTGTCCAGTTCTTGTTTTTTATTCCTTATGATAAATATCTTCATTGCTGAAGGAATATTTAAAAGGAGTTTTACTAAACCAATTATAACTGCATGATGATGCAAGGGGTGTAAATAGTATTCAATTGTCTTCCTTTTGGCAAGGCTTCGAGGCTTTGGAAGCAACAAGGCAATTTGAAATGTCAGAATAGGCATGGTTGGATGCTATTTTTCCACAAAAACTTGTACATTCAGCTCTATCCTCCTTTTCTTCAGAATTCCAGGACAGAAATTATGTAATTTAATCTGAGGAAGCAGCTGCTCTCGGTTTGTTTAAATGCTCCTCTTAATATAGTAATAATGTATAGTAATAAAACACACAGATGTTCTTGCAGATAGGATTCCATTTATTTTTTTAGAATAAAATTTAATTGTTTCCCAACAGTGACATGAAACTCCGGCTTTATCTACTCCGCATAATTGCCCCAACACCAGAATAGGTACGCCACTGTTTTCGGATGACAGAAATGAATGTTGCACTTGATTAAAACCTCATTTACCGTCAACATGTTTTTCTGTTTGGTTTCTGAAGTATACTTCTCCATAACGTTGCCTGGATGCTCCTGACCATTTTGGAAAGTATATTTCCATTTTCTCCAGGTAAGCCCTAGCAATTGATTTGCTGCTTTGCAGAGGAAGGATTGTCTCATCAACTGAGATATTGCTTGCCTGTCTGTCCAATACTTTTAAAGCTGCTTGTTATGATGAATGGTGTAATAGCATAGTCCTGCATTACAAACTGAAGCTTCCTGGTTCTTAATCTAATAGATAGATGTGTTCTTTATCAATTACTTGTTAACATTTTCTTGAGTTTCATACTTTTCACCATGCTTTTAAAAAACATTCAGTGGTGCGCAATCCCTATCTTATTAAAGTTCTATAACTAAATAATCATATTTCCCTTTTAGAAGAAAAAGCACCTTCCCTTTGAAGAAAGTGGGGAATTTCATCTTCTATTACTGTTTATTCGTGAACTCAGAACAGATTTTTTTTCTCAAACTATAGGAAGATCTAGAATTTTGGGGGAAGGAAATGTACACATACATGACCTTAACTGTTGGATTCTTTGCTGCCTCTTGCAGTTCCTCTTTGCCTTCTGTTTTGTTTAACGATTGCTTTAGGAATAGATTGTTGGCTATGACCATGCAGCAGTATTCCTCAGAGCCAGATGCTCCTAGAATGATGCTACATTATGAGGTAACATTGTCCACAGATCATACTTCAAACTATATTGTATCACTGTCTGATGGCACCCAGCAGGGTTTTCAGGGCCTTCCAAGAGGCCATTGTTAACATGGGAGGATTTTCAGTGCCCAATTGGGTTATAAATTGTAATGCTGTGGCTAGGAGGATAGTAAGACAACCAAGAAAAAAACCCCAAGGAACTATCTCCTCAGAGACACCTGTTCTTATCTGTAAAGGTAAAGGAACTAAGGCAACCACCCCAAGGGCTGCAGCTCCATGCCTTATTAAGAATGCAGCTGGAAAAGTACGTGAAGAAAATTCAATATGTTGCAAAGTTCACACATTGCTTTCGGTTATGGTTCCGTAGGGCTTAGTAGGTATGTTAGAATAGGAGGACTCCCCTTTCTTAGGACCAAATAAAAGAGTACATTCAATATGCAACATGTTGTGCCCAATACTTTTTGATTCTCATTTTCCAATGGTGTGAAAAACTTTTTAAGGTAATAAATTGAAGTGGAGACAATTTTGGATGCTCAAGCATCCGTCTTGAGCTTGCATCAAATAAAGAAATAAATATCTCTTGGTCTTCCTATAATTAACTTTAAAGCATCTATCAGCACCAGATTAAATTTGTTTATTAGATTTGTATCTGCCCTTATACTTTTTTCAAATATTTCAAGGTGGTGAACATATTCAACATATTGTACATTCTTATATTTTCCATACAGCAACTCTGTGAGGTGGATTGGGCTAAAACAGAGTGACTGCTTTTTTTTTTTTTTTTTTTTTGTCTTCTAATAATTTTCAGTGGGTGTGACATTTTAAAAGAATTCCTGGTCTCTGATTATGAAAAGAGTTATCATGTCCTTGTGAAATTTTTTCTTCTCCAGGCTAAACATGTCTAATCATTCCTCATAAATTTGTCCTTCCACATTTTTCTCTCTACCATCCCCCAGTATTGTTTACTCCCTTTCATAACTGGTTCTATTGGCTCAGGTTATATTCATCCAGTGGGCGTTGGTAAAATACACATAGATACAACTCACAGATAGCCAAGGAAAACAAGACAGACTTATATCTTCATGAAGGTGTCAGGGAAAGGCAGGAAATTCACATTTTTCTGCAATATGTTCCTTTCTCATCCCCACTCTAGAATAACTAAGTATATTTATATTAAAATCAGAAAACTTCACCTAAAAGTAGCACTTGAAATAAGTGCAGGCTTATATAAGAAGTGCCAGGCATGAAAACCATGCCTGTCATTACACTTACCTCTCTATTTTATTGCATTCTACAGCTCTGTGAAATGGATGAAAGAATTGCATCCTCGTGTAAGCACCAGAATGCTGCATTTCAGAACTTCATTGATCATGTATAACAATTCATCTTTATTTCTTTCATCAGTTTTACATAGGCAGGAAATCTATCATCCCCATTGATCAGGAAATCTATCATATCTAATAATAAGCTCAAAAATAATTAACAGATGTCCAGAATTTTGTGCAGCTTATTATAATGAAAAGAAACAGTGTGCGTGGAGTTAAGATTCCATGATCAGTTATCTGATGTACACTTCGATGAGCTGTCAAGCTCTCACACTTTAGTCATTTCCCCAGTATCTATTTAAAACACATTCTGCAATCATCCAACCACTGTTGAACCAAAATAGCAATAAACAGGATGAAAAATCTGATCAAAACATATTGGTGTTTCAAACTATTCTTTTAAAAAAAATCATAAATAAAATAAAAGAAACATGTTTCAGCTGGTTTGAGTTCTCTGTAATAACTTTTCTTTAGACCAAATAAAATACTATTATTATGAAATACAGAGTCTCTTTAGTTGTGCACACTAAATTCAATAACACGACTTTGGTTATCTCAATGAGCTTTTCAGCCAGTGCAGATGGGAAGAGTAAACCATGAGCAGACAAGAACTGTTTACCTTTGACTGCAGAATGTTTGGTCTGCACTCCTTCGTCACTTGCTCTTCCATCTTTTGCTAAACTTCTTGTAAACCAAAACTCATTCTTCTATCATTACAGCCAAGATTTACAAAGCAATTTTGTGGAATATTTGGATTTGGAGTTTTTATGATTTTTAAATCCTGCCTTTAACCTTTCTCATTTGATAGCTTTATAAATATAATTCTGGCTTTGTTGTTATGGCAACCCAAAAAAAGTGAATTGTACCAAAAATACACATGGTTTTAAAAGGAAGTAGATTCACAAGAAATATATTATCTATATTACTCCACATGTGTTGTGCTATCTGACTATGTTTAGATTGCAACAAGAACCGTTCATATATTTCCAGATGTTTGGATTGCTCAAACTGAGTACTGAAAAGCATATTGAGAAATGTGGTGATGAATGAACTCATTCATTAAACTTGGAGATAAGTTACTGTATTTTGACACCCTCTGTAAAGCTGAAAAATGTTAGCCTTGGACATAAATATCTGTCAGAAGATAACTGCAAATTAGAAGATCTCAAACCTAGCCTAAGCTAGAAATTGCATATCTGAGTACAGTCTCTTCCATTAAAGCCCCTCACTAAGTCTTTGCCAACACAAATAACTTTCACAAAGAACATAGTGTTAAATACCTCATTCTGACTTGCTGAATCTGGAGGGAATTTTACAGCAATAGTTTAGATGTTGAAAGCCAAAAGACCCCTTGACACATTCATTTGGTAGTCCCCATAAACATCATTTAGAAAGCACTCTAAGTATCAGTTGAAAGAAACTTCAGAAGTCTTAGTAAAAGAAAATATAGAAAGAAAAAAACTTTATCACCTTCTCTTCTGCCTGGTACTCTATGAAAAAGGGTTCCCATTTTTTTCAGTATATACCTTATTCTGACTTTTAAGAAAATCTCTTACCTCTGTACATCTCATTGAAGCCAAACTCACATTCCACAAAAATAAATAAATAAATAAATTCATAATAAAAAATAAAAACACACACTTGGAATTTTTAATTAAAATTCATGAGCAAGTAACAAAAAATTATTAAAATATAATTTATCATAAAAACAGCAGGACTCAAATAAATTTTATAGGAAGAATGCTACTGCACTTTCCTCAATCCCAGGTTTGATACATGGAAGTACAAAACACATATTTCACATATAATTGATCCTTTTCATTTTTATCAAGAGTAAAAAGTTGGAAAAAGAGTCCTTTTTTTGGAGTGGTTAAATACTTCTGGTTACAAACCAGGGGAGAGTGAGTTCTAGTCCTGCCTTAAACACATAGCCAATTGACCAATCCAATTGGCCAATCACTCTCTCTTAGTCCTAGGAAAAAGCCAGGGGCAAACCACTTCTGGAAACCTTGTCAATAAAACTGCAAGGACTTCTCCAGGAAACCATCAACAATCAGGATTAAGGGACATGTGTCTACAGAAAGTTGAAAAACCCTTTTCACAGAGATATGTGGAAGAAAACGAAAGAATGATACATAATGCTGCTTCTCAAAATTTTGGGCAAATTGAAAAATATTTTATCCAAAATTTCTCCAAGCTTGAATTTTCAATTTACATTTTGCATTTGAATCCTATTTTTATCTAATGTTTGATTTTGCAGTAACTCTGGCAGTAAAGCAACATTAACACTGAATGGATAGCTCAGTAATTTATGAATGGAATTGCCAGAAAATCTGGCTGCTTGCATCAACAGAGGCACAATGTTGAGATCATTGTAAGTAATAAGGAAGTAATAATACTGTTCTATACTGCATCTGGGAACTCCTTCCATAAAGTTTTGTAAAACCAGTGCTATTGTCATGGCCAAGGGTATTCTACCCTTAACAAACCACTGTAGAGTTTATTTCTTCTGAAGACAGTCAGAATTACTGTCCACCCATTCTCACTGCCCACAAATTAAGGGAGAAACTTGGAAGGGCCATTTATGTCTCGTTTGGGCAGCTATGTAACTAGTTAAAGTATTTTAATCCAAGAATGTTGTCTGCAACATGGAGTCCCATGTGCCTAATGAACAGATGGTGGACAAAGTCACTGTTGAAGGAGCTGCTCTTCAGATGACTATATTGACAAATCTATTCATTTATTTGAAATTAGCATTTGTACTCCAAAAAACACTACAAATAAACAGCCCCAGAACACAAATTCAAGAATGGAAGTGATTAGTGTAATCCTTTTACTGAACTTGAAAGCTGATGAAAACCTGAACCCATTTCTATTTGGATGGGTAAGTACCAGGGGTGGGATTCAAAATTTTTAACAACCAGTTCTGTGGGTGTGGCTAGGTGGGTTTGGCTAGGTAGTCATGGCCATGTGACTGGGTGGACATGGCTCTGGTTTTTTGCAGCCCCCACCCATGTAGAGTTGTAACTGCAGAAATGTTCCAATCTCAGATAAAGAATGTTTCCAAGCAAATACAATTCAGGCAAACAAAGTCACGAATCTATGGATAAAGGAGGATTAGAGAGGGGAAGTAAATATATGTTAGACTTTAACTTGAGATAATTAATTGTATGGATTACTGTACTAAACAGTAACCAAAGTTAAGCAGTAACCAAAGTTAACCAATGATGGAGGATAACTAAAAATGTATATAAATGAAAGACTATACTCCAATAAAGATCATCATGATTCAGTTGTTCATGATCAAACAACTTGACTGCCTCATCATTACAACAAGTGGCGCTTGAATAGGGACCCTCTTACTTCGTCTGGCAAGGATTTGGTGCACCTTCAACCCTTTTTGGTTTCTTCAACCTTTTGGTTTCTGTAAGTTTGGGGTCTTCATTTTCTGAGGAACAAAGGAAGCATGCAGATAAATTGGGCTATTTGTTGAAGAAGAAGAATACCAAGGTACCACAGATAAATATCTTAAGGCTGGTCCAAGAGATGACAGCTCAGTGCCTATGGTACCCAGAAAAGGGGTCTTTAAAATTAACTGGTTGGGAACGTATTGGGAAAACATGCACACTGAACCTCGAGCAAAAATAGAAGTTTTGCAGGTGTGGCATTTATGTAGGCATGCAATTGAAAAATTTGGTCACAATGAACTTTCTCTTTTAACACCTCCACCTTCACGTTATACTGATGCTGTCATTTGTCCCCCTTCTTCACCTGAATATATGTCTTCAATTCCCTCAGCTCCTGCAGATACAGGGCAAAAGCCTCCTGACTCTATTGTTCAGTCTTCTTTTCAGAAAATGGTAGAGACTTGTAAAAGGGATGCCTCTGTCTCAGGAACAGAACTTTCAGAATTACTGTCTGTTTGTCCAGTACAATATTGTCCTGGTCAGGGGCCACAGCTTGGACTGGAAGTAGCAGAATGGGAGGGTCTGCCTTATCAGATCTTAAGAGAGTTAAAAAAGGCAGTTACAGACAATGGGTGTGACACCCACCCAGCATCTAAAGCATGCCTTTCCCATCACTCTGACTCCTCCAGCTGTCTCTCTCACCCCTCCCCAGCCACAGCTGGTAGCGCTGGGATCAATTTAATCACTCAAGAGGAAATTGAGTTTAAATTTCCTATGGAAGTTAAAATAGTTCCATCTCAATTTAAATGTATTCTTCCTTTGGGATTAGTTGGCTTAATTTTGCCTCGTTCTTCTGCACACAAAAAGGGCTATTTTGTTGTGCCTGGGGTAATAGATTCAGATTACACTGGTATCCTCATGATTCAGATTTGGGTGAATCTTCCTCAAGTTCTTCCTTTGGTTCTGGTAATTAGTGTTTTCATTACAGAATTTATCTGTGCTGGGTGGTGGTGGGATTGGGCATTGAGGTAGCGGTTGGTGTGTGTTTTCTTTTGGTATATGGTGTGTCCCAGTGTGCCATCTGTTCTTTTGTAGATTAGTACATCTAGGAATGGTAGTTGTTTGTTTATTTCCGTTTCCATGGTGAACTTGATTTTGGGGTGTGTGTTGTTTAGGTGTGTTAGGAAATTGTTTAGGTTTTCTTTTCCATGGGGCCAAATCACAAATGTGTCATTGATGTATCTTAGCCATAGTTTGGGTTTGTGGGTGGCATTAGCCAGGGCTCTGGATATAAATATATATATATATAACACATTCCATTCCAATTCAATTCTGTCATTAATATGCATTAAAATCTTAACATCTTTAACATTTCTTTTCAATTGAATATCATACTTCCTTGGGAACACTTATAAACTTTCCATGGTTAATTCTTTTTTTCCTGTATTTCTTACTTATATTTTTATAAATCATTACTCATAATTAAAAATGTTCCCTTTTAATCCTCTCAATCATTTTAATTCATTTATTTATCAACAAACATCCCACTACATTACAATAAATATTTTATGCATCATCATATTTTCTGAAATTATTTCTATTTGTAATATGACAATGCTATTGTTATGTATCTTTGCAGAATCCCTTTTACAATTAAATTTTCACCCATCATCTCTAAACAAACTTATGGTTACAATCCTTATATCTTTTCCCTGTTTCTCCATTTCTTGTTTCTGTCTTTTACAACTTCTTTTCCTTGCCTTCTTCCCCCTCTTCTTCTCCCTCCCCTTTTTACCCCTTCGTCTCTCTACTTCTAACTCTCTCATCTGTAATCCCCTCTTCTGTTGCTTTCTAATATTATACCTATGTTTCAAATTGTCCTTCTTTTTGGTTGTTTTTTTTTTAAGTTCTTTCATTCTCTTTCCCCCCTTTTCTTTTTTCCCCCTACTTAAAATTATTTGATCATTAAAGATGGCTTCTTCTTGTCCCAATCTTCTTGTTCTGCGTTTCTTGTTGCTTCTCATAGTTCCAGATCTCCACTTCTAAGAATTGAAGCACAAAGCCAAAAGAACCTCTTCCTTCTTGTGCATCTTCTTTGTACTTTTTAAGTTCCATTTTCAGTTCTTCTAAAAGTGGTGCCATTTTAAACACTTTTAAACAACCACCTGATTGATTTTAGTCATTTAAATGCAATAATCTAAAATCTAAAGTTCACCAAGTAATCCAAATAATCCAAAGCTGTTTCTTCTTGCTTCTTTTTTCCACTTTCTCTTCCTGGGGTTCTACTATTTTGTTGCCAAGTTTCCATTAAAATGTATCTTTGAGGAATCTTGTTAAAATTTCACTTGAGTTCCTTTTAATTACAGTTCCATTCCTTAATTCCAGGCAGTCTCCTCCATTTTTCCAGATCCTGCCCTTCTATTCTTTTTTTCTCCTTTCCAGCTTTTAAAAGCTTTTAACTGTCCAGAAATCTTTATTATCCCTTTGACTTTTATTTTCAGCTTAGATGCCTATTAATGTCAAAGTGGATTTTTTTCCCAATTTCTTGCTTAAGTCTCTTAGCTGTCAGTATAAGGAAGGGAAGAAAAAAAAACCTAATCCTTTCCCTTCTCTCTCTCCTTCGCAGCTTCAAAATCTTCTTTGGAAACAATGTTGTTAAGTTTAAATTCCAGGGTACGTTATTTGTTGCTTTTGCTGTTTGACCCGGTCAACCAAAACTTTCTCTTCTTATCTTCCTCCTGCACATTCTTTTCTGGTTGAGTTGTTCTTTGAGGGGGGCATTTCTGACCACCGCTGCAACCGCCTTCAGGAAAGGGAGTAATGGCCAGCTGGGGGGAGAGATGCAGTTCTCCTCAACCCTGCAGGCAGTCTCCCCCCTCTTCACCACCACTACGGGTAACTAGCCGGCTCGGGGCGCTCCAGAGGCGAGCATGGATCAAAGGCTAGGAGAGATGAGGTTTCAGTCTGTCACCAAAGAAGCTCAAACCGGAAGTCGGAAACTTGTTGTATTCTTTACCCAAGGATCCTAGAATAGTGGTTATTACTATTACCACCATCAAATTATTAAAGGCTACTACTTTAAATCCGGCCTTTTCTTCTATTTTTGTGCAAAATCCTATTTCTAAAGGCCCTGTCCCACTGCACTAATGGATGCTAAGAGGATGTAAAATGTTAAAAAAAGCTTGCCATCCATTGGAAAATGCTATGCATCTGTTGTGTACTCATTGCATACGTGTTTCATACACTCTATCTGTTAAGCCTGGGTTCCCCAACCAGGGTTAGGTAGACAAGCTAAACAGAATGTGCAGCGTTAGTCAGATAGGCACACAGATAAATGAGTGAGCTAAGCTTGTATGTTTATTAACATACAGTAAAAATAACAGATACGCTTGTGCTATCAAGAATATAGTTTATTCCATTATAAGTTCATGGCATAGTCAAATAACAGTCCAATAGTCATGTATCAAGTAGTCAGTCCATTCAGGGATATTCAGTTAGCAAAGTCCATGTAAAATATCCTATGTCAGTTCACTTACAAATCAGTCCTTTGTTGTCTCTCCCGTTCGAGCAATGCAGTCTTGATTCCAAACAGTAATAAGGGATCTTCAAAGCCAGAGTGAGCAAGCTGTAGACTTGCTACTTTTATAGTGTTTTCATAACCACTCCCTTAATTACTTTTCCACAGTTAAAGCTGCAGACACTTTAACATACATAACTATGAATCATAGTTATTATTTCACCTAAACCAGTTAGGGTAAACAATGTTATCCCTAACACTATCCATCAAGCATCCGTCCACTGTGATTTCATCCGTGCAAGAAGTTTTGAGCTGCACAAAACTTTGTGAATGGATGAACTTTCCACTGTGTACGATATAAACATCTGAGTAACAAACGTTCTATGTCCGTTTATCATCCGTTAAATGTCCACTGTATCCTCTCTGCATCCTCTGGGCATCCTTGCAACTCACATCCACTGCAGCTGAAAACAGAAAGAGGGAGAAAACAAAAGGTACACTGAACATCTACACAGCGTTAGTGTGCATGGAAATAGAAAGGATGCACAGTGAACGGTTTGCATCCGATATACATCCGCTAGGCTTCCTATGAACATCCATTTAACATCCCCGCTACATACTACCCATGTCCGTTCTTTTCCGTTCTTTTCCATTCTGTTTATGCAAATTTTTGCCACTTTTTGGAGCGGATGACAATGGATGGAGCCACCCCCAAAATTTTGCTCATCCTCTGTGTCCTTTATGCATACGTTTTGCATCCGTCAGCCAGTGGGACCTAGCCTTAAAGCTCTTAATCTTTACTGATGGATCACCTATAAGGAGTGTGGTTGTCTGGCAGATTCAACAACAATGGTATTGTAAATTTACTGCCACACAGACTTCAGCTCAATGTGCTGAGCTGGTTGCTGTGATTTTGGCTTTACGATTGTTCAACGACCAACCTATTAACTTGATCGTTGATACTCAATTTGTGTATTTAGCTATGCAATCTCTTCCTTTTTCTTATTGTGCTCTATTTTTGGATAAGAATTTGTTATCCTTGTTTTTATCTTTAAAGAATAGTTTGGAAACTCGCTTGTATTCTTTGTATGTAGAACACATTCGAAGTCATATTCCCTTTATTAATGCCTTGACTGAAAGAAATCGGAAGGCAGATGAATCCTTAAAGGATGTTGCATCTTTGTTTGCTGATCCTGTTGCTAGTTATTCTTATTTTCATCAAAATGCCAAATCACTTGCAAAGTAATTTAAAATTTCATTATCTCAAGCATAGGATATTGTCCGTGCTTGGCCAGCTTGTCAGCAACTGGCAGTTCCCTTTCCAGTGGGTGTCAACCCATGAGGAACCCAAGCTAATCAAATTTGGCAAGTGGATGTAACTCAATTTTCAACCTTTAAGCCACACTGTTATCTTCATGTGTCTATTGACACTCATTCACAGTTCCTTTGGGTTACTGCTTCAAAACATGAACGTACTTCAGATGTTATTTCTCATTGCCTATCCTCTTTTGCTGTAATGGGTCGGCCTTCTCAGTTTAAAACTGACAATGGACCCGCTTATATTAGTCAGGAATTTCAAACCTTTTGTCAGAAATGTAATATTACTTTAGTGCACGGAATTCCTTACAGCTCTCAGGGTCAAGCTATAGTTGAGCGAGCTCATCTTACTTTTAAGGCATTGCTTCAGAAACAATTACAAACTGAGTCTGGTCTTTACCATCTGTGAAAGATTCAAAATGTCATTGCTGTAGCATTATATACTTGGAATTATTTAACCTTTTTAGATTCTCTTGCAGACTCACCTGTTAATTTGCATTTTCGAACTACTGAATCTTTAGCAAGGCCTTTGGTAAAGTATTGCCAAGCTTCAGATCCAACCTGGAAAGGTCCTACACCGCTGATCACCTGGGGTCACAGTTGCACCGCCATGGAAGATCCTTCTACTCAACAAGCAGTGTGGGTTCCAGCACGCTGTGTTCATCCATATCATGGCATGGCATCAGGGCCTTCACAACCCGATTCCGGATTTCAATCTTCGACTTGCCAGCAAGCCATCACTTGGGGTCAGGTTAAATCTACTACATATCAAGCTCAACAACAACTGCAGCAGGCCTCATTACCTCAAACTCCTGAAAATCTTGTTGCTGCTATTTTTGCTGTTATTACTGCTCACACTGTTGCCATTTTACTTTGTATTTTCTTGCTTATGGTTAATGGTGTTTCTGCTCAAAATGACACTTCTGTGGTTCATCTTAACCCTAATTTGTGGGTTCGTCATGCTCAATACATGTTTATGACCCATGGCACAAATATTACTTTATACTATGAGCCCCCAATGGCATTTGGTCAAATTTCTTTTACCCTTAACTTGATCATGTCTTCTACATTTATTGTCTCACAACTACAATCTATTATACACTCCTAGCTATTTTCTACACCCCATCTCTTAACCGTCTTCAATTGTGATACATTTATAAATCTTTGAATTCTCCATTTAAAATAAAAAACGAGGATGTGTAGTGTTGTAATTGCAGGAATGTTCAAATCTCAGATGGCAAACCTCAGATAAAGAATGTTTCCAAGCAAATACAACTCAGGCAAACAAAGTCACTAATCTATGGATAAAGGAGGATTAGAGAGGGGAAGTAAACATATGTTAGACTTTAACTAGAAATAATTAATTTTATGGATTACTGTACTAAACAGTCATGAAAGTTAAGCAGAAACCAAAGTTAACCAATGATGGAGGATAAGCAGTAACCAAAGTTGGTTAAGCAGTAACCAAAGTTAACCAATGATGGAGGATAACTAAAAATGTATATAAATGCAAGACTATACTCCAATAAAGATCATCATGATTCAGTTGTTCGTGATCAAACAACTCGACTGCCTCATCATTACAAACCACCCCCCATTTTTTGGGCCTTCTGGGCCTCAGGGAAGCCTCCTGAGGGGTGACATTTTTGCTGCCAGAAGGCTTCTCTGGGACTCAGGAAGGAAAAAAATGGGACTTGGAGAGGCCACTCAGCCCCCCATGCTCCATTTTGGGCTTTTGGGCCGCAGGGAAGCTTCCTAGGGGGCATTTTTTTCTCTCAGGAAGCATCCCTGGGGTCCAGGAAAGCAAAAAATGGAGTGTGTGGGGCCTCAGGAAAGCCTCATGGGTGAAGCAGTAAGACAATGAGGGGAATCCCAGCCTAGCTGATCATAGGAACAGCTGATTGTCAGAGGAAAAAAAATACTTTAAGCAGTGACTGATTGAGGGAGAACGCAGTCAGCGATGTCAGGCATGTGTGCTAAGGACTGACTGGGCAGGGAAGGGAGGTGTGGGTGGAGAGGGTTGGGGTCAGCCAGAGGCATGATTTGCTGGTTCTCTGAACTGGGCAGAATTCTATAGAACTGGTCCGAACTTGTAGAATCCCACCCCTGGTAAGTACCAGGAAATCTCATGACTATAGACTCGTAAGAACACATTCTGGAAGAGAAAAGGACAACTTACATATTGTTATAAGAAAACTACATAGCTTTGTCGGGAATTGAGCTCAATTTGAAGGACATTTTACTTTTTAAGTAATTAGATGTCTTGAATCAGTTTCAGCTCAAAATGACCATATGAACAAATGTTTTCCATCTTGAACGATTTTTAGCAATAATTCTAAAAGGAGATTTAATCCAGTAAATCTATTTCTAGTCATATACCATGTTTATTTGAAAGGGAAAAGTACCCTGGCGATGATATAAGACACTGTCTTCTAATGTGTTTGGAGAATGGTTCATTTAGCTAAATACTCTTTGGTAGCAATTAACATCTAGGTACAATCTCACATAGAGGACACCTATCGATTTACAGCACTGGTAGCATAAATTCCAAAATTCCAGGGCATCTTTTTGTGCTAGCATTTTATTTATTTCATTCATTAAATGTTTATGCTACACATCTTTCCTGTAAGATGAGTCTTGAAAAATAAAGTTATATGTGTTTTATGTCCAGTATATCTTCAACAATAGATACCTCCATTTTTTTTTCTTTCAGTGACTCCGAAGTTTCATAGAACTGTGTACTGTGCTGAAATATTTTTTTATCTTTCATCTGCACCTTTGTTTAACAATTTATTTTATCTACAACAGTGTTTCTCAACCTTAGATATTTTTAAATGAGTGCACTTCAACTCCCAGAATTTCATAACCAACATGCTGGTAAGAAATCCTGGAAAGAATACAGAGAAGAGCAACAGAGATAATTAGGGGACTAGTGGCCAAAAAATATGAAGAATGGTTGCAAGAATTGGAAATGTCTAGTTTGATGAAAAGAAGAAATGGGATGACATGATAGCAGTGTTCCAATATTTGGGGGACTACCACAAAGAAGAAGGGGGTCAACCTATTCTCCAAAGCACTTGAGGCAGAACAAGAAGCAATGGATGGACATTCATCAAGAAGAGAATCAATCTAGAAATAAGTAGAAATTTCCTGATGGACAATTAATTAGGGTTAGGCTTAAGGTTTTTAAGTGAAAATTGGACAACCATTTGTTTGAAATGGTAGAGGTCTCTTGCTTCACCAGGAACTACACTAGAAGACTTCCAAGACTAGAAGACTTTTAGACTAGAAGACTTCCAAGTTCCTTTCAAACTCTGCTACTCTGTTATTCTATTCAATTGAAGTCCATCCATCTTACATTTACACGGTTGAAAAACACTGATCTGAAACAACCTCTGTTCCTCTCATCCAGCAATTGTTCTTCAAAGCAAATCCTGTGTCTTCAAGTTTATTATATTAGGTTTCTGCCACAAAAATGCTCATAACATATTCACACAGATTTGCCAATAAATCCATAGCTTTACATTTTATCCATTGGAAAACTGTCAGTATGTTGTTATTAACCTACCAGAATGACCGCTGAAAACATTTGATTTTGATTTCCTAAATCTTAACAGATTTGTTATGGAACACAATTATTTTTTTTTGAAATTTTTTTATTGATTTTTAAAAACAAACATAAACAAGCACAACACAGAACATGAAAACATAAAACCTCTTTTCTGAAAGCAGCCTGATTCCAGGTTACATCTCTTTGTACAGACACCAATTCAAGTTCATACTCATTTTTATATACCATTCCATATCTTATTACCATTCTACATTTTCTATATAGCTTCTCCCCTCTTTTAACTTTCTTAATTTTATTTTGTTTCATCTCAAATCAGATCATTATATTTATATTCTTTGTCTGTCCTGTTTCAGCTGTCTATTATCTTTTCTCATTAAACAAAATTCCTCCTGTGGTCACTGATTGGAGTAAAATGCCTTTATATCTTTCCCCTAAAATTATAACACTTGGTATAGAACATAACTTCCATTCGGTTCTGTGTAGTACATTGAAGCTACATGCTACATTTTAAAAAGAAAAGGAAAATGTAAATATATAATATAATTAAAGCAATGATCCATACCAATTCAATTCTGTTATTAATGTTAATATTCATTTAAATTTTAGACATTTAACACATTACTTTTCAAATAGGTATCATGCTTCTAGGGGAACGCTTATAAACTTTCCATAATTACTTCTCCCCCTACTTCACTTGCATTTTAAAACATTATGTCATTAAAATGTTCCCATTCCTTTCTGAATTAATTCTCTCATTTAATTCATTCCATTTATTTTATTCACAAATGTTTCACTAAATCATACGTTGTTTCCAATTTTCTATTATTTCTAAATACAAATACAATCATATGTACCTTTGCAGAATCACTTTTTTGCTTCTCTTTTGCTTCTTCTCTCTGCCTTTTTTACCCCCTTGTCTCTCCACCTCAATTTCCCTTTTCTGTATTCCCTTTTTCTGTTGCTTTCTCACATTATATCCACTTTTCACCTTATTTTTCCCTTTTTTAGTTGTTTTTTTAGGTCTCAAATTCTCCATTCTCTTTCCCTTTTCTTCCCCAAGAAAAGTTACTTGTTCATTTAAAATGGCTTCTTTGTCCCAATCTTCTTTTTTTTTTTTTTGAAAAGAGTTTTATTAATTTTCTACAAACACGCATAACATACAAAACATTAAAAACATCTGCTCTCATATATACTTCCGGTGTGTCGGTTGGTTCATCAGTTTTGTGCATTCATTTTATAGTCAATTACAATTATACTGCATAACAATTCATATTGTCAATCCATATCCTACTATTACTAAAAAAGAAGAAAAAAAAAAAGAAAAAAATTTTTGACTATACTTTTAATCATTCATGCTTTGTGAGATAACAATACTTTAAACAATTTATTCTATAACAAATCATATAATCATAACAAATCAATCCTAAAAATCCTTTATAGATATAATATTAATGTTCTATTATCGTATTTTATCATCTAACCATTGATAAAAAAGATCCCAAATTTCATAAAATTGTTTATCTTCTTGCTCTCTAATTTCAAATGTCAATCTACTCATCTCAGCACATTCCAATATTTTCTTAATAATTTCTTCCTGTAATGGTATTTTCTCATTCTTCCAATTTTTAGCAAATACAATCCTAGCCGCTGTTAATACATTTACAATCAAATATTTCAAGTCTTTATTATATGTATCAGGTAAAATTCCCAATAAAAAAATCTCTGGTTTCAAATCTATGTGTTTCTTTGTCATTTTTTCCAACCACATGTGAATTTTAGTCCAATATTTTCTGGCATCCTCACAAGTCCACCACATATGATAGTATGAGCAGGTATCTGATGACATTTCCAACATTTTTCAGATTTGTTCTTGAACATTCTTGCTATTCTTGTCGGGGGGAAGTGCCACCTGTAAAACATCTTATACAAGTTTTCTTTATATGCTGTTGACATTGTCATTTTATACTTTTGAGACCACAATTTTTGCCATTCCTCTAAATCAATCCCATATCCAAAATTCTTCCCCCAAGCAATCATAATTTCTTTAACTTGTTCTTCCTCTAACTTAAATCCCAATAAAAAACCATATAATTTTTTAATTACTTTCTCATCAGTACCCATCAATATCTTATCTAAATCAGTCTGTTTATCATAGAATCCTTCCATTTTAAAATCTTCATCATATCTTGAGTGTATTTGCGCATATGAAAACCAATTCATCCTTATACCTTGTTCCTCTAAGTTTTGAATTGATTTAAGTCCACCCTTTTCATCCAACAATTCCCCATATCTAACTGTTTGTTCCTTTTTATAGATCATAGGATAGGAAAATGCTTCAATAGTCGATAACCAAACTGGAATTTTCAAATAACATTGTTTTTTTATCTTCTCCCAATTTAACCACAAAGACTCCCGTATATAATGTCTTCTAAAATACCCCTGTGTTTTAGTTCCCTTGTACCATAAAAAAGCATGCCAGCCCAACAGTAAATCATGTCCTTCTAATATCAACAATCTATGTTTTCTTAATGTTATCCATTCTTTGACCCACATCAAACTTGCAGCTTCATAATACAGTTCCCAATTAGGCAGGCCAAAACCTCCTCTAATTCTAGCATCTTGCAAAAGCTTTAACTTTATTCTCGCTTTTTCACCTTGCCATATAAACTTCAACATGATTTTATTTAAGTCTTCAAAGTAGCCTTTTCCAAGTCTAATTGGTATTGTTTGAAAGAGAAATAAAATTCTGGGTAAAATATTCGTCTTAATTGTTGAAATTCTCCCTATTAATGACAATTGCAAGTTTTCCCATTTCTTCAAGTCTGTAATTATCTGTTGTTTGAGTTTAATATAATTATTCTCTTTTAATGTGCTATATCTTGCTGTCAAATATATCCCCAGATACTTAACCTTATTTATAACTTGGATTTTCAAAAGATCTGTCAGTTCTTCTCTTTGTCTCAGTAACATGTTTTTTGTCAAGATCTTTGTTTTATCTTTATTTATTTTCAAGCCAGCCATCTCACCATATGTCTCTATCTTTTCCAATAATTTTGGAGCGGTTTCTAACGGATCTTCCAGAATAAAAGCTAAGTCGTCAGCAAAAGCTTGTAGTTTGAATTCTTCCTTTTTAATTTTCATTCCTTTTATACTTTTGTCATCCCTAATATTTCTATTCAACACTTCCAGAGTCAATACGAATAACAAAGGAGATAGGGGACACCCTTGTCTTGTGCCTTTTCTTATATTAATAAGATCTGTAAATTCTCCCTCCAACATTACATTTGCTGTCTGTTTATTATATATGGCTTCTATTGCTTGAATAAATTTTCTGGCAAAACCCATCTGTTCCAATAGTAATAACATAAATCTCCAGTTCACGTTGTCAAATGCCTTTTGAGCATCTAGGAATATCAAAGCCATTTGCTTCTCAGGATGAGCCTCATAATATTCCAAAGTATCCAAGATTACTCTCATATTGTCTCTAATTTGTCTCTTTGGCAGAAATCCATTTTGATCTGGGTGAATAAAATTATTTAAATATTTTTTCAGTCTTTCTGCTAAAATTGAAGCAAAGATTTTATAATCTGCATTCAATAAGGAAATAGGTCTATAATTCTTAATTTGCAACGGGTCAGCCTCTTCTTTTAAAATAAGTGTAATATAAGCCTCTGACCATGTTTTGGGTATCATCTTCTTTAACATAACTTCATTCATAACTTCTAACAATGGGATGTTCAATGATTCTTGAAATTTTTTATAAAATTCTGCCGGAAGCCCATCTGGGCCTGGTGCTTTCCCATTGTTTTGTCTCTTAAATGCTTCATTTAATTCCATCATTGTTATATTACTTTCTAACATTTCTTCAGTCTCTTTAGGTATCTTCGGTAAGTTAATATTCTGTAAATACTGTTTAATTTTTTCCTCATTAATATTCTCTTGTTTATATAGTTGCCCATAGAAATCTCGAATAATTTCCTTTTTCTCCTTATTACCACAACAAACTTGACCTTGATCATCTATTAGTTTCAATATTTTTCTTGATTCCTTCTCCTTTCTCAGTTTATATGCTAGCCATCTACCTGGTTTATTTGCATCTTCAAAATAATTCTGTTTAGAATTTCTAATTTTCTGTGCCAGTTCTTCTTTCTCTATTAATTCCATTTTATGCTTAATTACATCCAGTTTCAATTTAATACCTTTTTTCTGTGGCATTTTCTGTAGTTCTTTTTCAAGTCTTTTATATTCATCTTCCAAGGTCTTGGAGGCTTGTCTTTTCCTAATATTCTTTTTTCTTGTATAATCTATTATCAAACCTCTAGCATATGCCTTCATTGTATCCCAAACATTCTGTATTGAAGTATCTTCTTTTTTGTTTTCTTTAAAGAAAAAAACCAATTCCTTCTCCATCCATTGTATAAAGTCTTTCTCCTTTAAAATAGTGTTGTTTAATGTCCATCTCGATCTTTTTTTTTTTGTCCCTTCCATTTAATTGTCATTGGACTATGGTCTGCCCAAGTACTTATTTCAATACTTGTTTCTTGAATAATGGATATTAATTCTGTTGAGATCCAAATCATATCTAATCTGGACCATGATAAATGTCTATTAGAGTAAAAAGTATATTGTTTAGCTTTAACGTTTCTTTCTCTCCAAATATCTTTTAAGGTTAATTCATCTGTCATTTTAAAAAAAGATTTAGGGAGAACCTTTCTATTTTGTTTTGTTGTTGTTGTTATATTATTGTCCACAATTCCATTAAAGTCTCCCATCATAATTATGTTAACATAGTCCAGTCTAATTATTTCCATATGTAGTTTTTTATAAAACTCTTCTTGTTTATCATTCGGAGCATAAATTGCAATCAGGAGTATTTTTCTATTATTGTCCATTATTTCCACCATTAATACTCTTCCGTCTTCATCCGTGTAGATCAGTTTTGCTGGGATATCCTCTTTAATGTAGAGAACCACTCCTCTTTTCTCACATTGAATCAAAAAGTGAATATTTTCCCTAATTTTGGCTGTACTAACAATTGCTCATGTTGTTTTTTAATATAAACTTCTTGTAAACAAATTATGTCAAATTTTAATTTCTCTAATTTATGAAAAGTTTTCCTTCTTTTAACAGCTGAGTTAAGTCCATTTATATTCATTGTAATCAGTTTTTTTTCTTCCATAATTATGCTTTATATTTAGGTCTAACAGCTCTCGTAGCTCTCACTTCACGTTGTTCTTTACTGTCTACCTGTCCACCTGCAACTCCTTTCTCTTTTTCAATCTTCAGTTGTTCCTGCTGGAACTCAATTAATGAGACCTCTTTCTCTGCCTCCTCTCTTCTTCTTCCAAAAAATTCTGCGTAGAAAAGTTCTGCTTTCTCAATTGAGTCAATTCTATGTCTCTGCTCCTGCCACATAAAGATTAGTCCTTCTGGTATCAGCCATCTATAGTTCACTTCATTTTCCAGTAGCATTTTGGTCAGAAATCGGTATTCTCTTCTCATCTCTCTCACTCTTCTAGGTATTTGTTTTAAAACCACAATCTCTTTGCCTTTATATTTCAATGTTTTCTCTCTTACCACTTGTAATATTTGCGTTTTAATAGATTTTTTGGTAAATCTAATATGGACTTCCTTTGGTAGTTTATTTCTCATCGCATATCTTGTATAGACTCGATATATCTCATCTACTCCATCCATCATCTTTTCCTCTGTAATTTCCAGAACACCTGCCAACATTTCTATCATTATCGCAGCCAAATTTTCTCCTTTTTCCTCTTCTATATTTTGGAATCTAAGGTAAAATTCTGACCTTTCCATCTCCCACCTCAACATCCCATTTTTTTCTTGTTCTACCACTGTTAATCTAGTGTCAATATTTCCAATCTTCTCCTCTCTTTGTTTTCCTTCTTCCTCAATTTTTTGGAATCTCTCCTCATACTTCCCCATCATTTGTTTAATATTTTCATCAGACTTCTCTATTCTTTGCTCAATAGTATCCATTTTTATCTTAATATCTTGGATTCCTTGCATAATCATCTGTAAATTTACTTTTTCTTGTTCTTTTTCTTGCTTCAACATTGTCTGAATTAAATGTTGTCCTTCAGATGGTGGGGAAACAGAGGTAGACACAGAAATGCCAAGTGATTTTGGTTTCCTGCTCATTTTAATGCTTCCAAAGCTTCAAATTCTCTTTGACTTTCAATCCAGCTGATAGAGTAGCCAATTATAGTCCCCAAAAAAAATAAAAAATAAAAAATAAAGAAATCCAATAGTAAAAAGCCCAAAACCAAAGAAGAAAAAGGAAAAAAGGAAAAAGAAAGGTCTTCAGGTTCTTCTAGACCCTAGTCCAATTGAAATAATCCACCATAAAAAAGAAAAAATAGAAGGAAAAGAAAAAATAATCAAAAAAGAAAAACAAAGTGATCCAGATGGAAGAAGCAAAAAAGCAGAAAAAAAAAAGAAAGAGCTCTGAGGTTTTCCCTTTAAAATAAAAAGCAAAAATACTAGAATTAAAATTTACAAAAAGGCTGGCGAGTAGGAATTTCACAAGTATATATATATCTATATATGCACTGCACACTGCACTTTATTTCTTTATCCAAGGCTCTTATTATGACTGTCTTCTCCAGCAACTTCAAAGCCAAGCCTCAAATGTTGATAAGAGTACAGGAAAGCACCTGTAATAATATTTTACTGTGTTCTCCCTCTATCTTATCACATTGAAATGTCCTTGAAAAAGAGTGTTTATACATTTTTCTCTCCAATTCAAATAAAATATTTTCAAGCCTCTAGTTGGCAGTGTTGCAACATCTCTTAATACTCTTCCCCCCCCAGCCAAAAGAAAAAAATATTTATAAAAAAACTCAAACAAGAAGAAAAAAAAGAATAACCAAAGGGAGCCTCTATCCTAAAAAAAATTAAAAAAATCAAAAGAAGCATAAAAATATATATAAGAGAAAATTCAATCCGGTTACCTACAAAGTCACATTAAAGTCCTCAGAAAAGAAAAAAAAAATAAGGAAAGAATCCAAGCCTCAATTTGACATCACTTAAAAAAAGGCCGCTCAACCAGATTCCAGTCAAAAAAAAATAAAGTCACAGATTTCTTCTTTGTTCAGGATGTCCTTTCAAGTCTCAATCAATTTACAATACAAAAGAAGTTTCTCACCCAACCGACACACGCTCGCTCCAGCCACTTTCTTTCCAGAGCTGTCCCGACTTCAGCAGCTTTGGAGGCTGCCTTTCCACCACCAGCAAAAGGGCTTCTCCCGGATCAAACCAGAGATTTTGCGATATCTCTGGGATCCTGGGACTGTGCCCTTCACAATCCCCGTCTCTACGGGACGGTTTAGGTCTGTTAGGACCGACCAGGGGCGAAAATATCAGCTGCGATCTCAGAGCCCCGAGATCACAGCTGTAACACCGAGACGAAGCTCCGCCTTCCTTTGTCCCAATCTTCTTGTTGCATTGTCTTTTCTTGTAGTTTCTCGCAGGGAGAGATTGCCATTTCTAAGAATTGAAAAATGGAACCAAGAGAGCCCTTCCTTCTTGTTCCTCTTCCTTAAGTTTTTTAAATTTTATTTTCAGTTCATCCACAAGTGATGCCATTGTAGAGTTTTTGTTTTTAAAAACAACCACCCAAGTGTTTTTAATCCTTCAAATATAATTCCAAAACTCCTAAAGTCACCAAGCAATCCAAATACACACAAGCTGTTTCTTTTGACACCTTCTTCCTTTTTTCACTTTCTCTTCCTGGGGTTAGTATTTAGTTACAAAATTCCAGTTAAAATGTATCTTTTAGAAGTCCTGTTAAAATTTAACTTTAGATTCTTTAGATTCTTTAGATTCCAGGCTATCTCCTCCTTCAAAATCCTGTTCTTGTTCTCTTCCTCTCCCTTCCCACTTACAGCAAAAAAAAAAAAAAATCTTTCTCTTTTTTTTTTTCCTTTTATATTCAGAAATCTTAATTATCCCCTTGGCATTAAATTTTCCAGCTTAAATACCTGTTGATGCCAAAGCAGATTTTTCCGATTTCTCATTCATCTCTGTTCACTGTCAACGTAAGGAAGGAGAGTGAAGAAAAGAAAACTTTCCCTTTTCACTTTCATTCACTGCTTCCGAATCTTCTTTGGGAGCAGTGTATCTTTTTTTAAAAAAAATTGGGTTCCAGGATGCCTTAGTTGTTGCTTCTTATCCCGGTCAGCCAAAACTTTCACTTCAGCACTTTCTTCCTCCTGCACATTCTTTTCTGGATGAGGGCTTCTTTGAGGCGGCCATTTCTGACTGCCGCTCTACCGCCTTCGGGAAAGGGAATTTAGCCAGCTGGGGAGGAAAGATACGGCTTTCCTCGACCCTGCTGGAGTCTCCCCCTTCTTCACCAACCTCTACGGGGTGGCTTAGCCTTGAAGCCAGCTGGCTTGGGGTGCTCCGGTGGTGAGCCCAGGCAGAAACCGCGCACGATCACAGATTCCTGCCTGCCGCTGAAGCCCTGCAAACCGGAAGTCATTATGGAACACTATTTTATAGAAAGTCCCTATTATAGTTATCTAGTCATTTGGGTAGGGGATTAAAACAGATTTGCAAAGCTAGTCTATTCCACATTTGCTCTTAGAATGA
The DNA here is from genome assembly GCA_015471245.1 of Laticauda colubrina. NCBI lineage: Eukaryota > Metazoa > Chordata > Lepidosauria > Squamata > Elapidae > Laticauda > Laticauda colubrina. Next base: position 65,127,483 of record BLBF01000004.1, on the reverse strand, counting down.
GACCCTTGACAAGTATTATAAAGTAAAATAGGACATATTTTCTTAAAAACTGAATTATGTTTAAATATTCATGCATCTATCTTTCCTGCTGCTACATAAAATGAATGAGGTATGTTTGAAGCTACAGACTCAGGATAATATTTTAAAAATAAGGAGAAAATGTATAACTAAGATAACATGCAGCAAAAGAGGTTTGAGGGGGATATACCTTTCATAAGTGGTTTGAGGGTTATACCTTTCAGAGTCTTTTCAAAGAAAATGTCTTGGTTTTTTGAATAAGATGCAAACAAGTACATATATTTTAAAATTTGACAAGTAGACACTATATTCTTAGAGTGCAACACAATCTGTTTAAGCATCTTTTTAGCACTTGTGAAAATTTTCAGAAAAAATGATTTCTCAAAATTAATTAATAACATTTCCTAGGACAGACAGACAAAAGAACTGTCAAACTGAATGTTTAAAGCCCACCAAGATGAACTTCTTCTTAATTCAAATTTATAATAGCTAATCTTCAAATATAATAAAATGAGAAACGAGAGAAAAGAGGTAGTAGTTCAAAATTTCTGAGTCTAAGCCTGAGAGCCCAGGGAATTCCTCTGAAACTAGATGGAATTTATCTATGAACATAAATAATTCTTTCTAAAAGGACAATGGATGGGTGCTTTAGAAGCATTTATGAGGTAATATATAAATATTCAACATTCCAATAGTTGTATGGGATAATCAAATAAACAAGGGGGAAAATAAAACCTTCTCTTAGACAGTTTGATTTTTAAAAGCTCGTGTACTATTATTCCATGATAAAAGCATCAAAGTTCTCTACCAACATTCAGGACTGTAAACAATCAGCTTGGTGAACGAGTCTCTCTGAGCTCAGATCAGTAATTTTGAAAGGAGAAAATTAGAGGCACCACCACACATGATGTTCAGTGAATACATGTACCTACAGAGGAGGGATCAAGGAGAGTCTCATTTCCTCCTCATGGGGTTATGATGCAAGGTGAGGAGGCTTGTCTTTGTTGAGAAAGAAGTACTTCCTGCACCTGCAAATTGCTTTGGAAACAGCTACTAGCCTCTTTATCACCCTGTAAACAGCTCTCACCAAAAGAAGGAACAAACAACAGTTTAATATGCCAGAATGTGATTATTCCTACTTCTAGAGAAATAAAATATAAAATATAACCCCCCAATAAAAATATAGAACTTTTACCTGTGAATTATGCAACTCTGCCCACTTTGAAAGGGAATTGTGTAAAGAATATCCTTCAACTGCTCAATATTTTACAATATCTTAAGGTAATATTTAAACATCAGTATTTTTTCATTTGTTACATTATCAGTCTAAAGTTGAACTGCTCCCAGTAGTTGTTGTCAATCTTGCTCTGAAGGGTCTCTTGTAGTTTAAAAAGCACAATAATCTTTAGAGGACCTTGCCTTAACTAGTGCTTTCTAGAACATAAACTCATAGAACTTCAGTTGGGAAGTCTGCTTTGGAATAATTGATGCTAGGGAACTTTGAAAGACAACTTTTCCAAAACCAGAATTTCGTAAATTTTGCCTACCTAAGCATGCAAAATATGTAATAAATTCCTCAGCAGAATCTGCAGAAGTTCTGGTCTTCTGATATTTGCAACTAAACTGATTCCTTTTTTTAAGGGCAATAAGCTTTCCTCAGCAAATGCATCAGTTAAGTTCACAGTATTCTTTTTTGAAAAATGACTGATACCTGCACTTACATCTTGAACAATTCTGAAAACAAAGAAGTGCAGACCTCAAACATTATACTCTCAAATATATATTTTTGGATAAACATTTTCATATCTCCAAAATCATTTCCAGAACTAATATTTTAAATACCAAAATCCCAGTAGATTTTTTTTTCATTTAAAACGAATAGCAATTAAAAAATTAAAAGCAATTCCATGGTAAATCTGATAATATGTTTTTCCTGGATTCGTGGCATTACACTATTTAACCATTTTGCAAATGATGAATTCAGCCCCCATTCTTCATTGGGAACAGATGTCTTGTGATTCCTGTGAGACATTATTGGTTTTGTGATGGTCTACTAAACTAGATCAGATGAATTTATATAGTTGCAGACTCAGCCAAAGAAACATATAATAATTTCAGTGCTGCTGAACTGCAAAATATTCCTCACAGGAGTTTCATTTTTCCAACTGCTTATACTACACAAAGATCACTGAAGGCAAAACTCTTCAAGCTGCCACGAAATCATGATTTCTTCCTCTACATCTATTTTACTTAAAGTAAAATGTGGATGACTGCAAATTCTATATTTTACTCTATGCTCAGAATTGTTGGTTTTTAAAAAGTTTTTGGATCTTTAATTCCTCAAAGAATCTTTGTCAATTACAGCTTCCCATCCTGCATTTTACCTAAAGTAAATACCTTTCATCAATATCTTAGCCCTTAATTCTGAGCTGACATCCAGAGATACAATAAGAACTGGGGTTGGAGTGTTCCTCTGAATGTGAAACACACACAAGGGAAGAGAGTCCACAAACATCCACTCCCATTTAACCCCTCTTGATTTCCAAAAGGTAGAGTAAAAATGCTTACTAGAGAGGTGGGCTGTCATGCCAGTATTCCATTCAATCCTGGACAAGCCCCTTTTTGAAGGAGATAAATTCATCATGAAGCATAGTAAGAGTGAAGATCCCACAATCTGGGTAAGCCTAGTTTATTGTACAGTGCTGGGTACAGACCACAAGGATACAAATAATCTTTATACAGCATACAATAAATGCTGACCAATAATAAGATCAAATGCCAATCACAAGGGTTAGATTTGCTGCTTAAAGTGTGATAAGCAGAATACTAAAGTAGAAGTTGGCACTAGTTGCTTTTTGTAGTTGATTATTTAATAGTCGCTATTTAAAAATACAAGTGAAGTTTTAAAATAACTTGTGAGCCAGCAGTTGCAAATGCCTAAGTAACCCATTAAGGAGGCTTATTTTAGTTCAGGGCCTTTGTTAGTTTGGATGTTTTGGTTTAGGTATTTGTTTTTTCTTTCACAATCTAGCATTTCAAGTAATAGCAGTAGGAGAGATACAGTAGGTGAGATGGGAATGACAGATTTCAACAATTCTTATAAAAGTAGGAACAGTTAATATCAAACAATATATTCTTTCATTTTTAACAAATATGATGTATAGCAGGGGTGTCAAAGTCGATTTCATTGAGGTCCACATCAAGATTGTGTTTGACCTGGGGGCCCCGTGGTGGGTGTGGCCACGTTAGGTGTGGCCAGTTCAACATCACTCATGTTGGGGGCATCTGTGGCAGTCTGAGCATTCTGCCAGTGAAAACAGATTCCTAAACTCTGTTTTTGGCTGTGACGGCCTCTTACAACACTCTGCCAGTGAAAATGGAGCCCCCAAGCTCCATTTTTGCTGGCAGAGGCACCGTGAGCCAGTCCTTTACTATTTCGAGGGCAGCCCCATGGGCCAGATCTAAACATCCTGCGGGCAGAATCCAGCCCCTGGGCCGTGTAAGAATATTCATGCCAGTTCCAGAATTAATCCAGATTTTAAAAATCTATTCTTATTTAATAATATGAATGTTATTTACATAAAAACTCTGTATCAAATACAAACTTTGTGAATACAGCTAACCAAATATAGAGATATACTTTTTTTTTTTTTACTAAAACAAAAGAATAAGGAGAAAAAGACTAAATATGAGTTTTAATGAAAACTGAAGCAACGTTCATTTGCATTCAGAAAGGATTTCAACTGGAACATAATTTTAACATAGTTATTTTTTGGAACACCTTTCTATTTAAACAAGCAGGACAAAAAGGAAATGTACAGCTTTGAACAAAACAGAATGATTTGGTTCATTAAGTAAATCTAGGTTTAGAACAAGATTAACTTCCAAAGTAAATTACAAAGTAAATGCAGTAATTTTATCTTATGGGGGAAATCAGTCGTTCATTATTTAAGTTATTTTAATACACCTTTATTAGGCTGACTGAAGTTAACTGACACATCTGTTTCAGTCTCTTGGTTGATGTCTTTCTGAGTCTCATCAAAAATGTACCATAGCTTAAAATTATCTTTGCCTGTCAACTTACAAGCACATCTATAATATAGTGATGCTGAGTTAAAATTAGACATCATATAGGAACTCAGTATTCAATTATTGTATACATGCACTCAAGCTTTAATTCATTGCAAAAAGAATTAACTGGTGTGGATTAAATCAGTCAGCAAACAGAAACTTATTCTTCCCATTAATAAAGAATTAAAACAGCACTAAGAACTTTTAATATCTTTTTCAATGCTCTGGGTCTGGAATTGATACTATAAAGAAAACAAATTATAACTCAATGACATTTCCACTGTTTTGTTTTTAAAAAGATACAATTCTTGATTCCAGATGGACAATAGTTTTCTCCTTCAATAAACCATGAATAGTTTCTTGTTGTAAGTCAGAAGTATGTAATGCCTTGCAACTTTCCTTGAAGTATTCTCTATTATGACAGAAAGGATGTTTATTTCATTGAGACAGAAAAGCAATGCACACAGTGCATTTCCCCTAACTTTCTACTGTAGTGCTTCCAGTAGCTGTATAGAAGCTTCTGCACATGCCTATGTCATGCACACAGGGCATATGATTACTGAAGTGCTGTAAAAAAAACCAAGGCAAAGCAACATGGCAGCTTTAGGAATGGGAGTGTTTTATTGAAAGTTTGATCAAAATATTTCTTCAGAGTTTTGCACAATCGTGGTATGTAATATTTTGAAACCAAAATCCATCTAGGGCCTGTATGGCCCTTTTCAAGGGTTGGCTCAAAAGGTAAAGCATGTAGGGACACACCTGATATTTGATGTACTGTGACTTGCATTTTTTTAAAGGATAATTTGGCCACATTTTTTTGAAGGAGCATTGGGAGGCATTGTTGGGAAATTATTGGGAAGCTGCATGAGGTGCTGGAACAAGGTTAAAAGAAGAAATGTGCAGCCCTCACATAGCTGACTATTATTGATCATTTATGTATTGCCAAGAAATGGGAGGGGAGGACGGAAATGTACATAAAAATAGATCTGCTGATGTATACCTTCATTCCCGCCTTTTGAAAAGAAACATAACACATATGTTTCTTTCCGGTGTAAAGACTATAACCACATGATTTATAAATATATACATATGTAAATCATTAATGGCAAGTTAAAGATCACAATTCTGCTTCCTTGTGATGTTTATCTTTCAGTGGAACTTGAACTAGATTGTTCAGGACTGGAAAGAAGAGGATTGTGTTTTATAAACATGGACTTATGTTTACCATATGTATACACTGAAATATTAATCCAGAATAATGTTTGATCCATCTCCATGAGATAGAAGCAATCTCTTATCCTTCAGTCTGTAGGCAAATCAGTATGAACCTTCTAATCTTTATTCAGTTCTAGAAAGAATCTTATTTTCTGTGAAAATATCAGTAATAAAACTCCTACAAATACAGGGACTAATGTTACAGAGCACCTGATTATGACATTGAACATGTAAACAAGCTAAATTCACTACTAACATGAGCCACATCCTGCCCACACACTTTTATCTTTCTTGGTGACTTCAATCTACTTCATATTGACTGGACCCTAAATGAATGTACACTGAATCCATACATGCAACCTTCTACAATGCTGTTACAAATCTGGGACTGGAACAACTAATAACCAACAACACTAGAATAAACAACTGCCTCGATCTCATCTTCTGCAATAGTTTGAATTTAATTTATGGAATACAAACTAAAGAACTCTTTTCCAGCAGTGACCACAATATGATTGACTTTTGTCTCAACATACGCCCATACAAAAATCATCACAATGACATCATCCCCAATTATAACTTAAAAAAAGGCAACTATGATCTTATAGACAACGATCTCTCATCCATTGATTGGCAATCTCTATTCACTGGATGCAATACAGTTGAAGACCATTACAACATATTTTTACTTGAAGTCGAAAGAGTCATCAAACTATATGTACCAACAACAACTCCCAAAACAAAAAAAACAGATTACCCATAACAATAAGGAAAGTTCAATCCAAAAAGAGATCACTCTGGCAGAAAAACAAATCTAGTCATGTTGCCAATTTCAAAAGACATAAAAATTTATGTCACCAGATAAAGACTGAATGCACCAATTATCACATTAAACAAGAGGAAAACCTTCTACGCACAAATTCCACCTGCGCTTTTTAAAATTTTGTAAACAAACTAAAAGACTCCAGGTCCATCCAACCCCTGATAGGATCTAATGGTAAAGACTGCAACGATGACACCATTAAAGCCAACCTCTTTAACACATTCTTTGGCTCAGTATTTGTAAATAGCAATGGATCATGTCCAGTATTTCCTAGCCGAACTACAGACAACTACAATGATCTAATACATATCAATTTTACAGAAGACAATGTTGAAAAACCACTACACAATCTAAAACCATCTCTATCTATTGGACTGGATGGAATATATGCCTACTTCCTAAAATAGCTATCCACTGCCATAGCCGAACCTCGAAGCATAATCTTTGAAAAATCTTTCAGAACCAGCTCCTTGCCTAACCTATGGTGACAAGCCACAGTCATCCCCATCTTCAAAATGGGAGATCCCAGCCTAGCTGAAAATTATAGACCAAACTCTTTATGCTACGTCATATGTAAAGCCCATGTCACACTGCACCAACGGATGCAAAGAGGATGTAAAACGGACAAAAAAGCTTGCCATCCGTTGGTTAATGCGATGTACTCACTGCCTCCATTTTGCTTCCTCTCTATCCATCCAGCATCTGTTTATTGATGTTTCATCCGCTCAGAAAGTTTTGAGCTGCCCAAAACTTTTGAGTGGAAAATGTATCCAATGCATCCGTTCTGCATCCTCTAGGCATATGGGGGACATCCGTTCTGCATCCATTACACATCTTCTATATCCGCTAGGCATCCGCTGTGCATCTGCACAACTCAAATCCATTCCAGCGGTAAACGGATGCAGGGAGGAAGAAGAACGGATGCGCAGCATAAGTAGCACGGGTGGAGAAAGGATGAAAGCGGATGCAGCTCATCCGCACTGCATCCGCTCTGCATCCGCTCTACATCCTCTACACATCCGCTCTGCATCCTCTACGCACCCGCTCTGCATCCTCTACGCATCCTCTACTCATCCTCTATGCATCCTCTTAAAGCACATGTCACACTGGCCAATGGATGCAAAAAGGACACAGCGGACGAGCAAAATGTTCCGTCCATTGTTATCTGCTCTCAAAAGGGGCAAAAATTTGCATAACCGGAGCGGATAACACTGACGCGGGGAGGACGCAGGGCGGATGCAAAGTGGATGCGGAATGGAAGCCCAGCGGATGGAAGCGGATGGGAGTGGATGGGAGTGGATTGCACATCCGCAGGGCTTCCGGGGGGCCTCAGCAAAGTGGACGCGGAACGGAAAGACTGGATGCAGAGCGGATGCCGAACGGATGAAGCGGATGCACAGCGGATGCACAGCGGATGCACAGCGGAAGCCTAATGGATGCCTGGCATTAATTGCGCATGCGGGGATGATGCATTGCGTCAGCCCCGCAGATATAACGGAAGCAGCTCGGAAGCAGGTCGCCATTCAGAGGAAAGACCTGCTGCTGGACACATCGACTGCCTTGCCTGCCCTGCCTGCATGTCTGCCTGCCAGCCTTGCTGCCAGCCTTGCTACCAGCCTTGCTGCCAGCCATGCTGCCAGCCTTGCTGCCAGCCTCCCTGCCAGCCTTGCTGCCAGCCTCCCTGCCAGCCTTGCTGCCAGCCTGCGTGCAAGCCTTGCTGCCAGCCATTTGCCTGCCAGCCTTTCTGCCTGCCTTCCTGCCAGCTTTGCTTCATGTCTGCCTGCCAGCCTTGGTGCCTGCCTGCCTACTAGCCTTGGTGCCTGCCTTGGTGCCAGCCTTCCTGCCCCCCTTGGTGCCTGCCTGCCAGCCTTCCTGCCAGCCTTCCTGCCAGCCTTCCTGCCAGCCTTCCTGCCAGCCTTCCTGCCAGCCTTCCTGCCAGCCTTGGTGCCTGCCTCCCTGCCTTCCTTCTTGCGAGCCTTGGTTTCTTCCAGCCTCCCTGCCAGCCAGCAACCCCACAACCATGCGGAAGCACAGCAAGCCTCAGCCATCTGCTTCCAGCACTGGCAAGAGGGACAGGGCTACCATCCCACCCCCGGCCCTCACTCTGGTTCTGCTGGGGCTTCTGCAGCATGGGCTCGCTCTTCTGGGGCTGGGGCTTCTGCTGCTTCTGCTTCTGGAGGAGCTGATGACAAGCACTCCAGCACCAGCCACCTCCGCAGCACCTGCACCCTTCACCCCTGGGACTGAGCGACCAAGAGAAGTACCAGAGAGTCATTTTTGTCTTATAGCTTGTTGTTAATAAAGTCTATTTATGATTCACACACTTGCTTCATTTCTTTTTTTTTAATAAAGTCTTGCTGGAAACTTTTAGAAATGGTTTAAGTCTTTGCATGCTTGTGGGATGGGTAAGGATAGCTTTGGGATGTGTTAGGATACCTGTGGAATGGGTAATAGCTGTGGGATGGGTTAGGATAGCAGTGGGATAGATAAACCTCCAGTGCAAGCATAGTGGGACTGTATGGTCCACCCTCCCA
>BLBF01000004.1:65085520-65108386 GCA_015471245.1 Laticauda colubrina | reverse complement strand
CCAGAGATTTTGCGATATCTCTGGGATCCTGGGACTGTGCCCTTCACGATCCCCGTCTCTACGGGACGGTTTAGGTCCGTTAGAACCGACCAGAGGCAAAAATATCAGCTGAGATCTCAGAGCCCCGATATCGCAGCTGTAACACCGAGACGTAGCTCCGCCTTCCCGAACCTATGGCAAGGTTTTTTGTCCATTTTACATCCTCTTTGCATCCGTTGGTTCAGTGTGACATGGGCTATACATCCGCTCTGCATCCTCTATACATCCGCTCTGTGTCCTCTGTGTCCATTCCTTTCCGTGTTATCCGCTCTGCTTGTGCAAATTTTTGCCCCTTTTGAGAGTGGATAACAACGGATGGAACATTTTGCTCGTCCTTTGTGTCCTTTTTGCATCCGTTGGGCAGTGTGACATGGCCTTAAAGTCATGGAATCAATTATTAACCAATCCATTAACCTCCACTTAGAGACAAACAATCTACTCTCCAATAAACAATCTGGTTTCAGAAAAAAACTATCCAGTAATCTGCAACTCTTACACTGCAAAAACATATGGACTACACAACTCGATCAGGGCAAAACAATAGACGCAATACATAGATTTCTGTAAAGCCTTTGATTCATGACAAAGTGATTCACGACAGTGGTATACGACAAACTACTCCTAAAACTAAAATCTTATAGTATCTCTGGACAACTGCATAACTGGATAGAAGCATTCCTGTCAAACAGACAACAAATGGTCAAAATTGGGAGTGTCCTATCAAATTATGTACCTGTCAATAGTGGTGTCCCACAAGGCAGTGTTCTAGGACCAACTCTCTTCATCCTCTACATAAAGGACCTCTGTGATCATATTAAGAGCAACTGCATTCTTTTCGCTGATGATGTAAAGCTGTTCAATACCACAGACAATACTGCTACCCTTCAAAAAGATCTTGACTATATATCAGAATGGTCAAACAAATGGCAACTTCAAATCTCAACAAATAAATGCTCTGTCCTACATATTGGCAAAAAAATCAGAAAATAAAATATAAGCTGAATAGTCAAGATCTTGTTGATGATCCAAGCTCTGTAAAGGACCTTGGAATACTCATCTCAAATGATCTAAGTGCTAGAGCCCACTGTAACTACATAGCCAAAAAGGCATTAAGAGTTGTTAACCTAATCCTATGTAGCTTTTTCTCTGGTAACATCACACTACTAACTAGAGCGTACAAAACATTTGCTAGACCAATACTCGAACACAGCTCATCAGTCTGGAACCCACTTTATGTATCTGATATTAACACAGTTGAGAAAGTCCAAAAATATTTCACAAGAAGAGTTCTCCACTCCTCTACTCATTGTAGAATACCTTATGCCACCAGACTTGAAATTCTAAACCTAGAAAACCTTGAATTACGCTATTTTCGATCTAATCTTAGTATGGTATCTAAAATCACACATTGCAATGACTTACCTGTCAATGAATACTTCAGCTTCAACCATAACAACACAAGAACACACAATAGATACAAACTCAAGTTAACCACACCAAACTTGATTGCAGGAAATACGACTTCAGCAACAGAGTGGTCAATGTCTGGAATACTCTACCTGACTCTGTGGTTTCTTCCCTAAACCCCAAAAACTTTAACCTTAAACTGTCTACTATTGACTTCACCCCTTTCCTAAGAGGTCTGTAGGGGGCATGGATAAGTGCACCAATGTGCCTACCATCCCTATCCTATTGTTTCTTTTATTTTTCTTATATGTACCCATTTCATGTATTCATAACTATTTATATACTTATACCTATTATCTTGTAAGCAATTGACAAATCAAATAAATACATAAATGATCAGGCCTAGAATTAATAAAAGTGTCTTTCATCTTTGTCTAGACCAGCCGAAGAATTATCTATCCATTTGATTCTGGAGCCTGAATCCAATAAAGAGAATTGCATTCTTGCTGCCAGCCTTCTTTCTGTAATTTTTAAAAAGAAAGCTCGCATCAGAGCCATGTTTCCCTTTTCTGTTCTTCATTTGAGCGATTGTGTCAGAGATCCAATAAGCTATTGTGTGAAGGTGCTGAGGATGTTAGAAATGGGGAGATCCAGGTTCTAGATCTTCATTAGGAATGGGAACCAAGTGGGTAATCTTGGGCCCATCATTCCCAGAGCCCTATCAACATCAAGCTCTGTAAAAAAAGGTAGCTGGTAACAAAACTCTTTGTCACATCATGCATTGATAGCTTCATTGCAAAAATTAGAGTAAAGCATGCTTTGCAAAAACAGGTAGATCCTACCATCATATGGAACAAACACAAAATAATTACTTGAGAAGGGATGCAATCATGTGTTTTCCAAGTCTTGAAATGGAGCACATTTTTTTCCACAGAAATTCTATTTATTGCCAAATGCATCTAATTAATACATTTTCAATAAAAACTTTTAAGTTGTACATTTCCAGCTTTTTAGAGAATTGAACCGGTGTAAAAGGAAGGGAAGGTCAAACCACTCTTCTAAATGGTTTCCTGAACTATCTTTTGGCCACTCCATCTGATGATAGTAAGACAGTCTAGAATCTTCTTTGGGCATGACTTATCCTAGGTTTCTGATTATTGTTGTTTTAGCAACAATAATTTGTTCAGACTAATTCTATACTATCTCCCAATCTTCTTTCAGTTCACAATTTGCTAGATTAGCCCCTACCTTAAGGAAAGGAAAATAGTCCCTGAAGATTTTATTCCACTAGTGATTGCCAAGTATAGGGGACGGCACTCATCTCCGTTGCTAAGTTGACAGCACTTATCTCCATTTCAAGGCCATGAGCCACCACTGTCTGAAGACATTTCTGCAGTCATGTGGCCAGAATGATGTTGCGGAATGCTGCTTCCTTTCCACCAAAGTGGTACCTATTTATCTAACTCACATTCACACACTTTCTAATTGCTAGGTGGGCAGGAGCCAGATGAAGTCAGTGCTCACTCTGCTGCACAATGCTCCTGTCTCCAATCCAGGCTGTTTGGGTTTTCTCCAGCTGATAAACCTAGCATCTTAACCACTTAAGCCATCACACCGTCCTAAACTAGTCTCTATCTTGCAACCCTTAATTTCTCTAGCTATACTACATCATGTTATGTTCTGCCCAATTATCTTGGACCCTTAAATCCAGTAATTACAAAAGTCATTCATTTAGGTTGATGGTGATCTGATAATAAAGGCCACTCTGATTTGAAAATAGACTTGTTAGTTGCTGACTCTAATCCTCTTCATCTTTTCACCTTGGCATGATTTGGAGGTTTTTCTGACTTTTTTTTACTTGATTATCACATAGCTGGGACTTGCAGAGAATGGAGCTCTGAGGTAACACAACTGGGACCAGGATAGTCCAGTGTGTAAGTGTCACCAAAGTTTTGATTCATAACAGGATGCATTAATACCATATGTCTTGCCTCAGGTTTATGAAAAATTGTTTCCTATTATGTGAAATCATCTTGAGATATATCTGGATCCAAAATGTCACCCATAGCTGTACAGTAGAGCTGTTATGCGTTCACCCTCTAAAATAAAGTGTGAGCATTTTCAACATTCACTACACACAGAAACTATCCTTTTTCTTCTAGCAAGGTAAGCTGGAATGACATATTAAAATTATTCCCTCACTTCTTCCCATTTTTCTTCTTCTTTTTTGACTGAAACAAATTAGTCCAAGTAATTTTACCTCCCTTCTAATTGTTCATAATGAATTTCCTATGAAACAAGTTCAGGCTCATTACAGCTATGCTTATTGCTTTTCCCATATGTCTCTGTGTTAGAAGTTGTTATCACCCCCCCCCCAGCTATTCAGTTCAATATGAGAGAAAAGAAGAAGAAACTTTCAATGATGTTCCTGCAATGTTATGAAACAGCTGAATAGTTGTGAGCATTCTATCTTTCTCTGTAGTTTAATTATGACCATAACATTTTAGGCACCAAGCTAGAAACTAGGAATGTGTAAGTTCTAGTTTAACCTTAGGCATGAAATCCATCTGGGTGACTTTGGGACACACACTGTCCCTCAGACTTGGGCAACAAAACAGTTGTCAATTCATGTCACAATCAAAGGATCAACATTTGGTTGATCCAAAAAAAGCAAACTTGTGGGAAAATGCTAAGAAAAAAAAAATGTCCCAAGCCGTCCCACACATCAGTTGCATTTCAAAGAAAAAGATTGTGAAGTAATGTTATCTATGAGGCAAACAGAAAAACAATAAGTTCAACTCTCATAAAGTGTCATTAAACTGGCTCAATCCCAAAGGAACTTTTTCAAGAAAAGACTCCTCTTTCAAATCAGTGGTACTCTCTGTCCAAAATGTGGACTTTGAGTGTTCAATAGAGTGGCCTTTGTCTTTTAAAGGCCCTGTCACACTGCCCAACGGATGCAAAACGTTTGTAAAAAGGACACAGCGGACAAGAAAAATGTTCCATCCATTGTTATCCGTTCTCAAAAAGGGCAAAAATTTGCATAACCAGAGTGGATAACACGGAAAGGAACGGATGGGGGGAGGACGCAGGGCATATGGAAAGTGGATGCAGAGCGGAAGCCTAGCGGATGGAAGCGGATGGGAGTGGATGGCACATCCGCAGGGCTTCTGGGGGACCTCAGCAAAGCAGACACGGAACGGATAAAGCGGATGCAGAGCGGACGCCAAGCGGATGAAGCGGATGCAGAGCGGAAGCTTAGCGGATGCACAGCGGAAGCCTAGCGGATGCCTGGCGTTAATTGCACATGCGGGGGGGATTTATTGCATCAGTCCCGCAGATATAAAGGGAAGCAGCTCGGAAGCAGGTCACCATTCAGAGGAAAGACCTGCTGCCAGACGCATTGAGTGCCTTGCCTGCCTGCCTTGCTGCCTGCCATCCTGCCAGCCTTGCTCCCTGCCTGGCTGCCTGCCTCCCTGCCAGCCTTGCTGCCTGCCTTGGTGCCTGCCTGCCTGTCAGCCTTGCTGCCTGCCAGCCTTGGTGCCTGCTTGCCTGCCAGCCTTCCTGCCAGCCTCCCTGCCAGCCAGCAACCCCACAAACATGGGGAAAAGAGGAAGCCTCAGCCATCTGCTGCCAGCCCTGGCAAGAGGGACAGGGCCACCCTCCCGCCCCCTGGCCCTCACTCTGCTTCTGCTGGGGCTTCTGCAGCACAGGCTCGCTCTTCTGCGGCTGGGGCTTCTGCTGCTTCTGCTTCTGGAAGAGCTGATGATGCTGCTTCTGGCGGTGGTGCTTCTGCTGGTGCTTACTCTGCTGAGGCTGCTCCTGGCGGTGGTGCTTCTGCTGGTGCTTACTCTGCTGAAGCTGCTCCTCATCCTGCTGGTCCTGCTGGTCCTGCTCGTGGTCCTGGACTTGCTCATTCTGCTTGTCCTGCTCATGGGTCTTGCTCGTCTTGTTGGTCCTGCTGGTCCTGCTCGTGCTCCTGGTCCTGCTCATGCTGCTGCTGCTGCTGCTGCTGATGATGATGATCCTGCTGCTGCTGCTGCTGCTGCTGGTGTGGAGGAGCAGCCCCTACAAACTAGAAGCCCCTCTGATGAGGGCCCATCTGGTCCTGGCAAAGGGAGGAAGAGGCATATGCGGGAACGGGAGAGGAGGCAATACTCAATTGAGGAGGAACACGAGAATAAGGTGCTGGAGTGGCTGAGAGAGAATGACTATCTGTGGCGGAAGGGACACTGGCTGTACAGGGACACCAAAAGGAAGCAGGCTGCTTGGAGAGAGAAGGCGGAGAGTCTGGGCTACACATCGGAGGTGCTCCTCGGCTGGTGGAAACATATGCACACCTGGTACGGGAAGCTGCACCTCAAGAAATCTGGCCAGGCCATGGTTAAGCTGACGGACAGAGAGAACTATGTCATGGCAGGTGCAGCTTCCTGGAGGGTGAGATCTGCCATCAAGGAGCAGCAGCAGCAGCCCCTCTCACAACCCTCTCTCTCTGACAGCCTGCTGAGAGCCAGTCCTCTTCTGGCCAAGAGTCAGTTCCTGTCTCCAGGCAGGTTTCTGTGGATGCCATGGCGGTGAACCCGTGGACAGGTGTTTTAACTGTGGTGGAGCGCATGGAGGACTCCCTGGTGCAGTGGGAGAAAGGAGACGGCACTTCCACCACAGCCCTACCCGTATCCACCCACAGCTCCACCTCCACAGAAAGGCAGAGAGCCAGACAGGAGGGGAAGAGCCACACTGTCCTGCTGGAGATCAGGGACACCATCCGTAGTAGCATAGATCTCCTCTCTCAGCTGGTCCACACCGACTCCTCATCCTCCAACCGCAAGCCCTTCCTCACCTATGTCAACTAGACCCTCAGGAACATGGAGGAACCCCAGTACCAGGTGGTGAAGGACCGGATCACCGAGCTGCTTCACAACCCTCCAGACCCAGAGGCACCTGCTCCCACCCAGTCCAGGTCTGCTCCTCCACCCCAGGTGATGTCCCTCCCATTCCAAGGCTTTCCGCAGGCCCTCACCTACCAGGGCTATGGCTACCAGGAGGTCCAGCAGCACAGGCAGCAGCCCTTCCCAGTCCAGGCACAGAGTCATCGGGCGACACCATTGCCACTGGTTCCACTGATGCCACCAATGCCACCCATGCCAATGATGCCACCGATGACAGTGATGCCACCCCCGCCACCGATGCCACCAACACCAGTCCTCACCCAGCTGCAGACCAGACAGCCCCACTACACTGCTCCTTCCTCCACCCCACAGCCAAGCCCGGACTCAGTACATCTGTCCTCAGTACTGGGGCTGACACCACATGGCATGGAGGAAGGAGCTCTCAATATCACGGGGCTGAGCCAGCTGTCCGAGAGCTTCCTCAACACACCCTCACCTGTTATCCTCTCAGGGCCAGGCACCCCAATGGCGCTTCAGACCAGCACTCCAGCACAAGCCACCTCCACAGCACCTGGATCCTTCACCCCTGAGACTGGGCACACCTCCGAGTGACCAAGAGGAGTGCCAGAGACTGGCACTGTAGTCTTTATTTGGACACTTGACTTGGGTCATTTTTCTTTTACAGCTTGTGATTAATAAAGTTTATCTTTGCTTCACACACTTGCTTCATTTCTTTTTTTCAATAAAGTCTTGGTGGAAACTTTTAGAAATGGTTTAAGCCTTTGCATGCTTGTGGGATCGGTAAGGATAGCAGTGGGATGGGCAGGGATACCTGTGGGATGGGCAGGGATACCTTTGGGATGGGTAATAGCTGTGGGATAGATAAACCTCCAGTGCAAGCATAGTGGGACTGTATGGTCCACCCTCCGAGTGCCACACCTATGGCCCTTTATTATCAATAACAATGTAAGCATTGATCCACACATGTCAACAAAAACACAACTCTTTATTAAATGCCCTGTTCATTGTAGGCCCACCCAATATACATGGCCCAATATCATCAGTGTGATGAGACAGGCTGAAGGAAGCATCCATTAATCATCTATCATCCTGTCTTGCCACTCCACTGCTCCAGCTGGGGAGTTGCACCAGTGTCTCAGGAGGTTGCGCTGCTTCTTCCCTTCACGTGAAGCTCTGTTGGGGCCTTGCACATCCTCAGTGTCTATCAGGTTTCGCCCTTGCCTCCATTCCCCAGGCTCCATGTCCCCATTGCCTTGCTGGAGGTCCACGAGCCAGTTCTGCAAGACTGGGTAGCAGGTGCGCATGAGATTGTGCAGGATGCAGCAAGCTTCCACGATCCTCCTCACAGTCTGTGGGCGATGCTGCATGGTGGTGAGAAGTACCTGGAACCTGTTGGCCAGGATGCCAAAGGCGTTCTCCACCACCTTCCTTGCCCTGGATAGCCTGTAGTTGAAGATCCTCTCTTCACGGGTGGAGTCTGGAAGTGTAGGGCTTCATGAGGTAGGTTCTGAGGGAGAAGGTGTCATCCCCTATGATAAAGTAGGGCACATATTGCGTGTTGTTGTGCAGGGGGTCTGGATCTGGGAAGCCCACAATGAGGTTGCATTCCAGCTCCTCCTTGAGGTCACTGGTGTTGTATACCTGGGCATCTGAACATGACCCGTTGCCTGAAGCATCAATGTACATGAACTTGTAGTCAGCATCGACCATGGCGAAGAGGACGATGCTGAAGAAGCCCTTGTAGTTGAAATAAGTGGACCCCGACTTGGCTGGAGATTTGCAGGTCACGTGCTTGCCATCTATGGCTCCAACGGTGTGGGGTAAGTTCCACTTCTGATACCACTGCTCTGAAACTTTCTTCCATCCTTCTTCAGTGGAGGGGCACTGGAGGAGCTCCTCCAGATATTCTTCAATGATGGCCTGCACCACTTCTCTGACCACAATGCTGATGGTGTTGTGTGGCACCCTCCAGCCATATTGCATGCTCCTATAGGTGGTCCCTGAGGCCAGGTGGCGCAGAGTGAGTGCCACCTTGAGCCCAGGGTCCAGGCTGGGCCGGAAGTTGATGCTCTGCTTGGTCAACCTGGGTTTCAGCCGCTCCACAACTTCGTCAAACATGGCTGGAGGCATCCTCATGAAGTTCTGGAATGCCCGAGTGTCTTTGTTCCTGAGCTCCACCATCAGCTTGTTGTACAGTCCGTACTCTGCTCTTCTCCCGATCCATCTTTGGACCCAGACGCTTCTTCTCCACCTCTTTTTCTTCCCGTAGTAGAGTTCACAGAGCCTATAGATGGCTTCGCACTGTTGCAAAAGGATGGTGGCTACCAAAAGGAGTTTGTTACGATCCATGGTGGACATGACTGGATGCTATGGAAGAGCAAGAGGCAGATGAAGGCTGCAGAGGTCTGCACAGCAGGGCTGCTGGTCTGAAAGTGAGATGCAGGTGAGTTGCTCCCCCTTTTTATAAGCAATATAGGTTTTCCCCTATGTGTCCTTTTGCATCCTCTAGGCATCCTCTAGATATCCTAAATATCCGAGATAGGTCCCCTCTGCGAACGTTTTTTCCATTTTAAATGCTTTGTTTGCGAGCTGCATCCGCTTTCATCCTTTCTCCGTCCGTGCTACTAACATTGCGCGTCCGTTCCATGTCCGTTCTGCTTCCTCCCTGCGTCCGAGCGGATGTGAGTTGCGCGGATGCGCAGCGGATGCCTAGCGGATATAGCGGATGCGTTACGGATGCAGAACGGATGTCCCCCATATGCCTAGCGGATGCAGAACGGATGCATTGGATACATTTTCTGCTCAAAAGTTTTGAGCAGCTCAAAACCCTCTGTGCAGATTAAATGTCAATAGACGGATGCTGGATGGATAGAGAGGAAGCAGTGAGTACAGGACGGAAGCATCGCGTTAACCAACAGATGGCAACTGTTTTTCTCCATTTTACATCCTCTTTCCATCCATTGGTGCAGTGTGACAGGGGCTTAAATACAGATGGGCTGCTGAATCTTGTCCTGGTGGGTTTGTTCTCCTATAGTTCTCCTCTTTTGAAGACAGCAGAGTCCACATTTTTGAAAGAGAGGCACTCAAAGAGGGCATCTATGTCAAAATTGTACAGTCCTCTCTTGATAGAGGAAGAGGAATATGGCATCATCTATCTCCAGTCTACAACACAGTCTTTTCAACAGTTCCAAAAAGGCTCCACACCCATTTGCATCACTCAGGTGACTCTGATGACACAGATAAATTTTTATTGGGTCCTTAAGGACCCACCAAAAGAATGCAAATGATCAGCTGTCTGCAAGAAGTATAAACCCTTCCATTCCCCACCATCCAGTCAGAGCTGAAGAAGGTTCTTGGATGAGAAGCAAAATATCTTCAAAGAAAAATAAGGAAGTCTAATGCCTCTTGAAAAAGCACCTTTGGGATCTTTTGGTGACTCTTTGGACAAATGTCTGACATCTTCACTTGTCTCAATAATAATCTGTAGGGATTGGTATGGTCAGTCCAAAGTCACATGGAAGTCATAAGATAATTCATAAAACACCACCCAAAGAAAACAGTCAGAGGAACAGAAGTACCTTTTTTTCCCCCAAAGGAAGTACACTGTTTGGAAATTAGGAAGTACTGTAGACGTTGCACTATTTTTAGCTGATGGTCAGTTTTTGCACTGTATAAGCAATCTTCATTAGAACAGACAACTGAAGGTAATAGCTGTTTGCTCAGACTCTTCTGACATTAACCATGATCCATTGATCCTAAAAAGAAACTCTCCTTGCTATGACAGTTGTCATTGCAGCTTTTTTTCTGCAAGCTGCAGGTTTCTAAATGCTACTTGAGGTTTTTTCCATCGGCTCCATGAGTCATAGTTTTAATGGGAGCTTATGTTACTAATTCAGTGGCATTGGACCTACATTCATACTAAAGGAAAGGCTGGGGAAAGAATATTGTAAGTTTTGTGTTATGGGACAAGCAGCTGTTTGCCAACTCCTGCTGAAACTTCTGCCATTAATTCCTCTTCTGTTTCAACAGCTAGTCAGAAGACAGAGAAATGATATGGCAAATCACAGTCTCAATCATCTTCACCACAAACAGTATAACGAGAAAACAATCACTAATAATCTGAATTCTAAATTGATGAGCTAACTATTCCTTAGATGAGGTCCATTCATCGTTAAACCATATGACAGGTTAGAAATATTTGTATTGGCAGCTATGTGAATTTTATTCCAGCAAATTTTGATTTCTTGGGCTCTGCTATTTCTAAACAGGCCTATCATTCATCGCAAAAGTTTATGTACCTTGGAGACAAGTGAAGGTGAAGGGTGAAAAATGGATGTAATATCTGACTCTGTTGAGAATAACAACACATCCAAAATATTTGCACCAGTGTATGAACTTCATATGGAGGAAGGAAAGTGAATATAGATATTTAATATAAGTGAACAAGTTACTAAATGTTAATTGTAATCCCTGGTTCATAATATCAAAAGAACATATTGTGTTGTTGAATCCATCTGTGATCTAGCATTCCACTTCCAAAGGATCTAAATTTTATCTCTTCCTTTTGACACTTAAATGTATAAGATGTATATTTAAATTCAGTAGATACAGATATGATAGTGATATAATGCTGAAGTAAAGGCAACAATTTTTAAAATATTCCTTGTTAAAAAAAGGAATCAATTATACACTTCCATACACTCTTATGCCTGCTGTTTATAAAATGCTGTAGGAGCAAACTTATTAATAAAATTTGGTATTTTATTGTTGCATAATCTTTGAAGCTTTTGTATTAGTAATTTTCAATGAAATCTGATTATATTAATTATTTTTACATTGAACTAATTAGTTTGTCTAGTTTTACTATCTCCATCAGATTCTGTTAAATTCATGCTAATATGTGAGAGGCTTGGTGCAAAATTATTATGTACAAATAACTGCTAAATTAGATTATAATATATGGAGCAATTTGGAGGCCCTAGTGTATGCCCATGGGCCTGCCATAAGTGAAGAGTTCCACATTTATACATGCATTAAAATAATGTTCTTGCACTGCATCCATAAAAATGATAATTAAGTACCTTAATTAGTAGTGAAGTCACCAACTGCCTCTCATGTTTCGCATATGAGTTAGAGAATGTACATAGTTCTAGAATCTCTCTTTTTTTCTTTCCCAACTGACAATTATTTTTCTGACAGTGGAGTTTATTCTATCTATATTTACCTCCTCCCAATTACAAGATGCACTTCAAATGATAATGATGAATGATGATAATGATCATACGGTATCCTTCAATCATGTCCAACTCTTTGTGATTCTATGGGCCAGGTCTCAGCACATCTTCTGATGTTGTACTATTCTCCATTGCATTCACAAATAAACTTTGTTGGTTGGACTTGTCTAATGGAAAGAGCCAGAAAACCTTGGAGGGAGATGGCAAAACAATTGTGGTTCACAATTTCCATTGCTCGTGCCAAACAATTCCTCTTCATTTGACCTTCAATCTCAGAGCAGGCCATAGGGATGTGACCTCAGAAACTGCTTGAAGTCACATTCTCTCATTTTGGTTCTTACTGGCATGCAGACATGAGAATGCATGCCAGTAAGAAGGAAAAAAAAGAATTACACTTAATTACTTTGCCATATCTGGCTGATTAAGTGAAATGGAACTTCACCCATATAATATGTTTTCCAATGTCTAACAAGGGCAACAACAAAACTGCCAGAAAATAAATAGTCCATTTCTTAGAAGCAACAATGCTTATCTGTCTCTAACAGCAATTCAAAAATGAGGGTTACTAATGGTCATACACTGATAGCTGAAAAAGCAAATGACCAGCAAGCCTTAGTAATGAAAAGCAGAGACCACCAAACATAGGCTAAGATTAATGATAAAAAAGACCAAAATAATGACCACAACAGATTCAACAACCAGTCTTAGAACTGACAATGAAGATACTGATAGCGTTTGCCTTTTAGAAACAGCTACTGTATGAACAGTAGAATAGCTAATGGTTAAGAAATAAGCCACTATCACTTAATAGAAAGGAAGTTGAAAAAGATCTTCTGATGCCATGTGGTCCTAATGCATATGTTCATTTTAAGGTCTTATAAATAGACCATCTATTTTGCTAGCTTAAGTATTACAAAGCATAACTCTCCACACTGTGACTCTGGAATGGAGGCAGATAACAAAAACCAGACAGCTCTCCTTCTTTCAGAGGAAGAATGGAATGGTGCAAGAGGATGCAGACACAATAAACAATGTTGTTTATTGAGTGTGTTAATATTATCTGAAAGCACAGAATACTAACAGTGTGAAAAGGAACACAGAGGCCAATTCAATGGTTTATCAAAAGAATTCCATTGTTAGGGTCATATTGTAATTTGCAGAGTTCCTTCTATCTTTCTTTCCATGGTAACAACTCAACTGCACATAATCTCTCTCCTGTAGTTCTTAGGTGAGGAACCAGTGATCATTGTACTTAATTCCAATTAAAGTATGCTTTGTTGCATCTATCTCCAAAGCCTCGGTTTCTTATTTAAATTGAACTTTTTTTCTCAGAACTTACAAAAATTAAAACTTTGTAGGCAGTGTTTTTCCTTGTGACACTATGGAAACAAAAGCCAGATGGCCTGTCTCAAATTATCATACTTCAGACATATTGTGTAAAGACTTACTGTAGCTCTGTAAAAAGACTCTAGTGCTTATAAAGGGAGAGAAAGAAGAAAGGGGAGAAAAAGACAATTGGCATCAAGGTGGATGGGTTGTGAAAATTTATTGAGATACTTGGAGGAAGAGCTGCAGACTTACAATAGTCTGATAAAAAATATCTCAGCCCATGAAAGAAATGGGGATGGAGAAAACATCTCAGAAGCATCTCTAGTTTTCTGGAAAATAAAGGCAAGGGTGAGGAATCTTGCAAGTTCATTTCTCATCCAAGAAGCTTCATCTTCAAAGAAAAAAAACAACCAAGAAAGTCCAGTTGCCTCCTGAAAGGCACAACCATAACCTGAATGATTGAGAATGTCCACAGTTTTTGAGACTTGCACGATTATATTACTGTAACCTTAAAGGTTTAGTAGTCATGATTTGATTTCCTGCCTGGACTACTTCAAAGTCTTACAAATTCAATAATCTTAGAAATAGGTTGGAAACCATTGGAAAATCAGAAGGACTAGGCTGAAGATCCTCCTGAAGAAAATTTATTTATGTGGTTACTGAGGGTTGACAGCACATAATCAATCCATCACAACATGGACAGGAGAGAAATTCAAATTAAATCCAGAGAAGGGAGAGGTGTTGTCTGTAAATAGGAAATTGAACTTTGAATAAGAAATTGCTGTCGATCATCCATTTTTCTGGGATTTGTTGTGTTGTTGATTTGGAAAAAAACAAATGGGACAAAGCCTATCCCTGTGTAAGACCTAAGTTTTCATGCCTATCAATAAAATTATATCTACATTTAATTGTTATCATTCTATTCTAATGAAGTTTGTATATTAGGCTTAGGATTTAACTACCTTAAATCCTTTGGCAAATTATCAGTCTAGAAATCATTAGATAGATGATAGATAGACAGATAGATAGACAGACAGACAGACAGACAGATGCAAACATATCTATGATTGGATTTAGCGTGATAGATAAATTTCTTTCAATCATATTTTATACAAGTCTAATTCTTGAGCTACCATATTTTTCTAAATTGTATGATGCTAGTCTCAGCTCAAGATTGCATATAGATATGTCCCTTAGAAGAACGTTGCTTGCAAAAATACATACAATCATAAAAATAAAATACAATATGAATTCTAGATGAAAAATACATGACAAAATTAGTTTTTTTTACAAAAAACAAAATACAGACCAATGTAGAAAGAAAATGGAATGGGCTTACAATCAACTACAGGTGAACTGACATGGATCAAACATGGACAAGTTCCTTTTCTAGATGAGTAGTTGATCTATTTAAATCAATGAATTCACTTTGGTGAATCAAAGTATAATTAAGGCTAGATCAATGAATCCTGCTCCTAGCAAAACAGGGTCTTTGTTGAGGTAATTCCCCATTTGGAGAATGAGTGCATGCAGGGACACGTAGTGAGAGTAATGTTGAATAACATACGACCAGCACACAGTTACATTGAATAGTAAAATGTAGGGTTTTACTTCCAGAAAACAGTTAATCAAAGTCCAACAAACAGTCCAAGTCATACACAGTTAAAGCAGCCAGTTTTCAGTCTAAAGATAATTCAAATAACAAAGTCCAGTATCATAAACAGTTCAGTAAATAGACTCACAGCAATCCAAGAAGAATGACGATCAGCAGCAGTCAATAGGAAAAAATGCAGGAACCAAAAACAGCGAACATCAGAACATCTAGCAACAAGCAACTCACAGCAACAACAGAACAGAACAACCCAGGTTTCCAGCTCTATCTTATGGCCATTTGAGGAACCACAGCCAATTATAATTTTAGCATTCCCTTAAAGAGACAGTATTAAATTTCTATTTTGGTTTATATATTTCCAACCCAACTGTTAGGTGACTATCAATTCTGAACATTCTCCCTTTGGGTAGACAATACATAATACCTTACAATTTAAGTACATATCCTTCAGAGCAAACCTTATGCTTTACAGAACCTTGGGCTTTTCTAAAATGATGTGCAATGTAATTTTCTGACATGCAGTACTCCAGTTTAATCATTTTACTTTGCACACATTGCCTCACATTGAAATATCTTAAATCTGTGTGTTTTGATCTTGTCTTTACAGCAAAGCCATCTGTATTGCTGATTGGTTGTCTTCATAAACAACAATAGAATCTGTTACATCAATTCCCATATCAATCAATAGTTGCTTATAACAAAATAAATCTGTACATAATAAAGATAAACATGAGCATTCAGCCTCCATTGTTGATAAACTTAGATCTTTCTGTCAAAGAGACCTCCATCCAATCAACATTTTTCCTAATAATACTATAGAACCTGACATAGATTTACATGTATTTACCTTTGTAGTGAAACGTGCATCAGCATATGCAGTTAAAGCCCATGTCACACTGGCCAACGGATGCAAAAAGGACACAGAGGACGAGCAAAATGTTCCATCCGTTGTTATACGCTCTCAAAAGGGGTGAAAATTTGCATAACCAGAGCGGATAACACGGACGCGGGGAGGACGAAGGGCGGATGCAAAGCGGATGCGGAACGGAAGCCTAGCGGATGGAAGTGGATGGGAGTGGATGGGAGTGGGTGGCAAATCCGCAGGGCTTCCAGGGGGCCTCAGCGAAGCAGACTTGGAACGGAAAGAGCGGATGCAGAGTGGACGCTGAACGGATGAAGCGGATGCACAGCGGAAGCCTAATGGATGCCTGGCATTAATTGCGCATGCAGGGAGGATGCATTGCATCAGCCCTGCAGATATAACGGAAGCAGCTCGGAAGCAGGTCGCCATTCAGAGGAAAGACATGCTGCTGGACACATCGACTACCTTGCCTGCCCTGCCTGCATGTCTGCCTGCCAGCCTTGCTGCCAGCCTTGCTACCAGGCTTTCTACCAGCCTCCCTGCCAGCCTTGCTACTAGCCTCCCTGCCAGCCTTGCTGCCAGCCGGTCTGCCTGCCAGCCTTGCTGCCTGCCTTCCTGCCAGCCTTGGTTCATGTCTGCCTGCCAGCCTTCCTGCCAGCCTTGGTTCATGTCTGCCTGCCAGCCTTGGTGCGTGCCTACCTGCAAGCCTGCCTGCCAGCCGGCCTGGAAGCCTTGGTGGATGCCTCCCTGCCAGCCTCCCTGCCAGCCTTCCTGCCTGCCTTGGTGCCAGCCTCCCTGCCAGCCTTGCTGCCAGCGTTGGTTCCTGCCAGCCTCCCTGCCATCCAGCAACCCCACAACCGTGCGGAAGCACAGCAAGCCTCAGCCATCTGCTGCCAGCCCTGGCAAGAGGGACAGGGCTACCATCCCGCCCCCTGGCCCTCACTCTGGTTCTGCTGGTGCTTCTGCAGCACGGGCTCACTCTTCTGGGGTTGGGGCTTCTGCTGCTTCTGCTTCTGGAGGAGCTGATGACAAGCACTCCAGCACCAGCCACCACCACAGCACCTGGACCCTTCACCCCTGAGACTGAGAGACCAAGAGGAGTGCCAGAGACTAATTTTTGTTTTATATCTTCTTGTTAAGAAAGTCTATCTTTGATTCATACACTTGCTTCGTTTCTTTTTTTTTTAATAAAGTCTTGGTGGAAACTTTTAGGAATGGTGTAAGCCTTTGCATGATTGTGGGATGGGTAAGAATAGCTTTGGAAAGGGTTAGGATACCTGTGGGATAGGTAATAGCTGTAGGATGGATTAGGATAGCAGTGGGATAGATAACCCTCCAGTGCAAGCATAGTGGGACTGTATGGTCCACCCTCCCAGGTGCCACACCTACGGCCCTTTATTATCAATAATAATGTAACAATTATCCACACATGTCAACAAAAACACAACTCTTTATTAAATGCCCTGTTCATTGTAGGCCAACCAAACATACGTTGCCCAATCTCATCCGTGTGATGAGACAGGCTGAAGGAAGCACCCATTTAGCATCTACCATCCTGTCTTGCCACTCCACTACTCCAGCTGGGGAGTTGCACCAGTGTCTCAGGAGGTTGCGCTGCTTCTTCGCTTCATGTGAGGCTCTGTTGGGGCCTTGCACATCCTCAGTATCGATCAGGTTTCGCCCTTGCCTCCATTCCCCAGGCTCTATGTCCCCATTGTCTTGCTGGAGGTCCACGAGCCTGTTCTGCAAGACTGGGTAGTGGGTGCGCATGAGATTGTGCAGGATGCAGCAAGCTTCCATGATCCTCCTCACGGTTTCTGGGCAATGCTGCATGGTGGTGAGAAGTACCTGGAACCTGTTGGACAGGATGCCAAAGGCGTTCTCCACCACCCGTCTTGCCCTGGACAGCCTGTAGTTGAACATCCTCTCTTCACGGGTGAGGAGTCTGGAGGTGTAGGGCTTCATGAGGTAGGTTGTGAGGGAGAAGTCATCATCCCCCACGATGAAGTAGTGCACATTTTGTGTGTCATTGGGCAGGGGTTCTGGATCTGGGAAGCCCACAATGAGGTTGCGTTACAGCCCCTCCTTGAGGTGACTGGCGTTGTATACCTGGGCATCTGAAGAGGAGCCGTTGCCTGAAGCATCGATGTACATGAACTTGTAGTCAGCATCGACCATGGCGAAGAGGATGATGCTGAAGAAGCCCTTGGAGTTGAAATAAGTGGACCCCGAGTTGGCTGGAGATTTGCAGGCCACGTGCTTGCCATCTATGGCTCCAACGGTGTGTGGTAAGTTCCACTTCTGATACCACTGCTCTGCAACTTTCTTCCATCCTTCTTCAGTGGAGGGGTACTGGAGGAGCTCCTCCTTGTATTCTTCGATGATGGCCTGCACCACTTCTCTGACCACAATGCTGATGGTGTTGGATGGCACCCTCCAGCCGTTCTGCATGCTCCTGTAGGAGGTCCCTGAGGCCAGGTGGTGCAGAGTGAGTGCCACCTTGAGCCCAGGTTCCAGGCTGGGCCGGAAGCTGGTGTTTGCCTTGTTCAACCTGGGTGTCAGCCGCTGCACAACTTCGTCAAACATGGCTGGAGGCATCCTCATGAAATTCTGGAATGCACAAGTGTCTTCGCTCCTGAGCTCCACCATCAGCTTGTTGTACAGTCCGTCCTCCGCTCTACTGGCGAACCATCTTCGGACCCAGACTCTTTTTGGGTGGCTCCTTTTCTTCTCGCAGTAGTGTTCACAGAGCCTGCAGATGGTTTCGCACTGTTGCAGAATGATGGTGGCTTCCGAAAGGACTTTGTTACAATCCACGGTGGACATGACTGGATGCTGTGGAAGAGGAAGAGGCAGATGAAGGCTGCAGGGGTCTGCACCGTTGGGCTGCTGTTCTGAAAGTGCGATGCAGGCGAGTTGCTCCCCCTTTTTATAGGCAGTATAGGTTTTCCGCTAGGCATCCTGTAGGCATCCTCTAGACATCCTTAATATCCGAGATAGGTCCCCTCTGCAAACGTTTTTTCCATTTTAAACGCTTTGTTTCCATTCTGCATCCGCTAGGCATCCATTCTGCATCCGTTCTGCATCCGTTCTGCATCCGTTCCGCTTCCTCCCTACGTCTGGGCGGATGGAGTTGCGCGGATGTGCAATGGATGCCTAGCGGATACAGCGGATGTGTAGCGGATGCGTAGCGGATGCAGAACGGACGAACTGGATACATTTTCCGCGCAAAAGTTTTAGGCAGCCCAAAACTTTTGGAGTGGATGAAAAGTCAATAAACGGATGTTGGACGGATAGAGAGGAAGCAAAACGGAGGCAGTAAGTACAGAACGGATACATCGCGTTAACCAATGGATGGCAAGCTTTTTTGTCCGTTTTACATCCTTTTTGCATCCGTTGGTTCAGTGTGACATGGGCTTAAACTTAGTATATCCTTAGGCTCCAAGTATAATGCATCATGCAACATTTGTTTCAGATATCTTAAGACACACTAAAGCCCCTGTCACACAGCACCAACGGATGCAAAGAGGCTTTAAAATGGAGAGAAACACTTGCCATCCATTTGGTTAACGCGATGCTTCCGTTCTGTACTCACTGCGTCCGTTTTTTATCCTCTCTATCAGTCCAGCATCCATCTATTGACATTTCATCCGCTCAAAAAGTTTTGAGCTGCACAAACTTTTTGAGCGGTAAATATATCCCACGGGTCCATTCTGCATCCGCTACATCCGGGGAACATCCGTTAGACGTCCGTCATCTTCCGTTACACATCC
Organism: Laticauda colubrina; assembly: GCA_015471245.1. Lineage (NCBI taxonomy): Eukaryota > Metazoa > Chordata > Lepidosauria > Squamata > Elapidae > Laticauda > Laticauda colubrina. The sequence goes on along the minus strand of BLBF01000004.1, from coordinate 65,089,220 downwards.
GCTATATCCGCTAGGCATCCGCTGCACATCCACGCAACTCAAATTCACTCCAGCAAAAAACGGACACAGGGAGGAAGCGAAACAGACACGGAACGGACACGCAGCATTAGTAGCACGGACAGAGAAAGGGTGAAAGCGGATGCAGCTCGCATACAAAGCATTAAAATGGAAAAAACATTTGCAGAGGGGAGGTATCTCGGATATTTAGGATGTCTGCAGGATATCTAGAGGATGCAAAAGGACACATAGGGGAAAACCTATATTTCCTATAAAAAGGGGAAGGAACTCACCTGGATCTCACTTTCAGTCCAGCAGTCCTGCTGTGCAGACCTCTTCAGCCTTCATCTGGCTCTTGCTATTCCACAACATCCAGTCATCTCCACCATGGATCGTCACACACTCCTTTTGGTAGCAACCATCATTCTACAACAGTGCAAAGCCATCTACAGGCTCTTTCACCTGTTCTATGCGAAGAAAAGGAGGCGGCCAAGTGTCTGGGTCTGAAGATGGATCGGGAGAAGAGCAAACTTTTCAACAAGCTGATGGTGGAGCTGAGAAACGAAGACCCTCATGCATTCCAGAACTTCATGAGGATGCTGCCAGCCATGTTTGACGAAGTTGTGGAGCGGCTGAGACCCAGGTTGACCAAGCAGAGCACCAACTTCCGGCCCAGCCTGGACCCTGGGCTTAAGGTGACACTGACTCTGCGCCACCTGGCCTCCAGGACCATGTACAGGAGCATGCAGTACGGCTGGAGGGTGCCATACAACACCATCAGCATTGTGGTCAGAGAAGTGGTGCAGGCCATCATCGAAGAATACCTTGAGGAGCTCCTCCAGTGCCCGTCCACTGAAGAAGGATGGAAGAAAGTTGCAGAGCAGTCGTATCAGAAGTGGAACTTCCCCCATGCCGTTGGAGCCATAGATGGCAAGCACGTGGCCTGAAAAGCTCCAGCCAAGTCAGGGTCCACTTATCACAACTACAAGGGCTTCTTCAGCATCATCCTCTTCGCCATGGTCAGTGCTGACTATAAGTTCATGTAAATCGATGCTTCAGGCAATGGGTCAGCTTCAGATGCCCAGGTATACAAAGCCAGTCATCTCAAGGAGGGGCTGGAACACAACCTCATCATGGGCTTCCCAGATCCAGACCCCCTGCACAACAACACACAAGATGTGCCCTACTTCATCATGGGGGATGACGCCTTCTCCCTCAGAACCTACCTCATGAAGCCCTACATTTCCAGATGCCTCACCCGTGAAGAGAGGATCTTCAACTACAGGCTGTCCATGGCAAGGCGGGTGGTGGAGAACGCCTCTGGCATTCTGGCCAACAGGTTCCAGGTACTTCTCACCACCATGCAGCATCGCCCACAGACCATGAGGAGGATCGTGGAAGCTTGCTGCATCCTGCACAATCTCATACGCACCTGCTACCCAGTGTTGCAGAACAGGCTCGTGGACCTCCAACAAGGCAATGGGGACATAGAGCTGGTGAATGGAGGCAAGGGCGAAACCTGATAGACACTGTGGATGTGCAAGGCCCCAACAGAGGTTCACGTGAAGGGAAGAAGCAGCGCAACCTTCTGAAACACTGGTGCAACTCCCCAGCTGGAGCCGTGGAATGGCAAGACAGGATGGTAGATGATTAATGGATGCTTCCTTCAGCCTGTCTCATCACACTGATGTGATTGTGCCATGTATGTTGAGTGGCCCTACAATGAACAGGGCATTTAATAAAGAGTTGTGTTTATGTTGAAATGTGTGGATCAATGATTACATTGTTATTGATAATAAAGGGCCATAGGTGTGGCACTTAGGAGGGTGGACCATACAGTCCCACTATGCTTGCACTGGAAGTTTATTTATCCCACAGCTATTACCCATCCCAAAGGTATCCCTGCCCATCCCACAGCTATTACCCATCCCAAAGGTATCCCTGCCCATCCCACTGCTATCTTAACCCATCCCACAAGCATGCAAAGGCTTAAACCATTTCTAAAAGTTTCCACCAAGTTTTTCTTGACTAAAAGAACTGAAGCAAGTGTGTGAAGCAAAGATAATCTTTATTAATAACAAATTGTAAAAGAAAAATGACCCAAGTGTCCCAAGCAAAGATAAAGTCATCAGGTAGCAACCCTGTCTCTGGCATTCTCCTCAGTCATTCTGAGGCATGCCCATAGTCTCAGGGGTGAAGGGTCCAGGTGCTGTGGAGGTGGCTGCTGCTGGAGTGCTGGTCTGAGGTGCCATTGGGGTGCCTGGCCCTGAGAGGACAACAGGGGACAGTGTGTGGAGGAAGCTCTCAGACAGCTGGCTCAGTCCTGTGATGTTGAGAGCCCCTTCCTCCAGGACATGGGGTGTCAGTCCCAAGACCGATGACAGATGTTCTGAGGCTGGGCTTGGCTGTGGAGTGAAGGAAGGAGCAGTATAGTGGGGATGTTTGGTCTGCAGGTGAGAGAGGTAAGGCATGGGTGGCATCTGTGGCATGGGTGGCATCTGTAGCGTTGGTGGCATCGGTGGCATCGGTGGCATCGGTGGCATCAGTGGCATCGGTGGCACCGGTGGCACCGGTGGCATTCGATGTACCTGTGCCTGGACTGGGAAGTGCTGCCTGTGCTGCTAGAGCTCCTGGTAGCCGTAGCCTTGGTAGGTGAGGGCCTGTGGAAAGCCTTGGAAGGGCAGTGACATCACCTGGGGTAGAGGAGCAGACCTGGTCTGGTTGGGAGCAGGTTCAGCTGGGTCTGGAGGGTTGTGAAGAAGACCGGTGATCCTGTCCTTGATCACCTGGTACTGTGATTCGGACATGTCCAGGAGGGTTTGGTTGACGAAGATGAGGAAGGGCTTGCGGTTGGAGGATGGTATTTCGGTGTGTACCAGCTGAGAGAGGAGATGGTGTCCCTGATCTCCAGCAGGACAGTGTGGCTCTGCCCCTCCAGTCTGGCTCTCTGCCTGCTTTCTGTGAAGGTGGAGCTGGGGGGTGGATGTGGTTTGGTCTCTGGTGGAAGTGCCCACTCCTTGCTCCCACTGCGACAGAGGGTCCTCAACGTGCTCCGTCACGGGGAGTGCAGCTGTCGGGGGAATCTCCATCGTGTCACGCTCCACAGATACCTGCCTGGACATAGGAGCTGACTCTCGACCAGAAGAGGACTGGCTCTCTGTGGGCTACCTGAGAGATGTGAGAGGGGCTGCTCCTCGGTGGCAGATCTCACCCTCCAAGAAGCTGCACTTGGCCATCATGTCGGTCTCTCGGTCTGTCAGCTTGACCGTGGCCTGGCCAGATTTCTTGAGGTGCAGCTTCCCATACCAGGTGTGCATGTGCTTCCACCAGCCGAGGAGCACCTCTGAAGTGTAGCCCAGGCTCTCTGCCTTCTCTCTCCAAGCAGCCTGCTTCCTTTTGGTGTCTTGATAGAGCCTGTGTCCCTTCCGTCATAGATACTCATTCTCCCTGAGCCATTCGAGCACTTCATCCTCATGTTCCTCTGTGATGGAGTATTGCCTCCTCTCCCGTTCTTGCGTATGCCTCTTCCTCCCTCTGGCAGGGCCATCTGGGCCCTCATCAGAGGAGCTTCGAGGTTGTAGTGGCTGCTCCACTACACCACCACCACCACCACCAGCAACAACAGTAGCAGCAAAAGCAGGACCAGCAGGACCAGCAGCACCAGCAGCACCAGCAGCACCAGCAGCACCAGCAGCACCAGCAG
>BLBF01000004.1:65033464-65085510 GCA_015471245.1 Laticauda colubrina | reverse complement strand
AGCACCAGCAGCACCAGCAGCACCAGCAGCACCAGCAGCACCAGCAGCACCAGCAGCAGAGTAAGCGCCATCAGCACCAGCAGGACCAGGATCATCAGCAGCAGAGTAAGCACCAGCAGCATCAGCAGGACCAGCAGGACCAGCAGGAACAGGAGCACCAGCAGGATCAGGAGCACCAGCAGCACCAGCAGCACCAGGAGCACCAGCAGCACAGGCAGGACCAAGAGCAGCGCCAGCAGAGTAAGCACCAACAGAAGCACCAGGACCTGGAGCAGCTCCAGCAGAGTAAGCACCAGCAGAAGCCCCAGCACCAGGAGCAGCACCAGCAGAAGTTCCAGCACCAGAAGAGTCAGCCTGAGCAGCAGAAGCCCCAGCAGAAGCAGAGTCAGGGCTAGGGGGTGGGATGGTGGCCCTGTCCTTCTTGCCAGGGCTGGCAGCAGATGGCAGAGGCTTCCTCTTTTTCCCCATGGTTGTTGGCTGGCTGGAGCTGTGTCTGGCAGCAGATCTTTCCTCTGAATGGTGACCTGCTTGCGAGCTGCTTCCCTTTATATCTGCGGGGCTGACGCAATGCATCCTCCCCACATGCGCAGTGAACGCTTTGCATCCGCTAGGCATCCGCTCTGCATCCGTTCCTTCCCTTGCACATCTGCTTCACTGTGCTCTCCCGGAAGCCCTGCGGATGTGCCATCCAGTTCCATCCGCTAGGCTTCCGTGGAGCATCCAGTTTACATCCTGGCTATGTCATCCCCCTGTCCGTTCCTTTTCATTGTTGTCCGCTCTGCTGATGCAAATTCGGGGCACTTTTGAGAGCGGATAACAACGGATGGAACATTTTCTCTTCCGTTGTATCCTTTTTACATACGTTTTACATCCATCAGCCTATGTGACAGGCCCTTTAGCAGCTTGCCAGTGCCATTCAGTGTCTCAGCATTAAACCTAGCTAATTGGTTAACATTGTCTGTTATATCTGGCCTCGACCAATTACTGATATAAGACAAGCTTCCAATTAAAGACTGATAACTATTCTTATCAAAAACAGGACTTTGAACAATTAAACTCTTGGCTCATCAGTGTTTTAGCTGGCTTACAAAGTTCCATTTTAAAATTCTTCTGTAACTGGTTAATTTTATCTGCCTGTGAGATTTTGTATCCTCCCCTAGTTTTATTTATCTTTAAACCAAGATATTGTTCAATTCAAACTGTTTTATCTTAATTTTTTTTTCTAACAGTGAAATTATTTCAGTAGCTTCTTGCTCAGTTTTGGTGATTAATGCTACATCATTAGTAAACAATAGCAACAATGAAACTACACCATCACTTTCCTTTTTAAGCAAACATGGATCAGCCATGCCAGTTACAAAACCTGTCTCAGTTAATTCCTTAACTATGTACTGGTTCCACTCATATCCTGATTGTTTCAAGCCATAAAGACTCTTTTTCAATCTCCAGGAATCAGTTGTATTATCATTTTTGAGATCTAAAGGTTTCTTTTAATAAATAGTGTGTTGTAACAGTGCATGCAGAAATTCCATCTCTACATCTAAATGATTTATAATGTATTTCTCCTTAGCTGTCCACACTACTGCTGCTCATATAGTAGTAGCCTTCAGACTAGGTGCAAACACCTCATCATAGTCATTTGCTGTCTGATTGAACCCTTGCACTACTAACCTGGCTTTGTGGGTAACAGTCCCATCCACACTAGTCTTAAGCTTATAAATCCATTTACACCCTATGGCTTGTTCACCTGGTGGTAACCTGACATTTTCACATACCTCCAGTTTTTGTAAGGATTTCAATTCCTTATCTATCGCTTCCTGCCAAGTAGCCTGATCCTTAGTAGTAGGATACAGTTTTAAGTTCATTATAATGACCAAGAACTGTATTCACTTGGCATACAACACTAGCCTGCTTTCTATCAGGTGGTTGTGTTACTCGGGTTGAACATCTCGGTAATACAGGGCTAACTGGTGGACTCTCCTGTTCCACCTGCTCCTGTTTTTCTACCTCCTCCTGTGCCTGTTCTTCCTCTTTAATGGCTATTGATGGTTCAATTATTTTATCTTTAGGTACTATTCAGGTGTCAATTACAACATCATTGTTGTATTCCTGTTATAGTTAGGTATAGGCCACCCAATGTGCTCAAGAAATGTAGCACTGGAGTTACCATAAACATGAGCTGTGCCTGGATCCCAAAATCTAAATGACCTATGGTTGGCTTCATAATTTACAAAAAATAATTTCCTAGCTCTATGTTGCCCTTTCACTCTTGCTTGTGAGGGAATATGCACCCATGCTGGAGCTGCAAATGTGTGTCAGTAACTTAAATTTTGTTTTCTTCCATTCCAATGAGTGAATGGCAATTCTCCAGTTGTTGTATTAATTACATTGTTTAAAACATGGTTACTACACATTATGGCCTCACCCCACAGTGTTTCAGGCAAACCTGAATCAGATAACATAGCGCGAGCCATGGCTCGTAATGTTTGCCTTCTTCGTTCTACAAGTGAGATATGTTGTGGTCTATAAGATACAGAACATTTATGCTCACACCTGTCAATTTCAGCATAGTTTGGAATCTTTCGTTAACAAACTCAGTCCCATTATCAGTAACTAAAGTAATTACTTTATTTTTCATTTTTTCTCAGCAAACCTTAGCCAATTAAAGAAATGTTGGAATGTTTCTGTTTTGTTTTTCGTGAGATAGCAGAAACTGTACCATGAGTAATGGTCCATAATACTCAAAATATAGCAGGCACCTCCCAAACTGGATTTCTTATGACCAATTATGTCAGCAAACACAACCTCTAAAGGTTCTTTGGTCTTAAACCCATTAAGTCTCTTTGCAGGAGTAACCTTACTTTTCTCTTGGCTACAAGCATTACAGTTTAAATACTTGCTACAGGGTTTCAATTTTACTCCCTCTGACAATTCAACAGTTTGTTTGAAATTAATGTGCCCCAGACGTCTATGTAGTAAATGTATACATTCATCATGTGGCTTAACATTGTTATAAACTGAGTTAGCCATCTTCAACTGGTCATCATGTATCACATATAAATCATTCTCTAAAGTATCAGGAACAATTTTACCGTCTTTCTCTATTATACAGTTATCTCTCCTAAAGGTTACTACATAACCAATATTAACTAAAGTCCTTACTGATAACAAATTAAATTTCAGTTTAGGTACATATAATATAGATAAATGCTCATTTATACATGAACAATATGCAGTACCTTCAGCAGATGCTTTCATCTTCCATCCATTTGCCAATGATACATGTTGCTTACTCGTGGACAATGTTACAAACCTCTCTCTATTTCTAGTAATACACTGCGATGCTCCACTATCAGCTTCCCACAAATCATGATTTACAATTGAATTACTAGACATAGCTAAATTAACATTCTTCTTAGCCTTCTGGTGTTTACTAGTATTCTGTTGTTTTCCTTTCTTATAGAATCTAGCTATATGTCCCATATCCCCACAAGAAAAACATTTCCTAACAGTATAGGCAGCTGAAGACAAATCCTCTTCTTGTGGTTGTTTCTTCCTCAGTTGGTCCCTATCCAGCTGTCTTCTTGCCTCTTCTAACAACATTCTGGTTATGTCAGTCAATGTCAAAGTTTATGTCTGGGCAGAACTTCCAGTGAAGATACATAATCATTATAACTTTCATCCAATGAGGAAAGAATGATGTAAACTTGATGTAGCTCTGAAAATATCAGTTCCTTTTCATGTAGCACTTGAAAAGTTCTTTTCATGAAGTTCAAATGAGCTAACTTAGCTCCACCTTTCAAAAGACGTGTTCTAAACAGTTTATGTGAAAGATGTATGTGTGCATCTACACTGTCACAAACATAAATCCTCTTCAAATTCTCCCAACACCTAGCAGCAGACTCTTCTCCATGAATATGGACTAGCTGCTGGTCACTCAGTGTTAGTCCAATTATACAAAGAGCTTGTTTGTTGTTCCATTTAAAGTCAGCTAACTTCTTGGCATCATCCTTATCATCTGGATCCCAAACATTTACATCCGGTGAATTCTTAAATGCATTCCATAACCCTTTTCTACGCAGAAGTAGACTGCACTTCATAGACCAGGAAATATAGTTTGTTTCATCCAACCAGGTTATCAGTGATAGACTTGGTGATGGGTCTCATGCCATCTTTACCAGGACAGTAACCCACAATTAAAAAGTGAACAGCTGTCTGTATACAGTACTGTGTATTCACACTGTCAGTTATCTGAGCCTGGTATGGCCTGGGCCCATAACCAGTATTGAAGTAATTCCCCATTAGTAGAATGAGTGCACACAGGGACACATAGTGAGAGTAATACTGAGTTACACACGACCAGCACACAGATACACTGAATCATAAAATGTAGGGTTTTACTTCCAGTAAACAGTTAATCGAAGTCCAACAAACAGTCCAAGTCATACACGGTTAAAGCAGCCAGTTTTCAGTCTAGAGATAATTCAAATAACAAAGTCCAGTATCATAAATAGTTCGGTAAATAGACTCACAGCAATCCAAGAAGAATGACGATCAGCAACAGTCAATAGGAAAAAATGCAGGAACCAAAAACAGCAAACATCAGAACATCACAGCAGCAACAGAACAGAACAATCCAGGTTTCTAGCTCTATCTTATGGCCGTTTGAGGAACCACACCCAATTACAATTTTAACATTTCCTTAAAGAGAGAGTATTAAATGTCTATCCTGGTTTATATATTTCCAACCCAAATGTTAGGTGACTACCAATTCCTAACAGTCTTAACTATCTTTTAATGAAATACCAATACTACTAAACAAAGATACATACCATGGGTTACCAGCTGAAATTACTTTACTATAACTTATATAATTAATCATATATGATGTTCTATGAGCCTGGAAAACCGTCATGTTTTCATCAAGGGAGAGGTCATAACTATCCCCACATGCATATGAAATTATTTTGGGCTGTGGTCTCTGAGCATTTTTATTCCATATTTTATAAATACTCAGCAACACAAGGGACAATTATTTTGAAGGGCTACAACATTATCTTCACGATCTTTTATTCTTAAAAAATTGAATGGCTTAATACAAAGAGTATAAAAAAGCCATTTTACTACTGAATGTCTCAAATAGCTTTAGATGTCAAGAACTTCCATTTAATGTCTCCCACCTATGAGAAGTTCTAAAGTTTCAAATAAGGAAATTCTGATCATTTTGCATTTCTTTCCACACTGAATTTGTACAATTTTCTATTTGTAATATTAAGCCTTTTATTCTATATCTGGTTGGCTTTGATTCCAATATTATGTTTTCAAAATGCTCTTTGCAAATGCAGGAACTGTTAATTTATTGATTAATAGCTGTAACTTTTATGCCAGTTCAATCCGACCAACTGGAAGCAGTTGACAAAAATCAAACTACAGAATGCAAAGATCAAAACACAACTAAAAAAATCAACATAACCAGACTTGATTTAAGCATATTGTTAGTTTTTTTATTTATAAATGTACATGTCAGAGGTGGTATTCAGCAGGTTCTGTCCAGTTCTGGAGAACCGGTAGCAGAAATTTTGAGTAGTTTGGAGAACCAGCAAATACCACCTCTGACTGGAGATTTTACAGTTTTCTTCCCCTGCCACGCCCACCAAGCCACGCCCACCAAGCCACGCCCACCAAGCCACGCCCACAGAACCGGTAGTAAAAAAAAAATGAATCTCACCATTGGTACACATTCTTTATTCCATTCTTGCCATTTGTTTTTATATTTAAGACAATTAAATTAATAGCAGCAGAAATAACATTTCTAATAATGTTTGAGAGGTTGATCAACATTTTGGCATATTGCCAACTATTTTTGGTGGCCTTCTACTACTGTAGGTCACAAATAATGAGATTGCTCACTTTTTATTTCATTTATTTGTTACTGAATTATTTTTGCCTTCCTGTAATTGTGATCTTTCCTTTCTTTGCATTTTGTAAAGCATTCACAAAATTGTTATCAAACAGCTGATCAATACAATGAATGGGTGGATACAGTGAATGGGTGAACAATATTCTCTTTTGAGCAGACTGAAGAAATTTTAACCTTCAATACCCAATAGCTTTATAATGATGTACCAAGAACTTCACGGGGATCAGACTCATTAAACATCACAGCAAGGCCCCAGAATTATATTCTTTTGTCAGGTTTTTTTGGTCATATGTTGATGGATTATAACCTTTGGTGTTTAGTTGCCCAATATACTTCTGTTATTTAGGCTTTAAACACTTCAAGTCAAAATAGCTTATACTGCTTTAAGCAAAGCATTGTGTTTTTGTAGACCTGCTGGCTTACTTATTTTTACACATGAATGGACCATTCAGTTTGATACCTGGAGTGCAGTTTTATTGAGGATCCTATTGCGTTCCTTTGTTAATAGTCTCCATTAAATGCTGACTGAAAAGCAGATCCCTGATTACAGCTTAAAATGTCTAAGTAATATACTGCTTACTTGATTTTTTTTTTTACAAAAATCCATGCATTTTTTCCCATGCGGCCAGGGAAACAAGTGGTGCAGAAATTTAGAATCCATCAGCCAATCAGAATATTACATTATGGCTCACATTATGACTAAATTGTTCTGTCCTTTCTCCCACTAGTCCTTTATTAATTTGTTAAATCTCCCAAAGGTGCTTTTTCAGGAGACAAGTGGACTTTCTTGTTTTTTTTTTCTTTTGAAGACATCTCGTTTCTCACCCAAGATATCCATGATAAGATTTAGGATAATAGGGAATGGAAGGATTTATATTCCTTGCTGACAGCTATCATCTTTGTCCATTTAGAGGGTTATTGAAACATATGGAGGTTCATCTGTGCCCTCAGGGATACTTGAGTACTGCTCATGGTTCCTGTAGACTGCAATTTTTCCCCTTTGGAAATCAGTTTGGATCCTCAAGTAACCCTAAAAACACAGATAAACCTCCAAGGGCATCAACGACCCTCTAAAAAGATGCAGATCACCAACTGTCTTCAAGGAATATAAATCCTTACATTCCCCACTATCCTGTCAGAGCTGAAGAAGCTTCTGGATGAGAAGCAAAACGTCTTCAAAAAAATAAACAGAAAGAAAGTCCAGTGGCCTCCTGAAAAAGGACTTTTGGGACAACCATGACTTGGATGACTGAGAATTTCTATAGATGTTTCTTAGATCTATATTTATTATTTGTTTATTTATTGAATTTCTATTGCCGCCTATTTGCTCATGGCGACTCGAGGTGGCTTACAGAATGTAAAACCATATTTAAAATTAAAAAACAAGAAAAACTAACAAAAAGAATCAAATAAATTAATAAAGTACAATAGAACAAAATCTGGAAAAAATAAATAAAAAAATCACCCTCAACTCCCACCCAACCCCCGTCCCGATGACAGCAAATCACATGAGCCATTTGATGAGCTACATCCCATCTGTGTTCCCCAGGCCCACTTGCAGAACCAGATGTTCAGTGTCTTCCTGTTCAAGAATTCAAGGCAACATGCCATATTAGCTTTCCCTCCTTATATTGTTCCATCCATGAACCTTATGAGCTAATTCGAATTGCCCCAAACTCATTCAGGGAGTTTCTGAAACAGAATATGGGTGAAAACCAGGGTTATTATACTTCCAGCCCCAAATCTTAGCTACCATCCCACTCTGATTTTCATTGCATATTCTGTATTATGAAGTACGCCCAAATATATCATTAAAAAGCTATTGTATTAGCATTGACATATACCAAGAAATTCCTGCTGAATTTTAGGCTGTCTTTCCTGCTTTATGCCTTCCTCCAGGCCAGGCCATCTATTATCACTTCTTGCATATTTAGAAAAAAAAATCTGGTATTTTTGATGCCACTGTATAATATTCATGCCTGCATATACATTTAAAATACTGAGTTACAGAAAAAGTGGCAGAGCCTTACAACATTTTTATTTATAAATTATAAGAAATTACCTTGCATACATGAGAAGGGTGGCAAATAAATGTAATAAATATATAAAATTACTTTAAATGTATGCTCTATTTCTGAAAAGAAAGCAAAATTTTTCAATGACGAGAAAACAGCTCAAGCTTTGAAGTTCTGGACTTGCTTGTTTCTCGATTGATGGAACACACAGTTTATTTTATTTATTTATTTGGTTTGTCAACTGCTTACAAGATAATAGGTATAAGTAAAAACATAGTTATGAATACATGGAAATATACATAGGACAGGGATGATAGGCACATTAGTGTGCTTAGTATGCCCCCTACAGACCTCTTAGGAAAGGGGTGAGGTTAACAGTAGAAAGTCTAAGGTTAAAGTTTTTGGGGTTTGGGGAAGAAACCACAGAGTCAGATAGAGTATTCCAGACATTGACGACTCTGTTGCTGAAGTCGTATTTCCTGCAATCAAGTTTGGTGCAGTTTACCTTGAGTTTGTATCTATTGTGTGCTCTTGTACTGTTATGGTTGAAGCTGAAGTATTCATTGACAGGTAGGACATTGCACTGTATGATTTTATATACTATACTTAGATCGGACTGAAGGCGGAGTAGTTCTAGGTTTTCTAGGTCTAGAATTTCAAGTTTGGTAGCATAAGGTATTCTGCAACGAGTAGAGGAGTGGATAACTCTTCTTGTGAAATATTTCTGGACTTTCTCAACTGTGTTAATATCAGATACGTAATATGGGTTCCAGACTGATGAGCTGTATTCGAGTATTGGTTTAGTAAATGTTTTGTATGCTCTAGTTAGTAGTGTGATATTACCAGAAAAAGCTATATAGGATTAGGTTAACAACTCTTAATGCCTTTTTGGCTTTGTAGTTACAGTGGGCTCTAGCACTTAGATCATTATTGATGAATGCTCCAAGGTCCTTGACAGAGTTCGGATCTTCAGCAAGGTCTTGACTACTTAGCTTGTATTTTATTTTCTGCTTTTTTGTTTTTTTGCCAATATGTAAGACAGAGCATTTATTTGTCAAGATTTGAAGTTGACATTTGTTTGACCATTCTGATACATACACTTTTTTAAGGCCAGTCAGCTGGAGTCCTTGAACATTAAAAAGAAAAAGAGAGCCTAAATCTAAATCTATTTAAAAAAAAAAAAATTAAAATTAGAAGTGGCAGAAGCTTGCAAGTGTGCCACATCTTTGGGAACACTAACATCATTTAGGGAAAAGATTGCTTAAATCTTTCCCCTAAAGTATTTAGTAACCATAAGAGATTTCAATCCAGACATTTGGAAGATCCATGAAAGGAGAGAAAAAAAACATGGAAAGCCTCTTTCCCAAACCAAGGTACTGTACATTCTCACTGGGAATTATGGGATTTGAAATCTAATGCAATTGACAGATGGCAGATGGAGAGAGACTCCTATAACACGATTGAAACAAAAGTTCAGTTTTTATTGGACGGATTTCTGCGTTTGTAGCATACAGGAAATCAGCTATTATCTGCATTGTTCCTATAGCACCACAGTTCCTCTCCTCAAGGCAACCAACGTTATTCTCAGCAGAAGCCTCAAAATGAATGGAACTGTGATTGAAGGAAACCATGGAAATAATTTCCTCCAGACAAACTAAAGTGGGAAGTGATGTGGAAATGATGCTAACTGGGCAGAGATTTTAGCCTAGGTGAGCTTCTTTTTCTTCCTCTTAGTAGCTTTAAAGCAAATACATTAAATAAAAAAATGTTGGGAGAAAATGTGTTTCTTTGACAGGGAGATATTTGATACATTTGTATGGTTTGAAGAAAAGCAAGGCAAATTGTTTCCTATATATTTTTAAATGTTATTTTAACCCGTAAGTTCGAAAGCAAAAAACAGCAAGGAATAGTTAAAGAAAACTGAAGGAAAATGATAAGATTCCAGCCATTTTAAAAGAAATAGCTCGTGCAGCAAGGGTGGGATTCTACCAGTTCACATCTATTTACTAGAACTGGTTAACATTCTAAGCAGTTCAGAGAACTGGTTGTTAGAAGAAATTACTGGCCTAATCCTGTAAGGAAGGCAGGAAGGTAACATTCTGGTGTTGCTTACAGAAACTGCCTCTGTATTAACCCTTATTATATTCTTGGCAGGACTAGTTTATTTGATTAATTGTTTATCATCTTGTTCTCTAATTTCAAATGTCAATCTCCTCATTTCAGCACATTCCAATATTTTCTTAATGATTTCCTCCTGTGATGGTGTTTTCTCATTTTTCCAGCTTTTAGCAAATACAATCCTCGCCTAGTTAATACATTTACAGTCAGGTATTTTAAGTCTTTACTATATATTTCAGGTAAAATTCCCAATAAAAATATCTCTGGTTTCAAATCTATATGCTTTTTTGTCATTTTTTCCAACCACGTGTGGATTTTAGCCCAATATTTTTTATTATCCGCATATGTCCAACACATATGGTAATATGAGCCAGGTGTCTGATGACATTTCCAACATTTTTTGGATTTATTCTTGAACATTCTTGCTATTCTTGTCGGGGGGAAATGCCACCTGTAAAACATCTTATACAAATTTTCTTTATATGCTGTTGACATTGTCATTTTATAATTCTGAGACCACAGTTTTTGCCATTTCTCTAGATCAATCCCATATCCAAAATTCTTCCCCCAAACAATCATAGTTTCTTTAACTTGTTCTTCTTCTAGTTTAATTTCTAATAAATATCCATACAATTTTTTAATCACCTTTTCATCAGCACCTGTCAAAATCTCATCTAAATCAGTTTATCACAAAAACCTTCTGTTTTAGAATCTTTATCATACCTTGAATGTATTTGCGCATATGAAAACTAATTCATCTTTATACCTTGTTCCTCTAGTTTTTGCATAGATTTAAGTTTACCCTTTTCATTCAATATTTCACCATATCTAACTGTTTGTTCCTTTTTGCATATTATAGGATAAGAAAATGCTTCAATAGTCAATAACTAGATTGGAATTTTCAAATAACATTGTATTTTAATCTTTTCCCAGTTTAACCACAGAGACTCCCATTTATAATGTCTTCTAAAATACCCCTGTGTTTTCGTTCATTTATACCATAAAAAGGCATGCCACCCCAACAACACATCATGTCCTTCTAATGTCAGCAGTATAGTATTTCTTAATGTTATCCATTCCTTAACCCACATCAAATTTGTAGCTTGGAAATACAACTCCCAGTTAGGCAAACCAAATCCTCCTCTTATTCTAGCATCTTGCAAAAGTTTTAATTTTATTCTCGCTTTTTAACCTTGCCATATATATTTCAACACAATTTTATTTAAATCTTCAAAATAATCTTTTCCAAGCCTAATTGGAATTGTTTAGAACTGTCAGCTGGTGCTCCATTCAAAATCCAAGAAAGAAATATTTAAACTCTCTTAATTAGAGAAAAGATATCTTTTACTGGAAATCAAGTGGTAGCAACAAAATAATTCTGAATCTGAGAAAATAGGTGCATAAATCACATATACAAAGTGATGGCAATGTTCCCACCCCCAATAGTTCAAATGGTTCTTCCAATTAAAAGTTGTGAATGTCATCATGTGGACATCTTCAGGTGGTGATGAGGCTGCTGTCTGTTGACCTTGGCATATTTTGATAAAGGTTTGCAGCTGTGCAGAGAATAGAAAGCTACTCAAGAAATAGAAACTGAAGCAAGAAGGTACTCTCCTCCCTCCTCAGTTTATACAGTAATAGTTTGCAACACCTCCAGTTCACTTTCCATACTTTTCCCTCCTCCTCCCCCCGTTACTTATGGCAGCCGAAAGATGTAAAGCAAAGGAAGAAAATCTTGAAGGCTGACATTCGGCCCTCCTAGAAAAAGACATTAGTCCTATATAAGAGGAAAAATAAAAGGTAATAGTTAATAAACAGGCAACATAAAATAGTCACATTTTTAGGGTTTATCAGGATATTTAGTACAAAATGCTTTGACAAGCGTAGGAGCTCTGACATCCTTCTCATTGACCCGCTCAACTTGGGAAGATGGAAAACTTTTCCATGTAATCAGATATTGGAGTTGACCCCTCCATTTCCGAGAATCCAAAATTTCTTTAAATTCAATATGTTGTTCGCCTTCAATCAGCAATGGAACAGGAGGATCGATCTGGGCCGGTCTCAAATCAGAAGTATGTTCAGGTTTTAACAAACTAACTAACAAATTTAACAAATTCATCGAAGAGTCTTTGGTAATTTCAGTTGGACTGCCACAGGGTTTACAATTCGTTCAATTGAGAAAGGGCCAACATACTTAGGACCAAGCTTCTTTGACTTTTGGGTGGTTTGCAAATATCTGGTGAACAAAAAGACTTTGTCGCCCACCTGATATGGTTTTTGTGGATTCCTCTTTTTGTCTACAAATTTCTTATGAGCTTGATGTGCATCATCTAATGCTTTATGAGTAACCAGCCAGGTAAGCTGGAGTTGTGTTATCCATTCATCCAATGACTGAATATTAGGCTTCTCACATGGAAGTTCAGGTATGGGTACAAAGTCTTGTCCCGATGCCACTTTGAAGGGGGTAAATCCAGTACTACTATGTATGGAATTGTTATATGCCACTTCAACAAATGGCAATAGATCAGCTGAATTATCTTCCTGATAATTTATGTAACATCTAAGATATTGCTCCAATACCGCGTTAGTCCTCTCACAGGCCCCATTAGTTTGGGGATGGTGGGCAGAGCCTTAGCCCTGGGTGGAGCCCAATAACTTCAGGAACTCTTTCCAAAAATTTGAGGTGAATTGGACACCCCTGTCTGAGATTATGCATTCAGGAACCCCATGTAACCTGTAGACATGTAAAATAAACAGTTTAGCCAACGTTTTTGCAGATGGGATCTTTGAACAAGGTATGAAATGTACTTGTTTGGAAAACAAATCAGTTACCATCCAAATAACTGTGTTTCCCCCACTTTCAGATAATTCCATTATAAAATCCATAGAGGTTTCTTTCCATGGAGCCATTGGTCTAGCCATATTTTGTAACAATCCTACTGGCTTACCAGGAAGCCATTTGGCTGAGGTACAGATAGAACAACTAGCTACATAAGTTTCAATGTCCTTCTTCAAGATAGGCCACCAAAATTGGCGCTTAACCAAGTGTAAGGTTTTCACGAATCCAAAATGACCAGCCGCTTTAGAATCATGAGCTTGTTGTAATATTTGGCTCCTCAATTTCTCTGGCACATATAACTTGGCTCCCACCCAGGCCAATCCATCTCTAACTGTACAGTTATTCGAGTGAGCAAGGAACCAGTCATCAAGTTTTAGAGCTTCTTTTAATTGTGCAGTCAAATCATTCGATAGATCCACTTCCTTCTTCTTCTTTTGGGTTCTGGTAACTACTAGAACTGCCAACTGTTTGTTTGGAACAATCGGCCATACCACCTCCTGGCGAGTACTATTATATTGAGGTAGTCTAGATAGAGCATCCGCCATGAAATTTCTCCCTCCTGGAATGTACTTCAATGAAAAATTAAAACGCTTAAAGTACTGTGCCCAGTGAATTTGTTTCGGGGACAGCTTCCAAGGCATTTTCAAGGCCTCCAAATTCTTATGATCAGTTCACACCTCAAATGGGTGTTTTGCTCCTTCCAAGAAATGCCTCCCAGTTAACAGGGCCGATAGAACTGCAAAAGCTTCTTTTTCCCAGACGGCCCACCTCCTTTTAGTTTCAGTTAATTTACGGGAGGTATATGCACATGGGTGCAAAATCCCTGTCTCATTGGTTTGCAGTAACACCAGCCCAACTGCTACATCACTCGCATCGGCTTGGATCATGAAAGGAGCATCCATGTCTGGGTGCTTGAGCACTGATTCAGCAGCAAACAGCCTTTTCAGTTTTTTGAAGGCAGCTTGACATTCCATGGACCACTCCAGTGGCTTACTAGGCTTTGGTTTCACCTCCCCTTTGGTTTGTGATAGGCAGTGCTATCTTTGCAAAAGCCAGGATAAATTGTCGGTAAAAATTGGCAAATCCCAAGAAACTCTGAAGTTGTTTTCTAGTGCATGGGGGAGGCATTCCAACACGGCAGGCTCCTTCCCTGGATCCATTTCGATGCCCTCATGTGAAATGTGATAATCCAAATAGTTGATTTTTTCCTGATGGAACTCACACTTGGACAATTTGGCATACATC
Source organism: Laticauda colubrina (assembly GCA_015471245.1). NCBI lineage: Eukaryota > Metazoa > Chordata > Lepidosauria > Squamata > Elapidae > Laticauda > Laticauda colubrina. The sequence goes on along the minus strand of BLBF01000004.1, from coordinate 65,071,373 downwards.
TTAGTGGCTCGGAGTTTTTCCAAAACTGACCATTTTGGAACATGTTTTACATGTTCATCCTGAGTTTCCGTGTAGATAAGGATATCATCAGGATAAACCAAATCCCCTTGTATAAATGTTCATGTAACACCTGATTGATCATCTGCATGAATACTGCTGGGGCCCTCTGTAGGCCAAATGGAAGAACATTGAATTGGAAACAACCCATCGGGCAGTTGAAAGCGGTTTTCCATTCATCCCCTTCCTTTATTCGAACCCGGTAGTACGCTTCTCTCAAGTCAAGCTTTGTAAAAAAAATTCCCCTTAGGCAGATGGGTCAACATGTCCTTCATGAGGGGGAGGGTGTACACGTTTTCCACAGAAATTGCATTCAGGTTTCTATAATCAACACATAAGCGAAGGGAGCCACCTTTCTTTTCACGGAACAACACGGGGGCCGCTACCTGGGGCCTAGTGGGCTGGATGAACCCACGTTCCAAATTCTTATTGATAAATGTCCACAGCTCTTCTAGTTCCCGCAGTGTGATCGAGTACAGCTTCGGTTTCGGGAGTTTCACCCCTGATAAAATTTCAATACTACAATCTGTTGAACGATGAGGGGGGAGTTCATCCGAGACCTTCTTACTGAATACTTCCTTTAAGTCCCAATATTCCTCTGGAATTTTATCCTCTCCCTTCAGTTTCTCTACCCGTGGAGACCAGTTCAATGGGATTCTTGAGTTTTGGTTTAGATCACCCCTCCCTTCCGGCCGCTGGTCAGTACGTATGCGCAATGACCCTCTCCTCCAATCGACGTGGGGATTCCATTTCTAGAGCCAGGGCAATCCCAGTATTAGCAGCCGTTCCATTACAGGGGCCACAATAAAACACAAAATCTCTCTATGCTTCCCCATTGTCATTTCTATGGGTTCCATTATGAAATGTGCAAGGCCACCCCCGCTACTGATCCATCCAATTGGCAAAAGGCTATGTGCATTTTTAAGGTTTTTAGTCTTAAACCCATTTTCTCCACTACTTTCATGCTGACTATGCACCTTGTGCACCCAGAGACTAGCAAGGCCAGCATTTTCCTTTGGCCCCTGATGTGGGTACCCTTAATTTCACTGGAATGGTCATAGGGCCCTTGTTTGGACTTACTAGTGAGTCGTCTTCTGAATCGAATTCATTCTCTTCAGAGGAGGTCAGAGTTCCCAGCTCCTCTCCTTTTGGAAGGGCAATCTCTACAATCTCCTCCGCTTTAAGCACTGTTTTGAGTGGCTTCGTTGGGTTTTTTCAGGTCTTTTCCCTCCTCCTGGTGCCCCCTTTGGTTCCAACTAGACCCGGCAGTCTGCAGCCCACTGATCTTCCTTCCCACATCGGAAACAGGCAGTGATCTTGGGTCTCACCGCCATCCCTCCCTTTTGTGGTTCGAAGGCTTCTCAAGACCATGGGGGGGAGGACTTGCTCCAACTGGAGCCCCCCCAGCATCTGTTTCGGGTTAGATCAATTTCCACCTCTGCTGCCAGCACGTACCATATCTGGAGACCATTGGGGTCTCTTCTGGCAATGCAGCTCTGGTATACAACCTCATTTAAGCCATCTTTAAACGCTTCTATCAGGGCTACCTAGGACCAGCCTCGAATATGACACACCAGCTCTCTAAATTCCTGGGTGTAGTCGGCCACTGATCTCCACCCCTGATTCATGGTCTTCATCCTAATCCTGGTCTTACGTTCCACCAGTGGATCTTCAAACCTGGCCTGCAGCGCAGTCATGAACAGGTCATAATTCATCAGCTGGGAGGCGTTATCATTATGCAAAGTCACCATCCACTTTGCAGTTGTTCCTGTTAATCCTGGGTTCCCCAACCAGGGTTAGGTAGACAAGCTAAACAGAATGTGCAGCGTTAGTCAGATAGGCACACAGATAAATGAGTGAGCTAAGCTTGTATGTTTAATAACATACAGTAAAAATAACAGATACGCTTGTGCTATCAAGAATATATTTTATTCCATTATTAGTTAATAGCATAGTCAAATAACAGTCCAATATTCATTTACCATGTAGTCAGTCCATTCAGGGGTATTCAGTTAGCAAAGTCCATGTAGAATATCCTATGTCAGTTCACATAAAAATCAGTCCTTTGTTGTCTCTCCCGTTCGAGCAATGCAGTCTTGATTCCAAGCAGTAATCAGGAATCATCAAAGCCAGAGAGAGAGAGCGAGCAAGCCGTAGTCTTGCTACTTTTATATTGTTTTCTTAACCACTCCTTTAATTGCTATTTCACAGTTAAAGCTGTATATACTCTAACATACACTAACTATGATTCATAGTTATTATTTCACCTAAACCAGTTAGGGTAAACAATGTTATCCCTAACAGTTTCCTTCAGAGCCCTGGTAACACATCTAACTTTGGCTGCTTCTGAGGGAAAATCTCCTCCGTATTCCTCCATATAGCTCCAAACTTGTGCCAGGAAAAATCCTAACTCCTTAGGATCCCCCCATATTTTACTTCCAACGGAGGCAACTTTGGAGTTCTAGATCATTACTAGGCCATTACACCTCCCACTGGGGGGCCCGGGGCTGCTGCTGCCTGTTGCGCTAGCCCAGGTTGATTTATGGGGGTGGCTGCTCTGTGTCTTCTGGCTGGGGCTGCCTCCCCTTCCTCCCCCTCATACCTTTGTTCAGCGTGAGGCTCTCCTAGGGCTTCATCTATGTGGTGCCTGGCTCGATTTAGTAAAAAGTCTTTCCTTTCCCTCTCTTGCCATGACTCCTCTCTTCCACACCGACAGGTAGTGGTGACTCCTGGGGGAGGCTTCTCCTCAGGATCCTTCCAGCTGACTCCCAAGGACCATTTGGGTTTTACAGCTGGTTTCTCTCCAAGATTAAGTTCTGCTCACAAGTCAGCTTCCCTTTCTTCCTCTAGCAGCACCGAATCTTGCCCTCTGTGGCTCCCAGGTCTTCTTGGTCGCTGGCTGGAGTTGACATGATGTTCAGACCCCCTCGGAAGAAATTGTATTATCTCTCTGGGTGGGCTGGTAGGGTGAGATTCAGAATAATGTTAGCTGGCGCTCCATTCAAAATCCAAGAAAGAAATACTTAAACTCTCTTAATTAGAGAAAAGATATCTTTTATTGGAAATCAAGTGGTAGCAACAAAAGAATTCTGAATCTGAGAAAATAGGTGCATAAATCACATATACAAAGTGATGGCAATGTTCCCACCCCCAATAGTTCAAATGGTTCTTGCAATTAAAAGTTGTGAATGTCATCATGTGGACATCTTCAGGTGGTGATGAGGCTGCTGTCTGTTGACCTTGGCATATTTTGATAAAGATTTGCAGCTGTGCAGAGAAAAGAAAGCTAAGCAAGAAATAGAAACTGAAGCAAGAAGGTACTCTCCCCCCTCCTCAGTTTATACAGTAACAGTTTGCAACACCTCCAGCTCACTTCCCATACTTTTCCCCCCTCGTCCCCCTGTTACTTATGGTAGCCGAAAGATGCAAAGCAAAGGAAGAAAATCTTGAAGGCTGACAGGAACAAATATAAAATTCTGGGTAATATATTCATCTTGATTGTTGATATTCTCCCTATTAATGACAGTTGTAAATTTTCCCATTTCATCAAATAGCACTATCTGCTACTTAAGTTTGATATAATTATTCTCTTTTAGTGTACTGCATCTTGCTGTCAAACATATCCCTAGGTACTTGATCTTATTCGTGATCTGGATTTTCAATAGATCTGCCAGTTCTTCCTTTTGTCTTAATAACATATTCTTTGTCAGAATCTTTTTCTAATCTTTATTTATTTTCAAACCAGCCACCTTTCCAAATGTCTCTTTCTTTTCTATCAATTTTGATGCTATTTCTAGTGGGTCTTCTAAAATGAAAACCAGATCATCTGCAAATGCTTGCAATTTAAATTCTTCCTTTTTAATTTTCATCCCTTTTATATTCTTTTCATCTCTAATATTTCTATTTTGCACTTCCAAAGTTAACACAAACAACAATGGTGATAATGGGCACCCTTTTTGTTCCTTTTCTTATATCGATAGAGTCTGTCAGTTCGCCCTCTATCATTACCTTTGTTGTTTGCTTATGATATGTAGCTTCTATTGCTTGAATAAATTTTTTAGCAAAGCCCATCTGTTCCAGCAGTAATAACATGAATCACCAATTCACATTATCAAACGCCTTCTGTGCATCTAGAAATATCAAAGCCATTTGTTTTTCAGGATGTGCCTCATAATATTCCAAAGTGTCCAAAATTCCTCTCATATTGTCTTTAATTTGTCTGTTTGGCAGAAATCCATTTTGATCAGGATGGATAAAATTGTTTAAGTATTTTTTCAGTCTTTCTGCCAATATTGAAGCAAAAATTTTATAATCTGCATTTAGTAAGGAAATATAGGTCTATAGTTCTTGATTTGTCATGGATTGGCCTCCTCTTTTGGAATAAGTGTAATATAAGGTTCTGACCATGATTTAGGTATCCTCTTCTTTAACATAACTTCATTCAGAACTTCTTGCAATAGAAGGTTCAACGATTCTTGTTATGTTTTGTAAAATTATTCCGGAAGTCCATCTGGGCCTGGTGCCTTTCCATTATTTTGCTTCTTGAGTGCTTCAGTTAACTCCATCATAGTTATATTACTTTCTAACATTGTTTCAATCTCTTTAAGTATCTGGGGTAGATTAGCATTCTGTAAATACTGTTTGACTCTTTCCTCATCAATATACACTAAACAGTGTATAGTTTCCCATAGTAGTCTCATATGATTTCCTTCTTTTCTTTTCTACCATAGCAAACTTGGCCTTGGTCGTCTATTAATTGCAATATTTTCCTTGATTCTTTCTCCTTTCTCAATTATATGCTAACCATCTACCTGGTTTATTTACATCTTCAAAATAGTTCTTTTTAGCACCTCTAATTTTCTGTGCTATTTCTTCTTTTTCTATAAGACCCATTTTATGTTTAATTATGTCCATTTTTAGCTTAATGTCCTTTTTCTGTGGCTCATTTTCAAGTCCTTTATACTCATCCTCTAATGCCTTAGAGGCTAATCTTTTCTTGGTATTTCTTTTCCTTGTATAGCCTATTATCAAGCCTCTGGTATATGCCTTCATTGTATCCCATAAGTTCTGGATTGATGTATCTTCTTTTTTGTTTTCTCTAAAGAAAAAAGCCAGTTGTTTCTCCATCCACTGTGTGAAGTCTTTTTCCTTTAAAATAGTATTATTTAATGTCCATCTAGATCTTCTTCTTTGTCCTTTCCATTTAATTGTCATTGGATTGTGATCTGCCCAAGTACTTGTTTCAATATTTATTTCTTGAATATTAGTTAATTCTTTGACATCCATATCATATCTATTCCGGACCATGATAAATATCTATTTGAATAGAAAGTGTATTGTTTAGTTTTAGCATTTCTTTCTCTCCATGTATCTTTTAAGTTTATTTCATCTACCATTTAAAAAAAAAAGATTTAGGAAGGATCTTTCTGTTTTGCTTTATTGTTTTCTGTGCTGTATAGTCTAGTTTACTGTCTACAATTCCATTAAAATCTCCCATCAAAACTATATTAGCATAGACCAGTTCAATTATTTTCATATGGAATTTTTTATAAAATTCTTCTTGATTGTCATTTGGGGCATAGATAGCAATCAGAAGTGTTTTCGTATTATTGTCCATTATTTCCACCATTAGTATTCTTCCATCGTCATCAGTATAAATCAATTTCACTGGGATAATATCTTTAATGTATCAATCCACTCCTCTTTTCTTGCATTGTGTCAAGGAAGTGAATATTTCCCTAATTTTGGCTGTATCAACAATTGTTCATATTGCTTTTTAATATGTACTTCTTGTAGGCAGATTGTATCAAATTTTAATTTCTCTAATTTATGGAAGTTTTCCTTCTTTTAACAGCTGAGTTAAATCCATTTATATTAATTGTAATCAATTTTTCTCTTCCATGGTTATACTTTGTAGTTAGGTTTAACAGCTCTCGTAGATCTTGGTTCACATTGTTTTTTGGCTTCCTCCTTTCCACCTACTGCACTTTCTTTTTCAGTTGTCATTTGGCAGTCCTCTTCGAATTCAGTTTGTGAAATTTCTTTTTCTGCCTCTTCCTCTTTCCCTCTGAAAAATTCTGTGTAAAATAATTCAGCTTTCTCAACTGAGTCAATTCTTGCCATGTGAACATGAAAACTTCTGGAATCAGCCATCTATAATTCACCTCTTTTTTAAGTAGCATTTTGGTCAGGAATCAGTATTCTCTTCTCATCTCTCTCACTCTTCTGGGTACTTGTTTCAAGATCACAATCTCCTTGTCTTTGTATTTCAATGTTTTCTCTTTTTCACTTGCAATATTTGCGTTTTAATGGCTTTCTTTGTAAATCTGATGTGAACTTCTCTTGGTAAGCTATTTCTCATTGCATATCTTGTCAAGACTCGATAGACCACATCTATTCTATCCATCATCTTATCTTCAGTTATTTCCAAAACTTCAGCCAATATTTCTATCTTTATCTCAGATAGGTTTTGTCCCTTTTCTTCCTCTATGTTTTGGAATCTAAGATAAAATTCTGATCTGTCCATCTCCCATCTCAGCATACAACTTTTATCTTGTTCAACCACAGTTAATCTGTTATCAATATCTCCAATCCTCTTGTCTCTTTGTTTATCTTCTTCAATTTTTTGGAGTCTCTCATCGCACTTCATCATTATTTGTTGGATGTTCTCCACCTTTTCATTGGTTTTCCCTGTTCTTTGTTCGATGTTCTCTGTTCTCTTTTCAGTATTCTCTGTTCTTGTTTGAATATTTTGAATTCCTTGCATAATCATCTGCAGAGTCACTTTTTCTTGTTCTTTTTCTTGCTGTAACATTGTCTGTATTGAACGTTGTTCTCCAGATGGTGGAGAGGAAGAAGTAGTAGTTGAGGAATGAGAGGCTGTTAATTTCCTACTCTTTTCGAGCAATTAAAAATCTTCAGATTTTTCTAGACCTTAATCCAATTGCAAAATAACCAATTGCAATTCCAAATAAAAATAGTAGGAAAACAGAAGCCAAATAGTAATAATAATAATAATAATAATTAAAAAAAAATTCTTCAAGTTCTTGTATAGCTTAATCCAATCGAATGGTTAGATAGCAGTAAAAATTCAAAAATGAAGGAAAAGACCATAAACACACACAAAAAAGAAAAAGTTGTAAAAACCTTTAAAAAAGACAGAAAAGTGAAAAATAAAAAGCTAAAAAAGAGAAAGGGAAAATTCTTTAGGTTCTTCAGCACCTTAATCCAATTAACAGGTCTCAAATATAAAAGGATGCATAAGAGAAAAAAAAAGAAGGCCAGAAAAATAAACAAAAGAAAAAAGAAAAAAAGCCAATATGGAAGGTAGATGGAAAGACAAAAATACCAGGGAGGGGAAGGTAAAAAAAAGAAAAAAAAACCTACTCCCTCAAAAATAAAAGGAAAAAATCATTAATACTAAAGCTTTTCCTTTAAAATAAAGAGCAAGGGTAGAAATTTAACTTCCAAAGACAGGAAAAAAAAAGTTCCAAAGAGACAAAAATCCAAAGAGCTATTACAAAAAGTAAACTGATGAGGAGGGTAGTGCAGCTTAGAAAAAATAAAAAGAGCACACTGCACTTTGTTTAATTATCCAAGGCTCTTGTTATAACTCTCTTCTCCAGAGACTTATCACCTTTTCTTTTCCTATAAGCTTCAACACCAGACTCCAGCTGTTGATAGAAACTCAGAAGAGCACCTGTAATAATACTCTCCCATGCTCTTCCCTCTATCATATCAAATAGCAATGTCCTTGAAAAGAAGTCTCAGTTCTTTCTCAGCCTTGTCTGGTCAAAACAGAAATAGAATATTTCCAAGCCTCTGGTTGGCAGTGTTACAAAGTTTCTTTTGCTTTCACTTTCCCTCTCCTTTTCCAAGCAAAATATAATAAGAATTAATTAAAAAAAAGAAAAAGATTTTTTTTTTTAAATAACTAAAAGGGAGTCTCTAGCCTAGAATATTATAAAATTAAAAAGGAGAAAAAGAATAGATAAAAGAAGAGAAAAAAAAAAACAGGCCAGTTTCAAAATATAAGATCATGTGTACGAGTAAAATTTGAGTAAAATCCGAGTAAAATCCAGCAATGGGAAAAAATAAAAATAAAAATATTACTTTGACATTCCTATTAAAAATTGCCACTTAAGGCCCTTTCACACTGCAAAAACGGATGCAAAGAGGAAGCAAAACGGAAAAAAAATCTTGCCATCCGTTCTAAAACGTGATGTACTCACTGCTTCCGTTTGGCTTCCTCTCAATCTGTCCAGCATCCGTTTATTGACGTTTCATCCGCTCCAAAAGTTTTAGGTTGCCTAAAACTTTTGCACGGAAAATGTATCCAGTTGGTCCGTTCTGCATCCGCTACGTATCCGCTAGGCATCCGCTAGGCATCCGCTGCGTATCCGTGCAACTCCATCCGCTCCAATGGTAAACGGATGCAGGGAGGAAGTGGAACGGACACAGAACGGATGCAGAACGGATGCAGAATGGATGCAGAACGGAAATAAAGTGTTTAAAATGGAAAAAACGTTCGTAGAGGGGACCTATCTCGGATATTAAGGATGCCTAGAGGATGCCTAGAGGATGCCTAGAGGATGCCTAGAGGATGCCGAGAGGATGCAAAGGGACACCTATACTGCCTAAAAAAAGGCGGAGCAACTCGTCTGCATCGCACTTTCAGCCCAGCAGCCCAGCAGTGCAGACCTCTGCAGCCTTCATCTGCCTGTTCCTCTTCCACAGCATCCAGTCATCTCCACCATGGATTGCGACAAAATCCTTTTGGCAGCCAACATCCTTCTGCATCACTACGAAACCATCAACAGTCTCTGTGAACTCCACTACGGCAAGAAAAGGAGGCACCCAAAAAAGTCTGGGTCCAAAGATGGTTAGCCAGAAGAGCACAGTACCAACTTTACGACAAGCTGATGGTGGAGCTCAGGAGCGAAGACACTTGTGCGTTCCAGAACTTCATGAATATGCCTCCAGCCATGTTTGATGAACTTCTGCAGCGCCTGACACCCAGGTTGAGCAAGACAAAAACCAATTTCCCGCCCAGCCTGGAACCTAGGCTCAGGGTGGCACTCATTCTGCGCCACCTGGCCTCAGGGAAACCCTACAGGAGCATGCAGTACGGCTGGAGGGTGCCACCCAGCACCATCAGCTATGTTGTCAGAGAAGTGGTGTGGGCCATTCTCGAAGAATACAAGGAGGAGCTCCTCCAGTGCCCCACCACTGAAGAAGGATGGAAGAAAGTTGCAGAGCAGTGGTATCAGAAGTGGAACTTACCCCACACCGTTGGAGCCATCAATGGCAAGCACGTGGCCTGCAAGGTTCCAGCCAACTCGGGGTCAACTTATTTCAATTACAAGGGCTTCTTCAGCATCATCCTCTTCGCCATGGTCGATGCTGACTACAAGTTCATGTACATCGATGTTTCAGGCAACGGCTCATCTTCCGATGCCCAGGTATACAATGACAGTCACCTCAAGGAGGGGCTGGAAAGCAACCTCATGGTGGGCTTCCCAGATCCAGAACCCCTGCCCAACAACACGCAAGATGTGCCCTACTTCATCGTGGGGGATGACGCCTTCTCCCTCTCAACCTACCTCATGAAGCCCTACACCTCCAAATACCTCACCCGTGAAGAGAGGATCTTCAACTACAGGCTGTCCAGGGCAAGGCGGGTGGTGGAGAACGCCTTTGGCATCCTGGCCGACAGGTTCCAGGTACTTCTCAACACTATGCAGCATCGCCCACAGAGCATGAGGAGGATCGTGGAAGTTTGCTGCATCCTGCACAATCTCATGCGCACCCGCTACCCAGTCTTGCAGAACAGGCTCGTGGACCTCCAAGAAGGCAATGGGGACATGGAGCCTGGGGAATGGAGGCAAGGACGAAACCTGATCGACACTGAAGATGTGCAAGGGCCCGACAGAGCCTCACGTGAGGCGAAGAAGCAGCGCAACCTTCTGAAACACTGGTGCAACTCCCCAGCTGGAGCGGTGGAGTGGCAAGACAGGATGGTAGATGCTTAATGGATGCTTCCTTCAGCCTGTCTCATCACACGGATAAGATTGGGCCATGTATATTTGGTTGGCCTACAATGAACAAGGCGTTTAATAAAGAGTTGTGTTTATATTGACATGTGTGGATCAATGCTTACATTGTAATTGATAAGGGCCATAGGGGTGGCACCTGGGAGGGTGGACCATACAGTCCCACTATGCTTGCACTGGAGATTTATCTATCCCACAGCTATCTTAACCCATCCCATAGGTATCCCTGCCCATCCCACAGCTATCTTAACCCATCCCACAGGTATCCCTTCCCATTCCACAGCTATCTTAACCCATCCCACAGGTATCCCTTCCCATCCCACAGCTATCTTAACCCAAAGGTATCCCTGCCCATCCTATAGCTATCTTAACCCATCCCACAGGTATCCCTTCACATCCCATAGCTATCTTAACCCATCCCAAGGGTATCCCTGCCCATCCCACAGCTATCTTAACCCAAAGGTATCCCTGCCCATCCCACAGCTATCTTAACACATCCCACAGGTATCTCTTCCCATCCCACAGCTATCTTAACCCATCCCACAGATATCCCTTCCCATCCCACAGCTATCTTAACCCAAAGGTATCCCTGCCCATCCCATAGCTATCTTAACCCATCCCTCAGGTATCCCTGTCCATCCCACAGCTATCTTAACCCAAAGGTATCCCTGCCCATCCCACAGCTATCTTAACCCATCCCAGAGGTATCCCTTCCCATCCCACAGCTATCTTAACGCAAAGGTATCCCTGCCCATCCCATAGCTATCTTAACCCATCCCACAGCTATCTTAACCCATCCCAAAGGTATCCCTGCCCATCTCACAGCTATCTTAACCCAAAGGTATCCCTGCCCATCCCACAGCTATCTTAACCCATCCCAAAGGTATCCCTGCCCATCCCACAGCTATCTTAATCCAAAGGTATCCCTGCCCATCCCACAGCTATCTTAACCCATCCCACAGGTATCCCTTCCCATCCGACAGCTATCTTTACCCATCCCAAAGGTATCCCTGCCCATCCCACAGCTAGCCTTACCCATCCCACAAGCATGCAAAGGCTAAACCATTTCTAAAAGTTTCCGCCCAGACTTTATAGAAAAAAAATAATGAAGCAACCGTGTGAAACAAAGATAAACTTTATTAATAACAACCTGAAAAGTAAACATGAACCAATTCAAGTGTCCAAATAAAGTCCACAAATATCCAGGCAGCCAGTCTCTGGTACTCCGCTTGGTCACTCGGAGGTGTGTGCCCAGTCTAATTTTTAGGGTGCAGGTGCTCTGGAGGTGGGTGCTGCTGCAGTGCTGGTCTGAGGTGCTGATGGAGTGCCTGGCCCTTAGAAGACAACAGGGGACGATGTGTTCAGAAAGGTGTCGGACAGCTGGCTCATCCCCGCGATGCTGAGAGGTCCTTCCTCCATGCCATGGGGTGTCAGCCCCAGTACTGAGGACAGATGTACTGAGGCCAGGCTTGGCTGTGGGATGGAGGAAGGAGTAGTGTAGTGGGACTGCCTGCTGTGCAGCGAGCTGAGGAGTGGCGTGGGTGGCATCTGTGGCGTGGCTGGCATCGATGTCGTCGGTGGCATCATTGGCGTGGGTGGCATCGGTGGCATCAGTGGAACAGATGGCAACGGTGCCACCCGATGACTCTGTGCCTGGCCTGGGAAGGGCTGCTGCCTGTGCTGCTGGAACTCTGGGTAGCTGTAGCCCTGGTAGGTGAGGGGCTGTTGGAAGCCTTGGTATGGGAGGGACATCACCTGGGGTGGAGGAGCAGACCTGGACTGGGTGGTATCAGGTGCCTCTGGGTCTGGAGGGTTGTTAATCAGCGTGGAGATCCTCTTCTTCACCAGCTGGTACTGGGGATCCGGCATCTCCTTCAGGGTCTGGTTCAAATAATTGAGGAAGGGCTTGCAGTTGGAGGAGGAGGATTCGATGGGGACCAGCTGAGAGAGGAGACCTATGCTGGTGCGGATGGTGTCTCTGATCTCCACCAGGACCTTGTGGCTCTCCCCCTCCTGCGGTCTGGCTCTCTGCCTTCCTGTGGAGGCGGCGGTGTGGGTGTATGGGACTTCAGCAGTGGTGGACTTGGTGTTTCCTTTCTCCCACCGCACTAGGGAGTCCTCCTCGCTCTCCACCAAGCTTTCAACACCTGCCTGGGGGTTCTCTGCCGTGGCACGCTCCACCGAAACCTGCCTGGAGACAGGGACTGACTCTCGGCTGGAAGAGGACTGGGTGGCAGCAGGCTGCCTAAGAGTGAGGGTAGACAGATGGGCTCCTGGTGCTGCTCGGTGGCGGATCTCACCCTCCAGGAAGCTGCACCTGGCCATGACATAGTTCTCTCTGTCCGTCAGCTTGACCGCGGCCTGGCCAGATTTTTTGCGGTGTAGCTTCCAGTACCAGGTGTGCATATGTTTCCACCAGCCGAGTAGCACCTCCGAAGTGTAGCCCAGACTCTCCGCCCTCTCTCTCCAAGCAGCCTGCTTCCGCTTGGTGTCCCTGTACAGCCGGTGTCCCTTCCGCCACAGATAGTCATTCTCTCTCAGCCACTCCAGCACCTCATCCTTCTGCGCCTCCTCAATAAAGTACTGCCTCCTCTCCCGTTGACGCGAACGACTCTTCCTCCCTCTGGCAGGGCCATATGGGCCCTCATCAGAGGGACTTCGAGGTTGTAGGAGCTGCTCCTTCACACCAACAGCAGCAGCAGCAGCAGCAGAATCATCATCATCAGAAACATCACCAGCAGAATCATAATCAGCATCATCATCATCATCAGCAGCAGCAGCAGCAGAATCACCAGCAGGATCAGAATCAGAATCAGAATCAGCAGCAGTAGCAGCAGCAGCAGCAGCAAGACCAGGAAGAGCAGCAGCAAAGTAAGCACCAGCAGCAGGACCAGCAAGACCAGGAGCACGAGCAGAACGAGCAGGACCAGCAGGACCAGGAGCAGCTTCAGCAGAGTGCGCAGCAGAAGCACCACTGCCAGGAGCAGCCACAGCAGAAGCTCCAGCAAGAGAAGAGCGAGCCCAAACAGCAGAAGCCCCAGCAGAAGCAGAGTCACAGACATGGGGCGGGAGGGTGGCCCTGTCCCTCTTGCCAGGGATGGCGGCAGGTTGCTGAGCCTTTCGCTTCTTCCCCATGGTTGTGGGGTTGCTGGCTGGCAGGGAGGCTGGCAGGAAGCCTGGCAGGCACCAAGGCTGGCAGGAAGCCTGTCACCAAGGCTGGCAAGAAGCCTGGCTCCAAGACTGGCAGGAAGCCTGGCAGGAAGCCTGTTAGGAAGTCTGGCAGGAAGGCTGGCAGGAAAGCAGGCACCAAGGCTGGCAGGCAGACTGGCTGGCAGGGAGGCTGGAAGGCAGGCTGGCAGCAATGCTGGCAGGGAGGCTGGAAAGCAGGCTGGCAGGGAGGCTGGCAGGGAGGCTGGAAGGCAGGCTGGCAGCAAGGCTGGCAGGGAGGCTGGAATGCAGGCTGCCAGCAAGGCTGGAATGGAGGCTGGAAGGCAGGCTGGCAGGGAGGCTGCCCAGGAGGCTGGGAGGCAGGCTGGGAGGCAGGCTGGGAGGCAGGCTTGGAGGCAGGTATGCAGGCAGGGCAGGCAAGGAACTCAAAGTGTCCAGCAGCAGGTCTTTCCTCGGAATGCTGGCCATGTGCGAGCTGCTTCCCTTTATATCCAGGGGACTTGCGCAATGCATCCCCCCCGCATGCGCAATTAATGCGCGGCATCCGTTCCGCTTCTGCTGTGCATCCGCTAGGCTTCCGCTGTGCATCCGCTTCATCCACTGTGCATCCGTTCTGTATCCGTTTTTTCCGTTCTGCGTCCGCTGGGCTTCCGTTCCGTATCCGCTTTGCATCCGCCCTGCGTCCTCCCCACGTCCGTTTCATCTGCTCCAATTATGCAAATTTTCACCCCTTTTGAGCGCGGATACAACAGATGTAACATTTTTCTCTTCCGTTGTGTCCTCTTTGCATCCGTTCGGTAGTGTGACACGGCCTTTAGTCACTTCTGTCAAAACTTTTACAGATTCTTTCTTTTCTTTAGGGTGTCCTTTCAAATCTTAGAATAAAGAAAAAAAATTCTCACCAAACCAGCACATTCTCTCTTTCCGTTCTTTTTCATTTCGGAGCTGTCCCAACTGCAGCAGCTTTAATGGCTGCCTCTTTGCCACTGGCAAAAAGAGCTTCTCCTGGATCTTTCAATCCCAGGGACTTTGTGGTATCCCTGGGATTGACAGAATGCGCTCTTTAATTTCACCATCTCTTTGGGATGGTTTAGATCCGACTGGACCGTCCAGGAGCAAAGATATCAGCAGTGATCTCAGACCTCCAAGATCGCATGTTGTATCGTCGTGATGCCAGCTCCGCTCTCCCAATGGTCATCTAGAGTTTTAGGCACAAGTTTTTCCATTAATTCCAGGAGATGCTGCAGATTGAAAATGGGACCTTCACCACCAACTTTCAGAGTCCTCCAAAGAAAATAAGGTTGCAGTTCTATATAATATGGAATCCCTTCATTGACATTTATTTAAGATTATAGCATCTATTATAGAACAGATGAATTACAGTTGGGGAAATTATACTTAATATGAATGGATTATTTTTTACGAGTAATGCCCAATATTGTGTTCAATAAAATAGGATCTGCTACTAATTTATATATACTAATAAATTCTCATAGGCAAGTTCCAGCTTCAATACCTGTCATGCTGTCAGCCTCACCAGTAAATTTGCAACAGTTTGCAGGTACAACGATTAGGGGTTTGGTTTTTTCATGGCTTGATGATTCTACAACTCCATCCAAACTACAGTATATGAAGTAATACCTCTTCTGTGGTTACTTATAAATGAAAAATAAAGAAGTGTGGTGCGGAGCTGCTTTTTGATGTTGCCATTTTTGAAATTGCTGGTCTTTTTGAAGGTATTGTAGATGAACTGCTGGAATGTGTCCCATTAAGTTGTTAGGTTGCTCTTCTATAATGGTTTTGGAGTCTCTCGTAAAATCTGCAGTTCCAAAGGAATATTTGTGTGGTTCTCATTTCAAGTTGTATTATTTTAACTAATGTAAATAGTAAGCAATTAAAAATGAATCAGAGACCCTAAGCAAGTATATTCATTTAACCCCATCTACCAAAAACATATCCCACTGCTAATCTCAATAGGAAGGAATGGCAATGTTACATACTTTGGCAGTCACATGACATCTTTAAGTCATGGATTAGGAGCAGGGAGACTCATGTAGTCCCCACTTAACTATAGAAACTTCCTAGTTGATTTGGAACATGTATACAGAGAATGTAAATGGCAGAATTAAAATCATATTTCTTCCACATTTTCTTTTACAAAAAAGAAACATCCCTTGGTTATTATAATTATTTGTGTTCTGTATATAAATAGTAGAATCCAAATAACCCATTCTGATTGGTCACTAAAAACTAATGGGGATAGGTTCAAAAGGAACCAATCCCCAAAGCCGCACAAAGGCAGAAAAATCAAATAAATGTCATTGGCTACAAGCCGGCAGAAAGAAAAGTATAAAAGGGCTGTCACTGTTTGAGCCAATGTTCCGTTTTGCAACTGTACTGTAAATAAAGACTTGTTGTTGGAACCTGGTCTACCTCGCGTTTTTCCGGACGGAACACTGGCGAAGAGGATGGGATCGTCCTAAACACGAGACGGAGCATGTGGTGACAGACAAGCCAGACAAAGAGAAATGGCCAGAAACAATGCGCCGCCTGCACCCGTCAACCCCAATGAAGAAGATTGGGAATCTTACGTAGATCGTTTCCAGATGTACCTAGAGAGCAATGAGATGGAGGAAATCTCAGACCAACGAAAAAGAGCCGTCTTCTTGACACACTGTGGGCCCGCGATTTTTAAAATGGCCAAGGCTTTGGCAAAGCCCCGAGATGTCAAACAACTGACGTGGACTGAGCTCCAAAGAACATTAAAGGCCCATTATGCACCAGTATTGTCAAACTTGATAAAGCAGCACAAGTTTTATTGGAGAGACCAGAAAGAAGGCAAAACCATCGCTGATTTTGTAGGCGCACTACGCCAAATAAGGGGAGCGTGCGAGTTTCTTAACTTAGATGAAGCGATGCGGGATCGAGTGATATTGGGGTTAAGAGACTCAACCATACAGAGCAAGCTACTGAACAAACCCAACATATCAGTAGACGAAGCTATTGCAGAAGCCTCGGCTGCTGAAGCCGCCAAAAAATCAGCAGATAAGATGAAACAAATGAATGCAAGTAACGATGAAAAAAGCCCGGCCAGTGGAAAAAAACAACCTCCCACAACCACTCATTACGAAGAACTCGAAGAGACATCAGAATCCAGGGAGGAAGACAACGAAATCCACTGCCTATACGCTAACAAGAAAGGGCACGAAAATAGAAATCGGCGGGAATGTGCTGGCTGCGGGGGAAACCATCCCCGAGCTGATTGCAGATTCCTCGATGCCATTTGCAGAGCATGCAAGAAAAGGGGGCATATCGAGAAAGTCTGCAGAAAAAAAATTACAGCCCAAAGAAAGTCTGCAGAAACAAAAATTACAGCCCAAAGAGACGAAACGACTCCCCAGCAAAGCCTAAGCCAAGACTCTCCGAGAGAAAGTGGCAGCGAAACAGGCAAGCCACTAACCGGGAGAAAGCATACCAAACTTTCACTGTCGGAAGTGCTCAGACGGAAAGCGGGAAGAAAGTAAAAATAGTTGTAAAAATTGAAGACAGCCCCTGCGAGATGGAAGTTGATTCTGGATCGTTCCTATCCATGGTGTCGTGGGACACCCTCAAAAAACTAATTCCTGACATCAAAATTAAGGAACTCCAGAAACAAAAACTAACCCTCAAAGATTATCAGGGAAACCGAATTCCTGTAATCGGCCCGGGACATTTTCGAATCGCTTACAGGCAAAATGTCGCAATACGACCATTAACAATAGTCGACTGAGATCAACCAAGCCTCCTGGGTATCGAATGGTTCGCACCATTGGGCATTGGGATGACCGGAGTGGACCGGGTGGCCGCAACTGACTGGGAAGAAGACCTGATCCGAGAATTCCAGGACGTCTTCGACGGCTCCCTAGGCAGGTATCGGGGAACCCCCATTTTGTTTAGTCTGGACCCACAGATAACCCCTAAAAGACTAAAGGCCAGACGGGTCCCTTTTGCTTTAAAAGAAAAAATAGAGGAACAACTAAATAAATTGATAGATCAATGGGTTTTAGAACCAGTCAACCACGCTAAATGGGAAACACCAATTGTGACACCAATTAAGCCAGATGGGTCGGTTCAAATCTGTGGCGACTACAAGGCTACCCTGAACCACGCGTTGCAACAGAGCACGTACCCGGTGCCAGTTGTGCAACACCTACTGCACTCTCTTGGGCGAGGAAAGGTTTTCACCAAACTAGACCTGGCACAGGCATACCAACAGCTCCCAGTAGACCCCTTAACGGCGGAAGCACAAACAAAAGTGATTCACAAAAGGGCATTCAAATGTAACAGGCTCCAATTTGGAGTAAGCGTAGCCCCAGGCGTTTTCCAGAGCCTCATGGAACGCCTGTTAAATGGCATAAGAGGGGTCGAGCCATACTTTGACGACGTCCTAATTTCAGCCAAAGATGCAACACAACTAAAGAAAAGACTTAAAGAGGTCCTAAATAAATTCAGAGAATCTGGCCTTAAAGTAAAGAAAGAAAAGTGCTGCCTAATGACTGATCGTGTCGAGTTCTTAGGATATTTAATTGATGGAGAGGGCATACACCCCAATGAAAAAAAAGTAAGAGCTATAAAAGACGCACCAGAACCAAAGAATAAAACTGAGCTGCAGGCATTTTTGGGACTGATAAACTTTTATAATGTGTTTCTACCCCAAAAAGCCACAATAGCGGAACCATTGCATCGATTACTGGACAAGAAAACAATTTGGACATGGGAGCTTAGAGAAAAAAAAGCTTTCCAAGGAATAAAAGACTTATTAACATCAAACACCATTCTTATCCAGTTTAGCAACACACTGCCATTGACGGTGACCTGCGACGCCTCGCCATTCGGAGTCGGTGCCATCCTGAGCCACCAATTGCCTGATGGGAGAGAGGCACCCGTCGCATACTATTCTAAGACCCTGTCCAAAGCCGAGCGAAATTACAGCCAGTTGGACAGAGAAGCTCTAGCAATTGTCGCCGGAGTGAAACGCTTCCATGAGTACCTATATGGAAGAATTTTTCAAATCGTAACAGATCACAAACTGCTACTAGGAATTTTGGCGGGAAACAAACCTACACCGAATATTCTGTCCCTACGAATGACTAGATGGTCAGAGTTCCTGGCAGCCTATTCCTACACCCTGACACATTGCCCTGGGAAACAAATTTCCCATGCAGACGCTTTGAGCAGAGCACCATTGCCATCAACAGAGGAAGACCTGGCACCAACGATGACAGCATTGCAAATAGAAACTTGCCCCGATCTACCCATATCTGCGAATGATGTTGCCAGAGCCACCGCGAAAGACCCATTGACTGCCCGCGTACTTAACTGGGTAGATAAAGGCTGGCCGGAAAACCAAAAAACTGAGAACTTTAAACCTTTCCGGACCAGACAAACTGAACTCTCAATCCAAAAAGGTTGTTTATTGTGGGGTGATCGGGTAATTCTTCCTAACAAATTACAAACCAAAGTACTGGGTATGCTTCACGAAGGCCACCCAGGGATAGTTAAAATGAAAAGCCTTGCTAGAAGCTACGTTTGGTGGCCGGGTATAGATAGGGACATCGAATACTGGGTAAACTCATGCAATAAATGCCAAAGAATCAGGCAGTCCCCGCCAAAAGTACCCATAAGAGACTGGGAAACCCCAAGAGGCCCCTGGTCACGAATCCACATTGATTTTGCGGGTCCTACCAAGGGGCATACGTTTCTAATTGTCGTAGATGCATACTCTAATTGGCTGGAGGTAAAAATTATGCCATCTACGACAACAGAAACCGTTATAAAACAACTTGACAAACTCTTTGCAACCCATGGCCGACTGGACGTCCTAGTGTCCAACAACGGGCCACAATTAACCAGTCTCCAATTCAAACAATACCTAGCCTCCTTAGGTATAAGACATGCCCAAACCACGCCGGCCCACCTGGCTGCAAACGGTAGGGCAGAGAGAATGGTAAGGTTTACCAAGGAGGGTTTAGAAAAAATAGACATTGGGGATGTCCAAAATAAAATAAATCGATTACTCACCCTCCAACATATCACACCCAGTACTACAACCAACAAAACCCCAGCAGAATTACTGATGGGAAGGAAACTAAGGTCACATCTAGATAGATTGCACCCAAATTTCACAACAGAAAACCTCCCCGACTCCTCCACCCGATGCAGGACCTTTACAATAGGCGACTTAGTTTATGCTAAAAATTTTACTGGGGACCCATTATGGATACCCGGACAAATTACACAAATAACAGGCCCCAATTCCTACCGACTAACGGTAGACAACGGCAGGGAATGGAAGCGGCACATAGACCAGCTTCACTCCCGAAACATAGAACGAAATGCAAACACATAGAAAAACACGATGAAATTCAAACTAAAGAGGGGGGGGAAATGCGAGAAATCAATAAAGAACTGTTTAAATTAAACTCCGAAAACAATAACAATCAAAAAGAGCAAATAAAAGACTCACTGTTTGAAGAAAGTTGCGAGAAGAATCCATCCGAAGGGGCCAGCCAGCCAGCTCGACCTGCCCGGAGGAAACGGGAGGGAGTGGCAAATCCGCCGGCCTAAGAAACTCAGGCGGCAGTAAAATGGCTGACTCACCCTTCCAGACGATTCCATGGAGAAGGACGGAAGACACAGCAACCCCATCCGAACCGGTCGAGGTCTCCAACAATAATGAACCGCGCAAGTCCAGTCGAGTCAAGGGAAGCCCCACCTACCTGCGTGACTACGTCACCACGTAGGACTGAACTAAGAGGGGAGGGGTGTTCTGTATATAAATAGTAGAATCCAAATAACCCATTCTGATTGGTCACTAAAAACTAATAGGGATAGGTTGAAAAGGAACCAATCCCCAAAGCCGCACAATGGCGGCAAAATCAAATAAATGTCATTGGCTACAAGCTGGCAGACAGAAAAGTATATAAGGGCTGTCGCGGTTTGAGCCAATGTTCCGTTTTGCAACTGTACTGTAAATAAAGACTTGTTGGAACCCGTTCTACCTCGCGTTTTTCCGGACGGAACAATTTGGTAATATTTTTCTTATGTTCATATGTTCTTTATAAACTTGTGGATCCTTTAGCCCTAAAGGGAGGCCAAACATTTTAAAGCAAAGTACATAATGCTATTATTATATTGTTTTAGAAATAAACTGTAGATATGCTTATTTCACCATGCATGCATATGTTTAAAAGCCAAGTCATTTCAAGATTTATATATGGGACATATATCTCAATGTAAGCCAACTTGTAAGATTGTTGGGTGCATCTGGGGAAAATGGAGAATGGAATAATATATATACTACTGCTATACTACTATAATACTGCTCCTAAATATATATATAAATATATATATTATACTACTGTATAATATATGTACTACTGCTATACTTCTATAATACTGCTCCTAAACGAAAAATGGGTTACAACTTTAACAAATAAAATTAATTAATGTAACTTGCAATCTGTGGGTAAGATCTATGCATTAACAAGGAACAAGAACACATGTCAATGTATATGAATAAATTCAAATTTGGAAATAAAGGCTTAAAAAATCATAACTTACCATTGTAACAAGTGTGCCTTTTCAATCTCCTATCAAGATAATTATCTTCAAATCCTCAGTTCTACCATCTGAAGGGTTCTCTAAGCTGAAGTCGGATTGGTACAAGATCCCTGTCAGGGAGAGAATGACTTCAGTTCTGACAGTCTTCTAAAGAGAAGTGTTTTTTTTTTTCATCAGACAGACCTTTGTCAAGTAAGATAAGTGGTATTTCTGATTATGAAAAATGTTTATAGCTTTTTTAGAACACATGTGTTGGGAAAAGGCCTCAGTTTGATCACCATGTTTCAAGTCAACATGAATAAGCAGATAATTAAAGAGACCTATGCTTGCATTTCTGGAAGTGCTGCCTATCAGAGCAGAAAACACTGAATTGGGAGGGCATCCAGTTTGACATAATGTTCAGACAACTTCTCAAGTGCAAAATATGCTGGTGTTTGGCAATAAGAAGTTACCTTATGAAATTCCTTGCAGGATAGGAAACCAATAAAGAACATTCAGTACATGTGAGTTAATTTTAAATCACCTCCTCAATCCCCTTAAATACTGTATGCTGATGAGATAAGGCCCATAGAGTAAAACTTGCATCTCTGTTTCTATAACATCTGATGTCTATTAAGCATCTTTCCCATATTGAACCTTTGTTTCTGAGCAATGGTTCTGGCAACAAAGCCACTACTTTGGCATCATGCTGACCTTCAGTTACTAAATTTATTTAATTGTTTCTTGCTGCTGTATATCATCTACCTTGTCACATTATTTTAGCTGAGTCTGAAGTGGCACAATAATTTGCTTATCAATCTCTTTGTTGTCTTACATTCACCAAGGGTAGGAAGATATTCCATACTTGCAAAGGCTTAATAACTCAGCTCCCACACAGACACAAGTATTCTATATCTAAAATATTGGGGCAGAATCAAGTAAAAAATGCTATTTTAAAAAAGGTTGTACACTAAAAAGAAGTAGCATACAGTGCAGTACAAAACAATGTGCAAAAGATAGTATTGCAGGATCTAATCTGGGTCTGTCACCAGCAATAGAAATTTTGTTTTCCAAGTTTTTGGAATCATGCTGGAGCCCATCTTCAGGGAACTTCTCTCAAGTAGAACTCTACCACACACAGAATAGCACAAAGCAAACACTCTGCTAGAGACAAGTTCCCTGTAGATGGGCTCCAGCCAATGAAAGCTCAGAAGACAAAACCTCTTGTCTTGGTGACCATTCCAGATTGGATCCTGCAACATTATCCTGGGACATGTACATTACCCTTCATTCATAAAAGATATATTGCATATTTAATTCAATGCTTCTTACACTTCATTCAATTTACCTTGAGAGAAAATATTAGCAAGAATATCTAGCAGCTACTAATTATATGAATTATATGTAGAGGCAGTTTGATCTAGTGGTTAAGGCATCAAGCTAAAAAGTGGGAGACAGGAGTTCTAATCCTACTTCAAGCATGAGAGCCAGCTGTGTGACTTTTGGCTGGTTAACTTGTCTCAGTCCAATATCCCAAAGGTGCTGTTCAAAACGCACCTGAACTTTCTTGAAACTGGAGGATCTTCTTGAATGAAAAGCAAAACATTTTCAAGGTGAAAAAAACCAAGAAAGTTCAGCTTTGAACAGCACCTTCAGGACAACCATTACCTGGATAATTGAGAATCTCCAAAAATATTCATCCCAATTCATTCCACAAGGTTCTTGTTTTGGGAAAAATAGGAAGAGAAAAGAGTATTAGGTATGTTTGCTGCTTTGAGTTATTCATAAAAATAATAAAGGTGGAAAACAAATAAACAATCTTGTCTCGAACTGTAACTATTACTACTTCCTTTTGTACTTATTAAAGCCCATGTCACACTGAACCAACGGATGCAAAGAGGATGTAAAACAGACAAAAAAGCATGCCATCCGTTGGTTAATTCGATGTATCCGTTCTGTACTCACTACCTCCGTTTTGCTTCCTCTCTATCTGTCCAGCATCCGTTTATGGACGTTTCATCTGCTCCAAAAGTTTTGGGCTGCCTAAAACTTTTGCGCGGAAAATGTATCCAGTCCGTCCGTTCTGCATCCGCTACGCATCCGCTACGCATCCGTTATGCATCCGCTATGCATCCGCTGTATCCGCTAGGCATCCACTGCGCATCCGTGCAACTCCATCCACCCGGATGCAGGGAGGAAGCGGAATGGATGCAGAACGGATGCAGAACGGATGCCTAGCGGACGCAGAACGGAAAACGTTTAAAATGGAAAAAACGTTTGCAGAGGGGACCTATCTCGGATATTAAGGATGTCTAGAGGATGCCTACAGGATGCCTAGAGGATGCCTAGCGGAAAACCTATACTGCCTATAAAAGGGGGGAACAACTCGCCTGCATCTCACTTTCAGAACAGCAGCCCAGCGGTGCAGACCTCTGCAGCCTTCATCTGCCTCTTCCTCTTCCACAGCATCCAGTCATGTCCACCGTGGATTGTAACAAAGTCCTTTCGGCAGCCACCATCGTTCTGCAACAGTGTGAAGCCATCTGCAGGCTCTGTGAACACTACTGCGAGAAGAAAAGGAGCCACCCAAAAAGAGTCTGGGTCCGAAGATGGTTCACCAGAAGAGCAGAGGAAGGACTGTACAACAAGCTGATGGTGGAGCTCAGGAGCGAAGACACTCGGACCTTCCAGAACTTCATGAGGATACCTCCAGCCATGTTTGACGAAGATGTGCAGCAGCTGACATCCAGGTTGAACAAGGCAAACACCAGCTTCCGGCCCAGCCTGGAACCTGGGCTCAAGGTGGCACTCACTCTGCGCCACCTAGCCTCAGGGACTTCCTCCAGGAGCATGCAGAACGGCTGGAGGGTGCCATCCAACACCATCAGCATTGTGGTCAGAGAAGTGGTACAGGCCATCATCGAAGAATACAAGGAGGAGCTCCTCCAGTACCCCTCCACTGAAGAAGGATGGAAGAAAGTTGCAGAGCAGTGGTATCAGAAGTGGAACTTACCACACACCGTTGGAGCCATAGATGGCAAGCACGTGGCCTGCAAATCTCCAGCCAATTCGGGGTCCACTTATTTCAACTCCAAGGGCTTCTTCAGCATCATCCTCTTTGCCATGGTCGATGCTGACTACAAGTTCATGTACATCGATGCTTCAGGCAACGGCTCATCTTCAGATGCCCAGGTATACAACGCCAGTCACCTCAAGGAGGGCCTGGAACGCAACCTCATCGTGGGCTTCCCAGATCCAGAACCCCTGCCCAACGACACACAAGATGTGCCCTACTTCATCGTAGGGGATGACTACTTCTCCCTCACAACCTACCTCATGAAGCCCTACACCTCCAGACTCCTCACCTGTGAAGAGAAGATCTTCAACTACAGGCTGTCCAGGGCAAGGCGGGTGGTGGAGAATGCCGTTGGCATCCTGGCCAACAGGTTCCAGGTACTTCTCACCACCATGCAGCATTGCCCAGAGACCATGAGGAGGATCATGGAAGCTTGCTGCATCCTGCACAATCTCATGCGCACCCGCTACCCAGTCTTGCAGAACAGGCTCGTGGACCTCCAACAAGCCAATGGGGACATGGAGCCTGGGGAATGGAGGCAAGGGCAAAATCTGATCGACACTGAGGATGTGCAAGGCCCCAACAGAGCCTCACATGAAGCGAAGAAGCAGCGCAACCTCCTGAGACACTGGTGCAACTCCCCAGCTGGAGCAGTGGAGTGGCAACACAGGATGGTAAATGCTTAATGGATGCTTCCTTCAGCCTGTCTCATCACACGGATGAGATTGGGCTATGTATATTTGGTTGGCCTACAATGAACAGGGCGTTTAATAAAGAGTTGTGTTTATGTTGACATGTGTGGATAATTATTACATTATTATTGATAATAAAGGGCCGTAGGTGTGGCACCTGGGAGGGTGGACCATACAGTCCCACGATGCTTGCACTGGAGGTTTATCTATCCCACAGCTATTACCCATCCCACAGCTATCTTAACCCATCCCACAAGCATGCTAAGGCTTAAACCATTTCTAAAAGTTTCCAGCAAGACTTTATTAAAAAAAAAGAAATGAAGCAAGTGTGTGAATCAAAAATAGACTTTATTAACAACAAGCTATAAGACAAAATGAGTCTCTGGCACTCCTCTTGGTCGCTCAGTCTCAGGGGTGAAGGGTGCAGGTGCTGTGGAGATGGCTGGTGCTGGAGTGCTTGTCATCAGCTCCTCCAGAAGCAGAAGCAGCAGAAGCAGCAGAAGCGCCAGCCCCAGAAGAGCGAGCCCATGCTGCAGAAGCCCCAGCAGAACTAGAGTGAGGGCCAGGGGGCGGGATGGTATCCCTGTCCCTCTTGCCAGGGCTGGCAGCAGATGGCTGACGCTTGCTTTGCTTCCGCATGGTTGTGGGGTTGCTGGCTGGCAGGTAGGCTGGCAGGAACCAAGGCTGGCAGGGAGGCTGGCACCAAGGCAGGCAGGAAGGCTGGCACCAAGGCTGGCTGGCAGGCTGGCAGGCGGGCAGGCACCAAGGCTGGCAGGCAGACATGAACCAAGGCTGGCAGGAAGGCTGGCAGGTAGACATGAACCAAGGCTGGCAGGAAGGCTGGCAGGCAGACATGAACCAAGGCTGGCAGGAAGGCTGGCAGACAGACATGAACCAAGGCTGGCAGGAAGGCAGGCAGCAAGGCTGGCAGGCAGACCAGCTGGCAGCAAGGCTTGCAGGCAGGCTGGCACCAAGGCTCGCAGGGAGGCTGGCAGCAAGGCTGGTAGCAAGGCTGACAGCAAGGCTGGCAGGCAGACATGCAGGCAGGGCAGGTAAGGCAGCCAATCCATCCAGAAGCATGTCTTTCCTCTGAATGGTGACCTGCTTCCGAGCTGCTTCCGTTATATCTGCGGGGCTGACGCAATGCATCCTCCCCGCATGCGCAGTGAAGCCAGGCATCCATTAGGCTTCCGCTGTGCATCCGCTAGGCTTCCGCTGTGCATCCGCTTCATCCGTTCAGCGTCCGCTCTGCATCCGCTCTTTCTGTTCCATGTCCACTTCGCTGAGGCCCCCCGGAAGCCCTGCGGATGTGCCACCCACTCCCATGAGCTTCCATCCACTGGGCTTCCATTCTGCATCCACTTTGCATCCACCCTGCATCCTCCCCGCGTCCGTGTTATCCGCTCTGGTTATGCAAATTTTCGCCCCTTTTGAGAGCAGATAACAACAGATGGAACATTTTGCTCATCCGCTGTGTCCTTTTTGCATCCGTTGGCCTGTGTGACATGGGCTTAAATTTGCACTTTATTAAAACCATGAACAAATAAGGCAATTGTTTATGCAACTTCCAGCTTTGTATATAACACAAAACCATTTGTGGCCTCACATGGTGACTTGTGAGCCAAAATGTCTGACCCAGTTTTATAAATTTTATACAGAATTTTTGTAGAAATCCTTACAGTGAATTGCTGGCAAACTATCTTGTCCAACATGTGAAGTCCCTCATCTTTTCAGGAATATATCTAAGTAAAAATTGATGCAACATCAATAGACATAATGATTGGGAGGTTGAAGGAGTTGAAATTCAACTTATTTGGAAATGTTTTTTTTTAGTGACAATATTCTTTCAGAAGGATTGCATCCACCAAAATTTTATACGACCATCTTGATATTTGACCCAACACATTTTTAACTTGAGTGGGTTTCATTATACAGAGACTTGGTGAGTTGATATCAATGAATTCCTGCCTGCTACTTGTCCTAAAGAAGTCTCCATTTTTTGTCCATTTCTACTTTAAGATGTAGACTCAAAGCCGCCTTATGTATTACTTCATACGGCATCTAATCCAAATGAATGGAATGGAGAAGGAGGCAAGTAATTGCAATTTGAAAAGAGGGAAATCCATTACATGATTCTTGATATCCTGAATCCAATATTTAGAAACAGGGACTTAGATAATGCTAATTCTCTAGTTAGACAAAATAAAAATAATTTTACGCAATAACATTTTTAAAAAGACTCTTTTTTTTTCAAATTTCTCAGATACACTTGAAAATACACTATAGCCTTAACCCTCAACATTAAAGATAATTAGGCTTTAATTATACATGCCACTCTTTCTAATTTCTTCAAAAAATGTTAATAGCTTCTTTAATTAAGCTACTGGGGAATTTCAAGGTAGGCAGTACATAATTATGCAGCCTGGAGTGTGACCAGCTTGACAAGGTTAATACTGTATTTGGATTAATGTTTTTTTAATTAAGAAACTGTCAGCACTCATCTGTATATTTATAAATATTAACTTTATTTAGTATGCTTACAACTACGTTTTTCTTAAACTGTGAATGCCATATGTATAGAAGGAGAGAAAGGGCATCACCTTAACCTCACTATTAAATATGCTCTTTATATATATAATATGCTCATTAGTAGCTGTTCTGATAAATAAGTGATGAGAACTATTGTGTATAAGAATTAGAATACTCCAAATACTTTAATCTGATTGGCTGAGCAGGCCGCAACAGGATTGGTTAATAAAGTACCATGACAATTGGCTTGCCTGATGGTGGGAAATCTTAAAGAGGTGTCATTGGCCGCAAGCCACAAGCAGCCGCTATAAAAAGGGCTGCCACGGCTCCGGCAATGTTCTGTTACGAAGTCACTGAGTTGGTTTATAATAAAGAGCTGTTTGATGAACACCGGTCTTGAGTACTTCTATTCCCAGGACAGAACACTGGCGACGAAGGTGGGATTGTCTTAGAACAGCGAGACCAAAACACATGGCGACAAGAACTGAGCAACCAAAATGGCCAGTAACAATGCGTCGCCTGCACCGTTCAACCCAGCCGAAGAAGATTGGGAGTCATACATTGACCGCTTCCTAATGTTCCTAGAAAGCAACAAGCTACAAGAAATAACCGACCAGAGGAAGAGAGCCGTATTCCTCATGTATTGTGGCCCTACCGTTTTCAAGATGGCCAAGGCATTAGCCAAACCACGGGAGGTAAAAGAAATGTCATGGCCAGAATTAAACCGAATGCTACGAGCCCATGATGCACCTGTGGTCTCCAATCTTATTAAAAGACATGAATTCTATAAGCAAGACCAACGAGAAGACGAGAGCATCGGAGATTTCGTAGCAGCCCTAAGAGATATCGGAGGAGCCTGCGAGTTTCTCAACATGGACGAAGCCATGAGAGACCGTGTGGTCCTTGGATTGAAGGACGCTACACTCCAAAGCAAGCTACTAAACAGACCGAATATCACAGTGGCTGAAGCCATCGCAGAAGCCACCGCCGCTGACGCAGCCAAGAAATCCGCAGCCACCATGCACCAAATAAACTCAACAAATCCAGAACCACAAAACCAAGCTTGAGAGAAGAAGGCAGAAGGAACACAAAAACAAACCACCGCAACTGCCCATCATGGAGACCTCGACTCCCTGAGCGACACCGATGACAACAATGAAGACATACACAGGCTTCAGTCGGAAAGAAAATTGCGAGGAAAAAGAGGAAGGAGGCGAGAATTCCAGTGTGCTGGATGCAGAAGGGACCACCCACGTTCCGAATGCAGATTCCTGGATGCCAATTGTGAGATTTTGTGAGAAACGGGAGCACATTGCAAGGGTCTGCCGGAACAAAAAGAGCGATAGTCCAAAAAGATGTGGCAGCCCCCCCCCCCCCCCCCCCGAAACAGAGATAGACAAGCCGGAAGCCGAGGGAGCTGAGAGAACAGAAGCCAGGGAATGAACGATAAAGAAGAAACACATCAAACAATAATCATAGAAAATGCCAGGGCAGCAAACGCAAAAAAGGTCCGAATAAATGTAAAAATCAAAGGAAAGCCCTGTGAAATGAAGTAGACTCCAGATCATACCTGTCAATGGTATCATGGAACACCATCAGAAATCTGATACTCGACATTAAGTGAAGAGAACTGGAACAGCAAAACCTAATACTCAAAGATTACCAGGGAAACCGAATCCCAATAATGGGTCTTGGACATTTCCTAATAGAATTCAAAAACCACGCTGAAGTACTTCCTCTGACAATCGTCAACCGTGATCACCCTAGCCTGCTGGGAATCGAATGGTTCACATCCCTGGGAATCGGAGTGACAGGAATCAACAGCGTTGCCGAGACTGATTGGGAGGAGAGCCTGCTGAAAGAGTTCCGGGACATATTCAACAGGACCCTTGGTAAGTACAAGGGGACGCCTATAACATTTAGCCTAGACCCTAAGATAGCTCCCATCAGACTCAAAGCCAGACGCATTCCCTTTGCCTAAAAGCCGAAAATAGATGAGCAACTTAACAAACTCATTGCACAAGGGGTGTTAGAGCCAATCGACCATGCCAGGTGGGAAACTCCCATCGTGACTCCTGTTGAACCAGATGGGTCAGGACGCATCTGTGGTGACTATAAGGCCACCCTCAATCATGCACTACAGCAAAGCACGTACCCTGTTCCAGTAGTTCAACATCTGTTGCATTCATTAGGGGGAGGAAAAATTTTCGTGAAACTTGATCTCATGCAAGCATACCAACAGCTGCCAGTTGATCCCTAACTGCAGAAGCACAGACTATAGTCACACACAGAGGGGCATTCAAATGCAACAGACTTCAATTTGGCATTAGCGTTGCCCCAGGCGTTTTCCAAAGCCCAATGGAGCACCTTCTAAATGGACTAAAAGGGGTCGTTCCCTGTTTTGAAGATGTATTAGTATCCGCGAAAAACAAACATCAATTAGAAGAGAGACTGAGAGAAGTCTTGCAAAGATTCAGGGAAGCAGGGCTTAAGGTCAAAAGAGAAAAATGTAAACTAGCCACCAATCAAGTCGAATTCTTAGGCTACCTTATAGATGAGAAAGGGATATATCCCACTGAAAAGAAGGTAAAAGCAATTAAAGCGCACCCAGACCTAAGAATAAAACAGACTTACAGGTGTTCTTAGGTCTCATTAACTTCTACAATGTCTTCCTGCCCCAAAAGGCAACCACAGCAGAGTCATTACATCGGCTATTAGATTAAAAAAACTGTCTGGAATTGGGGCCACCGAAAACAAGTAGCATTCCAAAACATTAAGGACTTATTAACATCCAACACCATTTTAATACAGTACAGCAACACCCTGCCACTGACGGTCACCTGTGTTGACGCCTTTTGGAATCGGCACCATACTGAGCCACAAGCTACCAGACAGCAGAGAAGCAACAATCGCCTTCTATTCTAAAACTCTGTCAAAATCTGAAAGGAACTACATCCAACTTGACCGAGAAGCCTTCGCCATCATTGCAGACGTCAAGAGATTCCACGAATACCTATATGGTCGGACATTTTCTATAATCACAGACCACAATCCCCTGCTAGGAATTCTGGCAGGGAACAAACCAACCTTGAACATCCTATCGCCAAGAATGACAAGATGGTAAGAATTCCTCGCTGCACACAATTACACACTCATACATCGCTCAGGAAAAAACCATCACCCATGTGGATGCCTTAAGCCGTTCCCCTCTGTCTGACAAGGAAGATGACCCAGCTCCCACCATCTCCACTCTTCAGATCGAGACATGGCTGAATCTTCCACTAACTGCAGCAGACGTCGCTAAAGCTATCGCGAAAGACCCACTGACAGCCCGGATTCTGCATTGGGTAGGTAAAGGCTGGCCGGATGAGGATAGAGGCAAGACTTTTAAACCTTTTCACACCCGGCAGACTGAACTGTCCCTTGAAAAGGATTGTATACTGTGGGGGGACAGGGTGGTAATTCTCAACGAATGCAGGGGGAAGTATTGTGCATGTTGCATAAGGGATACCCGGGCATAGTAAAGATGAAAGCCCTGGCCAGGAGTTACGTCGGGTGGCCAGGGCTGGACAAAGACATTGAACAATGGGTGGCAAAATACCATGACTGCCAGAAATCAAGGCCTACCCCCACTCTTGTACCAGTCCTAGAATGGGAACCTCCCAGAGGCTCTGGTCAAGACTCCATATTGATTTTGCAGGGCCAACGAAAGGGAATACACATTTGATGATTGTTGACGCTTATTCAAACTGGCTAGAGGTTATTCTTATGGTGTTCACAACTAGTGAAGCAGACATAAAACAATTGAACAAACTCTTTGCTACACATGGACTGCCAGATGTAGTAGTATCTGACAATGGCGCCCAATTTACTGCCTTAAGCCCATGTCACACTGCCCAATGGATCCAAAAAGGATACAGCAGATGAGAAAAATGTTCCATCCGTTGATATCCACTCTCAAAAGGGGCAAAAATTTGCATAACCGGAGCGGAAAATACAGACGCATGGAGGACGCAGGGCGGATGCAAAGCAGATGCGGAACAGAAGCCTAGCGGATGGAAGCAGATGGGAGTGGATGGCACATCTGCAGGGCTTCCGGGGGTCTCAGCAAAGCGGACGCGGAATGGAAAGAGCGGATGCAGAGCAGACGCCTAGCGGATGAAGCGGATGCACAGCGGAAGCCTAATGGATGCCTGGCGTTAATTGCGCATGTGGGGAGGATGCATTGCATCAGCCCCACGGATATAATGGAAGCAGCTCGGAAGCAGGTCGCCATTCAGAGGAAAGACCTGCTGCCGGATGGATTGGCTGCCTTGCCTGCCCTGCCTGCATGTCTGCCTGCAAGCCTTGCTGCCAGCATTGCTGCCAGCCTTGCTGCCAGCCTTGCTGCCACCCTTCGTTCCTGCCAGCCTTGCTGCCAGCCTTGCTGCCTGCCTCCCTGCCAGCCTTGGTTCCTGCCAGCCTCCCTGCCAGCCAGGAACCCCACAACCATGCGGAAGCACAGCAAGCCTCAGCCATCTGCTGCCAGCCCTTGCAATAGGGATGGGGCTACCATCCCGCCCCCTGGCCCTCACTCTGGTTCTCCTGGGGCTTCTGCAGCACGGACTCGCTCTTCTGGGGCTGGTGCTTTTGCTGCTTCTGCTTCTGGAGGAGCTGATGACAAGCACTCCAGCACCAGCCACCTCCATAGCACCTGCAGAGTCTAATGGAACGCCTCCTAAATGGCATACAAGGAGTCGTACCATATTTCGACGACGTCCTGATCTCAGCCAAAGATGAAACCCAATTAAAAAACAGACTCAAAGAAGTACTAACTCAGTTCAGGGAATCTGGCCTCAAAGTAAAAAGAGAAAAGTGTTGCCTAATTAAGAATAGCATCGAATTCCTGGGCTATTTAATAGACGGAGAGGGTATACACCCTACAGACAAAAAGATTAAAGCAATTAAAAATGCACCAGAACCAAAAAACAAGACCGAATTACAAGCCTTTTTAGGACTAATTAACTTCTATAATGTATTCCTGCCAAATAAGGCCACTATAGCAGAACCATTGCACCGTCTTTTAGACAAAAAAGCAATTTGGACTTGGGGCTACAAAGAAAAGCAAGTCTTCCAAAAAATTAAAAGCTTGATAACATCCTCAAACGTTCTCATTCAATTTAGCAACACACTGCCCTTAAGAGTGACCTGCGATGCCTCCCCATTCGGAGTAGGTGCCATCCTAAGCCACCAACTACCGGATGGCAGAGAAGCGCCCGTCGCATATTATTCAAGGACTTTATCTAAAACTGAGAGGAATTACAGCCAATTGGACAGAGAGGCACCAGCAATTGTCGCAGGAGTGAAACGTTTCCACGAGTACCTATACGGGCGGACTTTTCAAATTATAACAGACCACAAACCGCTAATAGGAATTTTGGCGGGAAACAAACCTACACCAAATATCCTCTCCCCAAGAATGACGAGATGGTCAGAGTTCCTAGCAGCCTACTCATACACTCTGACACACCAACCGGGGAAACAGATTTCACACGCGGACGCTTTAAGCAGAGCACCCTTGCCAGCGAATCAAAAAACTGAAAACTTTAAACCTTTCCAGACCAGACAAACCGAACTTTCTATTCAAAAAGGGTGTTTACTGTGGGGTGATCGGGTGGTTATTCCTAACAAACTACAACCTAGGGTACTTAGTATGCTGCACGAAGGTCACCCGGGGATTGTAAAAATGAAAAGCATTGCTAGAAGTTATGTCTGGTGGCTGGGTATTGATAGGGACATTGAATACTGGGTAACCTCGTGTAACAAATGTCAAAAAATTAGACCATCCCCACCCAAAGCACCCATTAGAGATTGGGAAATTCCACGGGGCCCCTGGTCACGAATCCACATCGATTTCGCTGGTCCAACTAAAGGACATACCTTTCTGATTGTTGTGGACGCCTATTCTAACTGGTTAGAAGTAAAAATTATGCCATCAACAACAACTGAATTAGTAATAAAACAACTGGACAGCCTTTTTGCCACCCATGGCATTCCGGACGTCCTCGTGTCCGATAATGGACCACAACTAACCAGCCTACACTTTGAACAATACCTAGCCTCCCTAGGTATTAGACATGCCCTAACCGCGCCGGCCCATCTGGCTGCAAACGGTAGGGCAGAGAGAATGGTCCGATTTACAAAGGAAGGGCTAGAAAAAATGGACACTGGAGATGTACAGCAAAAAATTAACCGATTGCTCACACTCCAGCACATAACACCCAGTACCACAACCAACAAGTCCCCAGCAGAACTACTCATGGGGAGAAAACTAAGGTCACACCTTGATAGACTGCACCCAGAATTCATGCCAGAAACCCCCCCGACTCCTCTACATGGTTTAGAAAATTTGGAATTGGCGATTTAGTCTACGCCAAAAACTTCACTGGGGACCCAGCATGGCTACCAGGACAAATTACCCAAATAACAGGCCCCAAATCCTACCGGTTAACAGTAGATGATGGCAGGGAATGGAAGCGGCACATAGACCAGCTTCGATCCCGAAATATAGAAAGAACCACAGACATACAACCATTCATCGAAAAAACCGACGAATTGCCAACTAAGGTGTGGGGGGGGGGAATCACAAGAATTAAATAAAGAACCGTTAAAAAATAAAACCAATGAAACACATGAACAAAAAGAGCAAATAAAAGACTCACTGTTTGGAGAGACTTGCGTGAAGAGCCCATCGGAAGGGGCCAGCCAGGCCAGCTCGACCTGCCCGGAGGAAACGGGAGGGAGCGGCAAAACCGCCAGCCTAAGAGACTCAGGCGGCGGTAAAATGGCTGACTCACCCTTCCAGATGGTTCCAGGGAGAAGAACGGACGACACAGCAGCCCCATCCGAACCGGTCGAAGTCTTCACTAAGAATGAACCGCGCAAGTCAAGTCGAGTCCGGAAAAGCCCCACCTACTGCGAGACTACGTCACCACATAGGACTGAACTAAGAGGGGAGGGGTGTTCTATATGTAAAGTGAGTGACTCCAAATCTGCAAACCTGATTGGTCAAATAAACTAAGGATTGGATTGGTTCCTAGTGAAAGAGCTGCTGAAAGGTGGCAAATTTAAGCAACTGCCATTGGCTGCAAGCAGGCAAGCCAGCCTGTATAAAAGGCTGGCCTCGGCGTCAGCCAAGTGTTCCTATTTACTGAGTAGTTAAAGAATAAAGTATTTGTTGTTGGAACCCGGTCTACCTCGTGTGTTTTCCGAAGAAAACAGTAGCCACAAAACTGGTGCTGTGTGACACTGATAGTTGTCACCTATCAATAAACATATTGCTATATTTCGCACCAGCTACACCTTTCAAGTTCTCTTCAGAGACAATCCTGTGAGAATGTAGAAAAATTACATGGTGATTTGTGCATGCAGCCTAACTGGTAAGATGTTTTGCTTTTAGAGTGGCCATGGAGCTCTTTTAAGGTTCTACAAAGACAGTACTTGTGGCTGACATTTGGAAGATTACAATGATTATTCCCATATCCAAAATGAAGATTAACAAGAGTAATTGAGAAAAAATGACAAATGAATTAGTTTGTTAAATGTGCCTGTGAAAATGCTTGGTAGAAGTGACAAGGCACAACATTTTGGAAAAGCAGTGTCAGTTTATACTGGAGAAGTATACAAATCAATTTTTTTCTCTTTAGCAGGTCAACAAGAAATGTATGTGTATGAGAGAAAAACCTTATGATATGTCTGAGGAGATGTTTGCTTACAAAGCAAATTGTAAGCTTGAATTATGAAATATTTTCTGTTTAGGTTTTTTTTTTCTGAAAAAAGCTTTGGAGTTAAAGACTAGTTGCTCAATATGGGTAAAAAGATCTGTAGGAGAAAAAGAAAGTATGAGAATAAATGGAAAACAAACGAACAAGGAAAATTAGGTAAAATTAGATTATGTTAACCAGGAACCTGAATGTGAATTACTGTTATTTAAAGATATTTGTTGTGATTTGCAGTTAATATTATAAAAAATGCAAAAGCAGTAGCCTAGTTAAGATTCCTAGCTCTGTCTTTAACCCAAATTTGTATTTAAGATGGATCTCATACTTTTCAATGGGCCACATGTTGCTGAAGATTGTGGGTGGTTTCTCCTTCCTTGGGTTGGTGAACTGCTGAAGCCATGCGGTGCTTTCAGGAACTGCTGAAAACAGACTGCTCAGCTTTAAGTTGTTCCTGAGGGCATTGAGCAGCTTCCATATTTCGTCAGCTGGTGGGGGGAGTCCCTTCTGCCATTTTTAATCATGGAACTCATTCTTAACCTGGGAATCTCCTGCAGTGTTATGTAGCAGATCTATAAATTACTTCACATTTTGCAAAAAATAGCTAAAAATAGAGTAAATAGATGAATTTCTGTCATTTGATAGGATGCTCACTAGAACTGGGAAAATGTAGAAATTTTAAGAGATGCAACTGTTGGTAGGAGAATTTTAGGCAGTGTGTGGTCTATTTCAAGCAATGAATGTTTGTTGCAAGAAGCAGAAAAGTCTGTGTATAAGTTCTCTTTGCAATAAGGGAGAGAATTAGGTTGTCTCAGGAGAAAAAAAAAATTTCTCTCAGGAGAAAAAAATTGGGTGAATGGTTGTAGAACAAATGTGGACTGACTACAAAGTGAATGCCTAGTAGAAAAGAAAAAAAGTTTAGAAAAAAAAACACACTTGGGTAGTTCCACCAAAGAGAGAGAATGAATGAAGATCAGATTGCACAATAAATATATGAAGGAAAAGTGAATAGGTTCGGAAGAGAAAGAATGATAAAGTCATGGCTGGTTGGAGTTAATAAGATCCTTAAAAAGAGAGGTAGGAACATTGAAAAACATAGGCAGCATCATGTAAGAAATACAAAATTGAACACAATGAAAAAAACAGTAATGCAGGTTGGATGCATACCCCAAATGGAGAGAAGCTTGCTGAGATACCCAATTTTCATCCTTTTGACAGAAGCAGGAAACTCCTGTAAATTAAATGTCCTCTTTGATCATGACAATTAAATTCATTCTCAGAGCAGTCTCATGAACTTTCCAGGCCTGAATGGCAGCTGGAAAAAAAAGCATCTATTTTAATTCACAATAGGATAATGTAGGCCTTGATTTACAGTCATTTGTTTAGCAACAGTTCAAAGTTATAGTGGAACTGAAAAAAGTGATTTACCACAACCATTGCAGCATTCCGATTTGGGCACTTGGCAACCAGCATGTATTTACAATGGTTGCAACATCCCAGTGTCATGTGATTGCCATTTGTGTCCTTCCCAGCCAGCGTCCAACAAGCAAAGTCAATAGGGGAAGCTGAACTTACATAATGACTGCACGATCTAATTAACAACTATAGTGATTCACTCAACAACCATAGCAAAAAGGTCATAAAACAACCACCTTGGTTAACAATGGAAATGTTTGGTACTGACTGTAATCATAAATTGAAAACCACTTGTACACTCATGCTTGCTGAAAGTCTAAGCACCTCCCAAATAATTTTCAAAGCATGCAGAATCCTAAAATACTGAGCTCGCTGAAGAATTACTAGTAAAAAATAATAATAATCAGAATCACTTTATGGCAAAGAATTCTACTTGGAGACCCCGTTGCACTTATTAGCTGACAAAGGCCATCATTTTAAGCTCTTCCCTTCTCACGTTAAGCATATTCTGTCAGCTAAAATTTAACTTACAGTCTCTAGAGCAATTTTTATGATAGGCCATTTCAACAATGGTATATGCTGATTTCTTGTGTTGATGTTATGCATTGATTAGGAGTGGGAGTTTAAATGAGCAAGTAAAAACGACACTTTTGGGAAAACTGTTAAACTGCAGAATGGGAAACATTGTTTAAAAAAAAAAACCTTCCTTTATTTATGCAGTCATTTGCATTCTGCTTAGTCACTATCTTACATGGGAGCCAAGAGTCACATAATTGAACATCGTTTTTATGTTATTACTACCTATAAAGTGCTGCTCAGAAAAAAAAATGTCACTCAATAATTCTTAATTGAAGATACCAATGAAGTTGATGGCAACATCACACTGGTTAGGGTGAATATTCAGGAGTGAATTACTGCATTACCTCCTTGCTGCACAAGAAGATTTGTATCACAAAGCACCACAGGAAAGGAAAGCACAGATGCCTTGTGCAGGCTTAGAGAAATGCCCTTTGCTTCAGAAAGGTTTGTGTCTATTATTTCTAACGCCTGTTACGATTACTCAAAAATTTCAAAGTTTTCCAAACCCTTTTATATTTTTTTATTCCAAAGGTTTGTGTTTGTTTGACAGAGGTTTTTGTTTAATTAAATTCACAACATTCTCTTCAGATCATAAAAGAAAGATCACTGTCATTAGATTGTTCTGTTGATTTGTAATGTTTAATGATAGTATACATATAGGGGATAAATAGGAAAACATTAATTGCAATTCTAAATATTGTCAAAGTATAAAAATGTTTTTATTGGACTCACCCAGTCCTGTCAGTTGAATTTGGCAAATATAATCTCTGTTTTTCATTTTTTTAGATCCAAGTGGGATCTTGGTGTCTGAACACATTACATTCTGTGAAAAGTCCCTTTCTTTTACTCATTATTTGGCAATATTTTGCACTGATTTTGTTTACCTTCAGCAAAGTGTCCATCTAACCAAATCTGGTTGTAGTCTCATCATGCTTGTTCTCCCATCATTGAGGGAAATAGAATAGAATAGAATAGAATAGAATAGAATAGAATAGAATAGAA
>BLBF01000004.1:65023185-65033454 GCA_015471245.1 Laticauda colubrina | reverse complement strand
AATAGAATAGAATAGAATAGAATAGAATAGAATAGAATAGAATAGAATAGAATAGAATAGGAATTCTTTATTGGCCAAGTGTGATTGGACACACACAAGGAATTTGTCCTGAGGCATATGTAATAGTGAAAGAAAAATTCTCCATATATTCTTGACTACACAAGTATGATAACACTGGGTATCCCAAAAAACTTTAATCATGAATTAAATGAACTATGTTGGAGTTGAAACATTCTCTTGTGCTGTTAATATGACTATTCCTGAAAGCAGGAATCTGTTCTGGGCAATGGTTAATAAAATAGATATTATATGCTTTACAGAAAGGATAGTTGTTTAGAAGAAATACATGATAGAGCTAGATAAAGCCTAACACCTGCCTAATTATATTCTATCAGAAGAAAAGTCAGAGGAACACATGCTCTGTGAATGCATGCTTGGGGAGAAAGGCAGAAGGAAGCAACTTCAGATGTGTAGTCTCTAATATATCGCCAATTGCCCCATTATGGTAAGTAGGTTTTGCAGTATTGAAAAGACAGTGCCACTGGATTTGGCCCTCCGTCAACTATCCTTCTAAAAATCTGGCACTTGAGAAAGGATTGTAAGCAATATGTGATTGGTTTTTTTAAAAAAGAAAATATAGAGAGATAAATGACAATAATTGGGCCAAGTTTGTATAAAACAACAGATACTAAAAAACCATACAGTTGGAACGGTATAGGAAAATTAAGGAATGAAAATTAATATCAAAATGGAAAGAGGAGGAAGCTCGTTTAGTGTAGTGGCTAAGAAGTCAGGCTATCCCCTTGGAAACTATAAATTCTAATGCCATGTTTGTCACAAGCCAGTTGGGAGATCATTTGCCAGTCATTTTTCTCAACCCTAGGAAGGCAACAAGAAGCCAATTCGGAAAATGGGTGCCAAGAAAACAGCAGGTGGCAGTCATCAGGAGTAAAATCTGAACTAAAGGAACACATTTGAATTTTGAAAGGGGATAGAATAGTGCACAAAGGTAGGTAGTTTCCCTACCCTACCTCCCACCACCATAAAAAAAAAAAGTAAATGAACAACAAAAAGAACAACAAAAATACAGAGAAGAGAAAATGCATTTTCATGGTATATAAAAGCACAGAATAAAAGCAGGCTTTCCAAAACAAAGAACAAAACAGGGAGATTCGCAAGAATTGCAAGTTAGCATAGAAAATAATATTATAGAAATTATATGCCAGAGGGCCACATTGGAGGATTCTGGTATTAAATCAAGTGTATTCTTCATACCAGGAGGAGTTTAGCTATGTGTTTTGGATACTAAAGCCCATGTCACACTGCCCAATGGATGCAAAAAGGACACAGCGGACGAGCAAAATGTTCCATCCATTGTTATCCGCTCTCAAAAGGGGCAAAAATTTGCATAACCGGAACGGATAACACGGATGCATGGAGGACGCAGGGCGGATGCAAAGTGGATGCGGAACGGAAGCCTAGCGGATGAAAGCGGATGGGAGCAGATGGCACATCCGCAGGGCTCCCAGGGGGTCTCAGCAAAGTGGACGCGGAACGGAAAGAGCGGATGCAGAGCGGACGCCGAGCGGATGAAGCGGATGAACAGCGGATGCACAGCGGATGCACAGTGGAAGCCTAGCGGATGCCTGGCATTAATTGCGCATGCAGGGAGGATGCATTGCATCAGCCCCGCGGATATAATGAAAGCAGCTCGGAAGCAGGTCGCCATTCAGAGGAAAGACCTGCTGCCGGACGGATTGGCTGCCTTGCCTGCCCTGCCTGCATGTCTGCCTGCAAGCCTTGGTGCCAGCCTTGCTTCCAGCCTTGGTGCCTGCCTCCCTGCCAGCCTTCCTGCCAGCCTTGGTTCCTGCCAGCCTCCCTGCCAGACAGCAACCCCACAACCATGCGGAAGCACAGCAAGCCTCAGCCATCTGCTGCCAGCCCTGGCAAGAGGGAAAGGGATACCATCCGGCCCCCTGGCCCTCACTCTGGTTCTGCTGGGGCTTCTGCAGCATGGGCTTGCTCTTCTGGGGCTGGCGCTTCTGCTGCTTCTGCTTCTGGAGGAGCTGATGTCAAGCACTCCAGCACCAGCCACCTCCACAGCACCTGCACCCTTCACCCCTGAGACTGAGCGACCAAGAGGAGTGCCAGAGACTCATTTTTGTCCAATAGCTTGTTGTTAATAAAGTCTATTTATGATTCACACACTTGCTTCATTTCTTTTTTTTGAATAAAGTCTTGCTGGAAACTTTTAGAAATGGTTTAAGTCTTTTCTTGCTTGTGGGATGGGTAAGGATAGCTTTGAGATGGGTTAGGATACCTGTGGGATGGGTAATAGCTGTGGGATGGGTTAGGATACCAGTGGGATAGATAAACCTCCAGTGCAAGCATCGTGGGACTGTATGGTCCACCCTGCCAGGTGCCACACCTATGGCCCTTTATTATCAATAACGATATAATCAATCATCCACACATGTCAACATAAACACAACTCTTTATTAAATGCCCTGTTCATTGTAGGCCAACCAAACATACATGGCCCAATCTCATCCGTGTGATGAGACAGGCTGAAGGAAGCATCCATTAAGCATTTACCATCCTGTCTTGCCACTCCACTACTCCAGCTGGGGAGTTGCACCAGTGTTTCAGGAGGTTGTGCTGCTTCTTCGCCTCACGTGAGGCTCTGTTGGGGCCTTGCACATCCTCAGTGTCGATCAGGTTTTGCCCTTGCCTCCATTCACCAGGCTCCATGTCCCCATTGCCTTGTTGACAGTCCACAAGCCTGTTCTGCAAGACTGGGTAGCGGGTACACATGAGATTGTGCAGGATGCAGCAAGCTTCCACGATCCTCCTCATAGTCTCTGGGCTATGCTGCATGTTGGTGAGAAGTACCTGGAACCTGTTGGCCAGGATGCCAAAGGCATTCTCCACCACCTGCCTTGCCCTGGACAGCCTGTAGTTGAAGATCCTCTCTTCACGGGTGAGGCATCTGGAGGTGTAGGGCTTCATGAGGAAGGTTCTGAGGGAGAAAGCGTCATTCCCCCACGATGAATTAAGGCACATCTTGCGTGTCATTGGGCAGGGGGTCTGGATCTGGGAAGCCCACAATGAGGTTGCGTTCCAGCCCCTTCTTGAGGTGACTGGCGTTGTATACCTGGGCATCTGAAGATGAGCCATTGCCTGAAGCATCGATGTACATGAACTTGTAGTCAGCATCGACCATGGTGAAGAGGATGATGCTGAAGAAGCCCTTGTAGTTGAAATAAGTGGACCCCGACTTGGCTGGTGCTTTGCAGGCCACGTGCTTGCCATCTATGGTGTGGGGGAAGTTCCACTTCTGATACCACTGCTCTGCAACTTTCTTCCATCCTTCTTCAGTGGAGGGGTACTGGAGGAGCTCCTCCTTGTATTCTTCAATGATGGCCTGCACCACTTCTCTGACCACAATGCTGATGGGGTTGGGTGGCACCCTTCAGCCGTACTGCATGCTCCTGTAGGTAGTCCCTGAGGCCAGGTGGCGCAGAGTGAGTGCCACCTTGAGCCCAGGTTCCAGGCTGGGTGAGAAGTTGGTGTTTGTCTTGGTCAACCTGGGTGTCAGCCGCTGCACAAGTTCGTCAAACATGGCTGGAGGCATCCTCATGAAGTTCTGGAATGCACGAGTGTCTTCGCTCCTGAGCTCCACCATCAGCTTGTTGTACAGTCCGTCCTCTGCTCTTCTGGCGAACCATCTTTGGACCCAGACTTTTTTGGGGTGCCTCCTTTTCTTACCTTAGTAGAGTTCACAGAGCCTGTAGATGGTTTTGCACTGTTGCAGAAGGATGGTGGCTGCTGAAAGGACTTTGTCACAATCCACAGTGGACATGACTGGATGCTGTGGAAGAGGAAGAGTCAGATGAAGGCTGCAGAGGTTTGCACAGCTTGGCTTCTGTTCTGAAAGTGAGATGCAGGCGAGTTGCTCCCCCTTTTTATAGGCAGTATAGTTGTCCCTTTGCATCCTCTAGGCATCCTCTAGGCATCCTCTAGACATCCTTAATATCCGAGATAGGTCCCCTCTGCAAACGTTTTTTCCACTTTAAACGCTTTGTTTCCGTGCTGCATCCGTTCTGCATCCGTTCTGCATCCGTTCCGCTTCCTCCCTGTGTCCGGGTGGATGCAAGTTGCGTGGATGCGCAGCGGACACCAAGCGGATATAGCGGATGGGTAACGGATGCATAACGGATGCATAACGGATGCGTAGCGGATGCGTAGCGGATGCAGAACGGATGAACTGGATATATCATCCGCGCAAAAGTTTTGGGCAGCCCAAAACTTTCAGAGCGGATGAAACGTCCATAAACGGATGCTGGACCGATAGAGAGGAAGCAAAACGGAGCAGTGAGTACATCGCATTTTCGAACGGATGGCAAGGTTTTTTGTCCGTTTTACATCCTCTTTGCATCCGTTGGTTCAGTGTGACATGGGCTTAAAACTGCAAATTTCATACTGTATTACAGAATTTATGACTTGGTGTTTGTTAATTGTAATAATCACTATTTATCAGCAACAAGACATTTGAATAACCTTATCTATATTATGCTATTCTCAAGCATGCATGGCACCACTCCATTCCCTTACAGTTCAAGAAGATATTATTCCTTGGCTTCTGTTTATATCTGGATGGGGTAGATATTCTCTGGGGTCTTAATTGCAGTCGAGAGGAAAAAGCTATACAGCTAAAAACTTTAAAGGTTACTGGTAACTAGATCAATCAAAGAGACTTAATTTTTGAAAGGATGAAGCTTCATTTCTTTCTGTTTGCCCTCTAACATATCTCATAATTAAAAAATGCATGAGGGAAAGAAAAACCAAATATATTCTGAAACAGAATAAATCTGAGCTCCGGTAAACAAATTAGAGAAACATGAAAATATGTCTTCCCTAATGAAAACTTAATAGCAGAATATAATCTCTTTTCTTAAAGGAATAAAGACTCGATCTCCCAGATAACTACTTTCATAATGGAAAAACAACTCATAAGTGTGTTTACCTAGAAGAATAGAAAATAGGCAATAGAGAGTTAAGAAATTCACATGCTCGAGCAGGAAGAAATTTTTGCACTCCTATTCATATTTCTCTAAGAAATTAGTCATATTAATCTCAATAAAATTTTCTGTGCATAATTTGCATGGATAAACAAAATGAAAAATGAATTTGACACTGATAGGAGAAGTAGTTACAGTACATGTCATATTTTAATATTGCTTGCTGTAGCTAAAAAGAATAGATCCATGATGGCGAACCTATGGCACATGTGTCACAGGTGGTACACAGAACCATTTGTGCAGGCACGCGAGCCACAGCCAGACTTACCTGTACTACACATGCGCACACCTCCCAGGTGGTTTTCAGCCCCTTTGAGGCCTTTTTCAGCCTCCCAGAAGCTTGAGGGAAGCCTCTGCAGGCTTTGGAACCCAAAAAACAGGCCCATTTCATCACTTCCGATACTTCCGGCTTCGTCATTTCTGGTATTTGGAGGCTGAAAAACAGGCCCATTTTTCAGCCTCCAAAGGCTGCAGAAGCTTCCCTCGAACCACTGGGAGGCCAAAAAAGGCCTTAAATGGGCCAAAAATCAGCAGGGAGGCGCATGCAGTTCAGGGAAGAGGGCAGGGAGGGGTATTGAGTGTGCATGCACAGGGGGGGTGAGGCGCATTGCATTGTGGGTGCCGGCACATGCATGTGCTTTCAGCACACCACAACAAAAAGGTTTGCCATCACTGGAATAGACCCTGCTGGTTTGAATACATATTAGCCAATAGACTACAAGTTCTGAAATGAATCCTCCTGGATTGTTACAGATGACAACAATATATTAAGAACAGTCACTGATAGTATTTTAAGCCCCAAAAGAAAACTAAGTTCACTGTTGCAATGAAATGGACAAATCCAGGGCAAGAGATATAATTAAGAGAAATCATATGAATCAGAGTGTTCTTGCATTATTAGAGATTAGAGGTGGGTTTTTTACATATGGGGGGTGGGGAACATTGTTCTGCTTTGTTTCGTTTCCTTTGCTAAATGATTAATTTCATTCACCAGTTTCAGAATCTGATCTTACATAAAGAAAGCTCACATTAGCATTTTTCATGAATCATTTGGACAAGTTTATTCCCATCAGTACATTTATTTTCAGAAGCAGGACACGAGATATGAATCTAGACTTCATTTGGTAACAGAAATTGCTCTGTGAAATAGATTTGTTAACAGCTCTTTGTATAACCAGTGATATAAAATGATGTGCAAATTATATGCAAGGTTTCTTTCACTGGTAGCCATGCTACTTGATAGTTAGCATTATTCTCCTTCTTGGGCTGGACTTGACATGATGCTGTTCACTTCTTCAGATGGAGAGGTGGACTTCATAAAGAAGGCAATATGATGCTGGTAAGATGCTAAACTAGGATACCAATATGCCAGCAAAAACCTTGATGCCTTGTTTAAAAAGTAAAAAAAGATGGCCCATCACAAAGCCAAACATTGGCCTCTAGCATAATACTTATTTTTAGTGCTGCCTTTGGACATCAAACACTTCCCAGTGGGATTGGTAAGTGCTAGTTAGTCTTTCACATTAAAAGCGCTTTCAGGTGTTATATGCCTAACTTGATAGTTAGTTGGTATATACTCACTTGTGGGAGTACTTTGTATGGTACCTCAAGGATTTTAACCTTCCCCAGCC
The DNA here is from genome assembly GCA_015471245.1 of Laticauda colubrina. Lineage (NCBI taxonomy): Eukaryota > Metazoa > Chordata > Lepidosauria > Squamata > Elapidae > Laticauda > Laticauda colubrina. Next base: position 65,026,742 of record BLBF01000004.1, on the reverse strand, counting down.
CAGAAACATTGCCTTCCCCATCAGTCTTTTTAGGAAAGGCATTATGGCAGTGGTGTATTAACCATTAAGCAGACTAAGCACGGGGTTCGGGCACCAGGTCCAGAGGGGGCACTGCAAAAACTTTATGTAGCCTAAGCTTTGCTTCATTTGTACAATATATTCAAAGGAGGATGGCACCAAGATTTATCAGTGCTTCGGCTACCAGTAAGCTTTAACCCGCCACTGCATTTTGGTATATCAATATGGCTAGTAAACTTTTGTTCGCACTCTCTCCAGAACTTTTCTTGTAGTAATGTGTCCTTGTTGCTTTCTGGAAGTAGTAGAGAAGTAGTAAAGTTTATTTATAGTCATTGATCAGTCAATGATTTGATAGCATACACAATATAACAAAATAAAATCCTGAGAATTAAAAATGGGTATAAAATAATTAAAAAATGAAGATACAACTGCGAAATCATCAAAAGGGGAGAGATAAGTAACATCATTCTATTTTACATGTAGAATAAAGGGAATAATTTGAGCTGCACAAGGTTTTATGTCTGGATTTGGGGACCAATCAAAATATTGTTTATTATTATCATCTGAGACCTGAATTCTGATTAATAATTAGAATAGTTTTAAATATTTAAATGGCAGGTGCAACTTGAGTACACACTCTCAATGACTGCTGAATATGTAATGTTGGTCTGCCAATCTGCCAGGAGGAATAAGATATATAGTTCATGTTCTCTGCCTAGTATAAGAGATGTGATTAAGGTGATTTGTAGAACCATAGAGAACCCGTAATATATCTTCCCGCTTATATCTTCTATTGCAAGAGAACTGCAATAGCAAAATGTTGCTGGTTATGAATAATTATCCTCAATGGGAAACTGTGTCTTTGCTATGTTAGCTGACTAGAAATTCTTAGCTGGAAAAAACGGTACTTGATAAAGAACAAAAAGCATTAGTGAATGGGAGATTAAAGAGCTTGTAATCAGGCAGAACATTAAAAAATACATGCAACATCTGGTCATTTTCCCCACCATTGTATTTATATTCCTGGTTTGGGTATTGTCATCTATTGTATGAGCAGGCATACTGTCTGTGCATGTAAACCACATTTACTATAGCTCAACCCACCAAAAACATAACTGTAAAAGACAGACCAGAAATAAAAGTTAAAATAAGGAAAAAAAAAATAGTAAAAGAACACCTGTCTGATCTTGATGAATACAAATCACTGGGGCCTGATGTATTACATCCCAGAGTTTTAAAGGAGCTGGCAGAGGTCATCTTAGAACTACTGCACCATATCTTTCAAAAATCCTGGCACACCGGGGAACTACCAGAGGATTGGAAAAGAGCTGGTGTGGTTCCCATCTTCAAAAAAGGAAAATAAAACAGACCTAGGAAATTATAGACCAATCAGCCTAACATCAATACCCAGGAAGATACTGGAAAAGATAATAAAAAAACAGATCTGCCAACATCCACCGTGTTTCTCATATAATAAGGCTGGGTCTTATTTTTTTTTGAGCCATGAAAAAATGGCTAGGCCATCTTTTCGGGGGTGACTTAATTTCCCCCTCCTTGCATCTTTGGGCAGGCAGGCAGCAATGGCTTGGATGTTGACCTCGGTGTTGGTGGGGCACTTTGTATCGGGTCAATGCAGGCAGCACCATATCCAGGTGTGCAACAAAAGTACTTCCTAACAGCAAGCCCCCCCCCATTCCCCCCATTTCACATGTTTTAATATAGGCCTTAATTTGGGGGGAGGGGCTTAATTTCATTTCATGCTATAAAACATGCTGGGACTTCCTATTGGGGGAGGCCGTATTGTTGGAGAAACAGGGTAGAAACAAGTAAAGTAATAACTAGCAGTCAGCACGGATTTGTTAAAAACAGATCATGCCAAATCAATCTTATTTCATTCTTCAACATAGTGACTAAATTAGTTGACCAGCAAAATACCAGCAAAATAAATGTATGTTTAGATTCCAGCAAGGCATTTCACAAAGTAGGCCACAACCTACGTCTTAGCAAGCTAGAAAAAAGTGGAATAGATAGCACCACCATTAGATGGACTCACAAGTGACTGACAAACCATACTCAATGAGCAGTCCTTAATGGGTCTAAGTCTATATGGAGGGAAGTAAGAAGTGGGGTGCCACAAGGTTCTGTCTTAGGCCCAGTACTCTTCAATATCTTCATTTACAACTGAGATGAGGGAATAGAAGGGGAATTTACCAAATTTGCAGATGATGCTAAGCTGGCAGGAATAGCTAACACCAAAGAAGATGGGCTCAAGATCCAAATGGATCTTGACAGATTAGAACACTGGGCCATATGTAACAAAATGAAATTCAATGTAGAGAAAAGTAAATCCTACATTTAGGCAAGAAAAACCAAAAGTACACATATAGACTGGGTGAAACCAGGCTCAGTAGCAGTAACTGCGAGAGGGATCTTGGAGTCTTAGTAGACAACCAGCTCAATAAGAGCCAGCAATGTGCAGCAGCCGCCAAAAAAGCTAATGCAATCCTAAATTGCATTAACAGAGGGATACAATCAAGATCAAGTGAGGTACTAGTAAGACCACACCTAGAGTACTGGGTCCAATTTTGTTCACCACATCATAAAAAAGATGCTGAGACTCTAGAAAAAGTACAGAGAAGAGCAACCAGGATGATTAAGAAATTGGAGGCTAAAACATATGAAGAACAGTTACAGGAACTGAGCATGGCTAGTCTAGTAAAGAGAAGGACCAGGGAAGACATGATAGCAGTCTTCCAATATCTGAGGAGCTGCCACAGAGAGGAAAGGTATTTTCTAAAGTGCCTGTAGGCCAGACAAGGAATAATGGATGGAAGCTGAACAAGGAGAAATTTAACCTGGAAATAAGAAGAAATTTTCTGACAGTGAGAACAATTAACCAATGGAATAGCTTGCCCTTGGAAATTGGACTGCAATTTGTCAGAAATGGTGTAGGGCCTCCCACTTGGGCGAGGGGTTGGACTAGATGACTTACAAGGTCACGTCCAACTCTGATTATCTTTTATGTGGGCACCATGAGAGTAGGGGGGGTTGTGGGCATATACCCTAGAACTCAAAGGTGCTAGAGAAGGATGGGAGTATGAAGGGTGTGATAAGATATGGGAAGGTGCTATGGAGCCTGGGCAGGTAAAGAAGCAGCAGAAGCAGGAGCAACTTCCAACTTTCTCCCAGTTTTCCCAGTGACTTTGCTTATGGGAAGTCAAAAAGAAATGTTAGAAATGGTTTCCTGACTGTGACTCATTGAATTAAATTAAATTGTTTAAATTAAATTAATTAAATACCAACTGGACACTGAGTGTCCAGCTCATTATCACATTATCATGGAGACACTGTGACAGCTGCAACTTTGAAAGTAAGTCTTAAGTCCACTGATTCAGTGCTGTTTTACAAGTGATCGTAACTTGAAGACTACCTGTATAGGAATAGAATGGAATGGAATGGAATGGAATGGAAAGGAAAGGAAAGGAAAGGAGAGGAGAGGAGAGGAGAGGAGAGGAGAGGAGAGGAGAGGAGAGGAGAGG
>BLBF01000004.1:64977449-65016191 GCA_015471245.1 Laticauda colubrina | reverse complement strand
ACGGGACTGAGTCAGCTCTCGGACAGCTTCCTGAACACACCATCCCCTGTTGTACTCTCGGGGCCAAGCACCCCAATGGTGTCTCAGACCAGCACTCAAGCCACAGCCATCTCCACAGTCCCTGCCCGGCTCGTGAGACCATGGACATGACTCAGAGTGACTGAGAATAGTGTCAGAGACTGAGTTGTTTACTTGTTAAGTTTATCTTTGCTTAAGACACTTTACTTGGTTTATTTTGCTTTTTTAATAAAGTCATAAAGTTTACCTAAGAAAGTTAATAAAGGTTATATTTGCTTAACACACTTAATACAGTTCACTTGGTTCATTTTGCTTGTTTAATAAAGTCATAAAGTTTACCTAAGAAAGTTAATAAAGGTTATCTTTGTTTAAGACACTTGGTTCATTTTTTTTACTTAATAAAGTTTTGGTGAAAACTTTGAAAAAATGGTTAAGCCTTTGCATGCTTGTGGGATAGATAAGGATAGTTGTGGGATAGATAAACCTCCAGTGCAAGCATAGTGGGACTGTATGATCCACCATCTCAGCTGCCACACATATGGACCTTTTTTATCAATAACAATTTATTCATTGATCAACACATTTCAAAATAAACAAAGTTCTTTATTAATGCCCTATTCATTGTAGGAGCACTCAACATACATGGCACAATCTCATCAGTGTTATGCGACAGGCTCAAGGAAGCATTCATTAATCATCTATCATCCTGTCTTGCCACTGCACTACTCCAGTTGGGGAATTGCACCAGTGTCTCAGTAGGTTGTGCTGCTTCTTCCCTTCACATGAAGTTCTGTTGGGGCCTTGTACATCCACAGTGTCTATCAAGTTTCATCCTTGCCTTCATTCACCAGGCTCCATGTCCCCATTCCTTTGTTGGCGGTCCACAAGCCTGTTCTGCAAGACTGGGTAGCGGGTGCGCATGAGATTTTGCAGGATGCAGCAAGCTTCCACGATGCTCCTCACAGTCTGTGGCTCATGCTGCATGGTGGTGAGAAGTATCTGGAACCTGTTGGCCAGGATGCCAAAGGCGTTCTCCACCAGCCGTCTTGCCCTGGACAGCCTGTAGTTGAAGATCCTCTCTTCACAGGTGAGGTATCTTGAAGTGTACGGCTTCATGAAGTAGGTTCTGAGGGAGAAGGCATCATCACCAATGATGAAGTAGGGCACATCTTGTGTGTCATTGGGTAGAGGGTCTGGATCTGGAAAACCCATGATGAGGTTGCATTCCAGCCCATCCTTGAGGTCACTTGTGTTGTATACCTGGGCATCTGAAGCTGACCCGTTGCCTGAAGCATCGATGTACATGAACTTGTAGTCAGCATCAACCATGGCAAAGAGGATGATATTGAAGAAGCCCTTGTAGTTGAAATAAGTGGACCCTGAGTTGGCTGGAGCTTTTCAGGCCATGTGCTTCCCATCTATGGCTCCAACGGTGTGGGGAAAGTTCCACCTCTGATACCACTCTTCTGCAAGTTTTCTCCAGCTTTGTTCAGTGGTGGGGCACTTGAGGAGCTCCTCCAGGTATTCTTCGATGATGGCCTGCACCACTTCTCTGACCACTTTGCTGATGCTGTTGTGTGGCACCCTCCAGGTTGGGACGGAAGTTGGTGCTAGGCTTGGTCAACCTGGGTCTCAGACGCTCTACAAGTTCATCAAACATGGCTGGTGGCATCCTCATGAAGTGATGGAATGTACGAGGGTCTTCATTCCTCAGCTCCACCATCAACTGGTCATACAGTCCAAACTCCATTCTTCTCACGATCCAACCTCGGATCCACACAGCTCTTGGACATCTCCTTCTTCTCCTTCTGTATAAAAGGTGAAACAGTCTGAACAGGGTTTGGTTCTGGTGATGAATGATCGCAGCTACCATACGGACTGTGTCATGACCCATGGTGGAGAACAATTGATGATGTGGAAGACCAAGACCAAGGGTGAAGAGGTCTGTACATCACAGCTGCTTTTACTCATACTGAGATCCAGATGATTTCCTCCCCCTTTTTATCGGAAATATTGGTAGTCCGCTAGGTGTCCTTCTACATACTCTAGACATACTGCATAAACTACCAAAATGCAGTGGACATTCTTGCTACAATGTGCTGTTTCTGTTCTTCAGCCTTTGCTGTTCCATTCTCAGAGTTAATCTAAATCTTGTAATGCATTACCATGAAAAGTCTTTATCCCAATCATGATTTTTTTTAAAAAAAAAAAGATGATAAATGCACCTATCAGCTATTTGACTAATATTTTGGAAACTGCAAAGTGCAACTATTCATTTGGAAAATATGCAACATCTGTTAATTTTGGGAAGGAAAATATTATTTCTTCTTTGGAAGAACAGGCTCTCAACAGCAGTTAAGCTTTTAAAAACTATACTACAGATTCAAGAAAGCTTTGGTTGATATTCTAAAGTCGTTTTTTATGCGTGTAATTGTTTTCTTGATTTAGCATTATTATGCCAACACACAGCATGTATAAACTGCTAAAATTAATTTAAAAGAGAAATCAGACTGTTTCGTAATAGAGAGACTGAAAGTGCAATATGTCAGTCAAATGAAATTGCCTCCATCAGCCTTTAGAAAATGCTGACCAAAAGTTTTCTGTAATCTTGTACAACCATTGTAGGTCATGAATGAGGCACTTAAAGTTTGTCAGTAGGGCTGTGTGTACATGTGTGTGTGTGTACACAGACAGACAGACAGACAGACACACACACACATACACACACACACAGAGTTGCTGCTGAATTCAGACAGAATCTGAGCTATGGATCCACTTAAATGTTAGATCATGGCCCTCCTCAAAACTAAAGAATTATAGACTATTGTATGCCTTATAGATTCTGCCATAAATCTATGAATGCACAGAAAAGGATTTTTTTTTAAAATAAACATATAGAAATCAGGGAGTCTTCTACAGTCATACAACATGCTCGCACTGCTTATGGAAGTAATCTATCATTTGGGTTTGAACAATTCAAGAAAACCATTACTGTAATTAATCCAAGAAGTTAAATATGCATAATATGTTGAGTCACAAAATGTGGTGAACGTAGTGTGGATCCCTGGGAGTGTGTGTGCGTGTGCATTCCAGAGGAATAAGACACAGTGAACTTCTTAATCATTTTTAATGCCCTGAGAATGTTTCCTAGATATAAGTTATAAATAAAAGGATTGTGACATTCATCTGATAATATTAGCTGATGGGAAAATAAAGGGCTTACTAAATTAGTCTTTTCCTCTGCTGAGTCTGTTTGACAGGGAAAACAGACCTTATATCCAAAGCTCTAAGGAAGCGTAAGCTGAATTTCCTCTCTTCTTGTTCAAAGACTCTAGAACTTCATAAGGGGAAGTGAATTAGGATCTTCTCTTCTTTGACCTTACTGTTCTGTTTGGAAATAAGGTACGCAAGACTGGGTTCCAACAAACAGCTCTTTTATTAAATAGTAAAGCAACTGGTAATGGAACATTTGCTCAACCCGCGGCAGCCCTTCTTATAGCAGCTTGCTCGCGGCTTGTGGCCAATGACAGTTGTTCAAGTGTTCCCATCATCCGGCAGGCCAATCGGAATGGCTCCCAAGGAACCAATCCGAGAATGGCCTTCTCAGCCAATCAGTTTAAGGTATTTGGAGTCTACCAAGTTCTATACACAACACTTACCTCCGGATGTATGCTGCCTTCCAATCCCAGAGGCAAATTCTTGCTTATCTCCTGTCCTACATTCATAACTCTCCTGTTTTAAATTTTCATTCTTCTCTTTCACTCTGTTTCCTGTCCCTCCTATTTTCCTTATTTGTTTTTTTATTCCTTTCTTGCTTCCTCTTTCTTACCTTTCCTAGCCCAATTAGCTGCTTGGAACTTGATGAACTAGAAAATGCACAACATCTGTTGTTTACACTATCTGGACCTTCACCTGCAATCTACCTGGTCTTGTTCCCATATCCGTGAGTTAGTAAATAGCACATAAGGTAATGGTCTCTGGCCATTGTTCTCATGTGTGATGGAGACACATCATTTAACATGATGTTGGCATCATCATCATCACCACAAGCAATAAGACTGATTTAATAAGGAAAGGACAAAAACAAGAGAAAATAGAAACTTATTTTATTGTTGATCTCTATAGCTGCAAACCTATTCTTATCCTAAACTAAGATCTGCAAAATAGACTATTTTTCCAGTATGTTCAATACAGACATTCTGACAAATGACAACCAGAAATAAACCTTTTCAGTAGTGTTTGTATGGTAGCATTTGAAGTAAGCCCAATTGACTCCTGTTTTCAGCCTTAATCAAGATCTTAATTTATTGGGTTTTAAATCTATTTTGCTGATTACTTTTGTTTGGTCATATTTCTGCCAATTTTTACTCCTTAGGAAAGCATTGCTTTAATGTAATGAGATCACTGGTGGTTCATGGTCAAATGCCAGCATAATGGCATAGACTCAATTACAATGGCAATGAGCATGAGAATGGAAGTTCTGAAAGAACAGGTTGGGGACAGATCATCTGGAAGAAACTGTTCAACCTTTTTCACTTCACAGCATACACATTTCGTCGGCAGGGCTTCTGGGTCATGATGTCATGAATTCCTGGAGATTCAGGAGGAAAAATGGAGGCAGTCTGTCCCTGCTCATGTCATGGAGATGGGATTCTGACTGTGCATAGCACTTCCTCACATTTATTTTAGCTTCCTGATACAGTACACAACAGACCTTTTGTGGTATGCAAATATGCCATGGCCCAATGGTTAAAAACTACTGTTCTAATAAAGGGGAATATTTGTAGCTCAGAGTTGCTATGAGGGGTCCTTGGTGCTCTCTGAGCATAGATGATGTTACCTAGTTTGGGGAATGAAATATCCTCAAGAAAATAAGTAAGCTCAGAGAGCACCAAGCACTCTTCAACTACTGTTCTAGAAGATATCAGTTCAGACTTTGGTATCTGTATCCCATCAGATTGAGATGAAAGGATCAGAGAAAGAAAGAAGAGAATGCCAGAAAAAAATGGAAAATTAAAAAAGGAAAAAGGAAAAGAAACAGAAAGATTGCAGGACATCCAACTTATTTTTTTTATATTGGCTCTTTCCATGATTTTGTTTTACAAAATCATTTTTCCATGATTTTGATCTAAGGGTAATGATCTTGTTTTACTAGCATCTAATGCATGAACTTTCTAACAAATTACCTTTGGGGTAATATAGCATTGATAGAAAATAGATTGCTCCCTTCGTTTGATATGTGGGCATTAGCTTTGCTGCCATTTTTTGTTGATCCTGTTTTTTGTTATTCACTTATTTTAGTAGGTACTTAAAAACACTACTGAGAGGAAATTAAGCAAAGAATTAAAACCAAAAAGAAAATGGAAAAGAGATTTACAAACTGTATAAAATTAAATTTCAATTTCAAGGTAACATTAGATCATTGCTACATATTAAAGTTTCTTGAATGATTTAAAAATCCAAAGCCATTATTAAGATTAAATCAATGTTCAATAGTAAATTAAATAATTCAATATACAGTAATATGAAATATAATTTAGAATGAGCAATTTTAAAAATGCTATCAAATTTTAAAATGTTATCATTCAGTTATTCAAATAACAGGTAATCTATGAAAGCCTCATTTTAAGTGGCTTTAATTTAAGTGTACTTTGTAGGAATATAAAATCTAGTAATGTCTAACAGAAAAATAGTTCTGTAATTTTAGTTTGCCATAAATCAGGGACAGCAACATTTTTGTGACCTCTAATTGCTTAGCCATCAGAACAAAAGAAATATAAATTATAGTATCATTCAAAGAAACACAAATTTAAAAATGGTGTGACATGACATGATGTGACATGATATTACAAGGTTATCCAAATCTTACCACATGAAATGCTACACTGAAACTTGAAATATCATGATTTTTCTACATTGTCCTCCTAAGCTGCTTGAGAACAAATTCATACATGGGATGTTAATGAATAAGATCAGTTTTAAAAACACATATATACAAACTTTTTGATTTTTTTTAAAGAAGAAAGCATATCTATTAGTTTTTTGAGTTCATTAGAATTTTCATTTGAGCAAATAACTTGAGAACTGCATTGTGTGAGTAGGGAATATTAATACCCATGTTAAGAAAAATATTAAATAAATACAAGAATCCTACATTTTTAATCAAATATTTTGTTCCAAATAAGTATAGGTATTGATATCTGGCACACAGCCTCCATCAGTTTCATTAAACTCATTCAGTACCTTGATTTCATTGACCATTTATATCAACAATGCTTATGCTTTCCCTGTGGGCAATTTAATGTTCTTTCGAAAAGAAACAACCTTAGAAATCCCTTTTGCTCAGATAAATGTCCCTCTTCTGATAAATTCACCATCAGTACAATAAAACAAGTCCAGCATGTAAGAGATGTTGAGTTATAATAACTGCCCATAGTAACCATTTAAGGAGAGCTTACCTGAATGACAGCAGTGGAAGAATCAGATACAATAGTCACTTTAAAAACTTAGGCAACAAAATAAACTTATTTAAACAGTTAAATAAAAATATAAAAACATAGAACAAATCAATTCAGTGTAGTCACTTGAAGCTCAAATGAACAAGTTAAAATTGTTATATTATGGAAACTTAGCTCCTTTGAGAAGTCTATAACTTATTTTATTTATTATCAAATTTATTTGCTACCTATTGCACAGTTCTAGGCAACTCTTACACATGATCACAATGTGATAAGATATGCAACCATCAAAACAATTCTAAATTGAAAAACAAATTAAAATTACAAAATACTGGAAATGGTAGAATAAAAGAGAACAAGAAGGCAATCAATTGTAAGGTGGATGGTCTCAATTGTGACAATAATAGGTTCATCACTGGAAGACCTGAAAAGTCAGATTGAGGATAGATTGTCTTGGAAAAAGTCTACCTGAATAATCACTAAGAGTTAACACCAACTTTGGCACTAACATAATCCATCAGTATGGTATAATTACTAGACGCAGCCTCAAAAGTTGCAGTTTTCTTTAGTTCTGTTATTTAATGGCATTGCAAATAGGCCCCTGTTGTGTATGGAACTTGGTAGGTTCCAAGTGCCTTAATCTGATTGGCCAAGAAGGCCGTTCTCAGATTGTCTATTTAAGGAACCAATCCAATTGGCCCACCTGACGGCGGGAACACTCAAAGTACTGTCATTGGCCACAAGCCGCAAGCAAGCCGCTATAAGAAGGGCTGCTGCGGCTTGGGCTTTTGTTCCGTTACCATTGCCTTATCTGTTTAAATAAAAGAGTTGTTGTTGGAACCCAGTCTCACGCAACTTATTTCCAAACGGAACACTGGCGACGAAGGTGGGATCATCGTAGAGAGCGAGACCGAAGCACACGGCAATCAGAACCGAGTAAAAGAGATGGCCAGTAACAACGCGCCACCCGCACCATTCAACCCTGATGAGGAAGATTGGGAGTTGTATATCGATCACTTTCTAATGTTTTTAGAAAGCAACGAACTGCAAGAGATATCTGACCAAAGGAAGAGGGCTGTCTTCCTTATATACATTGCAGACCAGCCGTCTTTAAAATGGCAAAGGCGCTGGCCAAACCAAGAGACATTAAACAGATGACTTGGCCCGAGCTGAACAGAATGCTCCGAGCACATTATGCGCCTGTGGTCTCTAACCTGATCAAAAGACACCAGTTTTACAAAAGAGACCAAAGAGAAGACGAGAGCGTCGGAGATTTTGTAGCAGCCCTGAAACACATCGGAGGAGCCTGCGAGTTCCAGAACATGGATGAGGCCATGAGGGACCGCATGGTTCTCAGTTTGAAGGGCGCTACCCTTCAGAGTAAGCTGCTTAATAGATCGAACATGACTGTGGCCGACTTCAATCAGACAAGAAATGGCGGGAAAAAAGAAGAAGCAGGTGATAATTCCAATGTGCTGGATGTGGAGGCAACCACCCACGATCTGAATGCAGGTTCCTTGATGCAATCTGCAGAGCTTGTAACAAACGGGGGCACATCGAAAGGGTCTGCCGAAACAAAAAAAGCTATAGTCCTAAAAGATGAGGAAGCACCCCCCCCCCCCAGACATGAAGAGAGACAAGCCGGAAGCAGATGGAACCGAGATAGTAGAAGTAAAAGAACGAGCAACAGAGAGGAAACGCACCAGATGGTAACAATCGGAAATGGCAGGGCAGCAAATGTGAAAAAGGTCCAGATAGAGGTGAACATCGAAGGGAAGACCTGTGAGATGGAAGTCGACTCCAGATCCTTTTTATACATGGTATAAAACACCATCCGACGCCTAATACCGAACATCAAACAAAAAGAACTAGAAAAACAAAAACTGATCTTAAAGGACTACCAGGGAAATTGAATTACAGGAGTGGGTCTTGGACATTTCCTCATCGAATTTAAAAATCATGCCGAAATTTTGCCTCTGACCATCATCGACTGTGATCGCCCTAGCCTGCTAGGAATCAAATGGTTCGTGCCCCTGGGAATTGGGATGACCGGGATCAACAGCATCGTTGCGGCCAACTGGGAAGAGAGCCAGTTACAAGAGTTCTGGGATGTATTCAATGGGACCCTAGGCAAGTACAAGAGGACCCCAATTTCGTTTAGCTTAGACCTGAAAATAGCCCCCATCCGGCTCAAAGCCAGACGCGTCCCCTTTGCCTTAAAACCAAAAATTGACGAACAAATAAACAAACTAATAGCACAAGGGCTGTTAGACCCAATCGACCATGCCAGGTGGGAAACACCCATCGTGACCCCTGTCAAACCAGATGGGTCAGTGCGCCTCTGTGGAGACTATAAGGCAATCCTAAACCATGCGCTCCAACAAAGCACATACCCAGTGCCGGTAGTGCAACACTTATTGCACTCCCTAGGAGGAGGAAAAAAAATTGCGAAACTTGATCTCGCACAAGCATACCAACAGCTACCCGTTGTCCCGACTACCACAGAAGCACAGACTATAGTGACACACAGAGGGGTGTTCAAGTGCAACCGACTCCAGTTCGGCGTTAGCGTTGCCCCAGGCATTTTCCAAAGCCTCATGGAGCGCCTTTTAAATGGAATCAAGGGAGTCGTCCCTTATTTTGATGATGTTCTAGTGTCAGCAAAAAACACTAACCAACTAGAGAGTAGATTAAAAGAAGTTTTAAGAAGATTCAGAGAGTCAGGGCTTAAAGTAAAGCAAGAAAAATGTAAATTAGCCACCAACCAGGTCGAATTTCTAGGCTACCTCATAGATGAGCAAGGGATACACCCCACCGAAAAAAAGATAAAGGCAATCAAAGACATACCTAGACCTAGGAACAAAACTGACTTACAAGCATTCCTAGGTCTCATAAATTTCTACAATGTGTTCCTGCCCCAAAAAGCAACCATAGCAGAACCCTTACATCAGTTGTTAGACAAAAAAAACCATCTGGAAATGGGGCTACCGGGAACAAGCAGCATTTCAAAGTATCAAAGATCTATTAACATTTAACACCATTTTGATCCAGTATAGCAATACCCTGCCTTTGATGGTCCCCTGTGATGCATCGCCTTTTGGAATCGGCACCATCCTGAGCCACAAGCTACCAGACGGAAGAGAGGCACCGGTTGCCTTCTATTCAAAAACGCTTTCCAAATCGGAGAGAAATTACAGCCAACTCGACCGAGAAGCCCTCGCAATCATAGCCAGAGTCAAAAGATTCCATGAGTACCTTTATGGCAGAACTTTTTCGATCATCACTGATGACAAACCAATTAGGGATTCTAGTAGGAAACAAACCGACCCCAAACATTCTGTCACCTAGAATGACGAGGTGGTTGGAATTCCTTGTTGCCTAACTTATATGTTGATCCACCGCCCAGGGAAGACCATCACCCATGCTGATGCTTTGAGCCATTCCCCACTGCCCATCATGGAAGACGACCCAGCTCCCACTGTCTCCACTCTCCAACTCGAGGCCTGGCTGAATCTGCCACTAACAACAGCAGACGTCGCTAAAGCTACCGTGAAAGACCCGCTGACAGCCCGCATTCTGCATTGGGTAGGTAAGGGCTGGTTGGACAAGAACACAACTGAGACTTTTAAGCCTTTTCGCACCCGACAAACTGAACTGGGTACTGAGAAAGGTGACAGGGTAGTAATCCCTAAAAAACTACAGGAAAATGTTTTGTGCATGTTGCACGAGGGGCACCCGGGCATAGTTGAGATGAAAGGCCTGGCCAGGGCTGGACAAAGACATTGAATGTTGGGTGACAACATGCCATGACTGCCAAAAATCGAGGCCTACCCCCGAAGAGGCACCAATCAGGGAATGGGAAACTCCCAGGGGCCCATGGTCGAGACTGCATATTGACTTTGCTGGGCCAACAAAAGGCAACACCTTTTTGATAGTCGTGGATGCCTACTCAAACTGGTTAGAAGTCATATTTATGGCTTCCACTACCACTGAGGCAGTGATGAAGCAGTTAGACAAACTTTTCACCACGCATGGACTGCCTGATGTATTGGTGTCGGACAATGGGCCCCAGTTTACCACGTTGGCATTTGAACAGTATCTAGCTGCACAGGGCATCCGACATGCCTTCACAGCGCCGGCTCATCCAGCTGCAAATGTCAGGGCTGAACACATGGTTCGGTACACTAAGGAGGGCCTAGAAAGAACAGACAAGGGGGGCTAAACCGATTATTAACCATGCAACATATTATCCCTAGCAGCACAACCAACAAGAGCCCAGCCGAACTCTTAATGGGTAGGAAATTGCGTTCCTACCTCGACAAACTGCACCCCACTTATACCTGGGATAAACCCCCTGACACCTCCAGCAAATACCGCACATTCGAGATAGGCGACCTGGTTTATGCAAAAAACCTTACTGGGGACCCGTTATGGCTTCCAGACACAATCACCCAAATCACAGGCCCCCAATCTTACCGACTAGTATTAGACAATGAAAGAGAATGGAAGCGGCACATCGACCAGCTTCGTTCTCGCAACCTAGAATGCAACACCAAACCAGCGCCAAAAATAATAAACGAACCAAAAACAGCCGAGGGGGGGGGGAAATACAAATGAATAAAAAAGGGAGAGACGAACCTCCCATAACTTGACAACAAACACTATACAAAGGCTCCCAAACAAATCAAAAGCACTCACGATTAGATGAACCCCAAAAGAGAAGTCTGGAAGCAGGAGAACGAAGCGAGGCCTTCCTGGAAGGAGACAGCCAGGCCAGCTCGACCAACCCGGATGAACCAGGAGGGAGTGGTGGAGCCATCTCAACTGGCCCAAGAGACTCAGGTGGGAGCGGCAAGGCTGACTCACCCTTCCAGGAGGTTCCATGGAGAAGATACAAAGAGAAAGTGATCCCGTCCGAACCACTTGAAGAGCACGCCGAGATTGAGCTGCGCAGGTCAACCAGGACTCGAAAAAGCCCCACCTACCTGCGTGACTACGTAGCGCACGTTGAACGAAACCAAGGGGGGAGGGGTGTTGTGTATGGAACTTGGTAGGTTCCAAGTGCCTTAATCTGATTGGCCAAGAAGGCCGTTCTCGGATTCAGTATTTAAGGAACCAATCCGATTGGCCCGCCTGATGGTGGGAAAACTGAAAGAACTGTCATTGGCCACAAGCCGTGAGCAAGCTGCTATAAGAAGGGTTGCCGCAGCTTCAGCTGTTGTTCCATTACCATTGCTTGACTTGTTTAAATAAAAGAGTTGTTGTTGGAACCCGGTCATGCACAACTTATTTCCGAACGGAACAGCCCCAATATTTCTTACTATTACAGAATATATTTATTATCTTATTTTTAATCTTCCTAATAATTAGAATATTTTGTACAGATCATAAAGTTGTAAAATATATTTTTTAGAAATTAATAAATAAAATACTTAAAACTATTAAAAATAGTACACAAGGAACACAAAAATATCTACATGATTAGAAAAGCTACTGCCTTTCTCAAATCAAGCTTAAGTTTTGCTGATCTCATATTCAGGTTCAAATAATTTTCTTCTGACAATATAGAAAGTCTAGCTTACAATTAAATTAATGACTTCCTATCCTCACCAGGTCTGCTCCTACTTAGTTCTAACCACTGTTAGATACAATATTATGCCAGCAATCATAATAAAAACTAAAGGCCCTGTCACATCGGCTGACGGATGCAAAACGTATGTAAAAAGGACACAACGGACGAGAAAATGTTCCATCCGTTGTTATCCGCTCTCAAAATTTGCATAAAGAGAACGGACAACAACGGAAAGGAATGGATGGGGAGAGGACGTAGCAAGGATGTTAAGCGGATGCTCCACAGAAGCCTAGCGGATGGAACCGCAGGGCTTCCAGGGGAGCACAGCGAAGCAGACATGCAGCGGAAAGAGCGGATGCAGAGATGATGTCGAGCAGATACCGCGGATGCATCACGGACGCCTAGCCGATGCCTAGCAGATGCCTAGCGGATGCAAAGCGTTCACTGCGCATGCGGGGAGGATGCATTGCGTCAGCCCCGCGAATATAAAGGGAAGCAGGTTGCAAGCAGGTCACCATTCAGAGGAAAGACCTGCTGCCAGGCACATCTCCAGCCAACAACCATGGGGAAGAAGAGGAAGCCTGTGCCTACTCCTGCCAGCCCTGGCAAGAAGGACAGGGCCACCATCCCACACCCTGGCACTGACTCTGCTTCTTCTGGGGCTTCTGCTGCTGGTGCTGACTGTGCAGGTGCTGGTGCTTCTGCTAGTGCTGCTCCTGGTGCTGGTGCTTCTGCTGGTGCTTACTCTGCTGGTGCTGCTCCTGGTGCTGGTGCTTCTGCTGGTGCTTACTCTGCTGGTGCTGCTCCTGGTGCTGGTGCTTCTGCTGGTGCTTACTCTTCTGGTGCTGCTCCTGGTGCTGGTGCATCTGCTGGTGCTTACTCTGCTGGTGCTGATCCTGGTGCTGGTGCTTCTGCTGGTGCTTACTCTGCTGGTGCTGCTCCTGGTCCTGCTGGTGCTGCTGGTGCTCCTGGTGCTGCTGTTCCTGCTGGTGCTGCTGATGCTGCTGGTCCTGCTGGTGCTACTGGTGCTGCTGGTGCTGCTTTTGCTGCTGCTGCTGTTGCTGCTGGTGGTGGTGGTGGAGTGGTGACCAGGCGCTAGAACCTCAAAGCCCTGCTGATGCGGGCCCAGAAGGCCCTGCTAGAGGGAGGAAGAGGCATTCGCAAGAAAAGGGGGAGAGGAGACAGTACTCCATTGCAGAGGAACATGAGGATGAGGTGCCCGAATGGCTGAGGGAGAACGAGTACATCTGGAGGAAAGGACACAGACACCAAGCGGAAGCAGGCGGCTTGGAGAGAGAAGGCGGAGAGCCTGGGCTACACTTCGGATGTCCTCCTGGGGTGGTGGAAGCACATGCACACATGGTACGGGAAGCTGAACCTGAAGAAATCTGGCCAGGCTGTGGTCAAGCTCACCGACTGGGAGACCTACATGATGGCCAAGTGCAGCTTCTTGGAGGGTGAGATCCGCCACCGAGGAGCAACCTCTCTGTCAACCCTCTCTCTCAAGCAGCCCACAGAGAGCCAGTCCTCTTCTGGCCAAGAGTCTGCTCCTGTGTCCAGGCAGGTATCTTTGGAGCGCCCCAGGTGAGACCCCCCTGACAGCTGCACTTCCTGTGCCAGAGCACATGGAGGATCCCCTGACGCAGTTGGAGCAAGAAGAGGCCACTGCCAGCAGAGACCAACCCACACCCACACCCAGCTCCATCTCCACAGAAAGCAGGCAGAGAGGCAGACCGGAGGGACAGAGCCACACTGTCCTCTGGGAGATTAGGAACACCATCAAGAGCAGCGTAGATCTCCTCTCTCAGCTGGTACACTTCGACATACCATTCTCTAACAGAAAGCTCTTCCTCACCTACGTGAACCAGACCCTCATGGAAATGCCCGAATCCCAGTACCAGGTGATCAAGGAGAGGATCACAGGTCTTCTGCACCACCCTCCAGGCCCAGCTGAACCTGCTCTGACCCAGTCCAGGTCTACTCCTCCACCCCAGGTGATGTCACAGCCCTTCCAAGGCTTTTCACAGGCCCTCACCTACTAAGGCTATGGCTACCAGGAGTTAAGCAGCACAGGGAGCCCTTCCCAGTCCAGGCACAGGTTCATCGCACGCCACAGGTGCCACTGATACCACCGATGCCACCGATGCCACCGATGCCACCGATGCCACCGATGCCACCAGTGCCACCGATGCCACCGATGCCACAGATACCGATGTCACAGATGCCACTGATGCCTCACCTCGCTCACCTGCAGACCAGAAAGCCCCACTACACTCCTCCTTCCTCCACCCCACAGCCAAGCCCGGCCTCAGAACATCTGTCATCAGTCTTGGGACTGACACCCCATGTCATGGAGGAAGGGCCTCTCAACATCACAGGACTGAGCTAGCTCTCTGAGAACTTCCTCCACACAACATCCCCTGTTGTCCTCTCGGGGCCAGGCACCCCAATGGCGCCTCAGACCAGCACTCCAGCCACAGCACCTGGACCCTTCACCCCTGAGACTATGGACATGCCTCAGAGTGACTGAGAAGAGTGCAAGAGACTGGGTTGCTACCTGTTGATTTTATCTTTGCTTCGGTTTTTTTACTTACTTGGGTTTTTTTACTTACATTACTTGGGTTATTTTACTTTTTCAGTTTCTTATTAATAAAGTTTTTCTTTGCTTCACACACTTGGTTCAGTTCTTTTAGTAAATAAAGTCTTGGTGGAAACTTTTAGAAATGGTTTAAGCCTTTGCATGCTTGTGGGTTGGGGAAAGATAGTAGTGGAATGGGCAGGGATACCTGTGGGATGGGTAATAGCTGTGGGATAGATAAAGTGCAAGCATAGTGGGACTCTATGGTCCAGTGCAAGCATAGTGGGACTCTATGGTCCACCCTCTCAGGTGCCACACCTATGGCCCTTTATTATCAATAACAATTTAATCATTCATCAACACATTTCAACATAAACACAACTCTTTATTAAATGCCCTGTTCATTGTACGGCCACTCAACATACATGGCACAATCTCATCAGTGTGATGAGACAGGCTCAAGGAAGCATCCATTAAGCATCTACCATCCTGTCTTGCCACTCCACTGTTCCAGCTGGAGAGTTGCAACAGTGTTTCAGGAGGTTGTGCTGCTTCTTCCCTTCACATGAAGCTCTGTTGGGCCCTTGCACATCCACAGTGTCTATCAGGTTTAGTCCTTGCCTCCATTCATCAGGCTCCATGTCCCCATTGCCTTGTTGGACGTCCACAAGCCTGTTCTGCAACACTGGGAAGCGGGTGCACATGAGATTGTGCAGGATGTAGCAAGCTTCCACAATGTTCCTCACGTGGTGAGAAGTACCTGTAGTTGAAGATCCTCTCTTCACGGGTGAGGCATCTGGAAGTGTAGGGCTTCATGAGGTAGGTTCTGAGGGAGAAGGCGTCATCCCCCACGATGAAGTAGGGCACGTCTTGTGTGTCATTGGGTAGGGGGTCTGGATCTTGGAAACCCATGATGAGGTTGCGTTCCAACCCCTCCTTGAGGTCACTGGCATTGTATACCTGGGCATCTGAAGCTGACCTGTTGCCAGAAGCATTGATGTACATGAACTTGTAGTCAGCATCGACCATGGTGAAGAGGATGATGCTGTAGAAGCCCTTGTAGTTGAAATAAGTGGACCCTGAGTTGGCTGGAGCTTTGCAGGCCATGTGCTTCCCATCTATGGCTCCAGCGGTGTGGGGGAATTTCCACCTCTAATACCACTGCTCTGCAACTTTCTTCCATCCTTCTTCAGTGGAGGGGCACTGGAGGAGCTCCTCCAGGTATTCTTCGATTATGGCCTGCACCACTTCTCTGACCGCAATGCTGATGGTGTTGTGTGGCACCCTCTAGGCATACTGCATGTTCCTATACATGGTCCTGAGGCCTTGTGGCGCAGAGTCAGTGCCACCTTCAGCCCAGGGTCCAGGCTGGGCCGGAGGTTGTTGTTTGCCTTGGTCAACCTGGGTCTCATCCGCTCCACAACTTCGTCAAACATGGCTAGTGGCATCCTCATGAAGTTCTGGAATGCACGAGGGTCTTTGTTCCTCAGCTCCACCATCAGCTTGTCATACAGTCCGTACTCTGCTCTTCTCCCGATCTATCTTCAGACCCAGACACTTCTTGGACGCCTCCTTTTCCTTGTGTAAAACAGGTGAAAGAGCCTGTAGAGGGCTTCGTACTGTTGTAGAACGATGGCGGCTACCAAAAGTAGTGTGTAACGATCCATGGTGGTGATGACTGGATGCTGTGGAAGAGCAAGAGCCAGATGAAGGCTGAAGAGGTCTGCACAGCAGGGCTGCTGAACTGAAAGTGAGATCCAGGTGATTTCTCCCCCTTTTTATAGGAAATATCGGTTTTTCGCTAGGTATCCTTCCACATACTCCAGGCATCCTCCAGACATCCTAAATATCTGAGATATGTCCCCTATATGAACATTTTGTCCGTTTTAATGCTTTATATGTGAGCTGCATCCGCTTTCATCCTTTCTACGTCCGTGCTACTAATGCTGCGTGTACATTCCGCGTCCGTTTCGCTTCCTCCTTGTGTCCGTTTTCCGCTGGGGCAGATGTGAGTTGCATGGATGTGCAGCGGATGCCTAGCGGATATAGTGGACGTGTAACAGATGACGATGGACATATAACGGATGTTCCCCATATGCGTAACGGATGTATAACGGACGCGTTGGATACTTCATCCGCTCAGAAAGTTTTATGCAGCTCAAAACTTTCTGAGCAGATTTCATCTCAGTAGACGGATGCTGGACGGATAGAGAGTATGAAAAACGCATGCAGTGAGTACACAACGGATGCATCGCGTTAACCAACAGATGGGAAGTTTTTCTCTCCGTTTTATATCCTCTTTCCATCCGTTGGTGCTGTGTGACATGGGCTTAAAGTATCAATAACTAACATTCTTCAAAGAAGAGTACTATCTTGTTATGTATGAAAATTACAATAAAATTGCTGGACATTTCATAATATTCTTTCTATACTTGGAAGGTGCATATCCATTTCTTTAACCTCATTTGCTGAAGATACTCTATGGAAAGCCTCCAAAGATAATTGAAGGGCCTAGTCAGAAATTGTATATATGAAAGCTTTGGCATCATGGAATTCCCCTTCAAGATCAAAATGTAATAAATCTTTCACTATTTGAAACAGCTCTGCTTGAAAAAGTTGTTCAATAGAGGTATACATAAATCTTTTTGTCATTGTCACAGAATGGATTGTGTAACAAACTTATCCTGGGTCTGATTGGATTCAATCGGAGCCTTTTTGTTTTTCGCTTACATTACAGACTTCACTCCATTTGTTTCATGGCCCTCAGTTCCAGATGTATAAGAAATTAATCTAGCTTTATTGAGGAGGAGACAAATGCTTGACACAATCTTGACAGTAGCCAGATGAAGCTTGTCTCATGTTTTCTGATTAGGAACACAAAAAGATCACCTATCTAATTGACATCTTAAAGAAACATCTAAAATTACTTTTATGAATGTTTGTGCAAGTTATAAGTGATGGTGTAGCAGTCAGTGAGTTCTAGAGTTTCAGCCCAACTCAGTTCATGTGTTGTTGTTGTGGGGAAAATAGAAGGAAAGAGTATTATGTATGTCCATCACTTTGAGCTACTTATAACATAAAGAGATAAAAAAATAAAATAAATAAATTTATATTTTTATTGTAAAACCAATACAATAAGAGAAAGAATGGATTTCTAACTTCCAAACTCTAACAGTAAAAGGATGATGGTAATGATACAACTTTTACTGAGCAACACTGGCTGTATACACAAACACACAATAATACCAACCACTCAATTACTGTGGCTGTATACACAAACACAAATACCAATCTCTAATTTACTCAAGGCTGTAAGGGAAGGAGGATTATCTGAAGAGTTGTACTAGCATTGCTTATTTCAGTGGCATCTGTCATTCTGCCACTGAATCAAGATCTATTTTACATCCGGTCACACAAGACTTCCATCTTATTCTAGAGCTCTTCAAATAACATAATTACACATTGAATCCTATAATTCTTAAATTATTCTGCTAGGTTATCTTTCATAACCTTCAACTTCTTGAATGTTTTTGTGCATTTTTCCTGTACACATGAAGACAAATGTTAAGAAAAACAGCAGATCAGATTAAATAAAAAAGCTATAAATATTGTCAATCTTTGGGTTAGAATAAAATTTAGCTGGGCAGGAAATGTGAAGTTGCTTAGTGTTTGTTTGTTTGTAAACTGAGACTTGAAAACAAAGAAGTAGTTCTCCATAATGATGCATCATCAGTTAATTTCACTGAAGCTCCCATGCAAATACATGACATTCACTGTAATGGTGGATAACTTTATAATGGTCATATAAACTTATAACAAATGCTGATTGCTCAACAAAAATGCAGCTCTACAACTAATCTGCATAAGTCTCCTAACTAACAACTCTTATTCCTGTATTTTTACATAAATTTCATGAATTGCTTCTTTGTTCAGGTTCATAAATATTTCTGTTTTATTGTGTTGGGTTGTGTTGGGTTATGTAAGCCACACAACTTAAACTGTGGATAAGATGGCATGTTTTCATATTTCTTCATTATCTTTGAAGCCCTTTGTTCCAAAAGCAATTGACTGAGGTATATGAAGGGTACTACTCTAGAAGTATGACATGAGTAGAGTGGGTAGATAGTTTCAATTATTGTTATTAAGTGCTGTGGGAATTTTTGTTATGATGCCAGTCTGTTGTTAGATAACTATAGGATTTATGCTTAACATAATCTGTCTTAATCTGTCATAATACTGTCTTGAATCTAAGACAGTAGATTCAAGGCTATATAGTATTGTGCTTCCTTATCCCTCCTCCTTCCCACAGTAAAATATTGGATCAGCTTGTAAGAATATAACAAGTAGAGCCTTGACAACTCTCATACATCAGAGCTGCTATGTTGTATTCCATGGTATGTGTTCATACATGAATGTTACCAGAGTTTCCTTTAGAGTTATCTTATTTCAATATCTGTTAAAAGCAATTCTCTCTACTGATTGATATCTGCTATAAATATTTTTTTCTTCCATTCAATCATATCAGCATCTCAGAGTCTGCTTGAACAAGTCCCTATAGTTTTCTTGGCAAGATTTTTCAGAAGTAGTTTGCCATTGCTCAAGAGGTTTGCTCAGTCCTCTTTCTTAAAACTGGGAGAGAAAGAGAAAGTGACTGGCCCAAGGTGACCCACCTGGCTTTGTTCCCAAGACCAGACTGGAAGTGACATTCCTCTGGTTTCTAGCTTTTACCATTAAACTAAATTGGCTGTCACTTTTAATATATATGCATGATCTACATTTTATAAAAGGGCTATGTAACACTTGCTTTTAACTTGTCTGGATAAAACAAACGACGGACTCGTGGTCACCAGTTAGCTTTGGAAATAATAAATTGGTTATTTTTATTTTCTCCAGTTGTATTTCTTCAGATGAATTTTCAACCACAATTTACTGTAGATATCATGTCAGAAACAAATATGCATCATTAAAAAAGAAGAAAAGAGAACAAATATTTGCATAACATTTGCATAGGTTAATTTATAAGCATAGAGTAATTGTTTCCCTTCTGGTATCTAACTTAAATAGAAAAACAATATTTTCCACCATATGGAGAAGACTGACTTGCGACCACTTCATCTCCTGACCAAAGGCTAAGGTCCCACTCTCTTTTTGGTGACTTCGTTTCACTTCAAAACTGAATTGCCTAGACCTTGAATCTTCAAAGAGAATGATGTCCTCTGTTCTATCACCAATAAAACTACAGGGATAGATAGCCACAATAAAGGAAGATATATGACTATGTTATACAGGCTAAAAACAAGAAATGCTTGTTTATTGTTTCAATGTAGAATGTACTGTACAATAAAAGTCATAATGATGATAGTATATGTTCAGTGAGTATTAATTTATTTCAGTGAAGTTAAAAATCATACATATTAGCAAGAAAAAAATTGTCAGATTTTCAAAGCTGCTGCCATCAGAATAGAAAATGTCCCAATAGTTTGATCAATAATCTAAAGCCCATGTCACACTGAACCAACGGATGCAAAGAGGATGTAAAATGGACAAAAAAGCTTGCCATCCATTGGAAAATGCGATGCATCCGTTGTGTATCCACTGCATACATGTTTCATACGTT
The DNA here is from genome assembly GCA_015471245.1 of Laticauda colubrina. Lineage (NCBI taxonomy): Eukaryota > Metazoa > Chordata > Lepidosauria > Squamata > Elapidae > Laticauda > Laticauda colubrina. Next base: position 64,995,948 of record BLBF01000004.1, on the reverse strand, counting down.
CTATCCGTAAAACATCCGTCTACTGCTATTTCATCCGCTCAAAAAATTTTGAGCTGCACAAAACTTTTTCAGCGGATGAACTTTCCGCCGCATACGATCTACATCCGCGACACATACGGGCAACAAATGTTCTAAGTCCGTTGTCATCCATTACATGTCTGATGTATCATCTTGGCATCCTCTGGCCATCCGCGCAACTCACATCCGCTGTAGCGGAAAGCAGAAAGAGGGAGAAAGCGAAAGGTACACACAATGTCCACACAGCGTTAGTAGCACGGACATAGAAAGGATGTAAGCGGATGCATCTTGTATAAAAATCATTAAAACGGAGAAAACATACGGATATGGGACGTATCTCGGATATTTAGGATGTCTGGAGGATGTCTAGAGTATGTGGAAGGAAAACTAGTGGAAAACTGACATTTCCTATAAAAAGGGGGAGGAAATCACCTGGATCTCACTATCAGTCCAGCAGCCGTGGTGTGCAGACCTCTTCAGCCTTGCCCTTGCTCTTCCACATCATCCATTGATCTCCACCATGGATCATTGCACACTCCTTATGGTAGCCGCCATCATTCAACACCAGAACCAAGCCCTTTTCTGACTGTTTCACCTTTTCTATGCAAGGAGAAGAAGGAGACGTCCAAGAGCTGTCTGGGTCCAAAGATGGATCTGGAGAAGAGTGGAGTTTGGACTCTATGACAAGCTGATGGTGGAGCTGAGGAATGAAGTCCCTCGTGCATTCCAGCACTTCATGAAGATGCTACCAGCCATGTTTGACAAAGTTGTGGAGCATCTGAGACCCAGGTTGACCAAGGCAAACACCAACTTCCATCCCAGCCTGGACCCTGGACTGAAGGTGGCACTGACTCTGCACCACCTGGCCTCTGGGACCACGTACAGAAACATGCAGTATGCCTGGAGGGTGCCACACAACACCATCAGCATTGTGGTCAGAGAAGTGGTGCAGGCCATCATCGAAGAATATGTGGAGGAGATCCTCCAGTGTCCCACCACTGAAGAAGGGCTGGAGGAAAGTTGCAGAGCAGTGGTATCAGAGGTGGAACTCTCCCCACACCGTTGGAGCCATAGATGGGAAGCACGTGGCCTGCAAAGCTCCACCCAACTCGGGGTCCAATTATTTCAACTACAAGGGCTTCTTCAGCATCATCCTCTTTGCCATGGTTGATGATGACTACAAGTTCATGTACATCGATGCTTCAGCCAACGGGTCAGCTTCAGATGCCCAGGTATACAACGCCAGTGACCTCAAGGGTGGGTTGGAACGCAACCTCATCATGGGTTTCCAAGATCCAGACCCCCTACCCAATGACACACAAGATGTGCCCTACTTCATCGTGGGGGATGATGCCTTCTCCCTCACAACCTACCTCATGAAGCCCTACAGTTCCAGACACCTCACCTGTGAAGAGAGGATCTTCAACTACAGGCTGTCCAGGGCAAGACGGGTGGTGGAGAATGCCTTTGGCATCATGGCCAACAGGTTCCAGGTACTTCTCACCACCATGCAGCATTGCCCAGAGACCGTGAGGAGGATCATAGAAGCTTGCTGCATCCTGCACAATCTCATGCGCACCCGCTACCCAGTGTTGCAGAACAGGCTTGTGGACCATCAACAAGGCAATGGGGACATGGAGCCTGGGGAATGGAGGCAAGGACTAAACCTGATAGACACTGTGGATGTGCAAGGCTCCAACAGAGCTTCACGTGGAGGGAAGAAGTAGTGCAACCTCCTGAAACACTGGTGCAACTCCCCAGCTGGAGCAGTGGAGTGGCAAGACAGGATGGTAGATGCTTAATGGATGCTTCCTTGAGCCTGTCTCATTACACTGATGAGATTGTGCCATGTATGTTGAGTGGCCTTACAATGAATAGGGCATTAATAAAGAGTTTTGTTTATGTTGAAATGTGTTGATCAATGATTAAATTGTTATTGATAATAAAGGGCCATATGTATGGCAGCTGGGAGGGTGGACCATACAGTCCTACTATGCTTGCACTGGAGGTTTATCTATCCCACAGCTATCCTTACCCATCTCACAACTATCCTTATCCCACAGCTATCCTTACCAATCCCACAGCTATCCTTATCCATCCCACAGCTATCCATCCCACATCTATCCTTTCCAATCCCACAGCTATCATTACCCATTCCACAGCTATCCATCCCACAGCTATCCTTACTCATCCCACAGTTATCCATCCCACAGCTATCCTTACCAATACCACAAGCATGCAAAGGCTTAACCCTTTTTTCAAAGTTTTCTCCAACATTTTATTTAGTAAAAAAAATGAACCAAGTGTGTGAAGCAAAGATAACCTTTATTAATAACAAACTGTATGATTTTATTAAAAAGCAAAATGACCCAAGTAAAGTGTCTTTAAGCAAAGATAACGTGAACAGGTAACAACTCAGTCTCTGGACTCTTTTCAGTCACTCTGAGGCATGCCCATGGTCTCAGATGTAAAGGGGCCAGGGACTGTGGATGTGGCTGTTGCTGGAGTGCTGGTCTGAGGTGCCATTGGGGTGCCTGGCCCCGAAAGTACAACAGGAGATGGTGTGCGCAGGAAGCTCTCAGAGAGCTGACTCAGTCCCATGAGGTTGAGAGGCACTTCCTCAAGGACTTGGGATGTGAGGCCCAAGACTGATGACAGATGTTCTGAGGAAGGGCTTGGCTGTGGGGTGGAGGAAGGAGGAGTGTAGTGGGGCTATCTGGTCTGCAGCTGGGTCAGGTGAGGCGTCTGTGGCGTCTGTGGTATCCGAGGAACCTGGGTGTGGACTGGGAAGGGCTGCCTCTGCTGTGGGAAGTCCTGGTGGTGGTAGGCTTGGTAGGTGAGGGGCTGTTGAAATCCGTGGAAGGGCTGTGACATTGCCTGGGGTGGAGGAGCAGACCTGGAGTGGGTAGCAGCAGGTTCAGCTGGGCCTGGAGGGTGGTGCAGAAGAGCTGTGATCCTCTCCTTCATCACCTGGTACTGGGCCTCGGGCATGTCCATGAGGGTCTGGCTCACGTACGTGATGAAAGGCTTGCGGTTCGAGGATGGTATGTCGAAGTGGACCAGCTGGGAGAGGAGATCTGTGGTGGCTTTGATTGTGTCCCTGATCTCCAAGAGGACAGTGTGGCTCTGTCCCTCCAGTCTGCCTCTCTGCCTGCTTTCTGTGGAGGTGGAACTGGGGGTGGGGGTGGGTTGGTCTCTGGTGGCTGCTTCTTCTTGCTCCATCTGAGACAGGGGATCCTCCACGTCCTCTGGCACGGGGAGTACAGCTGTTGGGGGGGTCTCTGTCGTGGGGCCCTCCAAAGACACTTGCCTGGACATGGTAGCTGTCTTCTGGCTGGAAGAGGAGTGGCTCTCTGTGGGCTGTCTGAGGGAGAGGGCTGACAGAGGGGCTGCTCCTTGGTGGCGGATCTCACCCTCCAGGAAGCTGCACCTGGCCATGACATAGGTCTTCCGGTCAGTGAGCTTGACAGCAGCCTGCCCGGATCTCTTCAGGTGCAGCTTGCCATACCAGGTGTGCATGTGCTTCCACCACCCCAGGAGGTCATCTGAAGTGTAGCCCAGGCTCTCTGCCTTCTCTCTCCATGCTGCCTGCTTCCGCTTGGTGTCGCGATAGAGCCTGTGGCCCTTCCTCTACAGGTACTCGTTCTCCCTCAGCCATTCCAGCACCTCCTCTTCATGGTCTTCGGAAATGGAGTACTGTTTCTCCTCCCCCTTCTCCTTGCCTTGCCTCTTCCTCCCTCTGGCAGGGGCTTCAGGGCCTTCAGCAGAAGGGCTTTGAGGGCCTTGGGATTGGTCCACCACAGCAGCAGCAGCAGGAGAAGCAGCAGCAGGAGAAGCACCAGCACCAGCATGAGAAGCACCAGCAGTACCAGCAGCACCAGCAGGAGAAGCACCAGCAGCACCAGCAGGGGAAGCACCAGCAGCACCAGCAATACCAGCAGCAGCACCAACAGGAGAAGCACCACCAGCAGCAACACCAAGAGCACCAGGAGCACCAGCACAGTCAGCACCAGCAGCACTAGCAGCTTCAGAGTCAGCGCCAGGGGGTGGGATGGTGGTTCTGTCCTTCTTGCCAGGGCTGGCAGGAGTAGGCACAGGCTTCCTCTTCTTCCCCATGGTGTTCTCTCAAGATGTCTCTGGCAGCAGGTCTTTCCTCTGAATGGTGACCTGCTTGCAAGCTGCATCCTTTTATATCCACGGAGCTTATGCAATTCATCCTCCCCGCATGCGCAGTGAACGCTTTGCATCCACTACGCATCCGCTATGCATCCTATAGGCGTCTGTGATGCAGCCGCGTCATCCGCTACGCATCCGCTTCGCATCCGCTCCTTCCGTGATGCGTCCGCTTTGCTGTTCTCCCCCGGAAGCCCTGCAGATGTGTCATCCGCTTCCATCCGCTTTCATCCACTAGTCTTCCTACGAACTTCCGCTTTACATCCCCGCTACATCCTCCCCACATCCATTCCTTTCCATTTTTGTCTGCTCTGTTTATGCAAATTTGGGGCACTTTTGAGAGCAGATAACAACAGATGGAAAATTTGCTCATCCGCTGTGTCCTTTTTACATATATTTTGCATCCGTCGGCCAGTGTGACCTAGCCTTAACTTATATTTCAATCTTCCATATTCCCGAAGATATGATAGATTTTGCCATTCATGACTATGCAAATTATCAAACTGTCACATGTGAGATACAAGTACTTATTAACATGCTCAATTTTGATCTTATTTTGGAAAAATGTAACAAATATTATTCTGGTAATCTCAACTTGCAACCAAATACTTAGTTATTGTTTCAAGTTACAATGGATCTCCTGAAAAATATATATATGACCTGGATTCAAAATTTCATTGGTTAGTTGTCATCATTGCCCACCGCTGCCCAGAAGTGTTTCGAAGAGGTCAGAAGTGAAATGGTGGAGTGATCCCTGAAGGTAACAAAATTCAAGATCTGGGAACCATGGTTTTTTCATAGGCATCCCCTTCTTAAGGTATTTTGAAAGATCTCATTGGTAAAAGTCTAACCATTGGGCTCCAATATTTTAAGGAAAGCTCAACTAGGAATGAGATTGATTGTCCGATCCATCATGATCCCATGGACAATGTTTCTCCAGGCCTTTCTGTCCTCTATCATCTTCTGGAGTCCATTTAAATCCACACCTGCTGCTTCAGTGACTCCCTCCAGCCACCTTATTCTCTGTTGTCCCTTTCTTCTATTGCCTTCAATCTTTCCCAGTATTATGCTCTTTTCCAATGAGTGCTTCCTTCTCATTAGGTGGCCAAAGTATTTGAGTTTCATCTTCAGGATCTGGCCTTCTAAAGAGCAGTCAGGGTTGATCTCCACTAGGACTAAACTGAAAGGAAAGTCAAAACTATTTTTTCCCTTTACAAACACAACAGCATGGTGTGTATGTGTAGGGTGAGTAATATGGGTGGGTTGTGAGTTTGAAGTCTGACTATTTTCTATCTAAATTGGTGAGAAAATGTGTTGAAATACATGTTGAAATATTTTGTATTGCCAAAACTACATAATTATTTAGCTGTAGATGACAGTGTTTAGTTTGCATCTATGGCTATAACCTACAGTACCTTTATGTTCTGAGGAGAGTTTCCTATGACAGTTAAAAGACAGTTGAACCCATTAAGCAGCAAAGCCCATGGTGACTGTACCCTATACACTTTATTTGATTTGTTTGGCTACGTAACCATCTTCTGTTACCAATATGTATGAATATATAATAATCCTCTGCTACCAATTCTGTAGAATAAAACAGAATTTCTATAGAATAAAACAATTTTTTTCTAACAAAACATAATGTAGGTGCTAAACAAAATTGCTGAGACACCTGAGAACAGTTAATACTGAACAGGAGAGATTCAGTGCTGTCTGCAATATTGTACGCACTTCTGTATATACTTGTTTCTTTGTCATGGTCGGTTTCCTATGCAACCCCCACTCGCAACCAGAAATCAGCAATGGGAGGAGAGAGGGAAGGCATTGGAATCCAAGGGGGATATCAGGGAGGGTAAAGGAATGCAAGTTTGCCAGCTCAAAGCCTGAGACAGATTCCACATCTCAAGGTCATCAGCTGGGAAAGTCCCAGGTGAAGACACCATTCCCAAAACAACACAACTGGCTAAAGAAATGAACATTGAGAGAACTGTGGGAAAAGGGAAAAGTTTCCTATGCTAACTGTGTGCAAAATTGGCTTTTCCACTTCTGTACCCACATGGAATTTTCCACATGGAAAATTATACTCTTGGTAAAAAGGTGTCCCAGGAGTCTTCTTTGCTGTCTCAACCAATGGGATGGTTGACAGTCAAATTTGCCATTTTGAAGTACATGTGAAACTTCCTAGCTGTACAGCATGATGGACAATACAGTGCCTGAGGAGCTGAGACACCCCAAAATTCATCTCAGTCCTTTGCAAATAAATCTGGTAACTATCAGAAGGTTTTCCCAATGTAACTGTAACCTTGCAAGATTTATTGGTTTGTATGAGATTTTATGAAGGACCACATGAGATTTTAATCTTATAATATAAATAATTAAAATCTTATAATTTTAATCTTAACATGTGCCTATTAATGCTGTATATAAGAGTAATGTAAAGGAAAGGATGTCGATCTGTTTTGTATACCCTTTTAAAAATGTATAAAATGAAGCTGGAATCAGGCTAAAACAACCCTGCAAATTGCTACCAAGAAGAAAGGATATATATTACTAATTGTACTTAAGCATTTATTTATTTGCTCATGTTATAATTCTGATTATTTGTTTATACATACAAGACATATGAATAAAATTGATACATTTTTACTGTTGGATGCTAAAATTAAGAAAAAGAAAAGCTGATATCTCTTTAATTTTTTTTTATATTGTTTCTGCATGCTTGGCCAAGAATATTTTAATGCTAGTTTGAAATATTTGTGTTATGGCTGTTTTTGAAGGAGTAAGATATATTACGTTGGATTTGCATTTCTTCAAGTTGGGCCGCTACTGAGAAACATTATTAAGGTGGCAGCTTCTACAGTGACAATAACCACAAGTCAATGCATAGAGAAATAAAAGCAGTACAGATATTTGTAAAGCTGTCCTGCATCAGATAAAATATACGCTAAACAGCCCTCAATTGATGTTTCCCAATACCATTAGTATTAATTACTGCTCCTTTAAGAACAATGCATACCAAACTGCGCAGCATTAAACAATTTGATGCTCAAAGATAATAAGATGAAAAATAACATCTACATACAAAAGCAGACTTATACATACCAAAGTTTTCTCAGCCAAGAATCCTACCACCAGAATGGGCATGGATCTATACTAGCTACCATGATGACAGGGAGATTATTTCAGATTTCTCACTGATTTTATTTATGGGACATCTTTGTATCAAGTGTTTGGTCTACTTTCACTTCATATTTCTTCTGTTACTTTTGCTAGGCATCCCAAAGATATAATTTGTCTGGGTTCAATGTATCCATACTACAGAACTTAATCTTCCATCAACAATTTCTACATCAGTGTTATATATGGGGAAAAAAAAGTTTTCCTTGAACATCCACTTGTGGCTTTAATTGTTGAAATCTACAAAATACCCTACTTGGATAGGATAAATAGAATGGAGGGTTGTCTGGATAGGGGTACCCCAGACAAAGAGACAGATGAGATACACGCAGAAAATATGAATGTAATTTATAAACATCACTATATTATATACCGAAAGTTCTTGAAGAAAGATCAGTGTACTAGATCCTAGTGCTATGCATCAACTGGTCTTACAGAACTGTATATGCTACCATTTTCTGAGAAGGAGAATAATCGATTTCAGCTTTTCTTCAGTAGTATTTTTTTCAGACTCATTTTAAATATTTCTCTAATTTATCTGAGTTTATTCAATAAATTTTCTTTGCTTTCATTTCATTTGTGAGTTGATTCTGTTCCAGAATCTCCTTTCCACAGTTTACTGTAGCAAAATGGTTGGAACTGAAAGATGCAATCAGTTAAACAGGATAATTAATCCAAATACAAATGATCTAAATGAAAAGAGAATACTGATCAAATTACTAAGGTTCAGCACTTGAAAGGGGACCAATCAGTCCTTCATTTGGTGCTGAAATGAAAGTAATGTTAATGTCTGTCCCTAGCCCTTTAACACCTGGAAATTCAAAATTTCTAATCAAAACATGTCTGGTAGCATCTTTCATACTAACAGATTTTATTCAAAGGCAGTTCATTTCATCAGATGGATATAATTTATTTTTGGCTACTATTGACTAATATGGCATTCCTCCTACAAAGCTTATAATCTTTCACTGTGTGCTGTCTTTCAAGTGAACCAGGGAGCTTTCTTGGTGTTGGAAAGGGATGACTAGTTTTCCTATATTTTTGTCAGGGGAAAAAAGAACAATGAAAAATGTTTAAATGTGTGCATCCTTTTAACCAAAATTAAAGTTCCTTTGAAGTAATGTGTAAGCATTCCAAATAAACACTGCTATTCCCAAAGCACATCATAGGAAGAGTTGAAGAAAATGTTTAATCTTTTATATCATATTTATTATAGCTGGGTTATTTGACTTTTAATATCATAATGCCATTAATAGCTAAAATTTCCAGAAGATCCATATATAAATAAAAACAATTTTGAATGATAACCAAATACATAGTTAGATATAATGACTACCGCTACCATATTTGAATTACAAAGCTCCAAAAAAATCACGAGATGAAAATAAATTGAAACACAAAATTCTAGGTCCTTGTTGCCATCTCATGGTCATCTTTGCAACCCAGACTAGCATTACCAAATCACAATCTCTTCATTGTTTAATATAACCTTCTCATTTAAATGCATATTAATTGAGAAAATGTGATTTAGTCAGTTCTATTTATCAAATATTCTGTGTTGTAGTAACATCACGGGAGCACCAATAGCCCAAAATCTAGATTATCTGAAGCTTGAAAATGGCATTTGCTTATGTCTGTATTAATTGCTGATTTCTTAATAACTGTCCTTCCAGGCAGAGGGAAACAATTCTGTGATAGAGGGTTTGACACAATATTTTCACATAGACTATTGCTATGCTCTGAAGAAGCTTCTTGGATGAAAAGCAAAATATCTTCAAGGAAAAACAAAGTCCAATTGCCTTTTGAAAAGGCACTTTTAGGATTACTTTTTAGACATTTCCATTTGGTTTTTGCTCCCATAGGGCAACCTATGGGAGTGATTTGCCCTTTCCATCTTCTGGGCTATCTTTTCAATTTCCCATAATTCCTTACACCAAGGTACCTGAATATTCATTGTTAATTGGTTCCATGAGGTGCAATGAGTACTAAAAAAAGATGAGTACCAAACAAGCCACATGACTTAACATGTGACCTTTGTTTCACCCAGGAAGGACTTCTATTTGTCTCTATTCCTATGTCAGTGACCTACCCAGAATGTCTGACTTCCTGTCTGCCCTCTGAAGCCATCCCCCATTTCCTTTTGCAGCGACATTCCCAGTATGGCTAACTTCCTGTCCTTTCTCCATGGCCGTCCTCCTCTTCCTATCACATGTCAAGTAACAAACAAACAAAAAGTACCAGGAGAACATTTTCATGTCAAAATGCATCAAATTCCAAATTTAACTAATTTTGAAGCACCTGAGTACCAAAGTACCACCGTACTTTTGCAATTTCCTACTATTTTCCTTTGGTAGTATTAGTCAGCTTGGGCTTGTTTCACTTTCCCAAATCAACTGGCTGCTACCATTTAGCTGAACTAATGAGGAGCCAAACAAACAAATCAATGTTGGAAGTAAATCAGACAAAAATCTAAACAATATGGTAAATAAATATTTAAAAGCTGCCAATATTGAGTTCTAGTGTTTTAATGCTTTCCCCTTTAGGCTTTTATTTTAATTTGTTGTACTGCTTTGATTGTTTTAGTAAAGCAAAATAAAATATTAATAATGCATAAAGTATAAATCATTATCATAATATTTTTTTTACAAATCTGTTGCTTGACAACGCTTGGAATAGTGTCTATATTGCATTTTAAAGCAGTACTGCAGAGGGAAAATATACAAAAAGGACATAAGGGGCGTGCATAAGTGCACCAGTGTGCCTAGCGTCCCTGTCCTATTGATTCTTTTATATATTTTTTTTATTTTTCTTATATGTATCCATGTATTCATAACTATGTTTTTACTTATACCTATTATCTTGTACACAGTTGACAAATAAAAAAATAAAATGAAATAAAAAAGGACATAATAATGATCAAGAGTATTTGCAGCTTTTTAGCTTTGAGAAAAAGTCAAGCTGGCATGTGTGTTCATGTGTGTATAAAATTAAATGAACAATGAGGATTTTCTCCCCTTTTTCATAATATCAAAAGTCAAAGCTATCTAACAGAGTTTCAGGATTCCTTTTCATAGTGAAAATTGTTCTGATAAAATATAATAATATAGTAATTTCACTATCATTGTAAATGACATTAAAAGAAAATAGACAAGTTAGAATAAAGTTTATATATTATCACCAGTATCTGAACTGAAGGCATGTCAAGATGAATTCCTGGATAAGAAAAATAAGACAATGTCAAACTTCCATATCTTCTCATTCATAACTAGTTGGTCACTGTAAGATCAAAATGCTCAATAACACTAAGATGGCACTGTTTATTATAAAGATATAAAGGACTCAGTTTGTATTATTTTGGGAGAGAAAACATGTTACAATGTGTTGAAATGGTGTTAGAAGGTCCAGAAGAGTTACAGGTGTTAATTTCATACTGGTGAAAAGTATTCCAGAACATCCAGATGGGTCATCAATAATTAAAAAACCACCATCTTTATATTTCTGAATAACTACTACATAGATCATAATTTACACCAATTGTGTAATAAAATAGCATTTTGATTATCTACCATCAACTTGTTATTAAATCTTAGTAACCACATAGTTTCTCCAAAATGTAGTCACTGAACCGGTAGTAACACCAGTTGAATCCCACTCCTGAGCAACTGGCTGTTGTCACTTAAACAAAACATTCGATATGAGTAGAAAGATTTAAGAAACATTCTTTGTCTCCTCTTTTTATCCATTCTCTAATCTAGCACCTCAGCAACAGATTGCTATGGATTATTCCAAAACCTCTAACTTTTCATAGTACTAATTACTTTCTCCTGCCCTGTATCTCCATCATATTTGTTGGATGATAGATAACTTTATACTGTGGAAATTATATGTAGTGCAAAAAGTCCTAAAGTCAAGAGTATAACATTTTAAAGAAAATATTCTGGAGGCTGAGGTTAGCATGAAAGAAAAATAAAAATAAGTTTTATTAAAGAACATTAAAGTGATAAGAAAATCTGAGCTACTTAGGCCTACCTAAAGCTAAGTGGCTGTAGATGCACTTTTCCACTATGGAGATACAGAGAGAGTTAGAGAAGTACAAAGATGCCTAATAACTATTTCTATAACTATTGGCCCTGGTGTTCAGTGTACAAATAATCAGAAAACCAGTACTTACAGATCCTGAAGTCTAAAATTATTAATCCATACTAGTATAGCAGTCACATTGCTGCAATGTTTTCTCACTAGTCTAAGAATAAAGAATTCCTATTGATATACCTATCAAATAGCTCCTCAAACAGTTTGTGACTGGGAAATAAGGCAAAACCAGCTGGATCTTATCTCCTGCCAAAAAAAAAAACCCTATTCCAATTATTGCCCTCCCAATATGGAATACTTGGCATCAACTAAAGACCAAGTATTTTTAAATTTTTAAAGGCTAAAAATAACTTTCATCTCTCATCTTAAAAAATTGCAATCTTCACAGAACTGGTATATTAAAATTGTCTTTGGGGCTTTTTAAGAAATTTGGCAAGCACTTTTATCTGACAAAGGCAATGTACTAAAAAGGCCAAGATATTTACCATCAGAGTATTTTTGGTTCCATAAGAAGCATTTATGACTCTGCTTGATTTTATGCCTATAGTCAATGGTTGCTAGCTGTGGATTATCCAACATAATACAAAGACACCCTAGTGGGAATGGGAGTTGAAAAAAAAGAAAATAAATGCCAGGTGCTTGTCAGTCATTTCAGTGATTTTGTATTCTTTTGAGCAAAACACCAGAAATTCAGATTTATTGCTTCTAGAGTAAAATATTGTTTCTATTTTTATCTTGTATTTTCACAAGTTATGTTATAATTGTTTAAATGAAAGCTAAAATTCAGCTCACCCACCTAGGTTTACTGCACATTGTTGTTCCATAATGTTAAAGAAAGAACCAAGAACCAAGGGATTAAGCTAGAGAAAAGAAGTAAACATAGAAAACAATTTAATTGCTGTTTAATATCTCACAGAGAGGGCTTATTTATATAACTGGACCTTGTTATATTCCAGCTTGAATAAATATCCTCAAGTTTCCTTAAATTGAACTGGAACCAAATCAGTTAATTTCCTGAGCAATCCAAGAAGTGGAAATGCCAAAAATGGAGATTGTTTCTTCTTGCAGGCCCAGCCATTATCTCTTGTGCCTCTACCATGCCATTCTTTGTCATTAGAGTAATCTTGTGGGGCTTGTGGTTGAGATAAAAACAAACCTAGTTAGAAGGCTGAACTACTATTATTAATTTGCTTCTTAATCAGCAAATGAGAATTTGGGGGTATTCTATATGAAGGTGGGAGAGGCCTTAGGACAGGGTTGGGGAACTATGGCCCTTTTATGAGTTGTGGACTTTTAGTCTCAGAATTCCTTAACCAGCATGGAAGTTGAAGTCCACAAGTCATAAAGGGTCCCCTGTTCTCAGGCCTTTCCCATCTTAACACAGAATACCCCCCAAACTCTCATTTGCTGACCAAAGAACTAGAAGAAAGAACAAGCAAAGTTATGTTCTAGATTGGGACTGGAAATGAGCTGTGAAAGTATTGTAAAAGGTGATGCTTAAAAATTTGCATTTTCTTAAACATTGGTTAAGTTCATTTCCAATGTAGACATCAAAAAATTGCCACACAATTAATATCTGTAAGAGCAACACCAAAATCATGGAACGCATAACCTTTTGCAATGTGGCATTCTTCGGAACCTAGAGGACACATTTCTCTGAACCCCCAACCATATGTATTCTGGAAATTATGGAAATTGCAGTCCCAATATGTCCAAAGGGACCCTGTGTTATGTATGTAATGTATTTCAACAACATATTGTTTCATTGCATTTTCTTTATGTAAATATGAAAGAACACAACACAACTAATGTTCTTTTATCTTTGGTTTGAAGATTGATTCAGCATGAAAGAAAACTCTTTTTAAAAGCTCTGATTGCGCCCTCTTCACTCTTCTATCTCCTATTCATCTTATAAATATGGAAACAGATCAAAGGTTGATGTGAATGAAAAGGGATTTTATTCTAGCTACATATGTCAACTGTGCCATAGCTAACTAATTCCTTTAAAACATTGTGTCAGCCCCATGCAAGTACAGGTATATATCACCTGATGTCTGACCTGGAAAATCCAAATCAATTTTCCATGTTTTAATAGCATTCAAAATTACCTCAACTAAGGAAGCACATCATTTCAATTTATGAAACAGATAGTTCTTAGCCATTTATTCCACTTGAAAGACTTCTGTTCCATTAACATTTCTGTGACCTCTGATAAATTGTGTTCCCAACCCAATTACAGAATATGTTCAGATAATGTCAATTGCATTCATTTGAGCTCAGTTGAAAAGTATCATGTTCTATATTTCTGAATCTTTAACTGGAGAATATCATATGAAATACTGGTAGAAATATGAAAATTCTATTACCTATTTTTCCAGGGTACACCATTTCTGAAAAAAAATTGTTCCATCTTATTTCTTCACGAGTTTTATTTTTAATACCTGGATTGTAGCATTTAAATATAAGTTGAAATATGTCTTTTTAGATATGCTTCATTTTAAATCTTGTAAAAAGAAGCTTTCAAATATATTTCAATGATTCAAGGCCAGAATTTATGTAACTTGTGGATTATTAAATTCTCCATTAGTCAGAGATATACAGGTTAGATTGGTTCATTGTAGAATTCACATTAAAAACTTTCCTTTAAAAATTCTTAGTTAGAAAATATGTTTGGGACATGTTTCTTCTTAAACTTAGTATAAGATAGCATTTGTCAACTTTTTATTGAAATCACATTTTCATTTGAGTAATCAGTGAAGCTACAGGAAGCAGGATTGATATTTTTTATTCTGTGAAAGTAGATTAAGAAAATTTTATTATCTTCATTCAGACCATTGAAGTTTCAAAATCTGACTTCACTAAATAAGACTTTTTTTCTTCACCAAACCACATCTTCAAGGTTTTTATTACCATAGTAATTGCTTCTATTAATCTTCTGTTAATCTGTTAATTTTTGAAGGACATTTTTTTAAAAAAAGAATATAAACTATTTTCTTTTTCTGCATTCTGTGTCTCTCTCTCTCTATATGTGTGTGTGTGTTTTCTTAAGTTTTCACGGGTACTTACATGTATGCTGTTCAGCTTCCTTCGGGTATTATCCCACGTCATTGTAGTTGTGCTTTTAAAGTTGCAGCAACCTTTCGGCAGAATCTCATCTGCCATCATCGGGCTTCTGTATTGTGTTTGTCTGGGAAAATACCCGAACAAAGCTGAACAGCATATATGTAAGTACTCATGAAAACTTTATATATATATATATATATATATATATATATGTGTTTTCTTAGGTTTTCGCGGGTACTTACATGTGTGCTGTTTAGCTTCCTTCGGGTATTATCCCACGTCATTATAGTTTTGTTAAAGTTGTAGCAACGTTTCAGCAGAATCTCATCTGCCATCCTCAGGCTTCTGTATGGATATGGGTCTTACAGCTCCTGGTTTTAAATTTGAGGCTGGTCCATTCTGATTGGTTGGGAGCCTGGACCTGTGTTCATTGGACTTGGAGTTTGACTGATTGGTGTTCCTGGTTTCTTCTGTCTGTTTTGTGGCTTTGATTGGCTGGCAACACTCTGTTCTTGTGTTGGAGGCTTTTAGTGCAGCTTGGCTCCGTGTGAAGGGACGGCTGCTTTTCATTAGCAAGCTGCTAAAGATCTCCATGCCACAAGCCAGGCAAACACCTGGGCAAAAACAGACTCCCTCTGATAGCTCCAACCTAACCCCCCCACTAGGCACCCAGATGAAACCCAGCTTGCTAATGAATAGCAGCTTGCTAATGAAGAGCAGCCATTGGTTTTAAATTTGAGGCTAGCCTGATTGGAAGTCTTGGTCTGTGTTTATTGGACTTGGAGTTTGTTTGATTGGTGTTTCTGGTTTCTTCTGTCTGTTTTGTGGCTTTGATTGGCTTTCACACAAAGCCAAGCTGCACTGAAAGCCTCGAACACAGGAACAGATATATATGTGCTGTTCAGCTTCCTTCGGGTATTATCCCACGTCATTGTAGTGCTTTCAAACATCTTATGCACAACGAAACCACCAAAAAGTAATTTGCAAAAAGATGAATTCAGAGCACTACAAACCCTGAAAAATGATAACAGCATAATAATACTCCCAGCAGACAAAGGGAATGACACAGTAGTAATGGACAGAAAAGACTATGAAACAAAATTGACAGACCTACTCCAAGACTCCACATACAAACCTATAAACACAGACCCAACCACATATCTGGAAAAATTAACCAAGAAGAAAATTATAATCAGCCACATAAGAAAGGAAATCCAACAGACGATCATCCCAAGAGAAAAATCTTCTCGATGCCCCAAATTATATGGCCTCCCAAAAATACACAAAGAAGGCATACCTCTCAGACCCATAGTCAGCTCCAAAGGAGCACCATTACAAAACCTAGCTAAACACTTAGCAAAACAACTACAGCCCCATGCTGAAACTGCAGCTTCATATGTACAAAACTCATACCACTTCTTAGAAATGATCAAAGATCTACACGTGGAACAAGAAGATCTGCTTGTAAGTTTTGATGTGGTTTCACTATTCACTCAAATCTCGATAAAAGAAACTCTTGAAATCATCAAAAATAAATACCAACCAGCTAAAGACCTCATGGAACTAACAGAACACAGCCTAACCAACACATATTTCATATACAAAGGACAAAGATACAAGCAAATTGAAGGAGCCCCTATGGGATCACTGTCACCCGTCATTGCAAACATGTTCATGGAAGAATTCGAATCCAGAGCCCTGGCTAATGCCACCCACAAACCCAAACTATGGCTAAGATACATCAATGACACATTTGTGATTTGGCCCCATGGAAAAGAAAACCTAAACAATTTCCTAACACACCTAAACAACACACACCCCAAAATCAAGTTCACCATGGAAATGGAAATAAACAAACAACTACCATTCCTAGATGTACTAATCTACAAAAGAACAGATGGCACACCGGGACACACCATATACCAGAAGAAAACACACACCAACTGCTACCTCAACGCCCAATCCCACCACCACCCAGCACAGATAAATTCCATGGCCAAAACACTAATTACCAGAACCAAATACCTGGCAAACAAAACACATATAAAAACTGAACTATGCACCCTGACTAACGAATTGATAGCCAATGGCTTCCACAAAAACAAAATCACCAGTTTGATCCACAAAAACACACCAAGACATAACAGAGACCTAGAAGATCAGCAGATCTATGGAACAGCTGTCTTGCCCTACATAAGAGGTACTACAGAAAAAATCAGTAAGATACTGCACAGGCATCACATCAAGACTGCCTTCAAAACAGACAAAAAAATTGCAGCCATCCTTAGAAACCCCAAAGACAAAATTGACCTGGAAAACCAAGGCATATACGAAGTTTCCTGTGCATCATGCCTGGCCACATACATTGGACAGACCAATAGAAGAATAAGTACCCGCCTGGATGAACACAAAAATGCAGTAAAAAAGCTGGAAAACACCTCCTCACTAGTCCAACACATGAAAACCACAGGTCACAACATCAACTTCAATGGCACTAATACACTAGCCACTATAGAAAACCCCAGCCACAGAATCATCAGAGAAGCTATAGAGATTGAAAAAAGACCTGAAAGCATGAATAGAAGAGATGATTCCAGCAGACTATCAATCATTTGGAAGCCTGCACTCTCAAACAGAAAGATCTTCACACCACAAGCCAGGCAAACACCTCAGCACAAACAGACTCCCTCTGATGCCTCCAGCTCAAACACCCCCCCACCAGGCACCCAGATGAAACCTAGCTTCCTAATAGATAACAGCCGTCCTTTCACACGAAGCTAAGCTGCACTGAAAGCCTCCAACACAGGAACATAGTGTTGCCAGCCAATCAAAGCCACAAAACAGACAGAAGAAACCAGAAACACCAATCAAACAAACTCCAAGTCCAATAAACACAGACCAAGACTCCCAACCAATCAGGATAGGCTAGCCTCAAATTTCAAACCAACGGCTGTGAGATCCGGACCCACATCCATACAGAAGCCTGATGATGGCAGATGAGATTCTGCTGAAATGTTGCTACAACTTTAAAAGCACTACAATGACATGGGATAATACACAAAGGAAGCTGAACCGCACACATGTAAGTATCCGCGAAAATTTAAAAAAACAAATATATATATATATATATATATGTGTGTGTGTGTGTGTGTGTGTGTGTGTGTGTGTGTGCTGTTTAGCTTCCTTCGGGTATTATCCCACGGCATTGTAGTTCTGTTAAAGTTGTAGTAACGTTTCAGCAGAATCTCATCTGCCATCCTCAGGCTTCTGTATAGAGTTAGTTCCTGGTTTCAAATTTGAGGCTGGTCCATTCTGATTGGCTGGGAGCCTGGATCTGTGTTCATTGGACTTGGAGTTTGATTGTTTGGTGTTTCTGGTTTCTTCTGTCTGTTTTGTGGCTTTGATTGGCTGGCAACACTCTGTTCTTGTGTTGGAGGCTTTCAGTGCAGCTTGGCTCCGTGTGAAGGGACGGCTGCTCTTCATTAGCAAGCTCCTATTCATTAGCCAGCTGGGTTTCACCTGGGTGCCTGGTGGGGGGGTGTTTGGGTTGGAGCTATCAGAGGGAGTCTGTTTTTGCCCAGGTGTTTGCCTGGCTTGTGGCATGGAGATCTTTCTATTTGAGAGTGCAGGCTTCCAAATGATTGACAGTCTGGTGGAATCATCTCTTCTATTCATGCTGTCAGGTCTTTTTTCAATCTCTATGGCTTCTCTGATGATTCTGTGGTTGGGGTTTTCTATAGTGGCTAGGGAATTTCGTATATGCCTTGGTTTTCCAGGTCAATTTCCTGTGCATCATGCCTGGCCACATACATTGGACAGACCAATAGAAGAATAAGTACCCGCCTAAATTAACACAAAAATGCAGTAAAAAAGCTGGAACACACCTCCTCACTAGTCCAACACATGAAAACCACAGGTCACAACATCAACTTCAATGGCACTAAAACCCTAGCCACTATAGAAAACCCCAACCACA
>BLBF01000004.1:64953428-64975970 GCA_015471245.1 Laticauda colubrina | reverse complement strand
AGAGAGAGAGAGAGAGAGAGAGAGAGAGAGAGAGAGAGAGAGAGAGAGAGAGAGAGAGAGAGAGAGAGAGAGAGAGAGAGAGAGAGAGAGAGAGAGAGAGAGAGAGAGAGAGAGAGAGATTCACTCTCATTATTCTATCTGGTATAAATTGTTCCATTTAAAATCAAATGAATTTTGAATACTCTTATAAGTTCTCATTATTATTCTTGTGTAAATAGGCAACAGAGATGCTTTTAAGAGGTTTTGCTTGACTGTCTCTTAGTGTCAAATTTCCATTATGCCTGATTACACAAGCTAAATTATAGATGCATACCAATGAATAGAACCTAGCACAAAGGTGAACCCTGTTTTAATTCCCCTGCTACTCTCATGACTTATACATTTTTTTAACACTAACAGAAATCAGATTCCAACTGGAAAATATAGGATGTTACCTTTTAGATTCCACTGACCCTTGTTAGCCTCACCACATGGACCAGAGTAGGAATTAAACTTCACAGGGAGGTTAAAATTACTTTTTCTGAAGCCGGTTTTGTGTAGTGATTAAGATATTCAGGCTAGAAATTGGGAGATCGTCAGTTTTAGTCTTGCCTCAAAGCCTGCTGGGTGAGTTTGGACATATTGCTCTACTTCACCCATAGGAAGCAGGCAACAGCAAACCACTTCTGAAAAATCTTGCCAAAAATACTGCAGGGATTAATCCAACCAGTTGTTAGGAATCGGTGCAAAAGCCACACAAAGGAACAAATCCCACACACAACCCAGAATCTAGCAAATCTCACTATGTTTTATCTTCCTTCCTTCTTATACTCCAGTCAATCAGGAAGGAGTTTGCTTGAATAACTTCCAAATATTAGCAAGGTTTCAATGACTTATTTTTCCTTGTTTCTGCAAGGGCATCTCCCTTACTCTCCATACCAGCACTTTTCAAATTTGATAACTTTTAGACATGTGAACTTCAACTCTCAGAATTCCCCAGTCAACTCTAATGTGTCAAAGGATATCATCCAATGAAAATAGTCTGAATATAGATGATCATATTAGCCATATGCTAATTTAATTTTTAAAAAAACTGAGAAGACTATTCTCTCTCTCTCTCTTTCTCTCTTTCTCTCTCTCATATACATACACAAAAACACACACATTTTTAAAATTAATATTTGTTAAGGAAATGAAATAGAACTTTTTTCCTGCCTTGTTTAATGGGTAGAAAGAAAAAAGAAAGATTGGAAATTCAGGATATTTGGATGTGACTGTGACAAATACATTTGTGCACAAATCTACCACCAACTGAGAAGGTTAGGAGTAGGAGCCAAATAAGTCCCTTCACAGGGTAAAAATAGGTCTTCTTATATTTCCTGTCAGCCTAATGAGAAAAAAATGAATTGCAGCAAATTAATATAAAACAGGAATAATTCAAGTGATCATTCTTCATCTCCTCATCTACTTTTTCATATAAAGTACATTATAAGAAAATCTGGAGATTCTGGAGATGTGTCCAAAAGTATACTATTGACTGGAGGCTACTCCCTCCCCTAAAAATTATGTATTGTAAATTAAAACATGATGGGAATATAAAACAGAGGGACTATTTTGTTATCTTAAAAATGGCCAGCAAATACTTTGTTGTTGTAGTTCTTGTTGTTGTACAAGTGATAATTATATGAAATCTTCATATGAAATTTCAAAATTTCCTTAAGAAGTGAAACATGTTTCTCTTCTGAATAAAACAGCCATTTGTAGATCTACTATAAAATGCACTTTGACATGATGATATGGCAATGTAATTGTAATATAGGTGCATCAGAAGTCATTTGATTAGCTGGTTGATTGGTCATGTTTCATCAAGTTGGTGTTGACTCTTAATTACCACATACCTGTATCTGCCCCAGTCTGATTCCTCAGCTCTTCCACTGATATTAGAATTCATAGGATATATGAATACACACTATTATATATTAGTACTACTATTAATATATCTGTTTTCCAAAAAATTGCTAAATGTGTGTTTATAAGGAGCTACAAAACTCCTCACAAGTATTTTGGAATCCTATCAGTAATTTCATGCACATTATAGATGCCTGTTGTGGAAGTCAAATGTCTAATCTAGCCATGGGAACAGCTCCCAGTGACAGGAGGAAAGATGCTAAGACAAACCGTCTGATGCCAAGTCATGACCCTGTCAATAATCACATAGGCAATGAGACAGATCATATCCACAATGAAAATCATGTCTAGGGAAAACAGGACACACTACTAGAACAACTAAGAACAACAACTTTAAACTCTTTCAGCTGTGAGCTGGAGATGAGACAAAGGTTCACTTGCTTCTTTCTGCCGTATCTTCATGCATGTGTTAGAACATATTGATGTCACATATTGGAGAAGATGATAAAGGGCCATATATTTCTCCTTTCGGAATTGGGGAAAGTTTTGGTATTTGTATATAAGTATTTTTGCCACTGTAGTTTTACCAGCTTAGCTCTCTATTTGAATAAATATTTGCTCGGATTCTATTCTGATGATTTGCTAAAGATAATAATCTGTAATATTCTGAATCCTACCTGAGTCAATAGTGAGTAGATACTGAATTCATTTTCTTTCTTTTCATTCACTGTTCAGGAAATCTGTTAATGAAAGAAGCATCACTTCAATTCTAAAAATTTGTGTCATATATGCTGCAACCTAATTAAATAAAATTATATGTTAGATCCTGCTTGGAGATTGGATTAAAACACCTATCATTCCCATTGACAGTACTGACAGCACTAGGATTAATAGAATTATAGTCAATATATTTGGAGAGAGGGCTCATTGATGAGGAAAGTCAAGATAAAGGCAGACGGGATCTTTCAGGATAGATACTATAATTCTTAAGGTGATGTTTACTGATGCAAAAGCTGAATTGGTAAATTAGAATAAAACAAAATGAAATATGATCATGTAACTTTTTCTACCTCCAGTTTCTAAGTTACTGTTCCTTCACCTTGGATTTTGGATTTGCTTATTCACTAGATCAACATAGCATGACAAAATCTGGCTCTGAAGCCACATGGTAGAGTAACCTTAACAGGTTAGGAAATGGAGTGCCAAATGTTGTAGAAATCTAATTCAGTAAACTGAATAGAATAATGCTTGAAGACATAATTGGAAACCATTTATTTTCTCTCGTGTATGTTGTCTCATTACAATAATTAAATTATTGATTTATTTCTATATTATAATTGAAACGTGATATCTATATATTCTGTACCTTCCGTTTGATATTTTATTACTTCCTTCTATCACTTAAATAGAAATGTTCTATAATGTTTAACATTTCTGTAATATGCCAGATGTTAAGTACCACATCTTAATAGCTTGCACATCATCACTTCATTTCATAGTAATTAATTTTTAGCTCCTGTCAGAAAACTACAAATTGCTTTATATGGTACATTCTATAAATACTTATTAACATCATAAAATGTTCTAAATAGAGTTATGGGCAAGCATAATTTAATTCCAATTTTTTGGAATTAAATTCCTATTCCAATTTTATTTGTAAGTATAACAACACATATGCCAGAAAGATTTCTGTGTGTATATCTAACATTGTCCCATTCTTGAAACTTTCATGTCTGTTGCCTTAAGCGTGGACAGAAAATGCAGTAAATGGTGTTGGAAAGTGTTTGAAGGTCATCCGGTCACTTTCCTCATTCACTATTTAGAGAACATTCAGCTTTAATGTACATAGTAAATGATAGGTGGAGAAATTCAGGATGTGTGAATGTATCTCGGTGGTTTTTAAACTTTAAGATGTGCGGACTTCAATTCATAGAATTCCCCAGCTAGTATCCAATTCGTTTGAGCCGCCAATTTCTGTGAAAACTCAAGCTTCCATCTGGATTGTGGTGGATTTTAATATTTCAACTATTTACCCACTCTCCAATGGATTATGTTATGTATTTTTAATATTGTAAACTGCCTGAAGGCACTACGTGTGAGTTGGATAACAATATACATTTGTTTAATTAATAAATCATTGAAAATATTCTGCAAACTGGATTCCTAACATGGTATTTATGATACATCCATGTTCGTGTCCAGGGAGTTTCTGTGCCACCTGATTTTTTATTCACCAGTATTATTCCAGTTTTTATCATGCCACAAAATATAACTTAATTTTAAACATAATCTATATTTCCAATAATGCCTCTGAATCACAGGCCACAGATACATTTGAGTGGAGATGGACAATGATGGATATCTGTAGTCTATGAGTCTCTTTGGAATTGTGCCCATGGGACTGATAAAGACAAAGATGAGCAAAGTAGTATAAAACTAAGTACACCTAGATAGGGAATCCAGGAAGTTGAGGGAATAATGGAGAACAAGTTCTCTCCTTTGGCTATTGATTCTTGAGTATAAATGGCAACCCTCCTGCTGAAGTCTTTTTGTGAGAATTCTTGTTGTTAATACTGTATGTATGTACGTATGTTTTCTTAATATGTATGTATGCATATATGTTGGTCAATTCAAGGCAGCAAGCACACTTTAATATTCTACTTCCTATTTTACTCACAACAATAACCCATCTATGCAATATATTAATAGCTGGCTCAACTCAGCCACCTTTCATGCTTCAAGTGGATCCAGAGATCACAACCTCCCAGTTTCTAGCTTGGTGCCATAACCACTGATCAAACTGGCTCATGCATACACAAAAAGGATATTTGGGGTGATATTCTGTAAAGTTTGAGATTTCTGAGAATCTATCAAATCTGTTCTGCATTCCTTTATATCTTCATTCTTTCTTTCTGCAGATCTAAATTTCAACCAGTTTCAATATGGCTTTTATTCTTTCATTATTTGCTTCCGGAGCCAAACAATCCAAATCATCCACTTAATGGGATTACACCTGATTTATGTGAAAACTTTGTGCATATTATTGTTCCAAGTGCTTCCCATATGGTTATTAAGGTACAGCATTTGCAAAAAGTAATGTAGAAACAACTTCCAATTATTAGCAAAACCAGCCAGCAATATCTTGTAAAAATATTAACAGAAAAGTAAGTGGTGCAGAATTTTTCCACTGAATGCACAAAATTGAGATATATAAAGTCAGAACCAATCTTTAAGTGTTTAGAGAATGTGGAAAAATAGGTTCTGTAGTAAAGACTGGCTTTAAAAATATTTTGCAAGGATTTTACATGCTTACTGGATGCCTTTAATACAACAGTCTCTCTAAATAGAGTTAACTCTTTCCTGGATTTCAAACTAAGGTGTTGGCATGTATATTCAACACAAATAAAAAAGCAAAGCTTTGGTTGTACCAATACAATCATCACCTTTCTTTTATGACCACTCTCTGTAAACATCCTTATTCCAAACTAAGGGCTCGTTCTACAGGAGCTTCTCCATTTTTTCCCTCTGAAGACAATCTAGTTGCACATAGACAAAATAGTAGAGCATTATTCTGTTCACTCCACAGAAGAAGAAGAAATGTGTGCATTAGGACTTTCATGTAGTTTTTCCTACAATTTTCTTTGGTTGAAACAACTAGCCTTTGAAGGCTTTCTTGGGGTAAAATCCCTCAAAGCAGACAAGGGAAGGCAAACAACTAAATTCATTTTCATTTAACATATTAAGAGAGTTGGAAGGGATCTTGTAGGTCATCTAGTCCAAACCTTCTCCCCTGCCCCCCGCCAAGCAGGAGATCCTACACCATTTCTGACAAATAGCAATCTTCTTGAAAGTCTCAAGTGATGAAGCTCCCACAACTTCCAAAGGCAAGCTGTTCCATTGGTTGATTGTTCTCACTATCAGAAAATTTCTCCTTATTTCCAGATTAAATCTCTCCTTGTTCGGAAGAGAAAATGCAAGTTAATATAGAGAACATACATGTTAATATAGCCAAAATCATCATTACTCTTCATGTTTCATTAAAAATAAATTGAAGGCATTCAGTTTTGATGAATTCATGTGATTTTAGGACCACAGCTTGTACACCTTTGAAGATTGTTCAAGTGGAATGTAGAAAATCAAAGGGATGAATCTGTTTTAAAGTTTTCTCTGTCCTCAGGTTATTTAACTAAAGCAATATTTTTAACTTTTATGGTCAATATGACAATGGTTCTTTGTCCTGAATAAATGGCTTTTCAAGGTGAAGGACAAATTATCGGTTTCCTATTTCCTGGCATGAAGCCACAGGAAAAAACCTTGTGATATGACTTTAAAAACAGCCTTGTATATTACATTGGAGCAGCACTCAGGAGATTTCTTGTGCCACTTCCTATCTTTCTAAAAACTTAGTGCTTGTCATGTTTTAATAGGAGAGATGGATTTTAGGGGATTTATTACCAATCATTTCAGATTGGTGGGCCACAGCACATCATGGAAACATAAACTTATTGCAATAATTTTAAGAAATGTCAGGAAGCTGTGTTTTTGTTGAAGGGAGAGTCAAATTGCAATAGAACGTTATAAATTTTCTGTTGTAACACTAGCGGCTTTCAGATCCTAATCATAAAGCTTTAGAATCAGAATAGAGCTGGAAGTGGTCTTGTAGGTCTTCTAATCCAGCCCTATCATCTATCTATCTATCTATCTATCTATCTATCTATCAGCTGTCTATCTACCTTCATCAGTAAAGATTTATAGCAGCTTTTAAGTAAATAGTATTCAAAATCAGGAGTAATATGGCACAGAATATTAGCTTTTGGAGGATATGGATCAGAGAATGATGCTGTACTCTTTAATAGTTTTCCAAAGGAAACTGGCTGGCCCCCAAGATCATTTTCTTCTATGAGTAAACTATCACTGTTCTTGATGACTTATTATCAATGCTTGGTTTACTAGTTAGAGACAAAATGAATTATTAAGGCATCTACAACTAGAAGAGATGATAATTAATCATGGCCATAGCTCAACTCCTCCATTCATATGGTGTAACTGTGGCATATAATAATCTTGTGTTGGAAGCACATGTGGCTTACATGAATTTCACCAATTCCATTTATTAATGCCAGAATGGGTCCAGGAATAAAACATAAGGAAATAAATACTTCTGATGAACCTCCCAAATTATTAGGGCGGGGGGGGGGGGAAGAATGTTGATCTTTCAACTCATGGTGCTAATATAGCTAATAGGACTGTATATTTAATTTTATGCCATATAGTAATATATAATCATATTATTGCCCATAATAATGCATCTGTTCTTTGATGCATGGCTCAGAAATCATTAAGGCACTTTTAAAACTGAGTCTTATTAGAATCTAAGTAAAAGATTTACCAACAAAATGTGTTCATCTCTTGAAAATAGTTGTATTTTAATCTCAAATTGGTTGTTGACAATGAAAGCACTGTTTTCTATATTGTCACGAGTTGTTTGTGTTTTACAAGGCAAAAATGCAGATTGAAATAAATTCCACTGAATCTAAATTAGATAAGACTGAAATAAATTCCATTGAATCTAAATTAAATACATAATTAAACAAAACAAAAAAAGAAACATATAAGTTTCTCATGCATGTATACATGCATATTAAGGTTTAGATAGGTTTAATAAAATTATTATCATATTTCATGATTATTGTCCATACAACTCTAAATTTTGGTAGATTCATCTTGTTCCATCTTGAAGAATTCAATCGTGAGTTGCAAGTGACATCAAGTCTACAGGTCACTGAGTAATTGGTACCATAAATTTATCTTTCCAATAAAGTCTGTTAGCAATAAGTATAGTACAGAGAAAAGGTTTCCAGAAATTCCTCCAATTTCTGTGTAATAAGTATGCAGTTCAAACTAACATAGATGTTTGAAAATATTAAATCTTATTTCAAAGTCAAATATATAGTATGCAAATACTTTCAACAAGGCAACTTGTGTTTTGATGAAGTATAATTTTTCAGCACAATCATTTTATTCATTTCTTTTCTGTACAAATGCAATGGAGTTTACTAGATTCAAGATATGTTGCTGTTGGATAAACTATCGATTAAGCTCTGCTGAAATTTTGATTAGGATATTAAGATAGTTTCCTACTGTTCAATCAAAATAGTAATCTCCTATTCCTTGTCCCATTTTGCCTTTAAAATTTCCATAGGAAATTAGTTTAGCAATAACAAATGTTTATAAAAACTAATTGTGGACTTCTTTGGTTTGTACAATTAAATGATCACTTCTAATAATTTTAAAGCTGAAAATACTACAGATCCAGACTGAAGTATCAGTAAATATTCTAGCTGATAATACTGCCAATCTCTGGCAACATGCAAATTATATTTATTCTTTAATGTAAGAATTCTGAAATTCGCCGGAATTCTGAAACTTGCCTGAACATTATTTATGAATCAGGCTCATTCTGCCAGCCTAGCCAACATATATGCCTATAGTATATAACCCTCCTGTTATTTTGTTTCAGGATTAGAAAGGTTAGGCAAAATACAGAAAAGGAATTCCATAATGAGATTCTATTACTTCACCATATAACTTATTAAAATCAACAAACTTATAATAAACTTTCAAAAAATTCTTCAATGGTCCAAAATAATTCTTTGTTGTGATAAAATAACTCTTCTTCTTCTTCTCCCCTTGTACAAAAGAAAGGATAAATAAAGTACCTATGTGTGTAAAAAAAAGCCACTTCTGCTTAAAAGTGGGATTAAAAATGAACTGATGTGGCTCGCTGCAGAAATCCCACAACAGTATTTGTTCCCCTAGAAGTTAGATGGGCACTGGCATCTGTTGGAACATAAATAAAGCTGATATACCTTGCCAGTCAATAATCCCATTAAAAGGAATTTGAATTTTGGATAAGCACCCACATCTTTCAATTTTTAATTATTTAGAAGCAGAATGAGTTTATTTAACCCCACCATCAGGGCTTACATCGAATGAGAAATCAGTCGATTGGTTTACAGCTATAGATAACCCAAATCAATTCAGTGCTATATATGATCAATCTCAATGAATTTCCGAAGGAGAATCTCATGTGAACTATTCAACTCAGGGAATTTTGCAAGAGAAATCCAAAAGATTGCATAGAATGACTAAACAGGCATCTCACCAATTTTTTATACTGACAGCTAACATTAAATGTGTGTAGTATAATTACCAACAACATAGATTGGTGTTATTCTTAATTCATTAATCATTGATCCTTAAATTTATCTGCTGATGGGAAACATTTCCTCACCACTTTATTTCTGTGTTCCAAATGTCATATTCCCAATGACACAATGCTTTTTTGTATAGCATGTCTTCATTCAGAACTTTCTGTTACTGTTGTATTCCTAAATCCTGTTATATGATTACAGCACATATTATATACCTGATTTCCACTATGGATCTCCTCAATATAAGAGATGCTATGCTGAATTGTTGCTTTATTTAACCCTTCTCTCTTTCCCAAAAGTAATTTGCTGCATTCCTGATTCCTGTAGATACAGCAGCAGCACAAGAATCCAAGAGTACAGAAGCACCAAAGAATAATATTTATGTATGTCATGTTTGTACTCAGAACTATTTGGAACTAAATGTATCTTTGCAATGTATGCTCAATAAATCCATCCTGGATTGTCTTCTTTTGCTTGAGAATTTAGGACTAAAGATTTATACATCCCAATGACCATTGTGTTTCCCACCCTCTTCTTTTTTTCCAATTCCCCGAGCCTGTTAAATGAAGAAGCAACTTTTTTTAGTGCAGTATTTATCTGTAAGTTTAACATGCACAAAGAGATCTGTTGCAAAGAGAAAAAAACACAAAGCCATTATCAAGATTAGATTCTGAGTAGAAGTTCATTCAATAACAACATGAACTTTCAGTAAGAAGTTAAATTACCTTTTCCCATGCATGACTAATCTTCAAAATTCTTGGACACTGTAGTTGGAGGGAAGGAATAATATGGTTTCCTTAGAGGCAAACTGTGCCTCACAGGCCTGAAGCTTTTGAAAAAGCTCTCTAATTTTTTTCCAGTCAGCAGCAATGACAGTTGACAAGTGAAGTGTTAGTAGACTAAATAAATGGGATGTCTAAAGGGCTATTCTGGCTTGAGAACTTTGCTATAGACCAGGGGTCTTCAAACTTGGCAAGTTTAAGATTTGTGGACTTCAAGTCCCAGAATTCCTCCTCCAGTCATGTTAGTGCAGTAATTCTGAGAGTTAGTCCACAAGTCTTAAAGTTACCCAGTTTGAGGACCCTTGCTATAGACCCTAAGTTTCCTTTTGGAGGATTTCCATAGTGTACTGCAAAATAAAAATGACAGTAAAACCAAGTAAGGTGTGAGGTCTCCTATATCTGTTTGATATTTTTTTTCATGAACCTTGTATCTGAAAATAATTTTTATTTAATATGCATATTAATATTCCAGCACTAGGCCAAAAGGAAATCTAATCATTATGAAACATGGAATATATCTATATTTCACACTAAAAACATATAGCAGATATGAACAGTGATTAAAGGTATTAATCTAGATTTAATGCATAATTTTGTACATGATGGGATGTTGTAGCCTTTGTGGCAAAAAGAAACCCCCATAATCCTCACAAAGAGACTTTCAATTATCATTTTTATGGATAATGCATCCTAGATTACTGAGTAATGTCATAGCATTTTACACAGAACGTAGAGCTATTGTATAAATTGCTTTCTCTGATGTAAAATGCTAGAATTACAGTCAACGGAAAATGCTACTTAAATCAGAAATCAAATAGTCATGCTTTCTAGTTTTCCTACTAAGGAAAAAAAACTCTAAGATGTTTTCTCCATGCCATCCAAAACTTTTGTTCTTTTGTTCTCTTTTGTTTTTTGTTTTTTTGTTCTAAACACAGAGAGATGCACATAAAGAGATGGAGATGGAGATTTGAGCTCCCTTCAGACCTATATTTGCTGTTACTAGGCACAGGCTCTCAGATACTATTGAGCATCTTTTAGACATTCATGCCAGTTTTAAAAGTACCTTGAACAATTATAAATGTCTAGAAAGGGAAGATGGTAAAAAAATACATTTATTGATCAAAAACTGCTGACAGCCACATGAAAAAAATAACAAAACAGTATATTTAATAAATAAATATCCTCATATTGAAGCCAGAGTGATATAAATGATTATCAGATTTGGATCATATATATGAGAGTCTTGAGTTACAGATTCCTGTGGGCCTAATAATGCTTTGTGCACAAAGCTGCATTGTCAGTTGTCAGCTTTGGAGGATAAAAAAGCCGATTCGCGAGACAACATGCAGTCTAGGCTAAGTCTCTCTCTCAAGGACAGCTTTCCCAACTAGATATCCCACTGTATTGACTGAATTTATAATGCCTGAAAATACTAGAAGTTGTAACACATCTTAAGCTCCACTTGATCAATATAGTTATTGGATAGGATTCAGATGTGGCTGTGCAACAACAACAAAAAATAATAATGTAAAACCTATTTCCCAGATTCTGTCTATAAAATGAATTTTTTGTTGTCCCTGAAGAACTGCTATAATGATAAATGCAACAGGGATTTATAAATCAAAATCAAACTAAGTGTAATATAAGCATATTAGCACAATTAATACACAGTTTTTGCATGTAAATGAGAAAACACTAGGAATTTTTGAGATGTCTCAGAATTATAATGTAGGGAACATTTGTTTTCCTTTCAACTATCAGTTCTCAAAAATTGCTTCTCAGATTTTTAAGGGTAGTTTCAGTTAACAACAAAGAGACTATTTTGAGATGTAATAACTGGCCTTACTACCCCATAGTCCAAGACCTCTGCCAATCTGCATATCACTGCCCAGAAAATCTTTGCCCATCTTCTTGCTCCAAGAAGCTACAAGTAATTCCAGAGCCACAAGGTCAAAAAGTCCCTTTGTGCTATGAAAGTAAAGAGTGAAGGGATGCTTTTACTCTATTTTTCTCAGCAGAAAGCCCAGCTCAGTTCACAGCCAAGCTAGGCATGTCTCCTCAACAGCAGAAGCAAGAATATATGAAGGTCAACTGGTGGAGTACAGGGCAGCAGGGAGCTGAAAGGATATAGGTGGAAGGAAATATGCAGATGAGGGGAGTTAAGGCACCTCTGTTATTGTAAAGGTGGACAGGCTGTCAAGTAACTTTGGTCACTGAATGAATGATCATAAGTCAAGGGCCACTTGTAGTGTACAGTCCTAGATATTTTCCCATCAAAATTTTAATTAAACCTGACCCTGTTTAGCTTTTGGAAGTCCACCAAAGTTGGCAAAATACACATTTGTTCCATGCATAAGAAAATGTTTCAATAAAATTGGGGTGAGGAACTTTATATATGTCCCAATTTAGGTTGGCAATATGATTTAGAAAGAAATATGATGAGGGGTGTGTGAGTGTGTGTGTGTGTGTGTGTGTGTGTGTGTGTTTGCATCTGTGCCCTTGAATCAGTTTTGACTCCTGGCAACTGCCTGGACCACAGTCCTACAGTTTCCTAGCAAGATTTCAGAAATGGTTTGCCATTGCATCCTTCCTGAGGTTGAGAAAGGGTGGCTGGCTTAAGGTCGCCCAGCTGCCTTTGTATCTCAGTTTCCTGATTTCTAGGCTGATGCCTTAACCACTAGATCAAACTGGCTCAAGCTTAGAGCTAACTTCATTTAATATTAGCATACATTTGTCCTTTAAAGAGCATGTATTTATTCAGGATGTTAGATTTGTATTTTCTGGTTTCTTGCTGCAACAAACAATTATTTAGGATTGGCCATATGTAAAATTCCTCTAGGTGTAGTATTTCAAAACAGTATATTAACACCAAAAAATAATTCACTGTTTCATTTTTCAGACATGCGTCATGGCATTACCAGTGCTAAATTATTCAATTTTAGGCAACTTTTGCTTTAAAGGCCCTGTCACACTGGCCGACGGATGTAAAACGTTTGTAAAAAGGACACAGCGGACAAGAAAAATGTTCCATCCATTGTTATCCGCTCTCAAAAGTGCCCCAAATTTGCATATTTGCCCCGGACAACACGGAATTTGCCCCAGACAACACAGAAAGGAACGGATGGGGGGGAGGACGTAGGGCGGATGGAAAGCGGATGCTCCATGGAAGCAGATGGATGGAAGCAGATGGAAGTGGATGAGAGCGGATGGCACATCTGCAAGGCTTCCGGGGGAGCGCAGCAAAGCGGATGCAGAGTGGATGCCGAGTGGATGAAGCGGATGCAGAGTGGAAGCCTAGCGGAGGCCTAGCGAAAGCCGAGCGGAAGCCGAGCAGATGCCTAGCGGATGCCTAGCATTCATTGCGCATGCGGGTAGGATGCATTGCATCAGCCCCGCGGATATAAAGGGAAGCAGCTCCCAAGCAGGTCACCATTCAGAGGAAAGAACTGCTTCCAGACACAGCTTGCCAGCCAGCCAGCCAGCCAGCCAGCCAGCCAGCCAGCAACCCAACAACCATGGGGAAGAAACGGAAACCTCTGCCATCTGCTGCCAGCCCTGGCAAGAGGGACAGGGCCACCCTCACACCCCCTGGCCCTGACTCTGCTTCTACTGGGGCTTCTGCTGCCCAGGCTCGATCTTCTGGTGCTGGGGCTTCTGCTGATGCTGCTTCTGGAGGTGGTCCTTCTGCTGATGCTGCTTCTGGAGGTGGTGCTTCTGCTGGTGCTTACTCTGCTGATGCTGCTTCTGGTGGTGGTGCTTCTGCTGATGCTGCTTCTGGTGGTGGTGCTTCTGCTGGTGCTTACTCTTCTGGCATTGCTCCTGGTGCTGGTGCTTACTCTGCTGGCACTGCTCCTGGTGCTGGTGCTTCTGCTAGTGCTTACTCTGCTGGCGCTGCTCCTGGTCCTGCTGGTCTTGCTGGTGCTACTGGTCCTGCTCCTGGTCCTGCTGGTGCTGCTGCTGCTGCTGCTGGCGTTGCTGCTGCTGCTGCTGCTGGTCCTACTGGTCCTGCTGCTCCTGCTTTTGCTGCTACTGTTGCTGCTGCTGATGATGCTGCTGGTGGTGGTGTGGAGGAGCAGCCCCTACAACCTCGAAGCCCCTCTGATGAGGGCCCATATGGCCCTACCAAAGAGAGGAAGAGGCAGACGCATGAACGGGAGAGGAGGCAATACAACATAGAAGAGGAACATGAGGAGGAGGTGCTGGAGTGGCTGAGGGAGAATGAGTATCTATGGCGGAAGGGACACAGGCTCTATCGAGACACCAAAAGGAAGCAGGATGCTTGGAGAGAGAAGGCGGAGAGCCTGGGCTACACTTCAGAGGTGCTCCTCGGCTGGTGGAAGCACATGCACACCTGGTACGGGAAGCTGCACCTCAAGAAATCTGGCCAGGCCGCGGTCAAGCTGACGGACAGAGAGACCTACGTGATGGCCAAGTGTAGCTTCTTGGAGGGTGAGATCTGCCACCGAGGAGCAGCCCCTCTCACAACCCTCTCTCTCAGGCAGCCTGCTAAGAGCCAGTCCTCTTCTGGCAAAGAGTCAGCTACTGTGTCCAGGCAGGTATCTGTGGAGCATGCCATGACAGAGACCCCCCGACAGCTGTACTACCCATGGTGGAGCGCGTGGAGGACCCCCTGACACAGTAGGAGAAAGGAGACAGCAATTCCACCAAAACCCAACCCGCATCCACCCCCAGCTCCACCTCCACAGAAAGACAGAGAGGCAAACCAGAGGGGCAGAGCCACACTGTCCTGCTGGAGATAAGAGACACCATCAGGAGCAGCGTAGATCTCCTTTCTCAGCTGGAACACACCAACGCCCCATCCTCCAACCGCAAGCCCTTCATCACCTATTTCAACCAGACCTTCATGAACATGTCAGAACCCCAGTACCAGGTGGTGAAGGACAGGATCACCGATCTGCTTCACAACCCTCCAGACCAAGATGAACCTGCTCCCACCCAGTCCAGGCCTGCTCCTCCATCCCAGGTGATGTCACTGCCCTTCCAAGGCTTTCAACAGCCCCTCACTTACCAAGGCTACAGCTACCAGCTGGTCCAGCAGCACAGGCAGCCCTTCCCAGTCCAGGCACAGGTACATCGGATGCCACCGGTGCCACTGATGCCACCAATGCCACCCACAGCACAGATGCCACCGACGCCAGTCCTCACCCAGCTGCAGACCAGACAGCCCCACTACACTGCTCCTTCCTCCACCCCACAGCCAAGCCCGGCCTCAGTACATCTGTCATCGGTATTGGGGCTGACACCCCATGTCATGGAGGAAGGGGCTCTCAAAATCACGGGGCTGAGCCAGCTGTCTGAGAGGTTCCTCAACACACCATCCCCTGTTCTCCTCTCAGGGCCAGGCACCCCAGTGGCGCTTCAGACCAGTACTCCAGCAGCAGCCACCTCCACAGCACCTGGACCCTTCATCCCTGAGACTGGGCACACCTCCAAGTGACCAAGAAGAGTGCCAGAGACTGGGTGGCTACCTGTTGACTTTATTTTTGCTTTGGACACTTGACTTGGGTCATTTTTCTTTTATAGCTTGTTATTAATAAAGATTATCTTTGCTTCACACACTTGCTTCATTTATTTTATTAAATAAATCTTGGTGGAAACTTTTAGAAATGGTTTAAGTCTTTGTGTGCTGTGGGATGGGCAGGGATACCTTTGGGATGGGTAATAGCTGTGGGATGGGCAGGGATATCTTTGGCATGGGTAATAGTTGTGGGATAAATAAACCTCCAGTGCAAGCATAGTGGGACTGTATAGTCCACCCTCCCAGGTGCCACACCTATTGCCCTTTATAATCAATAATAATGTAATCAATCATCCACACATGTCAACATAAACACAACTCTTTATTAAATGCCCTGTTCATTGTAGGCTCACCCAACATACATGGCCCAATCTCATCAGTGTGATGAGACAGGCTCAAGGAAGCATCCATTGATCATCTATCATCCTCTCTTGCCACTCCACTGCTCCAACTGGGGAGTTGCACCAGTGTCTCAGGAGATTGCGCTGCTTCTTCCCTTCACGTGAAGCTCTGTTGGGGCCTTGCAAAATCTTAGTGTCAATCAGGTTTTGCCCTTGCCTCCATTCCCCAGGCTCCATGTCCCCATTGCCTTGTTGGAGGTCCACGAGCCTGTTCTGCAAGACTGGGTAGCGGGTGCGCATGAGATTGTGCAGGATGCAGCAAGCTTCCACGATGTTCCTCACGGTCTCTGGGCGATGCTGCATGGTGGTGAGAAGTCCCTGGAAACTGTTGGCCATGATGCCAAAGGCATTCTCCACCACCCGTCTTGCCCTGGACAGCCTATAGTTGAAGATCCTCTCTTCACGGGTCAGGAGTCTGGAAGTGTAGGGCTTCATGAGGTAGGTTCTGAGGGAGAAGGCGTCATCCCCCACGATGAAGTAGAGCACATCTTATGTGTTGTTGGGCAGGGGGTCTGGATCTGGGAAGCCCATGATGAGGTTGCTTTCCAGCCCCTCCTTGAAGTCACTGGCGTTGTATACCTGGGCATCTGAAGCTGACTCGTTGCCTGAAGCATCAATGTACATGAACTTGTAGTCAGCATCAACCATGGTGAGGAGGAGGATGCTGAAGAAGCCCTTGTAGTTGTAATAAGTGGACCCCAACTTGGCTGGAGCTTTGCAGGCCACGTGCTTCCCATCTATGGCTCCAACGGTGTGGGGGAAGTTCCACCTCTGATATCACTGCTCTTCAACTTTCTTCCAGCCTTCTTCAGTGGAGGGACACTGGAGGAGCTCTTCCAGGTATTCTTCGATGATGGCCTGCACCACTTCTCTGACCACAATGCTGATGGTGTTGTGTGGCACCCTCCAGCTGTACTGCATGCTTCTGTAGGTGGTCCCTGAGGCCAGGTGGCACAGAGTCCAGGCAGGGTCCAGGCTGGGCTGGAAGTTGGTGCTCCGCTTGGTCAACCTGGGTCTCAGCCACTCCACAACTTCGTCAAACATGGCTGGAGGCATCCTCATGAAGTTCTGGAATGCACGAGGGTCTTCATTCCTCTGCTCCACCATCAGCTTGTTGTACAGTCCGTACTCCGCTCTTCTCCCGATCTATCTTCGGACCCAGACACTTCTTGGACGCCTCCTTTTCTTCCCGTAGAACAGTTGAAAGAGCCTGTAGATGGCTTCGCGCTGTTGCAGAACGATGGTGGCTACCAAAAGGACTGTGTTACGATCCATGGTGGACATGACTGGATGCTGTGGAAGAGGAAGAGGCAGATGAACGCTGAAGAGGTCTGCACAGCAGGGCTGCTGGTCTGAAAGTGAGATCCAGGTGAGTTGCTCCCCCTTTTTATAGGCAATATAGGTTTTCCAATATGTGTCCTTTTGCATCCTCTAGGCATCCTCTAGAGATCCTTAATATCCGAGATAGGTCCCCTCTGCGAACGTTTTTTCCATTTTAAATGCTTTGTTTGCGAGCTGCATCCGCTTTCATCCTTTCTCCGTCCGTGCTACTTACGCTTTGTGTCCGTTCCGCATCCGTTTCGCTTCCTCCCTATGTCCGTTTTCTGCTGGAACGGATTTGAGTTGCGCGGATGTGCAGCGGATGCCTAGCGGATATAGCGGATGTGTAATGGATGACAACGGATGTAGAACGGATGTTCCCCATATGCATTGCGGATACAGAACGGACGTGTTGGATACATTTTCCGCTCAAAAAGTTTTGAGCAGCTCAAAACTTTTTGAGCGGATGGAACCTCAGTCGACGGATGCTGGACCAATAGAGAGGATGAAAAACGGAGGCAATGAGTACCAAACGGATGAA
This sequence comes from Laticauda colubrina, assembly GCA_015471245.1. Classification (NCBI taxonomy): domain Eukaryota; kingdom Metazoa; phylum Chordata; class Lepidosauria; order Squamata; family Elapidae; genus Laticauda; species Laticauda colubrina. The sequence goes on along the minus strand of BLBF01000004.1, from coordinate 64,958,286 downwards.
TCGCATTAACCAACGGATGGCAAGTGTTTCTCTCCATTTTACATCCTCTTTCCATCTGTTGGTGCAGTGTGACATGGGCTTAAGACACAAGTAATTAAGTAGTTATAGTCTTGACTTCTGTGGTATTTCTTGTTTTGCACCATAAAACATGCTACATCAAGGTTGTTTTTCCCTCTGTTATTGATTTTCTGCCATTTTAGTGCTTACATGCCTCTAAGCATCTTATAACAATTATCAACCAGGAATAAATCAATATTTAAAAACATATTTAACATATATAAGTTACAGGAATTAAAATATCAATCAGCATGTACAACCCCTGAGGAAAAAATGTTTCTCTAAAAATGATCTTAACCAACTGGTGAAAGAATATCAGAGAAGATGCCAATCAAGTTTTCCTAAGCAGGAATTTTCACAATTGTTGTGGTTGCAGAATAGAAAAAGTCCTTGCTATTTTGTTTTAAAGTATAGGCAGGATAATACAGATTGAGGAAGTCCATAAGGAATTAAGTTATTTGGGACTTCAAATAAATTAAATAACCACCATCACTTACTTGTGGTGTGGCCCAAAACAATATAGCCAAATATATCATTTTTTTCATTAAAATAGACATACCTAACTCTTCTTTATATGTTTTAGCCTCTGTTTCCTCGTCATCTTTGTTGCTCTTCTCTGTACTCTTTCTAGAGTCTCAACTTCTTTTTTATATCATGGCCACCAAACAGGATGCAGTATTCCACGTGTGATCTTGCCAAGGCATAAAGTGGTGTTACTACTTCATGTGATCTTGATTTTATCCTTCTATTAATATTGCCATGAGCACATTCTGGATCAGTTGCCATTTCTGAAGACTTTTCAAAGATAGCCCTGGGTAAACCAATTATAATAATCCAATTATAATTTAGGTAGACCTAAAGCCCATGTCACACTGCAACAACGGATGGAAAAAGGATGTAAAATGGAGAAAAACACTTCCCATCCATTGGTTAACGCGATGCATACGTTTTGTACTCACTGCGTGCGTGATTCATACATTCTACTCGTCCAGCATTCGTCTACTGAGATTTCATCCGCTCAAAAAGTCTTGAGCTGCACAAAACTTTTTGAGCGGATGAACTTTCCGCAGCATCCATTCTACATCCACGACACATACGGGGAACAAACATTCTACATCCGTTACACGTCCGCTGTATCCGCTTGGCATCTGCTACGCTTCCGCACAACTCGCATCTGCTCCAGCGGAAAACGGAAAGAGGGAGGAAGCGAAACAGACACGGAACGTCCGCGCAGCATTAGTAGCACAGACATAGAAAGGATGTAAGCGGATGCAGTTCGCATTTAAAGCATTAAAACGGACAAAACGTTCGTATAGAGGATGTATCTCGGATATTTAGGATGTCTGGAGGATGTCTAGAGGATGCAGAAGGACACCTAGCAGAAAACCTATATTTCCTATAAAAAAGGGGAGGAAATCACCTGGATCTCACTTTCAGTCCAGCAACCCTGCTGTGCAGACCTCTTCAGCCTTACTCTTGCTCTTCCACAGCATCCAGTCATCTCCACCATGGATCGTCGCACACTCCTTTTGGTAGCCGCCATCATTCTACAACAATGCAAAGCCCTCTACAGGTTCTTTCACCTGTTCTACGCAAGGAAAAGGAGGCGTCCAAGAAATGTGTGGATCCGAAGATGGATCAGAAGAAGAGCCAAGTACGGACTGTATGACAAGCTGATGGTGGAACTGAGGAACGAAGACCCTCGTTCATTCCAACACTTCATGAGGATGCCACCAGCCATGTTTGATGAAGTTGTGGAGCGGCTGAGACCCAGGTTGACCAAGGCAAACACCAACTTCCAGCCCAGCCTGGACCCTGGGCTCAAGGTGGCACTGACTCTGCGCCACCTGGCCTCCGGGACCACGTACAGGAACATGCAGTACGCCTGGAGGGTGCCACACAACACCATCAGCATTGTGGTCAGAGAAGTGGTGCAGACCATCATCGAAGAATACCTGGAGGAGCTCCTCCAGTGCCCCTCCACTGAAGAAGGCTGGAAGAAAGTTGAAGAGCAATGGTATCAGAGGTGGAACTTCCCCCACACCATTGGAGCCATAGATTGGAAGCACGTGGCCTGCAAATCTCCAGACAAGTCGGGGTCTACTTATCACAACTACAAGAGCTTCTTCAGCATCATCCTCTTTGCCATGGTTGATGCTGACTACAAGTTAATGTACATTGATGCTTCAGGCAACAGGTCAGCTTCAGATGCCCAGGTATACAATGCCAGTGACTTCAAGGAGGGGCTGGAATGCAACCTCATCATGGGCTTCCCACATCGAGACCCCCTGCCCAATGACATGCAAGATGTGCCCTTCTTCATCGTGGGGGATGACGCCTGCTCCCTCAGAACCTACCTCATGAAGCCCTACACTTCCAGACTCCTCACCCATGAAGAGAGGATCTTCAACTACAGGCTGTCCAGGGCAAGACGGGTGATGGAGAACGCCTTTGGCATCCTGGCCAACAGGTTCCAGGTACTTCTCACCACCATGCAGCATCGCCCAGAGACCGTGAGGAACATCGTGGAAGCTTGCTGCATCCTGCACAATCTCATGCGCACCCGCTACCCAGCCTTGCAGAACAGGCTCGTGGACTGTCAACAAGGCAATGGGGACATGGAACCTGGGGAATGGAGGCAAGGAGTAAACCTGATAGGCACTGTGGATGTGCCAGGCCCCAACAGAGCTTCACGTGAAGGAAAGAAGCAGCGCAACCACCTGAAACACTGGTGCAACTCCCCAGCTGGAGCAGTGGAGTGGCAAGACAGGCTGATAGATGCTTAATGGATGCTTCCTTCAGCATGTCTCATCACACTGATGAGATTGTGCCATGTATGTTGAGTGGCCCTACAATGAACAGGGCATTTAATAAAGAGTTGTGTTTTTGTTGAAATGTGTTGATGAATGATTAAATTGTTGTTGATAATAAAGGGTCATAGGTGTGGCAGCTGGGAGGGTGGATCATACAGTCCCACTATGCTTGCACTGGAGGCTTATCTATCCCACTGCTATCCTTACCCATCCCACAGCTATTACCCATCCCACAGGTATCCCTGCCCATCCCACAGCTATCCTTACCCATCCCACAAGCATGCAAAGGCTTAAACCATTTCTAAAAGTTTCCACCAAGTCTTTATTTAATAAAATAAATGAGGCAAGTGTGTGAAGCAAAGATAATCCTTATTAATAACAAGCTGCAAAAGAAAAATGACCCAAGTCAAGTGTCCAAATAAAGTCAACAGGTAGCAACCCAGTCTCTGGCACTCTTCTCAGTCACTCTGAGGCATGCCCATAGTCTCAGGGGTGATGGGTCCAGGTGCTGTGGAGGTGGCAGTGGCTGGAGTGCTGGTCTGAGGCACCATTGGGGTGCCTGGCTCTGAGAGGACAACAGGGGATGGTGTGTGGAGGAAGCTCTCAGAGAGCTGGCTCAGTCCCGTGATGTTGAGAGCCCCTTCCTCCAGGACATGGGATGTCAGTCCCAAGACTGATGACTGATGTTTTGAGGCCGGGCTTGGCTGTGGAGTGGAGGAAGGAGCAATGTAGTGGGGCTGTCTGGTCTGCAGCTGGGTGAGGACTGGCGTCAGTGGCATCTGTGGCGTCGGTGGCATCTGTGGCGTCGGTGGCATCAGTGGTATCGGTGGCATCGGTGGCAACTGTGGTGTGCGATGTACCGTGCCTGGACTGGGAAGGGCTGCCTGTGCTGCTGGAACTCCTGGTAGCTGTAGCCTTGGTAGGTGAGGGGCTGTTGAAAGCCTTGGAAGGGCTGTGACATCACCTGGGGTGGAGAAGCAGACCTGGACTGGGTCAGAGCAGGTTCAGCTGGGCCTGGAGGGTGGTGCAGAAGACCTGTGATCCTCTCCTTGATCACCTGGTACTGGGATTCGGGCATTTCCATGAGGGTCTGGTTCACGTAGGTGAGGAAAGGCTTTCTGTTAGAGGATGGTATGTCAGAGTGTACCAGCTGAGAGAGGAGATCTACGCTGCTCTTGATGGTGTCCCTGATCTCCCAGAGGACAGTGTGGCTCTGTCCCTCCGGTCTGCCTCTCTGCCTGCTTTCTGTGGAGGTGGAGCTGGGGGTGGGGGTGGGTTGGTCTCTGGTGGCAGCAGCCTCTTCTTGCTCCAACTGTGTCAGGGGGTCCTCCATGTACTCCACCACGGGGAATGAAGCTGTCGGGGGGGTCTCCATCGTGGGGTGCTCCAAAGTTACCTGCCTGGACACAGGAGCTGTCTCCTGGGTGGAAGAGGAGTGCCTCTCTGTGGGCTGCCTGAGAGAGAGGGTTGACAGAGGGGCAGCTCCTCGGTGGTGGATCTCACCCTCCAAGAAGCTGCACTTGGCCATCACATAGGTCTCCCAGTTGGTGAGCTTGACCGCGGCCTGGCCAGACTTCTTCAGGTGCAGCTTCCCGTACCAGGTGTGCATGTGCTTCCACCACCCCAGGAGGACATCCGAAGTATAGCCCAGGCTCTCCACCTTCTCTCTCCAAGCCACCTGCTTCCGCTTGGTGTCTCGATAGAGCCTGTGTCCTTTCCTCCAGAGGTACTCGTTCTCCCTCAGCCATTCAAGCACCTCCTCCTCATGTTCCTCTGCAATGGAGTACTGTCTCCTCTCCCCCTTTTCTCGCGAATGCCTCTTCCTCCCTCTGACAGGGCCTTCTGGGCCCGCATCAGCAGGGCTTTGAGGTTCTAGGGGCTGGTCCACCACACCAGCAGCAGCAGCACCACCACCACCACCAGCACCAGCAGCAGCAGCACCAGCACCAGCACCAGCAGCACCAGCAGCACCAGCACCAGCAGCACCA
>BLBF01000004.1:64941483-64953418 GCA_015471245.1 Laticauda colubrina | reverse complement strand
CACCAGCAGAGTCAGCACCAGCAGAAGCACCAGCACCAGGAGCAGCACCAGCAGAAGCACCAGCACCAGGAGCAGCACCAGGAGAGTAAGCACCAGCAGAAGCACCAGCACCAGGAGCAGCACCAGCAGAAGCACCAGCACTAGCAGAGTCAGCACCAGCAGCAGAAGCCCCAGCAGAAGCAGAGTCAGCGCCAGGGGGTGGGATGGTGGTCCTGTCCTTCTTGCCAGGGCTGGCAGGAGTCAGCAGAGGCTTCCTCTTCTTCCCCATGGTTGTTGGCTGAAGATGTGTCTGGCAGCAGGTCTTTCCTCTGAATGGTGACCTGCTTGCGAGCTGCTTCCCTTTATATCTGCGGGGCTGATGCAATGCATCCTCCCCACATGCACAGTGAATGCTTTGCATCCGCTAGGCATCTGCTAGGCATCCGCTAGGCATCCGTGATGCATCCGTTGTATCCACTCTGCATCCGCTCTGCATCCGCTCCTTCTGCTGCATGTCCGCTTTGCTGTTCTCCCCCGGAAGCCCTGCGGATGTGTCATCTGCTTCCATCTGCTTTCATCCGCTAGGCTTCCATTGAGCATCCGCTTAACATCCTCGCTACGTCCTCCCCACACCCGTTCCTTTCCGTTGTTGTCCGCTCTGTTTATGCAAATTTGGGGCACTTTTGAGAGAGGATAACAATGGATGGAAAATTTGCTCGTCCGCTGTGTCCTTTTTACATACGTATTGCATCCGTCAGCCAATGTGACCTAGCCTTTTGTTTGTTTGTAGGGCCTAGTTTGAACTTAACAGGAATGTTAGGCCAGCTTAAACTGGATACAACTGTCACCTAAACCAATAACTGTATATATTTATGTTTTTTGCTAGATTGAATGCTATATTTCAAAAAATGATTCATTATGCGGGTATTATCCAAGAGTAGACTGTCAGTAAGAGGAATCTAACATTAAAATGTAGTCTATATGCAATGTGATTTTGCCCAGCACTATTGTTCATTTTTCTCTGTCAGTTGCCATAGTATAATACTATGTAATATATTATGGAAGAGAGTAATGCAGAAGGTAGAACATTATACAATCAATATAAAAATATATGAAATTAGAAACAGAATTCATCCCAGTACAGATAACATTAATAGTTCCAGAGCATAACATAACTAAGAGAGCTTAAAATGCAAGTTATTTTTGTTGCTTTGTTCATTCATATTAAAAGGATATAAAAGAAATGTTGGGATGCAAGTGCTCTATGGTTCATTGAAGTTACTTAACTTCAAGAAAATTCACATAACCAAAACATTAATTGAATTCAATGAGTATTAAACTGAGATTAAATCCAGATAAAATAGAAGAGAGATTTATACTCCCTATGAAAAAATCTGGTTTGTAATTTGGGAGGTCTCCTTGATCTTGTGATGTCCTTGAATCTCCAGATGGTTGTGGCATTTGCACAATTACACCTAATGATTTGCATGTGACCATTTCTGAATTGGTCTGACCTGGCAACAGTCATCCATCCCTTACTTATGCTATAAACAGATGATTACAATGTGCTCTACATGAAGCTCTTCTTACAGTGCATTTGGAAACTTTAATTGGAACAAGATGGACAGTTCATCTGTTTATTTCAGAAGGCTATGGTGAGCTCATCATGCTTGCTTGAAAGATCCGCACTGATTGAGAGGCTCAGTTTTGTACTTCTAGATTTGATGTGGCTATTTCAGCACTTCCTGGACATAACAACCTGTGTATACTTTAAGATATTCAGTAGATGAGAACTTTTTTTTTAAATAGAGAGAGGTGCTCTCTTGCAAGCTCACTATTTTGACTGGTAAAAATTAGCTCAGCAACAAGGTCCACATTGATGGATATTGAAATACCACTTAAAGCCCCTGTCACACTGCAGCAACGGATGGAAAGAGGATGTAAAACAGTGAAAAACACTTACCATCTGTTGGTTAACGTGATGCTTCCATTCTGTGCTCACTGCCTCCATTTTGCTTCCTCTCTATCCGTCCAGCATCCATCTATTGACATTTCATCCGCTCAAAAGGTTTTGAGCTGCTCAAAACTTTTGAGCAGAAAATGTATCAAACGCGTCCGTTCTGCATCTGCTAGGCATACGGGGGACATCCGTTCTGCACCCGTTGTCATCTGTTACACATCCGCTATATCCGCTAGGCATCCGCTGCACATCCGCGCAACTCGAATCCACTCCAGTGGTAAACGGACGCAGGGAGGAAGCGGAACGGACGCGGAACAGATGCGCAGCGTTAGTAGCATGGATGGAGAAAGGATGAAAGCGGATGCAGCATGCAAAGAAAGCATTTAAAATGGAAAAAAACATTCACAGAGGGGACCTATCTCGGATATTAAGGATGTCTAGAGGATGCCTAGAGGATGCAAAAGGATGCTTCCGTTCTGCATCCGCTTTCCATCCGCTTTGCGTCCGCCCCCCATCCATTCCATTCCGTGTTATCCGCTCTGGTTATGCAAATTTTTGCCCCTTTTGAGAGCAGATAACAATGGATGGAACATTTTTCTCATCCGCTGTGTCCTTTTTACAAACGTTTTGCATCCGTTGGGCAGTGTGACAGGGCCTTAATGTCCTCAAAATACAGTACCCAAAATATACATTACAGACAACATTTTATTGAAATACCCCATATTGAATGAAGAAGAATGTTGAGTGCACATGACAATCACATGGGCTAATTCAACCCAGCCTTCAGACTGAAAGGAAGACAAATAAATGAGAACCTTATAGGTGAGTAATGGTGAGAATATCTTTCAGTGACTAAACCATTTCATGAATTATGATGCATGAAGAAAAATTTTCCTGTTCACTTTTGAAAGTGAGAAGCAAGCCTAATTAAATAGACCTACCTACCCAATTTAGGTTCGCCTGACACTATGATGTGCTGATTAAGATTCATTCCTTTAAAAAGAAGACATGACTTGATTAGGACATGAATGTCATTGAATGACAGATACTGTAGATAAATATTTTCTGTGTAAGATTTTATCTTATGGATGTTTTAAACTTTAATGTTAATGTTTGTGCATCATGAAGCAAAGGTTATTCATAAACATTTTCAATAAATATCCATATTATTCAATTGATTTTGAAACTCTGCTAATGAGGAAAATAACACAATCTTTGGCAGACATCTCTCATATTTATATCTTCATTCTCTCAATTATTTTTTTCAAGAAAAACAGATAACATAACTAGTGACAGGCAAATAAAGAAAAATGTTTCCCATTCATTTCAGCAGTTCTTCTAAGTAACTCCTGTCATTTTAGCTATTATTTTTGCTTCTATAGATTTCTTAATCTTCTTTTCAATTCAAACTCAATACATAAAAAGAAAGTTCTGACTGCAGAAGTCAGGGATTGTTTCATGAAGAAATAAATTCATCTTTGGATCTTTGTGGAACAATATAGATGTCTCTTCAATTCGTTAATACTTTGAGGCATATAAATCTATTTAGAATTCCATCTAATCCAGGAGGGGACATGGTGGCTCAGTGGCTAAGACACTAGGCTGTCAATCAGATTGGTCAGCAGTTTGATGGTTCGAATCCCAAGCACTGTGTAATAGAGTAAGCTCCCATTACTTGTCCCAGCTTCTGCCAAACTATCAGTTCAAAAGCATGTAAAAATGCAAGTAGAAAAATAGGGACCACTTTGGTGGGAAGATAACAACATTCTGTGCGCCTTTGGCATGCTGGCCACGTGACCACAGAGATGTCTTTGGAGAGCGCTGGCTCTTTGGCTTTGTGTTGGAGATGAGCACCGCTCCTTAGAGCCGGAAACGACTAGCACATATGTGCGAAGTGAACAGTTACCTTTTCCTATCTAATCCAGGATAGCAATATGTTCTTTTTTTCCTTATGAGTACTAATTCTTTGCTCCAGTCTTTGGTAGGAGTCCTTCTGCCAGCATAAACTAAATAATTACTAGTCTTGGGACAATATGAAATGAAGAGAGACGTGCAGTTCTCCACTGCTAAAATTACCAGTTCAAAAATTACTGTTTTCATTCTCCAAGCTATTATGGGATGTTAATTGTCCAGACAAATTCTGCTCCTCTCCTCTCTTCCCCCTTCCCCTCCCCTCTCCCCCATTTCCAAATTCAGTTATATTCATGCATTTATTAAAAAAAGAAAAACAAGATAAAATACAAATGAATATAAGCATCTAACTACTTATATGTATTGGTCTTGATCTGGATACAGAATGTGGCATGCAACAAAATAATGACTGCTGTTATTTTTTGATGTCAATGATTATAATAAAGATTACCCAGATCCTTTTATTGAGTAATATTATAACATGTGAATATTCTGGACACCTTACACTGGCAATTTTTCAATTTTTATTTTTGCAGTTGCACTATTAAATCTAATATACAGTTACCAGTTTATTTTCCTTCTGGCAATTATATACCTATGCAGTGTATAGCAATTAAAAAGTCAGTACAAAATGTATGTTTTCGATTGGAAAAGCATGATTTCTATTTTTAATCATGTTTTTGCCATGTGAAGAGATGTCTGCCTAAAAAACTTTTCAGACATTCAAAAATGTGTCCAGAAATTTTAAATCATTAGTTATTTTATAATGTAATATCACATGCATATTAAGCCCATGTCACACTGGCCAACGGATGCAAAAAGGACACAGTGGACGAGCAAAATGTTCCATCCGTTGTTATCCGCTCTCAAAAGGGGCAAAAATGTGCATAACCGGAGCGGATAACACGGACACGGGGAGGACGCAGGGCAGATGCAAAGCGGATGCGGAACGGAACCCCAGTGGATGGAAGCGGATGGGAGTGGATGGGAGTGGGTGGCATATCCGCAGGGCTTCCGCGGGGCCTCAGCAAAGCGGACGTGGAACGGAAAGAGCGGAAGCAGAGCGGACGCCGAACGGATGAAGCGGATGCACAGCGGAAGCCTAGCGGATACACAGCGGAAACCTAACGGATGCCTGTTGTTCACTGCGCATGCGGGGAGGATGCAGTGCATCAGCCCCGTGGATATAAAACGGAAGCAGCTCGGAAGCAGGACGCCATTCAGAGGAAAGACCTGCTGTAGGACGGATTGGCTGCCTTGCCTGCCCTGCCTGCATGTCTGCCTGCCAGGCTTGCTGCCAGCCTTGCTAGCAGCCTTGCTGCCAGCCTCCCTGCCAGCCTCCCTGCCAACCTTGGTTCATGTCTGCCTGCCAGCCTTGGTGCCTGCCTGCCTGCCTGCCAGCCTGCTGCCTGCCTTCCTGCCAGCCTTGGTGCCAGCCTCCCTGCCAGCCTTTCTGCCAGCCTTGGTGCCAGCCTCCCTGCCAGCCTTTCTGCCAGCCTTGGTTCCTGCCAGCCTCCCTGCCAGCCAGCAACCCCACAACCATGCTGAAGCACAGCAAGCCTCAGCCATCTGCTGCCAGCCCTGGCAAGAGGGACAGGGCTACCATCCCACCCCCTGCCCTCACTCTGGTTCTTCTGGGGCTTCTGCAGCATGGGCTCGCTCTTCTGGGGCTGGCGCTTCTGCTGTTTCTGCTTCTGGAGCAGCTGATGACAAGCACTCCAGCACCAGCCACCTCCACAGCACCTGCACCCTTCACCCCTGGGACTGAGTGACCAAGAGGAGTGCCAGAGACTCATTTTTGTCTTATAGCTTCTTGTTAATAAAGTCTATTTATGATTCACACACTTGCTTCATTTCTTTTTTTTAATAAAGTCTTGCTGGAAACTGTTAGAAATGGTTTAAGCCTTTGCATGCTTGTGGGATGGGTAAGGATAGCTTTGGGATGGGTTAGGATTCCTGTGGGATGGGTAATAGCTGTGGGACGGGTTAGGATAGCTGTGGGATAGATAAACCTCCAGTGCAAGCATAGTGGGACTGTATGGTCCACCCTTCCAGGTGCCACACCTATGGCCCTTTATTATCAATAATTAATAATTATTAATTATGTAATAATTATCCACACATGTCAACATAAACACAACTCTTTATTAAATGCCCTGTGCATTGTAGGCCAACAAAACATACATGGCCCAATCTCATCTGTGTGATGAGGCAGGCTGAAGGAAGCATCCATTAAGCATCTACCATCCTGTTTTGCCACTCCACTGCTCCAGCTGGGGAGTTGCACCAGTGTTTCAGGAGGTTGTGCTGCTTCTTCGCTTCATTTGAGGTTCTGTTGGGGCCTTGCACATGCTCAGTGTCGATCAGGTTTAGCCCTTGCCTCCATTCCCCAGGCTCCATGACCCCATTGGCTTGTTGGAGGTCCACGAGCCTGTTCTGCAAGACTGGGTAGCAGGTGCGCATGAGATTGTGCAGGATGCAGCAAGCTTCCATGATCCTCCTCATGGTCTCTGGGCAATGCTGCATGGTGGTGAGAAGTACCTGGAACCTGTTGGCCAGGATGCCAAAGGCGTTCTCCACCACCCGCCTTGCCCTGGACAGCCTGTAGTTGAAGATCCTCTCTTCACGGGTGAGGAGTCTGGGGGTGTAGGGCTTCATGAGGTAGGTTGTGAGGGAGAAGTCGTCATCCCCCACGATGAAGTAGGGCACATCTTGTGTGTCGTTGGGCAGGGGGTCTGGATCTGGGAAGCCCACCATGAGGTTGCCTTCCAGCCCCTCCTTGAGGTGACTGGCGTTGTATACCTGGGCATCCAAAGATGAGCTGTTGCCTGAAGCATCGATGTACATGAACTTGTAGTCAGCATCGACCATGGCAAAGAGGATAATGCTGAAGAAGCCCTTGGAGTTGAAATAAGTGGACCCCAACTTGGCTGGAGATTTGAAGGCCATCGATGATGGCCTGCACCACTTCTCTGACCACAATGCTGATGGTGTTGGATGGCACCCTCCAGCTGTACTGCATGCTCCTGTAGGAGGTCCCTGAGGCCAGGTGGTGCAGAGTCAGTGCCCCCTTGAGCCCAGGTTCCAGGCTGGGCCTGAAGTTGGTGTTTGCCTTGGTCAACCTGGGTGTCAGGTGCTGTACAACTTCGTCAAACATGGCTGGCGGCATCCTCATGAAGTGGGGAATCTGGAACGCCCGAGTGTCTTCACTCCTGAGTTCCACCATCAGCTTGTTGTACAGTCCGTCCTCCGCTCTACTGGTGAACCATCTTTGGACCCAGACTCTTTTTGGGTGGCTCCTTTTCTTCTTGCAGTAGTGTTCACAGAGCCTGTAGATGGCTTCGCACTGTTGCAGAACGATGGTGGCTGCCGAAAGGACTTTGTTACAATCCACGGTGGACATGATTGGATGCTGTGGAAGAGGAAGAGGCAGATGAAGGCTGCAGAGGTCTGCACCGCTGGGCTGCTGTTCTGAAAGTGCGATGCAGGCGAGTTGCTCCCCCTTTTTATAGGCAGTATAGGTTTTCCGCTAGGCATCCTCTAGGCATCCTCTAGGCATCCTGTAGACCTCCTTAATATCTGAGATAGGTCCCCTCTGCGAACGTTTTTTCCATTTTAAATGCTTTGTTTCCATTCTGCATCTGCTAGGCATCCGTTCTTCATCTGTTCCGCGTCCGTTCTGCTTCCTCCCTGCATCCGGGCAGATGCGAGTTGCGTGGATGCGAAGCGGATGCCTAGCGGATATAGTGGATGCGTAACGGATGCGTAACGGATGCCTAGCGGATGCGTAGTGGATGCAGAATGGATGAACTGGATACATTTTCCGCGCAAAAGTTTTAGGCAGCCCAAAACTTTTGGAGCGGATGAAACGTCCATAAACGGATGCTGGACGGATAGAGAGGAAGCAAAACGGAGGCAGTGAGTACAGAATGGATACATCGCATTTTCGAACGGATGGCAAGCTTTTTTGTCCGTTTTACATCCTCTTTGCATCCGTTGGTTCAGTGTGACATTGGGCTTAACCTAATATAGGGAGCCACAGAACAAAAACTGCAGAAATAATTACAAAAACATAAAGCTTAGGAAACAGGGAAAACATTAACAGGCACAGACTGGTTCTGCCCCCAGTCTCTAGAGCATAAGAAGAAGAAGGAGGGAAGGGAAAATAAGGAGAGGGAAGGGAAAATGTCAATTTTCAAAGTTCTGTTACAATAGCCTGCCTCAATGAACTATAATTCTAGTCAAATTATTGGGTCTTTTTGACAACTGTGCACTTTGCAAAAATGCACCCAAGAAACATTGGAATAATGAAGCTATAGCAGAGATGTATCAGAGAAACTACCTCACTTCTATGTCTATGGAGATTTTCAGTCATCCAGGTCATGGTTGTGTCAAAGGTGCTTTTTTTGAAAAGCAAGTGGACTTTGTTTGTTTGGGGGTTTTTTCTGGGGGGGGGGGGTTTGAGGAAGACATTTTGCCTCTCATCCAAGAAGCTTCTTCAGTTCTGACTGTAGCTTCTTGGATGAGAAGTTTTACAATTTTTTTTAAAGAGGTAGATTTCAGCCGCTTGATTTAGAAACTTGGAAGCAAAATGAATGGTGCCACGCTGAATTTTTAAAATCAATGTTACCCAAAACTACAAACCAGTAAAGTGTATCCAATTCTAAAGTCATACTATTTGTGCCAGTGTGTGGTTTATAAGAAAATGTCATAGGTTAAATCTCTATGAAATTTTGTTTTTAAATAATTCAACATTAATGGTCCTTGAAATAAATAAAAAGCTTTCAATACCCATATACCATTCAACATCGAGCACTTCCCCTGCATTTTTATCACTGAGACATTTACCAGAAAGCTAAACTATCTAAACAATGAGAGAAGAAGGTCACTCTAGTTTTCCTAGTAAGAAATTCCACATCCAGAATATAGGGGAAAAAAGCAACTACATTTCTTTAAACTAATAGAAATCCCCATTCTGCTACAACTTTGTCACCATTGCCAGATCTCAATCTTGGGTATATTTTCTGTATAATCCCAAAGATATGTAGAGGTACAAAAAACCAAAACATTCATTTTTCATTTTAAAATTAACTCTGGTTTAAGAGAACATATAATATTCCTTGATTGGTGTTATTTTGTTGTTGTTGTTTGCAATATCTCTCTTTAACATATATAGGAGTAATTTACATTTCCTATTTAGAGTTCAGATGCATTTAAAAGCATGTTTCTAGTTTATTTCACTAACCACAGAGCTCTTTTTTTATTATAGTATGGTAAAAGCAATGTTGACGATTGCTGCTCTGAGAAATTATGGAACAAACTGAAAGAATTCCTTGTGCATGAATCCGGAAAGCACTACCAAAAGATTAAAGCTAAAGACTGTGCATTAGATTTTAAGCCTAAAAAGAACATCACAGGAATATAATAGCTCACTCATGAGATCAATAGACCAATATTCTTTTTGGTTTTTCAGATTTTTCACCCCCTTTGGATTGTTCTGAATTTTTCATATATGGACTGCTCACAAAAAGCATTTGAAATCTGGGCCCAGCTATCTTGCCAGAATAGATCTCTTCCCACACAGTGCAGTGACCTCTTCAAATGTATGGTGGCATCTGGTTATATTTATTAGTGGATGGTACCTAGAATAGAGCTTGTTAAGGTAACAGCTTCAGAATCAGCAGGTGCTTATTTTTCTATTTTCCTGAACACCCAGCTTTGTGACAATCAAGGGCAGACAGAGTTCAAAACAAACTTTGAGCAAAAGAATGAAGCCCCATACTTCTGCCTACCCATTCAGCAAACATCTCTTCCCTGTGCCACTTCAGCCATAATTACCTTTGTGTTGCTCATCTTTCAAAGTGATGAATGAACACAGAAGATACATTTCTATAAAATGTCTTTTCTTCCATACAATACTGGAATGCATTTGACATTCCAGAAGGACAATAATAACTTAGAAACATAAGTTAGAAGTTCCCAAACTTTCTCACAGTGAGCATTTCCACAGGCACAGCATGGACAAGCGATGTTCATTCTATGCCAGATTTAAGGATATTTTTTTTTCAAAAAAAAGGTCACCATTTAAAAGGGACAAAGAGGCTTTGTAGCTGATAAATTTAGTTTTTTTGCAACAGGTTGAGAAAGCAAAGGTTGTTAAATCTATAAGAGGACCCTTGATCAATTACTTTCAGCTCAATGCCAGTAGAAATAGAAGAGGATATTGTCTTTCAAAAAAAAACTTTTTAAGTTCAGAGACAGTCCTAAATTCAAGACACTTAAAGTTACCCAAACTCCTTTACTATTCACTTTAAAGTAAGCTTGACCCTAAATTTCTAATGAGGATGAGATGTCTTTCAAGATTATTTTCTTCCTCCTATTCTTTGCAAATAGAATTATTAAAAATCTTCTGATTGTGTACAAATAAGATCAGTTTTAGTATATTTCTTGTGGTAAGAAACAGCTATATAACTGTACAGATCATATGGCATAGATGTAAGAATATTAAATAACATTACAAAGTGAGTAAACCCATTGTGATTGTGTGGCATCCTGCAGAGAGAGCCTGTGAGAAATTAGCAGTCCTTCTTTTCAAAGATGCCGCATCTAAATATAGAGCACATATTCAAACAGACCAGCTCTCCTTTTGTGTTGCAAATATCCAAGTCAACAGCTCCAAGGAGCATACAATTTTCTTTCTATCCTCCATTTGGCTTTTCAATCTTTTCTCCAAGACTGGATCTTCTCATTTTTGGCTTCATTAACTCACCCTGCATCTCCTCTTGTCTCTTCAAGACTTGATCTTCCCAGCGAAATCACTGAGCAATTTCTTCACTAATGATAATTTCTCTCAGAGAGAAATAAATGGATACCCATCCCAAGGATGTATTTGACCATTCCCTATGTCAAATAGTGGCCTCAAAAGTACAGTTGAAACTGGTTGTTTTTATGTGGATTGCATATCAATGACACACCTGTTTCCAATTCCTTTGCATTCCCAGGCTTCTTTTCCCTTGTTATGGTTAGGGTGCGAAACTCCTGCAGGCAAAATGCTGGAGAAAGCAAGATTTGCTTTATTATTTATATGTAAAGTTGTCCCTCTCATGTTCAAAGAAATAAAAAGGCTACCCCAGCTTTGTCTGTATTTATCTCCTTAAGGCCCTGTCCCACTGCACTTACGGATGCAAAGAGGATGTAAAACGTTAAAAAAAGCTTGCCATCTGTTGGAAAACGCTATGCATCCGTTGTGTACTCACTGCATACGTGTTTCATACGCTCGATCCGGCAAGGATCCATCCACTGCGATTTCATCCGCGCAAGAAGTTTTGAGCTGCACAAAACTTTGTGAATGGATGAACTTTCCACCGTGTACGATGTACATCCGTGACATACGAGCAACAAACATTCTATGTCCATTTATCATCCGTTAAATGTCCGCTGTATCCTCTCCGCATCCTCTGGGCATCCTCGCAACTCACATCCGCTGCAGCTGAAAACGGAAAGAGGGAGGAAAGAAAAGGTACATGGAACGTCCACACAGCGTCAGTAGCACGGAAATAGAAAGAATGCGCAGTGAACGGTTTGCATCCGATATACATCCGCACGGCATCCCCTTTCTTTCCTTTAGGCGTACATGATGCATCCACTTCATCCGCTATGCGTCCACTTCAAAATTCTCCCCCGGAACCCTTTCGGAGGTGTCATCCACTTCCATCCGCTGTCATCTGCTAGGCTTCCTATGAACATCCGTTTAACATCCCCGCTACATACTACCCATGTCCATTCTTTTCCATTCTTTTCCATTCTGTTTATGCAAATTTTCACCACTTTTTGAAGCGGATGACAATGGATGGAGCCACCCCTGAAATTTTGCTTGTCCACTGTGTCCTTTATGCATACGTTTTGCATCCGTCAGCCAGTGGGACCTAGCCTTTAAAATGATTCTTGGCTTGGTGTTTTTGATTTCTCTCTCTCTCCAGGCATGACATCAGGCTAAACTTTTTCTTCTTCTTGCTACACATTTTTCTTCCCTTAGGTCTCTCTCTCTCTCTCTCTCTCTCTCTCTCTCTCTCTCTCTCTCTCTCT
>BLBF01000004.1:64900949-64941473 GCA_015471245.1 Laticauda colubrina | reverse complement strand
TCTCTCTCTCTCTCTCTCTCTCTCTCTCTCTCTCTCTCTCTCTCTCTTTCTCACACACACACACACACACACACACACACTGAGGGAGGGAGGGAGGAAGAGAGAGGAAGGGAGAAAGAGAGACAGACAGACAGACCTCCCTATTTTTTATACTTTTTCTATCTCTTGTATTTTCTGTCCTTCATGTGCTCTTTCTGGAGGCTCATATTTCTGTTGATCCCATTGCTCCAAACCCAGCTCTTGGTATAATTTTAACTCTTGGCAAGTTCCTATCAGTTTGTGCAAATGTCATCTGTTTTAATTTCTTTTCTAATTTCTATCACAAATTTGTGGATTGCATTACTTTCTTATCATAGAAAAATTGTAATACCATCCTCAAAGTTATAATTTCCTTTGTTTTGGAGGAAAAATGAACATAAAAAGTCTACTGGGCCCTGGAAGGTCAGTTAGTAAATCATAGTAGTCAACCATTCTGTTATAGAATAGAATATTATAGAATGGCTTTATAAAATGTAGCTATTATACACCTAGATATTTACACTACATATCAAAATATGTTAATTTCAACATTCATTGCTGGCCTTTTAAAATCAACCCTCCTCCAATGGTTTACATCTCTCTCAATCTATCCACATCAGACTTTGACTAATCACAGGGCAGATGTATTGCATGAATCATCTATTCCACTGATCATACAAATTACTTTTTAAAAGAAACTCATATGCTTATAGCTGGGATTTAACATGACTTGAATTACAGAAAGAACAATCCAGTAAAGATAAATACTTACATATTGACAAAAACTCCTTTACTTCAATAGTTTGTATTTCAGGTTCTCAAATGAGTTCAAAATATAAAATATGCATTGCAGTAGATCACTACACCCAACCTGATTAACAATTTGATGTTCCATGGCTTCTTCCCAATCTTGTTCTGTCAATCAATATATTGAACATATCCATGTTTACAATACCACAAACCTCAGATTTCAATGGAAGAAAGGTGTTTGATTGCATAGAAATATCATAAAAATTGTTTTTATGAAATCTTTGATCTACAATTTAACTGGAAACTGTGTTGATTTTAGGTTCTAATATTTGTTTTAATTCTTTTGCTGTACATTGTCCGCATCATTCATCAAGGCAATGCACCCTTCTTTACACATGGATAAGCAGGTATATAATTCAGCTTGACATCTATTCCATTTACTCTTCCCACTTCCACATACATAGATTAATTTTTTGATGACATTGATTTTTTTTCTGTATACTTGTTGGAATCTTTGTCATGTCCAGATAACAATTTGCTTTTTATAAGCAAATTTATAAATAACAACATATTATTAAGTTTCACTTAATAATATGCATTGTTTCTAAATGACTTGTTCCATTAATTGAAATCAAAACTGGAATCTGATAATACCTATAAATCTGGGGTGATGAAATAAAACATCTGAAATGTAGAGAGAATGAGAAAATATCTAAGAATATTTAATTACAGTTAATGTCAATCTAATAATTAATATAGTCTGATGATGACATCAGTCTACAGAAAACACAAGCAGATCTGATGAATGCTTCAACTAGCTTAACTGTCCAAGTTCCTCCTTGTCCCACCTGGAGTTCCAGATGACCATGTAAAACAATCAAAATTGATAAATGATGTGTGTCTGTGTGTGTGTGTGTGTGTGTGAATCACAAGTAGAACTCAGAATCAGTAGAGATTCAATTATGTTACTACAAATGTAATTTTTTGACATATATCATAAATAAATTTAATAAATGAATTTCTGAAACTGCAAAGATGTCCTATTTGAAAAAGTGGAAGGTTTGTGGTTGGACGCTACTTCTGTGACAAAAATCAGTATTATGAAAGCTTGACAACTAATGCTTTACTTCATATTATAAATCTTATCTCTTCCTTTCCAGTTCCTAGGTTACCAGCTCCCCAGAACTATGCTGATCCAGCAGAAAACAGAATAACAAAGTTAGAAGGGACCTTGAAAGTCGATAATTTCAGATAAATGATGGTCCAATTTTGACATAGATGGCCTCTTTGACCCCTCAAAATTGAACAGCCCTCTCTGAACAGAGCAAGAAGGATACAACATCATTTATCTCCAATCTACAACACAGCCCTTTCAACAGTTCCAAGAAGACTCCACACCCTTTTACACTACTCAGATGAGCCTGATACAGATAAACTTCCAAGTGGCCTCAATGACTCTAAAAGAATGCAAATGACCAGATGTCTGCAAGGAGTATAAATTAATCCATTCCCTACCATCTAGTCAGAGCTGAAGAAGCTCCTTGGATGAGAAGTGAAATATCTTCAAAGAAAAACCAGAAAGCCCAATGCTTCTTGAAAAAGCACCTTTAGGATAGCCATGATCTGGATGAGAATCTACATAAACATTTAAATTGTCAGGGATTGTTCAATGACTGGACTCAAAAAACTGTTTTGATTCCCAGTTGCTAACTGAAAACATATTAAGCTGTTGATATTAAGTCTTAAGTTATACCCCTATAAGGCTTAGGGTATGACTATTTAAAGCATTCTATTTCCTATTGCAAATCTTTCCTATTGTTGATCTGCAAAAGAAGGCTTCCTGAGGAAGAAGGGTTCAGGCAATCAGGAAATCTGTAAAAATAAAGCTCTTTTACCAAATGTACGTCTTTACCAAATTTTTTAAGTGTTAAGTATTTCTGGTGTATATTTTTAAAATATTTTCTATTTTTTCTCTTTAACATTACTAGCTGCCTAGACAAATAGGTTATAAATGAAACCAATGAACAGAAATTGAGAATTAAGTATCTCAACTCCATTACACTCATTTAATATTATCTTTATGGAATGATATCTTCCTCTCTTAGAGTTTCTCTGTAAAGAATGGAAAGAGAAAGGAAACAGAATAGGAAAATTAGGATCCATTTTTATGACTTCAACAATTTTTTGCAAGTAAGTATTAAATTTTAATCTAAAAAAAATCAGGTTTTTGAGAACTTGAATCTTGGGAATTACTGGCTATGTGATGTCCATAAGTACAGTATTTGCAGTTAAAGTCCTTGCTTCTTTCATTGAGATATGGAGACTGAGTACTCTTCTTCAATTCACTCCAAGCATAGCTTTCTTTCTTTTCTTTTTTTTTTGTCAAGTCTTCATGTCTCATCACAGACCACTCCTGAAATGCCTTAAGATCATCCCTAGCTCTTCCAGTTTTAAAGCAGTGTCTTCTCCCCCAATGTAATTTTCAATGTGGATATAGTGTGACATACTTCATTGCTGATCTGCTGCTGAAACAATCAGGGGTTCAGTTCTGCCCCCACTGATTAGCTTCTTTGGGGTGTTGCAAGCATGTCATCTTTCCTCCAGTCTCTGGGAATTGCCCTTCATGGCTGTTTTGACTTGAACTGCAGAAGGGACTGGACACCTGGCTTCTCCAGAGGAATGTGCCCATCTGATGTGTAATTGCTGCTTTCCAAAGCACTTGTCATCCTAGATTTTAGCCTAGATCTAAAGCCTAGATTTTAGAGCTCTTGAAAGGATGTTAGTCTTGAGTATACAGAAGGTCAAATTATCGTAAGAAACCCAGCTATTTCCAGCTCTCTCTGTGGCTCATTCTGTCACCATTGGATGCATTTCTGGTCTTCTGTTGCTTCTACAACTAGACAAAAGTTTTAGTATAGCAATTTTTTTATTTTTGTGTATTTAAAAAATATTTTTATTTCTTAGGAGTTGCACACAGGTATTACAAGTGTGACTGTGGCTATGACTGGTACTATGAAATGTTCCCAGTTCTATTCTTATGCACCTGCAGTTCCTGTGACTATTTTGAACAGTGCTGTGTGATTACTTTTGTCAACAGATATATGCAGTATGTGTGCGACATTTTGTCTACTTCATTCCAGCTTTGGTAGCAGTGGATGCCACAGTGATAATTGATATTACAATGTGTGTAACAATTGCAAATATATGTTCTCCTCTTGACCATCTACCAGCTATGACTGTAAGCCACCTAAAGCACCTCTAGGGGAGATGGGCAGCATATAAATTTAATAAATAAATAAATAAACAATAAATATTTTCAGCTGCTATCAGCTAAATGCCAGAACTGGATTTCTTGGTTACTCCCAACAGTTCCTTGTAATAATTAATTGAGGATGAAATTTGCTCATTACCAGTAATTTGTTCCAGCACCCCTGTTCCATGCCTATAACTGTCGGGTAGGATTAAAAAAAAAAAAAAACTCTTTGCTTAGGACTCCTCTAGGAGACCATTGGAGCCATGCTTAGAAATAAGCTGATCCAGAAAGGAATTATCTACTTGCCAGCTCTTCATTCCATCATGGTTGCCAGTTCTGCTTTTAGTGAACTACCTTCAGTTCACCATTTGTTTCCCAGAAGTCCTCTCAAGGAATAAATATCTCAAACTATCAGAGAATATCATAATTTAAAGGACTGCCAAAAGATTCTGCTTGCAATCCTCAGAGTATTTAAAAAACAACATACTCGTGATAATTTTGCATTGTTTTCTATCAACAAATGGCTGCTGATATTTTTTAATTAAACACACACAGAAGATTGGAGACTGCATACATAGCCCACCAGTGATTTACCCACTATTGTTGGTTAAAGTACAGCATGAAATTTGTATGTCAAGTGAACAAAGATTTTAGAAAGAAAAATGGTGCCATTGATTTATAAGAGACACTGGAATAGAAATATTTTTCTAAAACATTAAGTTTGATCCTCTATTCTTTATTCCCTTCAATGAAAAAAAGAGACAAATGTTTGAATTTAAAGAGACACAACAATAACATTTGGCATCATAAGGATACTGCATTAGGACATATTTACACTCCATTTTAATTTTAATCAACTGACTTGTTATGCCAATGACATGGTGGACATGACTGGATGCTGTGGAAGAGCAAGAGGCAGATGAAGGCTGCAGAGGTCTGCACAGCTGGGCTGCTGGGCTGAAAGTGAGATCCAGGTGAATTGCTCCCCCTTTTTATAGGCAGTATAGGTTTTCCCCTATGTGTCCTTTTGCATCCTCTAGGCATCCTCTAGACATCCTTAATATCCGAGATAGGTCCCCTCTGCGAAAGTTTTTTCCGTTTTAAATGCTTTCTTTGTGAACTGCATCCGCTTTCATCCTTTCTACGTCCGTGCTACTAACGCTGTGCGTCCGTTCGGTGTCCGTTCCGCTTCCTCCCGGTGTCCGTTTACCACTGGAGCGGATGTGAGTTGCGCGGATGCACAGCAGATGCCTAGCAGACGTGTAATGGATGCTGACGGATGCAGAACAGATGTCCCCCGTATGCCTAGCGGATGCAGAACGGACGCATTGGATACATTTTCCGCTCAGAAAGCTTTGAGCAGCTCAAAATTTTTTGAGCGGATGAAATGTCAATAGACAGATGCTGGACGGATAAAGAGGAAGCAAAACGGAGGCAGTGAGTACAGAACAGAAGCATCGCGTTAACCAACAGATGGCAAGTGTTTTTCTCCATTTTACATCCTCTTTCCATCCATTGGTGCAGTGTGACAGGGGATTTAGTTTCAAGGTAAACAAGTGCTAAACAAGAAAAAGACTACTAATTTATGGAAAAGGTAAGAGTGAAAAGCATTGTATTTAAACTTCTGAAGATACAAGAAATAGATATTGAGTGTTTCATTTAGCTTCATTCCTTCTTACTTACTCAAGCCATGTCTGAGAAAGCCATGTTCTTCTGTAAAGTCCATACTGAGGAGATGTTGAGCTGTGTCAAATCAGGCAGTCTATGATTTATTGTCAAACCCTGCTAAGGGGAGCTTGATACCTAAAGTATTATTCCACTAATATGAAGGAGGTCCATGGCTGAAAAAACCTCAAGCCCTTAGAAATTTGCCTCTGAAGAAATACTGCAGGAATTTAAGCCCCTGTCAAACTGCACCAATGGATGGAAAGAGGATGTAAAACAGAGGAAAACACTTCTCATCCATTGGTTAATGCGATGTATCCATTGTCTACTCACTGCATCCGTTTTTCATCCTCCCTATCCGTCCAGCATCCATTTACTGACGTTTCATCCGCTCAGAAAGTTTTGAACTGCTCAAAACTTTTGAGCAGAAAATGTATCCAATGAGTCCGTTCTGCATCCGCTAGGCATCCGCTATATCCGATAGGCATCCATTCCGCATCCGCACAACTCACATCCGCTCGGACGCAGGGAGGAAGCGGAACGGAGGCAGAACGGATGCAGAACGGATGCCTAGCGGATGCAGCACAGAAAAAAAGCATTTAAAACGGAAAAAACATTTGCAGAGGGGACCTATCTCAGATATTAAGATGTCTAGAGGATGCCTAGAGGATGCAAAGGGACACCTAGGGGAAAACCTATACTGTCTATAAAAAGGGGGAGCAACTCATCTGGATCTCTCTTTCAGCCCAGCAGCCCAGCTGTGCAGACCTCTGCAGCCTTCATCTGACTCTTGCTCTTCCACAGCATCCAGTCATGTCCACCGTGAATCGTAACAAAGTCCTTCTGGCAGCCACCATCGTTCTGCAACAGTGCGAAGCCATCTACAGGCTCTGTGAATTCTACTACGGGAAGAAAAAGAGGCGGCCAAGAAGCGTCTGGGTACGAAGATGGATTGGGAGAAGAGCAGAGTATGGACTGTACAACAAGCTGATGGTGGAGCTCAGGAACGAAGACCCTCGTGCATTCCAGAACTTCATGAGGATGCCTCCAGCCATGTTTGACGAAATTGTGCAGCGGCTGACACCCAGGTTGACCAAGGCAAACACCAACTTCCGGCCCAGCCTGGAACCTGGGCTCAAGGTGGCACTGACTCTGCACCACCTGGCCTCAGGGACCACCTACAGGAGCATGCAGTACAGCTGGAGGGTGCCACACAACACCATCAGCATTGTGGTTAGAGAAGTGGTGCAGGCCATCATCGAAGAATACATGGAGGAGCTCCTCCAGTGCCCCACCACTGAAGAAGGATGGAAGAAAGTTGCAGAGCAGTGGTATCAGAAGTGGAACTTCCCCCACACCGTTGGAACCATAGATGGCAAGCACGTGGCCTGCAAAGCTCCACCCAACTTGGGGTCCAATTATTTCAACTACAAGGGCTTCTTCAGCATCATCCTCTTCACCATGGTTGATGCTGACTACAAGTTCATGTACATCGATGCTTCAGGCAACGGCTCATGTTCAGATGCCCAGGTATACAATGCCAGTGACCTCAAGGAGGGACTGGAACGCAACCTCATTGTGGGCTTCCCAGATCCAGACCCCCTGCCCAATGACACGCAAGATGTGCCTTAATTCATCGTGGGGGAATGACGCTTTCTCCCTCAGAACCTTCCTCATGAAGCCCTACACCTCCAGATGCCTCACCCGTGAAGAGAGGATCTTCAACTACAGGCTGTCCAGGGCAAGGCGGGTGGTGGAGAATGCCTTTGGCATCCTGTCCAACAGGTTCCAGGTACTTCTCACCACCATGCAGCATCGCCCAGAGACCGTGAGGAGGATCGTGGAAGCTTGCTGCATCCTGATCAATTTCATGCGCACCCGCTACCCAGTCTTGTAGAACAGGCTCGTGGACCTCCAACAAGGCAATGGGAACATGGAACCTGGGGAATGGAGGCAATGGCAAAACCTGATAGACACTGAGGATGTGCAAGGCCCCAACAGAGCCTCACGTGAAGGGAAGAAGCAGCGCAACCTCCTGAAACACTGGTGCAACTCCCCAGCTGGAGCAGTGGAGTGGCAAGACAGGATGGTAGATGATTAATGGATGCTTCCTTCAGCCTGTTTCATCATATGGATGAGATTGGGCCATGTATGTTGTGTGGGCCTACAATGAACAGGGCATTTAATAAAGAGTTGTGTTTATGTTGACATGTGTGGGTCAATGATTACATTATTATTGATAATAAAGGGCCAAAGGTGTGGCACCTGGGAGGGTGGACCACACAGTCCCACTATGCTTGCACTGGAGGTTTATCTATCCCACAGCTATTACCCATCCCAAAGGTATCCCTGCCCATCCCACAGGTATCCCTGCCCATTCCACAGATATTACCCATCCCAATGATATCCCTGCCCATCCCACAGGTATCCCTGTCCATCCCACACCTATTACCCATCCCAAAGGTATCCCTGCCCACCCTACTGCTATCCTGACCCATCCCACAAGCATGCCAAGGCTTAAACCAATTCTAAAATTTTCCAACAAGACTTTATTTAATAAAATAAATGAGGCAAGTGTGTGAAGCAAAGATAATCTTTATTAATAACAAGCTGTAAAGGAAAAATGACCCAAGTCAAGTGTCCAAATAAAATCTACAGGTAGCTACCCAGTCTCTGGCACTCTTATCGGTCACTCAGAGGTATGCCCAGTCTCAGGGGTGAAGGGTCCAGGTGCTGTGGAGGTGGCTGGTGCTGGAGTGCTGGTCTGAAGCCCCACGGGGGTGCCTGGCCCTGAGAGGACAACAGGTGACGGTGTGTTGGACAGCTGGCTCAGCCCCGTGATGTTGCCCTCTTGGACAGCTGGCTCAGCCCCGTGATGTTGAGAGCTCCTTCCTCCATGCCATGAGGTGTCAGTCACAATACCGATGACAGATGTACTGAGGCCGGGCTTGGCTGTGGGGTGGAGGAAGGAGCAGTGTAGTGGGGCTGTTGGGTCTGCAGCTGTGTGAGGACTGGTGTGGGTGGCATCGGTGACGTGGGTGGCATCTGTGGTGTGGGTGGCATCAGTGGCATTGGTGGCATCGGTGGCATCAGTGGAAACGGTGGCAACGGTGTCGTCCAATGACTCTGTGCCTGGACTGGGAGGGGCTGCTGCCTGTGCTGCTGGATCTCCTGGTAGCCGTAGCCCTGGTAGGTGAGGGCCTGTGGGAAGCCTTGGAATGGGAGGGACATCACCTGGGGTGGAGGACCAGACCTGGACTGGCTGGGAGCAGGTTCCTCTGGATCTGGAGGGTTGTGAAGCAGCTCGGTGATCTGGTCCTTCACCACCTGGTACTGGGGTTTCGCCATGTCCGTGAGGGTCTGGTTTACATAGGTGAGGAAGGGCTTGCGATTGGAGGATGAGCAGTCACTGTGGACCAGCTGAGAGAGGAGATCTATGCTGCTCCAGATGGTGTCCCTGATCTCCAGCAGGACAGTGTGGCTCTGCCCCTCCTGTCTGGCTCTCTGCCTTTCTGTGGAGGTGGAGCTGGGGGTGGATGCGGGTAGGGCTGTGGTGGACGCACCGTCTCCTTTCTCCCACTGCACCAGGGAGTCCTCAACACGCTCCACCATGGTTAAAACACCTGTCCACGGGTTCTCCGCCGTGGCACGCTCCACAGATCCCTGCCTGGAGACAGGAGCTGACTCTCGGCCAGAAGAGGACTGGCTCTCAGCAGGCTTCCAGAGAGAGAGGGTAGTGAGAGGGGCTGCTCCTCGGTGGCAGATCTCAGCCTCCAGGAAGCTGCACCTGGCCATGACGTAGGTCTCTCTGTCCGTCAGCTTGACCGCGGCCTGACCAGATTTCTTCAGGTGCAGCTTCACGTACCATGTGTGCATGTGCTTCCACCTGCCGAGGAGCACCTCCGAAGTGTAGCCCATACTCTCCGCCTTCTCTCTCCAAGCAGCCTGCTTCCTTTTGGTGTCCCTGTAGAGCCTGTTTCCCTTCCGCCACAGATAGTCATTCTCTCTCAGCCACTCCAGCACCTCATCCTCGTGTTCCTCCTCAATGGAGTATTGCCTCCTCTCCCGTTCTCACATATGCCTCTTCCTCCCTTTGGCAGGACCAGATGGGCCCTCATCAGAGGGGCTTCCAGGTTGTAGGGGCTGCTCCTCCACACCACCAGCAGCAGCAGCACCAGCAGGATCATCATCATTATCAGCAGCAGCAGCACCAGCACCAGCAGCACCAGGATCAGCAGCAGCAGAGTAAGCACCAGCAGCACCAGGAGCACCAGCAGGACCAGGAGGACAAGCAGGACCAGCAGGACCAGCAGGACGAGCAGGACGAGCAGGACGAGCAGGACGAGCAGGACGAGCAGGATGAGCAAGACCAGGAGCACGAGCAGGACCAGCAGGACGAGTAGGATGAGCAGGACCAGCAGGACGAGGAGCAGCTACAGCAGAGTAAGTACCAGCAGAAGCACCACCGCCAGAAGCATCATCATCAGCTCCTCCAGAAGCAGCATCAGCAGAAGCACCACCACCAGAAGCAGAACCAGCAGAGTAAGCCCGAGCAGAAGCACCACCGCCATAAGCAGCAGCATCAGCTCCTCCAGAAGCAGCATCAGCAGAAGCACCAGCCCCAGAAGAGTGAACCCGTGCTGCAGAAGCCCCAGCAGAAGCAGAGTGAGGGCCAGGGGGTGGGAGGGTGGCCCTGTCCCTCTTGCCAGGGCTGGCAGCAGATGGCTGAGGCTTTCTCTTCTTCCCCATGGGTGTGGGGTTGCTGGCTGGCAGCAAGGCTGGCAGGCAGGCAGGCAGGTAGGCTGGCAGGAAGGCTGGCAGGAAGGCAGGCACCAAGGCCGGCAGGCTGGCAGGCAGGAAGGCAGGAAGGCTGGCAGGGAGGCTGGAAGGCAGGCTGGCAGCAAGGCTGGCAGGGAGGCTGGCAGGGGGGCTGGCAGGATGGCAGGCAGGCAGGCATGCAGGGCAGGCTGGCAAGGCACTTGATGTGTTTGGAAGCAGGTCTTCCTCTGAATGGTGACCTGCTTGGGAGCTGCTTCCCTTTATATCTGCGGGGCTGACGCAATGCATCCTCCCCGCATGCGCAGTGAACGCTAGGCATCCGCTTGGCTTCCGCTGTGCATCCGCTTCATCTGCTCGGCATCCGTTCTGCATCCGCTCTTTCCATTCCGCGTCCGCTTTGCTGTGGTCCCCTGGAAGCCCTGCGGATGTGCCATCTGCTCTCATCCGCTATGCTTCCTTTCCGCATCCGCTTTCCATTTACCCTGTGTCCTCCCCCCGTCCGTTCCTTTCTGTGTTATCCGCTCTGGTTATGCAAATTTTTTCCCCTGTTGAGAGCGGATAACAACGGTTGGAACATTTTTCTCATCCGCTGTGTCCTGTTTACTAACGTTTCGCATCTGTCAGCCAGTGTGACAGGGCCTTTAGCAATTATTTAATATTTAAGGCCCTGTCACACTGCCCAACGGATGCAAAACGTTTGTAAAAAGGACACAGTGGACGAGAAAAATGTTCCATCCGTTGTTATCCACTCTTAAAAGGGACAAAAATTTGCATAAGCAGAGCGGAGAACACGGAAAGGAATGGACGGGGGGAAGATGCAGAGCGGATTGAAAGCAGATGCAGAACGGAAGCCTAGCGGATGGAAGCAGATGGGAGCGGATGCAGAGCGGATGCAGAGCGGATGCGTAGAGGATGCGTAGAGGATGCAGAGCGGATGCAGAGCAGATGCGTGGAGGGTGCAGAGCGGATGCGTAGTGGATGACGCGGATGCGTAGCTGCATCTGCTTTCATCCTTTCTCCATCCGTGCTACTAACGTTGCACGTCCGTTCCGCTTCCTCCCTGAGTCCGTTTACCGCTGGAATGGAGTTGAGTTGTGCGGATGCACAGCGGATGCCTAGCGGATATAGCAGATGCATAACGGATGCAGAATGGATGTCCCCTGTATGCCTAGCAGATGAATTGGATACATTTTCCGCTCAAAAGTTTTGAGAAGCTCAAAACCTTCGGAGCGGATGAAATGTCAATAGACAGATGCTGGACGGATAGAGAGGAAGCAAAACGGAGGCAGTGAGTACAGAACGGAAGCATCGCGTTAACCAACAGATGGCAAGTGTTTTTCTCTGTTTTACATCCTCTTTCCATCCGTTGGTGCAGTGTGACAGGAGCTTTACATCTTCTTCTGCTCCATTGGCTCTTGTCTTAATTCTTGTTGTAGAAGTCTAGTTGAAGCCAAACATTTTTGTGTACAATGTATCACTGAAGGATCAGTGAACAGCTTCTTTTTACATGTGAGATCACATGTAGTATCACTGCAAAAGTGTTCTCCATGGTGGCCCATAGAAAGATGCCTTTTTGCATATATGCACAAGTTGGAATGCTGATAGAGCAGAATTGACTTGAACACAAGTTAGGAAGGAAACTTTGCATGTGCAGGTTTACTCTTCCTCTTTGCATGTGCAGCTTTACATTCAAATTTTTTTTTCTGCAGGCATTGATGCTGATTGCATGGATGTCTACAGAAGCTAACATAAGAACAACATCAGCAAACGATTAACATACTGTTTAGAATTTTAGATGATATATGTATGTGTAAAATATGTAAGTTTAAGTATAAATATCATGATCTGTCATTTTTCATCCTTATAATTACCTCAAAAGTTAAATTCTTTGCCTCCCTGCTTCATGCTTGAAAATTAAAAAAAAACGGGATCAACCCAACTCATTCTTTTCATGATGCACTACAATATTATCCTTTAAACATTTAGAACCATGTTTTCTTCAAATTAATTGCTGCTCAGTCATGTGTTATACTAAAGAATACAATAAGTAGAGTATAGCCCTAAAATACAAGGAACTTACTAACATATAATATAGTAAGTGTAAGAAAAAAGAAAGTTTCATAATAATAAGCTGTATTTTCTACTTAGAAAAACTATTAATTATTTCTAGTTTGACAGATTCCCAAGAAACAATGCTCAGAACAATGTTTGCAAACTTGATCACAAGTTATGATTTATACATATTTAATGCAACTTTTAAACAAGTAACCATTTCCCACTATTTTCTCACTCACCCATTAATACAAAAAAAAAAAACAGGAGATGAAGCAGCACATCTCAGTAACAACTGCTTATAAAATAGCCTTTTACTGACTCTTACATTCAGTAAATGAATAAATCATCAGGGGGCCACTAGAATCACTTCTAGAACTTGAATTAGTACAATTATGTTTGAGTGTGCATATAAGCTGTGATGATCTAAAATCCATAATAAAAGCAGGAAGGAAAGAAATTTAGGGAAAAGACCAGTAGGATGTGTGTTATGTGTTTCCATAGTGAGGTATTTGTCATACTGGTTGATATAATACATACATAGTTCTACCTGCTATCCTTCTGTTAAACAGAATCAGCTATGAGGAACCAAAGAGAGGCACCTATCTTCTTTTGGGGTGCTTCCTTTCTACAGTTTTTCAAGTTATATCCAAGGCAGGCTTTTAAAATACAAATTATGGAGATGTAAGCTCCTTTTATCATTGGAAATATCTGTCAGTAGTAATTTGAATAGTGAATTTTCTCTTTTTTTTCCTTTTGTGTGGGAGATGGAATTTTTTTTAAAGGAGGAGAAAATGAATGATAGTTGGATTTCAGTTGATGCTTTTATTCATGTTCCATGCAAGTCTGGTAGAATCAGGATGCTAAAATATATTTCTGTGTAATGTATGCCTGAATTCTTGTATATCTTTCTGTGCAGTTTCTGATGCAGATTTGGCCACATCAGTTATTAATATCCAACCATGAATGCAATTCAAAAAGCCTGTTGAAATTGATGCTTTCTGCAATCTTCCATGTTGTGTGGAAAATGACTCACAAAGGTTAGGGATTTTGCAGAATGCTGTCTGATACAACACAAAAGCTTTAGGTGAAACTACAGCATTCCATAAATCATGGGGACATATGAATCAAAATTTTGGAGCCTAGTGAGTATAATATGGCTTCACATTGTATCCTGGAAGCAAAGCAACTCCATTGCTATTATTCCATAGCTCTGTAAAATTTAAAAGTTCTGAGGATGTGCAAGGCCCCAACAGAGCCTCAAGTGAAGGAAAGAAGCAGTGCAACCTCCTGAAACACTGGTGCAACTCCCCAGCTGGAGCAGTGGAGTGGCAAGACAGGATGGTAGATGCTTAATGGATGCTTCCTTCAGCCTGTCTCATCACACTGATGAGATTGGGCCATGTATGTTGGGTGGCCCTACAATGATCAGGGCATTTAATAAAGAGTTGTGTTTGTGTTGACATGTGTGGATGATTATTACATTATTATTGATAATAAAGGGCCAAAGGTGTGGCACCTGGGAGGGTGGACCATACAGTCCCACTATGCTTGCACAGGAGGTTTATCTATCCTACAGCTATTACCCATCCCACAGGTATCCCTGCCCATTCCACAGGTATCCCTGCCCATCCCACAGCTATTACCCATCCCACAGGTATCCCTGCCCACCCAACTGCTATCTTAACCCATCCCACAAGCACGCAAAGGCTTAAACCAATTCTAAAAGTTTTCACCAAGACTTTATTAAAAAAAAAGAAATGAAGCAAGTGTGTGAATCAAAAATAAACTTTATTGAACAACAAGCTGTAAAAGAAAAATGACCCAAGTCAAGTGTCCAAATAAAGTCCATAGGTAGCCAGCCAGCCAGTCTCTGGCACTCCTCTTGGTCACTCGGAGGTGTGCCTAGTCTCAGGGGTGAAGGGTCCAGGTGCTGTGGAGCTGGGTGCTGCTGGAGTACTGGTCTGAAGCCCCACTGGGGTGCCCGGCCCCGAGAGGACAACAGGGGACGGTGTGTTGAGAAAGCTCTCGGACAGCTGGCTCAGACCCGTGATGTTGAGAGCTCCTTCCTCCATGCCATGGGGTGTCAGCCCCAGTACCGACGACAGATGTACTGAGGCCGGGATTGGCTGTGGGGTGGAGGAAGGAGCAGTGTAGTGGGGCTGTCTGGTCTGCAACTGGGTGCTGGTGACTGGTGCTGGTGGAATAAGTGGCGTGGGTGGCATCAGTGTTGTGGGTGGCATCATTGGCATTGGTGGCATCAGTGTCATGGGTGGCATCGTTGTCGTCGGTGGCATCAGTGTCGTGGGTGGCATCGGTGGCATCAGTGGAACCAGTGGCAACGGTGTTGCCCGATGACTCTGTGCCTGGACTGGGAAGGGTTGCTGCCTATGCTGCTGGACCTCCTGGTAGCCATAGCCCTGGTAGGTGAGGGCCTGTGGGAAGCCTTGGAATGGGAGGGACATCACCTGGGGTGGAGGACCAGACCTGGACTGGGTGGGAGCAGGTTCCTCTGGATCTGGAGGGTTGTGAATCAGCTCAGTGATCCGGTCCTTCACCAGCTGGTACTGGGGTTCCGCCATGTCCACGAGGGTCTGGTTGACATAGGTGAGGAAGGGCTTGCGGTTGGAGGATGAGGAGTTGGTGTGGACCAGCTGAGAGAGGATATCTATGCTGGTCTGGATGGTGTCCCTGATCTCCAGCAGGACAGTGTGGCTCTGCCCCTCCTCCTGTCTGGCTCTCTACCTTTCTGTGGAGGTGGAGCTGGGGGTGGATGCAGGTAGGGCTGTGGTGGACGCACCGTCTCCTTTCTCCCACTGCACCAGGGAGTCCTCAACACGCTCCACCATGGTTAAAACACCTGTCCGCGGGTTCTCCGCCATGGCACGCTCCACAGAAACCTGCCTGGAGACAGGAACTGACTCTCGTCCAGAAGAGGACTGGCTCTCAGCAGGCTTCCAGAGAGAGAGGGTAGTGAGAGGGGCTGCTGGTGCTCCTCGGTGGCGGATCTCACCCTCCAAAAAGCTGCACCTGGCCATGACGTAGGTCTCTCTGTCCGTCAGCTTGACCGCGGCCTGGCCAGATTTCTTCAGGTGCAGCTTCACGTACCATGTGTGCATGTGCTTCCACCTGCCGAGGAGCACCTCCGAAGTGTAGCCCATACTCTCCGCCTTCTCTCTCCAAGCAGCCTGCTTCCTTTTGGTGTCCCTGTAGAGCCTGTTTCCCTTCCGCCACAGATAGTCATTCTCTCTCAGCCACTCCAGCACCTCATCCTCGTGTTCCTCCCCAATGGAGTATTGCCTCCTCTCCCGTTGTCACATACGCCTCTTCCTCCTTTTGGTAGGACCAGATGGGCCCTCATCAGAGGGGCTCCCAGGTAGTAGGGGCTGCTCCTCCACACCACCAGCAGCAGCAACAGGATCATCATCATCATCATCATCATCATCATCATCATCACCAGCAGGATCATAATCATCATCAGCAGCAGCAGCAGCAGAGTAAGCACCAGCAGCGCCAGCAGCACCAGGAGCACCAGCAGAACCAGGAGCACAAGCAGGACCAGGAGCACGTGCAGGATGAGCAAGTCCAGGAGCACAAGCAGGACGAGCAGGACGAGCAGGACCAGCAGGACCAGCAGGACCAGCAGGATGAGGAGCAGCTTCAGCAGCGTAAGCACGAGCAGAAGCACCACTGCCAGGAGCAGCACCAGCAGAGTAAGCACCAGCAGAAGCACCAGCACCAGGAGCAGTGCCAGCAGAAGCTCCATCACCAGAAGAGCGAGCTCAAGCAGCAGAAGCCCCAGCAGAAGCAGAGTTAGGGACAGGGGGTGGGAGGGTGGCAGATTGCTGAGGCTTTCGCTTCTTCCCCATGATTGTGGGGTTGCTGGCTGGCAGGGAGGCTGGCAGGAAGGCTGGAAGGAAGGCTGGCAGGAAGGCTGGCAGGCAGCCAGGCACGAAGGCTGGCAGGCAGGCACCAGGGCTGGCAGGAAGGCTGGTAGGAAGGCTGACAGGAAGGCTGGCAGGAAGCCTGACAAGAAGGCAGGCAGGCAGGCAGGCACCAAGGCTGGAAGGCAGGCTGGCAGCAAGGCTGGCAGGCAGGCAGAGAGCAAGGCTGGCAGGGAGGCTGGCCAGGAGGCCGGGAGGCAGGCTGGGAGGCAGGCTTGGAGGCAGGCTGGCAGCAAGGCTGGCAGCAAGGCTTGGAGCAAGGCTTGCAAGCAGGCATGCAGGCAGGGCAGTCAAGCACTCGATGTATCCGGCAGCAGGTCTTTCCTCCGAATGGTGACCTGCTTGGGAGCTGCTTCCCTTTATATCCGCAGGGCTTACGCAATGTATCCCCCCCACATGCGCAATTAACGCTCGGCATCAGTTCAGCTTCCACTGTGCATCCGCTTCATCCGCTGTGCATCCGCTGTGCATCTGCTTCATTCGTTCCGTGTCCGCTCTGCATCCGCTGTATCTGTTCCGCATCCGCTTTGCTGAGGTCCCCCGGAAGCCTAGCGGATGTGCCATCCACTCCCATCCGCTTCCATCCGCTGGGCATCCACTTTCCATCCGCTTTGCGTCCTCCCCCCATCCGTTCCTTTCCGTGTTATCTGCTCTGGTTATGCAAATTTTTGCCCCTTTTGAGAGCGGATAACAACGGATGGAACATTTTTCTCGTCCGTTGTGTCCTTTTTACTAACGTTTTGCATCCGTTGGGCAGTGTGACAGGGCCTTTAGAATTCAACAAGGTTTCAATTGCTATTTTTTAAAGAATACATTACTTTCTCCTATAATATACTTCTATATCTCTGAGGAATGAGAAAGTTAAGGTTTGTAATTAATTCTGTGCTTGATTTCTTATGGAAATAGAGTGAAATGTTTATTGTATTGTTCATAAAATACAAATATTTATAAGACACCTTATTGTATTTCAAATTGCACACACACATACACAGGATTGTGTGTTTGTGGATTGAGCACAATCTTCAAATTTAGCCAGCTCCCAATGATAGTTTTTCAGAGTGACAACTAGAACATGTTTAGAGTACGCAAATTCAGCTATCTATGTGCATGTTTGGCTGTGTTCTTCAAAGACTCTTGATCAGGCCTGTCAAACTGGTGGCTCGCGGGCTGGAATGCATCACACACACGCCACACCCAGCCTGGCTCTGCAAAGGCAAAAAACATTGTGATACATCATGATATGTCACATGACATAATCGAGTTTGACACTTGTGGTCTAGATTGTTGCAATTATTTTGTTTCATGCAGATACCTTGATTATATAATTATAGCACTTAGACTTATCTACCGCTTCATACTGCTTTACAGGCTCCTCTGAGTGGTTTTCAGAATCAGCATATTGCCCTACAATCTGGGTCCTCATTTTACCGATTTCAGAAGGATGGAAGGTTAAGTCAACCATGAGCCGATCAGAATCAAATTGCTGGCAGTCAGCAAAATTAGCCTACATTCTAACCACTGTGCCACTATGGCTCATCACCAATTATATAGCATTAGGAAACAATGGCATCCTCTCCTTTTTGAATTTGTCCAATAGTTCTTAGCCCCAGCCAAGTATCCTATGGCCAATTCTTAAGGAAAGCTTACACCATTGTCTCTATTAGTAAAGAATGCTTGCAGTTCTGGCTAATGAATCTTCTTGTTGACTTCTCCCTTCCCCAAATCTTAAAACAATATGGCTGATCCTGGAGGACCATCTTCTGTTATGGATTACTTGCAGATAATCAGACAGAGGGGATTGGAGAGCTTAAATGGGCACATTTTCTTCCAGAGCTGGGATTTTCCTTCTGGTTTTTGGGATGCAATAACCTTCAAAAATAGGGAAGGTGATTTTTTTTCACCAGTAGAGAATGGAAGCTAACCAGTTTGAATACAATTTTGCAGTCAGAACTTAACGCAAGTTGCCAGGCATCAGAGGGATATAAATTTAGCAGCCTGGAACGTGAAACAATGGCTTTTGGGTAATCTGAGCTAAAATGGATGGCTATGCTGCCAGCCAATTTCTCCTCAGAACATTTATAAATTTAGCAGGTATTATAAGCATACCATGCTTCTCCCAAGATCTTGTAACTGAGGGAATTTTAAGTAAATTCCAGCTGTTTCTCAAAGGTTTTCAGATATATGGCTGATTTGGACTGCAATATGTCTTAGCTTTATGTTGGAATAAGTATATGTATACACAATATTTTTCTGATTTTTCTGTCAACTGTTCTGTACTTATTCTGGTCCCAAAATGAGAGAAATAAATTCACTAACGTCATAAAACCTGTGAAGAATAAAGACAGTATAATTTTAGACTCACAGCAGAAACACAGTCTTCCCAACAGCAAGCAGCATAAATAGCTGAAATGCTGCAACAGAATAGGTCAAGAACAGTTTTTCTTTAACCTCAAGTTGAAATTAGTTTATATTACATTTAAATTTTTCTTCCATTTGATTAGACTTAATTCATGTTGTTTGAACTGATTGTGGAGAAGGTTAAGAAAATGTCAAATAGAACTTTATAATACTAATCTTATCTACTAAAAAAAGAAGAATTTTAGATCATAGAATCGTTTTTAAACCATTAAGAAAACTAAACCCAGCACAAATGGTTACGGTGTTTTATTATTTCCTGCACAAATAAACAATTACAAGAGAATATGTAGGCATACACAAATGCACACATGTGTGCAGACACACACGTGCACCACATGTTATCAGACATTTTTACTTTGCACAGTTGTACACATTCCAAAAATTTCTCTTTGCAACAAAAGAAAACAGCACAGTATTTGACAACATCTTCCTGACCTCTGCCCCCAGTAACATATCTGCACCATTGTTTTCTTCTCTAGGAATGTGAATAATTTAAACTGGACTGTGCCAAATACAAGTAAAAGCACACAAACATCAATGTGCAAACACACACATACAAAAATATACTAGTATCTCTTGCAGTGATTATGGATGTGTCAATATTGCTTGGGAAGAAAGGTTGGATTATTTCCACCTAACAATCTTTGGGCTGCTGCTGAGAAATAAAGAACAAAGCTCATGCCAAACCATATTCCAGATGTACTCCTGCTACAATCACCACACCTTCCATCAATTTCCTGAAGGACCTGTGATACCTCCATTCCATTCAGTTCTGTGTCATGTTTGTTTTAAGTTATTCTTTTAACTATATGCTATCTAGAGCAGGGATACCCAATTCCCAGTCCATGCCTGATGCTGGGCACATCCTGTTTGGAATCAGGCTGTGGAGGTGGTAGGCGAGTGTGTGCATGTGCAAACCTGAGAGAAGCTTCATTTGTGAAAGCGGCATGTGCCCATGAAGCCATTTCCTTTCCTCCTTCTGCCATTGCCACCTCTGCCTGTCTGCTAAACTGGAAAGGTTGGAGACCACTGCTCTGGAGCACCTCCTGAGTAAGGCAACCAACCAAACAAATAAATATTGATTTCTGTTCTCAAATTTCAGAGCAGCCATATTCTGGTTGCAGCACTGAGGAGGCAAAACCTGCCTGATAAAGAATCCATTTTTATATAAGGTTTAATATTATAGAATCTTCCAGACATTTGACAACAGTGATGAATTATTATAGCCTACGGGACTCAGGAAGAAAGAAAGTACCAAAGTCTTTGTTGGAGGAGGAGGAGGAGGAGGAGGAGGAGGAGGAGGATGAGGAGGAGGAGGAGGAGGAGGAGGAGGAGGAGGAGGAGGCAGCCAATGGACACGCATGTCTATCCAATGTATCATCTAATCGGCTACCTTTGCAGTATATTTTCTGTCCTTCTGTGATTCAGCCAATTTGAGGTGGAACACAAAAAAGCAAGAGAAATAGTTGCTAAGTAATAATATCCTTGGCCTATATCCCCCTGCATTTAGAAGGTTGAGCATAATAAGCTTAGTTGAGCTTGGTGATGACCACTAAGCCATCAACCTGATCTAGCATAAATGCTTAAGCATTTCAGAAATCACTCAATGGATTACTCTATAATGGCTGGCACAAGCCTTTAGAAAAAATGAGTTCCACTGCCACTGTTATAATTAGAGTGAGACTGCTTCCTAACTCTTGTTTAGCACCATTCAAATACTCCTCTCATTAATATTAGACTTTTAAATAAATAATGGAGTTATGACCTAAGGAACATTACTTTTTCCATGGGATCCAGAGGGAGAAACAGATCAAGAAATTACAGTCCAGATAAGAAATATTTCACAACGTAAGAGTCCAAATTAAGATTAAGATACTGTAATGTCCACGAGGCTAAGTTTCAAAATGTCTTTGCTTCCTGCAAAGAACATTCACTTCACAGCTGGCTTTTATCTTCTTGAAGGAGAAGCCATTACCTTGCAGTCTTACTCCCAAGTCACCCATGCTGTTACAGCTGCTTTTTCCTGTAAGGTGCACTTGGCACAGGCTCCTCAGGAACCTCCTTATCACTGCTGCCAGCCCCCACAGTCTCTGAAGGCAGCAGTCCATTCCCTAATGGTCCTGGCTCCTCATCTGAGTCCTCACTCTCCTCAGCCGTCCACATCTGCTGCTGGCTAACCACAACAGAGAGTATAAATCAATGGTTGTTATCAACAATCACTGTACATGTGATAAAAACAGGTTATATTAAGAAATACATCAAGAAAAAAAATGGTTCTGCCATACATTGTTCTTGAAGAGAGGAGATCATCAAAAAAGAGAAACAACTATGCTTGTAGTGGGAGGACGTCAAGGAGAGGAAAACTGTTTGTCAAAAGAGAAGCTCTATTTCTTTGTATGTGTGTCTGTGTCCTGACACCACACACCCCAAAGAGATAAAGTTTCATCTATAACACTACTTTTTTTCAAAATGATGAAAGAAGGAAGCTTGTGCAGATTCCCCTGCAGAGAAACAGTACATTCTTTTCTCCTCTTAAATAGAGAAAGTAAATTAACTAACAATAGGGCAAGTGAGAAAATGACACAGGGGCAGTGTTTGAAAAACCTTCTTTCACAAACCTTTTGCCATTTCCCAAAGTGATCAAAAGGGTTCATAGGTGTACCCAGTTGTTAGGATTCCTCATATTTCCAGCCTTCACAGAATCATTCGCCCCTTGAATTTGAGTTAATTTTATTTTTTTGCTGTTTAGAAATACTGTTGCTGTTAAGGATTTTCACCTTCCTTGCAAAACATCAAGCCAATACAATTAAACAATCTCCCAATATTGATGTCTTAAGCCCATGTCACACTGAACCAACAGATGCAAAGAGGATGTAAAACGGACAAAAAAGGTTGCCATCCGTTCGAAAATGCGATGTACTCACTGCCTCCTCTCTATCCTCTCTATTTTGCTTCCTCTCTATCCGTCCAGCATCCGTTTATTGACGTTTCATCCGCTCCGAAAGTTTTGGGCTGCCCAAAACTTTTGCGCGGAAAATGTATCCAGTTCGTCCGTTCTGCATCTGCTACGCATCCGCTATGCATCCGCTAAGCATCCGTTACGCATCCGCAGGTATGCTATCTTAACCCATCCCACAAGCATGCAAAGGCTTAAGCCAATTCTAAAAGTTTCCACCAAGACTTTTTAAAAAAAAACAAATGAAGCAAGTGTGTGAATCAAAGATAAACTTTATTGAACAACAAGCTGTAAAAAAAAAAAATGACCCAAATCAAGTGTCCAAATAAAGTCCACAGGTAGCCAGCTACCCAGTCTCTGGCACTCTTCTTGGTCACTCAGAGGTGTGCCCAGTCTCAGGGGTGAAGGGTCCAGGTGTTGTGGTGGTGGGTGGTGCTGGAGTGCCTGGCCTCGAGAGGACAACAGGGGACGGTGTGTTGAGAAAGCTCTCGGACAGCTGGCTCAGCCCCATGATGCTGAGAGGTCCTTCCTCCATGCTATGGGGTGTCAGCCCCAGTACTGATGACAGATGTACTGAGGCTGGGCTTGGCTGTGGGGTGGAGGAAGGACTAGTGTAGTGGGGCTGCCTGCTCTGCAGCTGGGTGAGGACTGGGTGGCATCATTGGCGTGGGTGGCATCGCTGTCGTCGGTGGCATCATTGTCGTGGGTGGCATCAGTGGCATCAGTGAAACAGGTGGCAACGGTGTTGCCCGATGACTCTGTGCCTGGACTGGGAAGGGCTGCTGCCTGTGCTGCTGAACCTCCTGGTAGCCGTAGCCCTGGTAGGTGAGGGCCTGTGGGAAGCCTTGGAATGGGAGGGACATCACCTGGGGTGGAGGACCAGACCTGGACTGGGTGGGAGCAGGATCCTCTGGGTCTGGAGGGTTGTGAATCAGCTCGGTGATCCGGTCCTTCACCAGCTGGTACTGTGGATCCGCCATTTCCTTGAGGGTCTGGTTGACATAGGTGAGGAAGGGCTTGCGGTTGGAGGATGAGGAGTTGGTGTGGACCAGCTGAGAGAGGAGATCTATGCTGCTCCGGATGGTGTCCCTGATCTCCAGCAGGACAGTGTGGCTCTGCCCCTCCTACTGTCCGGCTCTCTGCCTTTCTTGGAGGCGGAGCTGGGGGGGGTGGATGCGGCTAGGACTGTGGTGGACTCGATGTCTCCTTTCTCCCACCGCACCAGGGAGTCCTCTACGCACTCCATCATGCTTACCACACCTGTCCGCGGTTTCTCCGCCATGGCACGCTCCACAGAAACCTTCTTGGAGACAGAGACTGACTCTCGGCTGGAAGAGGACTGGCTCTCAGCAGGCTGCCGGAGAAAGAGGGTCGTGAGAGGGGCTGCTGGTGCTCCTCGGTGGCGGACCTCACCCTCCAGGAAGCTGCACCTGGCCATGACGTAGGTCTCTCTGTCTGTCAGCTTCACAGTGGCTTGGCCAGATTTCTTCAGGTGCAGCTTCCTGTACCAGGTGTGCATGTGCTTCCACCAGCCGAGGAGCCCCTCCGAAGTGTAACCCATACTCTCTGCCCTCTCTCTCCAAGCAGCCTGCTTCCGCTTGGTGTCCCTGTACAGCCGGTGTCCCTTCCGCCACAGATAGTCGTTCTCTCTCAGCCATTCCAGCACCTCATCCTCGTGCGCCTCCTCAATATAGTATTGCCTCCTCTCCCGCATACGCCTCTTCCTCCCTTTGGCTGGACCAGATGGGCCCTCATCAGAGGGGTTCCCAGGTGGTAGGGGCTGCTCCTCCACACCACCAACAGCAGCAGCAGCACCAGAAGAATCATCATCATCATCATCATCATCATCCTCACCAGCAGGATCATAATCAGCATCATCATCCTCACCAACAGGATCATAATCAGCATTATCATCTTCTTCATCATCATCATCAGCAGCAGCAGCAGCAGGATCATCATCATCAAAAGCAGCAGCGGCGGCAGCAGGATCAGCAGCAGCAGCAGGACCAACAGGACCAGTATCAGCAGCAGTAGAGTAAGCACCAGCAGGGCCAGCAAGTCCAGGAGCATGAGCAGGACCAGGAGCACGAGCAGGACGAGCAGGACGAGCAGGACGAGCAAGACCAGGAGAATGAGCAGGACGAGCAAATTCAGGAGCACGAGCAGGTCGAGCAGGACCAGCAGGACCAGGAGCAGCTTCAACAGAGTAAGCACCAGCAGAAGCCCCAGCACCAGCAGAAGCACCACCGCCTGGAGCAGCTTCAGCAGAAGCCCCAGCAGAAGCAGAGTCAGGGGCAGGGGGCGGGAAGTTGGCCCTGTCCCTCTTGCCAGGGATGGCGGCAGGTTGCTGAGGCTTTCGCTTCCTCCCCATGGTTGTGGGGTTGCTGGCTGGCAGGGAGGCTGGCAGGCACCAAGGCTGGCAGGAAGGCTGGCAGGAAGCCAGGCACGAAGGCTGGCAGGCAGGCACCAAGGCTGGCAGGAAGCCTGGCAGGTAGGCTGGCACGAAGCCTGGCAGGAAGCCTGGCAGGAAGCCTGGCAGGATGGCTGGCAGAAAGCCTGGCAGGAAGGCAGGCAGGCAGGCAGGCACCAAGGCTGGCTGGAAGGCAGGCTGGCAGCAAGGCTGGCAGGCAGGCATGCAGCCAGGGCAGGCAAGGAACTCGAAGTGTCCAGCAGCAGGTCTTTCCTCGGAATGTTGGCCATGTGTGAGCTGCTTTCCTTTATATCCGGGGGGCTTACGTAATGCTTCCCCCCCGCATGCGCAATTAACGCTCGGCATCCGTTCCGCTTCCGCTGTGCATCCGTTAGGCTTCCACTGTGCATCCGCTTTATCCGCTGTGCATCCGCTGTGCATCCGCTTCATCCGTTCGGCATCCGTTCTGCATCCACTGTATCCGTTCCGCGTCCGCTTCACTGAGGCCCCCCGGAAGCCCTGCGGTTGCACCATCCGCTCCCATCCGCTTCCATCCGCTGGGCTTCCGTTCCGCATCCGCTTTGCATCCGCCCTGCATCCTCCCCGCGTCCGTGTTATCCGCTCCGGTTATGCAAATTTTTACCCCTTTTAAGAGCGGATAACAACGGATGGAACATTTTGCTTGTCCACTGTGTCCTTTTTGCATCCGTTGGCCAGTGTGACATGGGCTTTACTAAGTAACTTTAGTTGATATGTTATTACTTCACACTCTTCGGTCATCACACCAATTAGTAATTTGTTACCAGTTGATAATGATGCCATGTTATGAAACTCATAACAACAACTAGAGAGTTGGTTTATCCGTCTTTGTTCATGATATCTGACAAATGTGCTGGGGTTATGAAAATTGCAGTCCCAGCCATCTGTCACTTTTCTAATTCAGATGGAAAGAAGTTAGAAAGGAAGCTTTATAAATGGCAGAGTACAAATGCACCCACAACACTATCAGAATAACATATCTAAGGGTAATGGCCTGTAAACAAGCAAATATGTTTTTTATATAATATTAACAGAAAGGTTGGCCTATAATGGTAGCACAAGGATCAGAAATAGATATTGGAAGAGTCACTTGTATGCAACAAAAAGCTGCAGTCCTGCAGCTGCTGCTTCTTACTCCCATTATGTCAGCTACAATGCACAGTGACTGCTCAGACAACAGGATGCACAAGGAATTTGATTTTTGTATTTCACAATATTAATTCAGCTTATCCATGCCTTCAGAACACATAAACTGATAAATTCACATTTCTTGAAGTATATTTATCTGGTAAAAATGAATTAAAATGTATCATGAGTACATGTATCGAGGCAAAACGTATCTAAAATGAGATGCTTTTCTATCTATTTCTTTTAAAAAAAGAAAAGAAAATTCTAAGCACAGACAGAATCTCTAGCACATATTTGGTACTACTGAGAGAAAAACACAATGGAGAAAGAAGAGACAAGGGCTTGTTTGCAACAAATTTGAGCATCTTTTCTAGTTCAAATCCT
Source organism: Laticauda colubrina (assembly GCA_015471245.1). NCBI lineage: Eukaryota > Metazoa > Chordata > Lepidosauria > Squamata > Elapidae > Laticauda > Laticauda colubrina. The sequence goes on along the minus strand of BLBF01000004.1, from coordinate 64,915,677 downwards.
ACATCTGGCTAACCAGTTTATGTATCTGATGAAATGTTCATGCTTTGTAGTACCTATGCTTTTGTATGGGTTTCCTATAATTTATTGGATAATTCCAAGTTAAATTCTAAGTTAAAGTTAGAATAAAACTGGAAGCATTGAGCCCCTGTAGAACTAGATTTCTTCCAATCAAGAGGAAATGAGATTCCCTCACTGCAGTAGAGATATATTTTTTTAAATCTAAGTGATTTCTAGTCTTGCTAGGGGACACCTAAACATAATTGTTCCAAACCTACAAGTGTGAAAGAATTAATGAGGTTCAAAGTCAGCACATATGTATTTGGTCCAATTCTTATTTCATCTGCTTTCCTGTTCTTTCAGGCATAATATGGGTATCCAATTTAGTCATAACAGTTCCTTGGCCTTTTTCAAATATGTGTAATTAAATGTGTACAAAAAAATAAAATGTGATGAATGAGAATAAAAATTAAAAGAAAAAAATAACAAGAAAAGTGCAATGAATGAGAATAAAAAATATTATTATCCAATAAATTATTTTAAAAAACCATGGATACTACAAAGCCTGAAATTATCTTAGCCCACAACTTTTGTGTGGGTTTTTGTGTGCCTTTGGCACAAAGGGCCAATCCTATTTTTGGCTAAAACAACAATATTGAGGTTATAGTAGGAAAGATGTCAGTATATGGTGGCAAAACATCAAAAGGAGTTGGGTAAGTACTTTTTTTCAAAAATAAAGCAATATTATATTAAAGGTCCTAAGCTTTTCTGAGCTTCATTTCATCAAATCCACAGATTGGCTAGATTAGAATAAAGTAGAATTTGAATTAGAAAAGCACTCAAATCTGTTGCAGACAAACAGAACTTGTCTCTTCTTCATTCTTTGTTTCTCTCCCAGTAATATCAATGCATGCTGGACCATGTCTGTGCTTTTCTTTTTTATAAAAACGAACAGAAAAAGCATATAATTTTAACTGTGTTTTGCCTCAACACATGTATTTCTCAGTGCATTTTACCAGCATTTCCATTCTGGAATGCTAACAAGATGCTTAATGTTCTAAATTTCAGTTTTAACATTCAGATGGTACTGCTTAATCTGTGCTGCATTGTGCTCACAGTTATCTAGAAATTTGCAGTCAGTGCCAAAGAATTGTAATTATACAGTCAGCACCACAATAATTCTGTGTAATCAAAGTACAGAAGTAAACTGCAAAGCAATGGCACATATCCTGGTCCTTCGTCATTTCTGTTCATCTCTCCTTTTTGCCCCATTTCAGTTGGCCAGTTTTTAGCATTTCAGTTATTTTTTTTTCCAGAGCATTTCTGTCTTTTAGGCTTTTAACACCCTTCTAAAACATGTATCTTCAAAAAGCAAGGGTTTTTTTTAAAAGAAAATGTATCCTAGGTAACTAAGCATACGGCATGAAGACAAGATTTCTGGAATTCTATTTCTACTTACTTTTTCACCTCTGACATAATTAGCCATTCGAAACTTATAAAAATTATATTAAATTATATTATTATATTATGTTATGAATATTTTTAAGATTACTGCATTACATATATTATATACATATAATACAATCCTAAATTGCATTAACAGAGGCATACAATCAAGAGCAAGTGAAGTATCACTCTATAAAGCCTTAGTAAGACCACACCTAGAGTACTGGATCCAGTTTTGGTCACCACACTATCAAAAAGATGTTGAGACTCTAGAAAAAGTACAAAGAAGAGCAACCAGGGTGATTAGGGGACTGGAGACTAAAACATATGAAGAACAGTTAGAGGAACTGGTCTTGGCTAGTCTAGTGAAGAGAAGGATTAAGGGAGACATGATAACAGTCTTCCAATATTTGAGGGGCTGCCACAGAGAGGAAGGAGTAAAGCTATTTTGTAAAGCACCTGTTTTGAAGGCCAGACAAGGAATAATGGATGGAAACCAAACAATGAGAGATTTAACTTGGAAATAAGGAGAAATTTTCTGACAACCAATGAAACAGCTTGCCCTCGGAAGTTGTGGGAGCACCATCACTTGAGACTTTTAAGAAGAGATTGGGCTCCCATCTGTCAGAAATAGTGTAAGATCTCCTGCTTAGGCAGGGGGTTGGACTAGATGACCTTCAAGGTCCCTTTCAACTCTGATTATCTGTTATCTGTTGTCAGTATTTTGGCCTCCCGGAGGTGTAATGGAAGTCTCTGCAGCCTCAGGAGACCGTAATAGGCCTCAAATGGAAATACTGGATGTGCCCGTTTTCAGCCTCCAGAGGGTCTTTGAAGCTCAGGGGAAGCCATTTTTGCCCTCCCGAGGGTTTGAGGAAAGCCTCTGCAGCCTTTGGAGGCCAAAAAATGGGCCCATTTTGGCACTTCTGATATTTAATATTCTTTCAGCACACCATAACAAAAAGGTTCACCATGACTGCTATATACAATAGTAACAATTTGGCTTTTGGAGCCTTGGTTATCTGCAGTGGCACAGTAGTTAGAATGCAGTACTGCAGGCTACTGATTGACTGCTGGCTGACTGCAGTTTGGCAGTTCTAATCTCACCAGGCTCAAGGTTGACTAAGCCTTCCATCCCCTTGAAGTGGATAAAATGAGGACCCAAATTGTTGGGGCAATATACTGACTCTGTTAACCTGCTTAGAAAGGGCTGTAAAGCACAATGAAGTGGTATATAAATGTGAAGTGCTATTGCTATTACTTTTTCCTAATCATTCCAACATGCTGTTTTTAACCAAACCAGCATAAGGAAGGCTAGGGAAATGGAACAAGGCAAGAATCTCCACCCATGGGATTCTTGAAGAATCATTTGTTAGTCTGAAGAGAGATTTCCTCATTCAAGGATAAACCAATATTGGTACTATAGGCTGCAATCATCAAGTCCCAGTGAAGACATTGTACAATGGGAGAAAGGTCATGTTGTCGTACTAGATCTTCCTAGATTCATATAGGCTAGGAGAGGTGAAAATGAAATGCAGTGTTTTAACACATAAAGCAGAAGTGTTGAAGGAAGGAACTTCTGAGGAGCTTGATATGCCAGTTATAAATCTTCAGCGCACTTCTTTCCAAAAGGAAAAAAAATCCTGTAGCATTGGCCATGGAACTGTGCTGCTGCTGACATGAAGTGTTAGTATCTCTTTATAAGGTCTTGGTAAGGCAACACTTGGAATACTGCACTCTGTTTTGGTCACCATGGTATAAGAAAGATGTTGAGACACTGGAAGAGTGCAGAAAAGAGCAACAAAGATGATTAGGGCACTAGAGGCTAGAACATATGAACAATGGTTTCAGGAATTGGGTATGTCTAGTCTGGTGAAAATAAGGTACTGTTTGTTTATTTGTTTGTTTATTAGATTGTTAGTTTCCATCTAGCATAACTGTACTCTGGATAAAGAGGGGTGAACACTCTCTTCTTCCTTTGTGTAATATAATTCAGGTACTATCACAATACTATCATATCCCCATTTATTTATCTATTCTTAAAGCTAAAAAAATACCCAGTTCTCTCCATCTGTCTTTATAAAAATTGGTTCCAAAGTCCTGATCATATTATCTTACTTTGCATCTATACCAGGGGTTTCCAACCTTGGTAACTTTAAGACTTGTGGACTTCAACTCCCAGAGCACCTCAGTTCTCTGGGAGTTGAAGTCCACAAGTCTTAAAATTGCCAAGGTTGGAGATCCCTGATCTATACCACCTCATCTGCATTCTGCTTAAAGGGCGGAGCCTGAAACTGAACATAGTGTAGAATCTGGTCAGTACAGAATAGGAAATAAAAAAGAAAGTTGCCTTGAGGTGAGATGGGTGGTAAACAAAAAAAATAAAAAATAACATTTTTCTGAACATAAATTTGCATTAACTAAAGCTGCATTTTGACAGCCATGTCAAAATGCTATTTCTTATTCAGCTTGTGAACTACACTTTCAAGATTTCTCTTTCCTAAATTATATTTTGTTATTTTTATTCAAATTCTCTATTGTTTTATATTGTTTTATAATTTTGTTTCTGCTTCTGTGATATTAAGCTATTTATCCCATCCAATTTTGCCATTTGCAAATATTATAAATATCTGGTTGATATTCTCTGTTAAATTTTTACTAAGTTTTTTGCTGCACATATCAAAGTTTTCATGTGATGCAACCTGGACAGCCAAAAATCATTTCTGAACTTTTCTGTATTCCCAACAAAACTATTGTTAATATTATGTTGGTTTAGTATTTTATTTTTCTTTGCCAAATTCTATTTTTATGTGTTTATCTGTTGACTTGTCATCATACACATGCAATTTAATATAGTTCCCAGATGATTAACTTTCAGTCTGCTACTTTTGAAAAGTCTGGCAAACAGAGCAAAACCACTAAATGATAATGTTTGATTATGAATCACCCATAGTTGTGGGTGAACAAAGGAATGTAATCATCAGCAGATGGGTAGCTGCTCTATATATGTTTCTGATTGAGCTGAGACTCCCACAGTAAGGAGGAGTTTGTATTCAAACTGACAGAAAATACCATGTGTGAAAGTTTAATATTCCAGTACTGATAATAATAGACTGTAGCTTACAGTTTATTGGTTCCAGCCTGTATCTTGCTGCAGTGCAGATAAAATTGACTGTCTGTATAAACCCCAACCCCACCTGCTATGCAAGTACCACTGGGATATGTCACTGATGCTACTAGCTGGTACCTTCATGGTAAATTCTTTTCCAGGTCAATCATTCCCACCAGGCAGAAACTGGCTTCAACCCAGTCAGCCTTTCAGAAAGCCCTCAGAACTTGGTATTGCCATCAACTTGGTATTGCCTGGGGAATCCCATGGAAGTGTGGAGCTCATTATGGCTAATATATGATTAGGCTTCATTCTTTTCTCTTTTTTGGTTATAGTTTTTTTAATGGCTTTAATTGGCTTTATTTTTTATTGTTTAGGATTTATTTTAATTGCGTATATTTCCCGGATTAGCATGGAGGTGAGTTGGAAGCTATGGTATATAAACTCAATATGTATGTAAAATCAGCCTTACCATTAGGACTTCAAGCAAAATCTCAGATGGGGGTTACCACTCATAGGTTCACTGCATTGAAGGTACACAGATTACTAGAGTGGTTCCAAACTCAGAGGTGGGGGCACTTTGTATGGATCACCTTAAGATAAATGAAAATGACTTTGGTGTCTGACCCAAGCAACTGCTGTTGCCATTTATGATGCCTTTCTCTGACACCTTGATGTGACATTTATGGATTGACAACCAGGTAGGAGACTGGCTGTCTCCCACTGCTGCACTGCTATCACAAAGGAGCATACAAGATGGAGAAATTAGGTAAATGAAGTGGAAATTGACCAGTCCTCTGGTCCAAAGAGCAGGGCCTTTTAAATCCATCCTTATACAAGAGAGCATCTCTGACTCAAACTTAGTCAGAATTTTTAAAATATCACAGACTGGTAGACAGTTACTGACTTCTTAGAAAAGCTACTGAAAAAAAATGTTTTAAATATGTTTAGTTTTAAAATGTTAATGAAGAGTGTTAACAGAGGGTAAAAATGCTGATTTCATATTCCAATATTTTTTAATCTCAACGTTTAAGATATACTTTGGCTAGCATGCTAAAGAATACTTTAGCTAGCATGCTCAGATTGAGAAACATTGGTATATGCAATGCATATATTAAAAAAAATGGTGACTATTTTAAGATATCTGCACTGTTCCACATTCTGATTAACCTGGCATTTTAAATCTGGAACATGTTGTACTGAACAGCCCAATTCACAAAATAGCTATCATGGCAGAAAAGAATACAGGGCAGTTAAAAAGTTATTGGAAGTAAATTTCACAACTGCCTAATATTTGCATGTTCTAAAAAAAACTCTGAGGCCCATTTCCTATTTTTTGGAACTGCAATTATATGATAGTGAGGTACTTTTCTTTCAATTAGTAAAATGTAAAACTGTAAAATTGCAAAGAATGATATTTTATAAATAAAATAATTTATAATACTGACATTAAATCTCATAAAATATAAATATTGGATGGAGCTGGGAATTTGGAACAGCTAGTCCACAGCACGTTGTTTTTTTAACATATTTTTCATAAGCCACTGAATCTGCAAGTTGAATATTTACATCATATTGGAGATGTTTAAAATACATAGTAACATATAAAAAAGAGCAAAGTACAGTTTGATTTGGGGTTGAGGTAGCTTCCATGTGTAGGTTCATAACTATATATCTTCACTGGTTGAATAGTTCACTCACAGCCATCTCTGAAATTTAGACATTATTTGTGTTACATCAAAAATGCTGTAATAATTGAAGTACATTCAGGTGTTTTGTTTTTCAATCCTTCATCCCCTGCCTTCGAGGCTTTTTCCTGTCTGACTTCTTAATCATAGATCAGCAATCACCTGTATCTTCTCTTTAGCATTTTGCCCTGGAATGTTTTCAACTTGTTCGTTTGGGTGCCTTAGCAAGTTTCTTCTGAAAGCCACTGAAGATTGAAGATTGCTTGGAAAAGATCTGTAAAGAAAGAAAGAAAGAACAAGTGTGTCATCCCACTTACATTCCCTGAGATAGCGCTTCTAAAAATATACCATAGAAAATTATATCTCCTTACCTGACAAAATGAAATCTTCTTTTTGGAAGAAAATCTAGGTCTTGAGGTTCGTGTGGAAGACAATTTGTGCTAAGCTCTGTTCTCTTTATATAAAATACTCAGGTAAACCTGTAGCTCAAGATAACAGATGTGTTAAATCTTCCATTTAACAAAAGAACTGAGTGCCAGAGACTCAGCAGGTGAACTTCTGTAGGCTCAGTAGGATTTTTTTTTTATACATACTTCTGCTGTTCTCTTGACATTTTAGGCCAAACATGTTGGGCCTCAGTGTAGCAGAAAATTTATTTGAGAATAAATATTGAGAATCACATTTGCTTTTTTAATTATATAAGCATGCTTTTTTTGTCTGTTCTGTGAGTACAAGAAAAATTTGTTATGGAAAGAATGGTATTCATCAAGTATAGGCATATCAAATATGATATTATATAGGCAGATCATATTTCCATATGATACAACTTTTTCACTCTGTTTCACCTCTTGCCCCATCTCTCATAACTCAGTTTGATGTTGAGCTGTGATTATTTCTGCTGATTTCAAAATACTAAGAACTGGCAGGAATTCCTTGAACAATAGGTCTCTCTCCAGCTGACCAAAAGGACAATTCAAAAATAGAATTCAAACAGTGCCCTGCTCCTGATGTGCTATGTAGTTCTTGCAGTAACAAGACATGATCTAACTTAAACCAAGCCAATGTGAAAAGAACAGATAAGTCCAGAGCCAATCTATGAATGACACAAACTGAATAACTAGAATAACTTTTTCAGGCTCTGAAAGGGCTTTTCACGCCAAATAAACAAAGACAAAACAAAGATTTTGACAAAGAACATGTTACTAAGACAGAAAGAAGAATTGGCAGATGTATTGAAAATTCAAGTTACGAATAAGGTTAAGTACTTGGGGATACCTCTGACAGCAAGATGTAGTACATTAAAAGAGAACAATTACACTAAACTTAAACAACAGCACTAGACTTGACGAAATGGGAAAACCTACAATTGTCACTAATAGGGAGAATTTCAACAATCAAAATGAATATTTTATCCAGAATTCTATACTTTTTTCAAACAATACCAATTAGGCTTCAAAAGGACTACTTTGAAGATTTAAACAAAACAATGTTGAAATACATATGGCAAGGTAAGAAAGCGAGAATAAAATTAAAACTCTTACAAGATGCTAGAATTAGAGGAGGATTTGGTCTGCCTAATTGGGAGTTGTACTACCAAGCTACAAACTTGACGCGGGTTAAGGAATGGATAACATTAAGAAATACTAGACTGTTGGCATTAGAAGGACATGATTTGTTGTTGGGGTGGCATGCCTTTTTATGGTATAAGGGAACTAAAATACAGGGTTATTTTAGAAGACATCATATACGGGAGTCTCTGTGGTTAAATTGGGAGAAGATTAAAAGACAATGTTATTCGAAAATTCCAGTCTGGTTATTGACTATTGAAGCATTTTCTTATCCTATAACATATAAGAAGAAACACACAGTTAGATATGGGGAAATTTTGAATGAAAAGGGTGAACTTAAATCGATGCAAAAACTAGAGGAATAAGGTATAAAGATGAATTGGTTTTCTGGTGTGCAAATACATTCAAGGTATGAAAAAGACTTCAAAACAGAAGGTTTTATAATAAATTGACTGATTTCGATCAGATTTTGACAGGTACTGATGAAAAGGTGATTAAAAAATTATATGGATATTTATTAGAAATTAAACTAGAAGAAGAACAAGTTAAAGAAACTATGATTGTTTGGGGGAAGAATTTCGGATATGGGATTGATCTAGAGAAATGGCAAAAATTGTGGACTCAAGATTATAAAATGACAATGTCAATAGCATTTAAAGAAAATCTGTATAAGATGTTGTACAGGTGGCATTTTCCCCCAACAAGAATAGCAAGAATGTTCAAGAATAAATCCGAAAGATGTTGGAAATGTCATCAGATACCTGGCTCATATTACCATATGTGGTGGACTTGTGTGGATGCAAAAAAATATTATTATCCACACGTGGATAATATTATTATCCACACTAAAATCCACACGTGGTTGGAAAAAATGATTAAAAAGCATATCGATTTAAAACCAGAGATATTTTTATTGGGAATTCTACCTGATACATACAGCAAAGATTTAAAATATTTGATTGTAAATGTATTAACAGCAGCGACGATTGTATTTGCTAAAAATTGGAAAAATGAGAAAATACCATTACAGTAGGAAATTATTAAGAAAATACTGGAATGTGCTGATATGAGTAGATTGACATTTGAAATTAGAGAACAAGAGGATAAACAATATTACAAAATTTGGGACCTTTTCTATCAATAGTTAGACAATAAAATATAGTAATAGAATATGTAGAATTAGAAAATAATGAATATATAAAGATGTATTTACATTATTATTATTATTATTATTATTATTATTATTATTATTATTATTATTATTATTATTATTATATAAAATGTTTTAAAGAGATTTGGAAGGACTATATGAATTGTTATAAAATAAACTAAGTATAGCTATGTTGCAAAGTATGAATGAATAAAATTATAGTCAAATGATTGATTAATAATAATACTAGGATATTCAATTTCTGATAATATGAGTTATTATGCAATGTAACTGTAATTGAGACTATGAAATCAATGCACAAAAAATTTGTAAACCAACTGACACACTGCTTGTATACTTATGGAAGAAAACTGGATGTTTTATGTTTTGTTTGTTTTTGTTTGTCCTTAAAAATCAATAAAACTTTAAAAAAAAAAAAGAAAGGGCTTTTCAGGCCAAAAAAGGAGATGTGCCAATTAGAAGATATACCAAGAAACCAAATGAGGATGCCTACTGGAAAACCTATATTTCCTATAAAAAGGGGGAGCAATTCATCTGCATCTCACTTTCAGAACAACAGCCCAGCGGTGCAGACCTCTGCAGCCTTCATCTGACTCTTCCTCTTCCACAGCATCCAGTCATGTCCACCGTGGATTGCAATAAAGTCCTTTCGGCAGCCACCATCGTTCTGCAACAGTGCGAAACCATCTACAGGCTCTGTGAACTCTACTACGGGAAGAAAAGGAGGCACCCAAAAAAAGTCTGGATCCAAAGATGGTTCGCCAGAAGAGCAGAGGACGGACTATACAGCAAGCTGATGGTGGAGTTCAGGAACGAAGACACTTGTGCATTCCAGAACTTCATGAGGATGCCTCCAGCCATGTTTGACGAACTTGTGCAGTGGCTGACACCCAGGTTGACCAAGCAGAGCACCAGCTTCCTCCCCAGCCTGGAACCTGGGCTCAAGGTGGCACTCACTCTGCGCCACCTGGCCTCCGGGACCACCTACAGGAGCATGCAGTACGGCTAGAGGGTGCCATCCAACACCATAAGCATTGTGGTCAGAGAAGTGGTGCAGGCCATCATCGAAGAATACAAGGAGGAGCTCCTCCAGTACCCCTCCACTGAAGAAGGATGGAAGAAAGTTGCAGAGCAGTGGTATCAGAAGTGGAACTTCCCCCACACACCGTTGGAGCCATAGATGGCAAGCACGTGGCCTGCAAATCTCCAAACAACTCAGGCTCCACTTATTTCAAGGGCTTCTTCAGCATCATCCTCTTTGCCATGGTCGATGCTGACTACAAGTTCATGTACATCGATGCTTCAGGCAATGGCTCATCTTCAGATGCCCAGGTATACAACGCCAGTGTCCTCAAGGAGGGGCTGGAACGCAAACTCATCGTGGGCTTCCCAGATCCAGACCCGCTGCCCAACGACACGCAAGATGTGCCCTACTTCATCGTGGGGGATGACGCCTTCTCCCTCAGAACCTACCTCATGAAGCCCTACACCTCCAGACTCCTCACCCGTAAAAAGAGGATCTTTAACTACAGGCTGTCCAGGGCAGAGGAGAATGCCTTTGGCATCCTGGCCAACAGGTTCCAGGTACTTCTCACCACCAAGCAGCATAGCCCAGAGACCGTGAGGAGGATCATGGAAGCTTGCTGCATCCTGCACAATCTCATGCGCACCCGCTACCCAGTCTTGCAGAACAGGCTTGTGGACCGTCAACAAGGCATGGACATGGACTTGGGGACATGGAGTCTGGTGAATGGAGGCAAGGGCGAAACCTGATAGACACTGTGGATGTGCAAGGCCCCAACAGAGCCTCACGTGAAGGGAAGAAGCAGCGAAACCTCCTGAGACGCTGGTGCAACTCCCCAGCTGAAGCAGTGGAGTGGCAAGACAGGATGGTAGATGCTTAATGGATGCTTCCTTCAGCCTGTCTCATCACACGGATGAGATTGGGCCATGTATGTTGGGTGGGCCTACAATGAACAGGGCATTTAATAAAGAGTTGTGTTTATGTTGACATGTGTGGATGATTGATTATATTGTTATTGATAATAAAGGGCCATAGATGTTGCACCTGGGAGGGTGGACCATACAGTCCCACTATGGTTGCGCTGGAGGTTTATCTATCCCACAGCTATTACCCATCCCAAAGGTATCCCTGTTCATTCCTCAGGTATCCCTGCCCACCCCACTGCTATCTTAACCCATCCCACAAGCATGCTAAGGCTTAAACCATTTCTAAAAGTTTCCACCAAGACTTTATTAAAAAAAAAGAAATGAAGCAAGTTTGTGAATCATAAATAGACTTTATTAACAAGAAGCTATAAAACAAAAATGAGTCTCCGGCACTCCTCTTGGTCGCTCAGTCTCAGGGGTGAAGGGTCCAGGTTCTGTGGAGGTGGCCTGTGCTGGAGTGCTTGTCATCAGCTCCTCCAGAAGCAGAAGCAGCAGAAGCACCAGCCCCAGAAGAGTTAGCCCATGCTGCAGAAGCCCCAGGAGAACCAGAGTGAGGGCCAGGGGGCAGGATGGTAGCCCTGTCCCTTTTGCCAGGACTGGCAGCGGATTGCTGAGGCTTGCTGTGCTTCCACATGGTTGTGGGGTTGCTGGCTGGCAGGGAGGCTGGCAGGAACCAAGGCTGGCAGAAAGGCTTGCAGGAAGGCTGGCAGGCAGGCACCAAGGCTGGCAGGCAGGCAGACAGCAAGGAAGCCTGGCAGGAAGGCTGGCAGGAAGGCTGGCAGGCAGGCACCAAGGCTGGCAGGAAGACTGGCACCAAGGCAGGCACCAAGGCTGGCAGGGAGGCAGGCACCAAGGCTGGCAGGAAGGCTGACAGGCAGGCACCAAGGCTGGCAGGCAGACATGAACCAAGGCTGGCAGGAAGGCAGGAAGCAAGGCTGGCAGGCAGACTGGCTGGCAGCAAGGCTGGCAGGGAGGCTGGCAGCAAGGCTGGCAGGCAGGCTGGCACCAAGGCTGGCAGTGAGGCTGGCAGCAAGGCTGGCAGGGAGGTTGGCAGGGAGGCTGGCATCAAGGCTGGCAGCAAGGCTTGCAGGCAGACATGCAGGCAGGGCAGGCAAGGCAGCCAATCCATCTGGCAGCAGGTCTTTCCTCTGAATGGCGACCTGCTTCTGAGCTGCTTCCGTTATATCCGCGGGTCTGACACAATGCATCCCCCCTGCATGCACAAGTAACGCCAGGCATCCATTAGGCTTCCGCTGTGCATCCGCTGTACATCCGCTTTGCATCCGCTTCATCCGCTAGGCTTCCGCTCTGCATCCGCTCTTTCCGTTCTGCGTCCGCTTTGCTGCGGCCCCCCAGAAGCCTAGCGGACGTGCCATCCGCTCCCATCCGCTTCCATCCGCTGGGCTTCCGTTCCGCATCCGCTTTGCATCCGCCCTGCGTCCTCCCTGCGTCCGTGTTTTCCGCTCCGGTTATGCAAATTTTTGCCCCTTTTGAGAGCAGATAACAACGGATGGAACATTTTGCTCGTCCGCTGTGTCCTTTTTGCATCCGTTGGGCAGTGTGACATGGGCTTAAACTGAACAGCGGGGACAGAGAATTAATGGATACAGAACATTTTTGTCCTCAGCAACCTAAAATTAATAAGGATACCAGTGCATGTAACATAGATGTTTGTGCAGGTAAGATTATCAACCTTGCTTGCTGTCAAATAAAACCAAGCATTTAATAGTGAGTACCATACCATTTGCATTAATCAAACAGGTGGCAAGAAAGTAGGGGCAGGCAGGCACAACACAGGTTTTGTAGACAGTAAACAAAGCATCAGACATAAAGATCTCAAGTGCCTATATACAAATGCACAAAGTCTGGGGGAAAACAGGGTGAACTCAAACTACGAGTATATGAAGGTAGATATGATATAGTTGGATTAACATAAACTTTGTGGGATGAAACCCATGATTGGAACATACTGGTAGAAGGATACAAACTGTTCAAAAAAACCAGACCCCATAAAAGAGGAAGTGGAGTTGCACTGTACGTAAAGGACTACTATATCGCTACAGAAATACATGAAACCAAAGATGAAAAACTCCTAGAATGCATATGGGTCAATATAAAAGAAAAAAAAGAATGACATGTCCATAGGTTTATATTATAGGTCACGCAATCAAGCAGAAAAAATAGATATTCTTTTTGCCAACCAACTTACAAACATATGCAGCATTCTTCAATACCTTCATTAATGACTTAGATGAGGGAATAGAAGGGGAATTTACCAAATTTGCAAATGATACTAAGCTGGCAGGAATAGCTAACACCCAAGAAGATAGGTTCAAGATCCAGATGGTCTTGACAGACTCAAACAGTGGGACATATCTAACAAAATGAAATTCAATGTAGAGAAAAGTAAAATCCTACATTTAGGCAAGAAAAACCAAAAGTACACATATAGACTGAGTAAAACCAGGCTCAATAGCAGTAACTATGAGAGGGATCTTGGAGTCTTAGTCAACAACCAGGTAAATATTTGCCAGCAGTGTGCAGCAAAAAAAGCTTATGCAACCCTAAATTACATTAACAGAGGGATACAATCAAGATCAAGTGAGGAACTAGTAAGACAACACCTAGAGTACTGCATCCAATTTTGGTCACCACATTATAAAAAAGATGTTGAGACTCTAAAAAAAGTACAGAGAAGAGCAACCAGGATGATTAGGGGACTAGAGACTAAAACATATGAAGAATGGTTACAGGAAGTGGGCATGGCTAGTCTAGAAAAGAGAAGAACCAGGGGACACATGATAGCGGTCTTCCAATATTTGAGGGGCTGCCACAGAGAGGAAAAGGTCAAGCTATTTTCCAAAGCACCTGTAGGCCAGACAAGGAATAATGAATGGAAACTGAACAAGGAGAGATTTAACCCAGAAATAAGGAGAAATTTTCTGACAGTAAGAACAATCAACCAATGAAACAGCTTGGAAGTTACGGGAGCATCATTACTTGAGACTTTCAAGAAGAGATTGAACTACCATTTGTCAGAAATGGTGTAGGGTCTCCCACTTGGGTGGAGGGTTGGACTAGATGACCTACAAGGTCCCTTCCAACTTTGATTATCTGTTATATGCTTGATTGGGAGTTCGATGGCTTCGCAATTAAAGATTCTGAACTTGTCACTTGGAAACCTGAGAACCTGGGTTTGAGACCTGAACACCATACAACAGGTGAAGTCTTATTAATTGTCCCAATTCCTGTCCACTTAGCAATTCCAAAGCATGCAAATGCAAGTAGATAAATAGGTACCACTTCAGTGGGAAGCACTCCTTATGCTCGTGTATAATCATGCTTGCCACATGACCATGAAAGTATCTTTGGACACTGCTGGCTCCTTCAGCTAAAAAACAGAGATGAGCACTGCCCCTAGAGTCAAACTTGACTGGAAATTTACTTTTGCTAAAATTCTTAGCAAGTTGTTAACCACAATGAACACATTTGGATTTATTGTAATTCCGAATGGGTCTGCATGGAACTAAGCCATAAAAATACTATATTAATATTTTTTGAAGACCAATTTTTATTGCTTTAGTTAAGTTGCCAATAATGGCTTTTCTTGGATGTTATTATTGTTATAAAACATATATTCAACTTCAAGATAGATAGATGGACAGACGATAGAAACAAGATAATCCATCAGATAGACATAGATGGATGGATGGATGAGTGGGTGGATGGATGGATAGATGGATGGATGGATAGATAGATAGATAGATAGATAGATAGATAGATAGATAGATAGATAGATAGA
>BLBF01000004.1:64875278-64900939 GCA_015471245.1 Laticauda colubrina | reverse complement strand
AGATAGATAGATAGATAGATAGATAGATAGATAGATAGATAGATAGACAGATAGACAGATAGACAGATAGATAAACACACAGACACACAGACACACAGATAGACAAAGATGATGATAATGCTCAATATTGTGTACCCAAGAAAATGTTGAACAAATCTTGGACAAATGGGACCCACTTTCTAATAGGCCAGACAGTTGTACAACTGAAAGGTGCTTTTAATGGGGAATTCAAGTTCAACATAAATTATTTTTAACAATTGCCTTCAATGTGTACAAAGTATTACCTCTGGATATATTTTAATCAATGCTGCAATTATATCTATTATTTGTGAGATTAAGCAAATACAAACATTTCTAGTTCTTTCTGAAATATTTGTTTTCTAACATAATTAATCCCCTTCTTTTTAAATGTATTAAGAAAGCTCAGCAACTCTTTCAATACCCAGTACAAACCCTTAAATTTCTATGGCACAATAAGAGGTTTTAAATGCATTCAAGCTTCAAGCTGTAAAAGAAAGGCCTCTGCTAATAGTATCTGATTTCATTTTGTATACTTGAATTTTTGACAGGCTTCTAAGACCAATCTCAGCTTCTTAAAAGGCAAAAAAACCTGACTGTTGACAGTAAGCATGTATAAAAACTGTAAGTCGTTGCTGCATTTATCTTTCAATTTTGTATAATTCTCTTAGCTTGTGCCCATGTTCACAGTGTCCATAATTCTTTAAGCTACATTGATCAACACTATAAGCAAAGATAAAGCTTCTTTGTCTAGGACATAGGAAAACATTTACATTTATTTAAATTTATATCTTATTTCAATTTATCTACTGCCCATCTCAAATATATGACTCTTGGATACATAAGTGTTGTGAAACTTATTAAGAGTCCTATCATCAGCATCATTTTCATTGCCGTCATCACCATCACCCATCACTATTATTACTAGCATCTTCATTTTCACCATTTCTGTGGTTTTTCCCCCTTATTAAGTTTAATTTTTAAGAAAGATTATTATGGGCTAGACATCAGCGGCTAGTGATTTGCGTGTTATTAATGGAAAATAGCAAAATGTATTATGGTAGATGGAGACTCTGAAGACATAATATATTTTCTTATAAAATGGCAGCAGAGACTATCTCCATAATTTTGCTGGATTAAAATCTGAGATTAGGCATGATCCTCCTAGGTTAGGCATTGCTATTCTCGTTTAAACTACCAATACTTTAAAGAGCTGCTTTTTGCTGGACAACAGTGTCTGCTTCAGAAATAATTTAGGAGAAGCAGATGGTTTTTTCATTGCATCCAAAGCAATGGTTGATCCCAGAGGGAGTAAGGAGGAACAAGGAAGAAAACCAATGTGACAATGTTGCAGTATATTTATTTGAGTTAGCTATCAGGTCACAAATACATTTGCATGATGGTAACTCAAGTTTGTCATCTTTTGGCATCTTCGCAGTGATCCATATCTTGAATTTCAGTGTTATTTTATGTATTATTTGAATCTCTGTTTCAATTTGAAATGTGGGGGGAAATGTCATTCCTTTCAATAACAACTTTTTTTTAATTGTTAAAATTTTAAATTCTTATCAAGCAGACATTCTGTATTGAATTTACTTACTCTGAATTGAAATTGCTTTCTCTGCTGTGTAACTGAAATAATAAATAATAAATAAAACCCATCATTTCATTTTTAAGCCAATATTCTTGGATGCCTCCAGGACAATAGCCATAATGGAATCATTAAGATTCCTTTAATCAGAAGAGCTAATCACCAATTTTAATTATGAATACACTAGACTACTGGGAACCCATGTGAATAAACAAGGCAGTGTGGTGAAGGGAATAATGAGGAAAAGAGGAAACAAAAATATGGTAAGAAGAGTTGGTTGATAAAAAAGAGACTTAAATTTGTCCATTCTGAATGTACCACTAAGGTTACTCTTTAGTTAGTGTACGTATTGTATATCTATTGGCCCATTAGATCTTGGCTGTAAAAATCCAGATAGCTATTAGAGAAATAGAAAACTATAATTTTTGCTGCCACACCATGTCAGTAAGCAAAAAAAAAGGTCTAAGGGCTGCTTAGAACCTAAATGCCCTATGCCATTTATAAATCTTGGTTTACAGTGGATTTTTCAATAAGATGCCTGTCTGGTATATACAATAGAGGAAAACAGCTAGCAAATTTTTATAGATTTCCTGTAGTTCTACATTCTTTGGTTTTTTTTTCATATTTTCAGTCAATTTTATTGCTTCATATTGATGATGGCAAGGAGCTAGTGATGAATAACCTATTAATTGCTGCTTGAATTGCCTCTTTTAATTTCCTCAGAGTTGATCTCAGTTTCTGCAAGGAAAAGAGTGAATATTTAATTGCCATTTTTCTCTTTTAGATGTTTTCTTTTCAATTTGTAATATAAATCACCCACACACAGAATATGGAAAATATATGTTTTAAATGGGAAATACTTCATTCATATGTTTTTATAAGAAATTTATGCAATGCAATATTAATTGTAGGGTAGAACATCCAATTGAATACTATTTTTAGATAATTGCAAGGGAGTAATCAAAGCCTACTGAATGACTGAAACAACAAGGAGACATGCCAGTGGTTAATTAGACAGCAAGCCAGATGGTCATACTCCTGTTAGTATTTCATAACATATCAAAGTCCAGGCTCTTCTGTTAGGCGTTTTGACCAGGAGGTTAAGCCAGCTCTGCTGGTTGGTTTGTGCTGTTCTTGTCTTTATTGTTTTTGGACATGTTCAGAGGTGGTATTCAGCAGGTTCTGACCAGTTCTAGAGAACCGGTAGCGGAAATTTTGAGTAGTTCAGAGAACCGGCAAATACCACCTCTGACTAGCCCCGCCCCCATCTATTCTCTGCCTCCTGAGTCCCAACTGATTGGCTGGGTCTTCTTTTGTTGCCCTACAAAGGAGAATGGAGCTGGAAAGCAGGTTAGTGGGGTGGGGAGGGAATGGGGATTTTACAATAGCCTTCCCCCAGGAGTGGGGAGAGAATGGAGATTTTACAGTATCCTTCCCCTTCTGGAGTGGGGTGGGAATGGAGATTATGAAGTATCTTTGGATACTTCACTGGATAAGTTGTATTATTGTTGTAGATGTTCTCTTTGTAAATTATGTTATTGGGATTCTTTTTGGAGTTTTAACCTTCTGTGTGCTTCCTAGAATCACTATTGTGACATCTACAAAAATGGTTGAAATGAATGAATGAGGACATACCACCCCAAAAAATCACAAGGATATCCATAACAAGCTAAGGTGCATCTCAGTAAGCATCTGCATTTCAAGGGAACATCAACATTTCAAAAATACAAAATACTTTTAAGAGGAAAAGAATCTACTAAGGACAAAGTCTACTAATGGGCAAAGTCCTAGACATTTTTCAAATGATGTTCCTTGGAACCTGACTTCTATAAGAGGCTGGAAAATGAGTTCATTTGTATGCAGTCAATTTTCTATCACTACAGTTTTGCCTCTTGATCAGGAGTTCTTAGATTTTATATTTAACTAATATGTTCTGTGGGGGGAAAGTTTGTAGGTTGTATAGGCTGTTACAGAATAGTGTCTCTCTCTGTTGGGATACATCAGAACATACAGGGAAGACGAACAGAACAGGGTGGAGCTTGATGGATGGAATGGCAAAAAGAATACTTTCACCTTGAAGTATTTTTACTGGAGATGCCACTTGGGTCAGTTTTTTCAAATGATGTGAGAGTTTCTCAAGAGCAGCCGTCTGATTTGCCAAGCACCTTTCAAAATGGACTTTGAGTGTTCTGAGTAATGCACCCATCTGAAGCAGAACTCCAAGGCAGGTAGATTTCTCTATGACAGGGGTCTCCAACCTTGGCAACTTTAAGCCTGACGGACTTCAACTCCCAGAATTCCCCAGCCAGCTGGGAGTTGAAGTCTGCCAGGATTAAAGTTGCCAAGGTTGGAGACTCCTGCTCTAAGAACATGTTTATTGGATACATCATATCAGCACAGCCAGTGAAAACCAACTCTGAAAGTTCCTGTGGTTTTCACCTAATTAAAAGAATAAAACTTTCCCTCTCCCCAGTGTCATCAGTCACATGATCCAATAAATATGGCCAGCAGACTCCACTCCTCCTTCACCAGCCACCTGTTATAATGACCTTGGTTCCCACAGGAAACCTTCTTATTTTGACTGTAACCTGAGCTATCTACTTCCCCCTTCCCCTTCTTTCTCAAGCTTCCCCCTTCTTTCTCAAGCTTCCCAGCAACAGTCAATCAGCACAAGATGGCTTCAGCCAGGTTCGCTTCAGAGTTGACACAGACAGGATGTCCCCTCTCCTGCCTTGCTAACAATAAGCCATAAAAAGGTAAAGGTAAATGTTCCCCTTGCACATACATGCTAGTCATTTCCAGCTCTAGGGTTATCTCATCTCCGTTACAAAGCTGAAGAGCCAGCACTGTCTGAAGACATCTCCGTGGTCATGTGGCCAGCATGACTAAATACCAAAGATGCACAGAACGCTGTTACCTTCCCACCAAAGTGGTCCCTATTTTTTTACTTGCAATTTTACATGCTTTCAAACTGCTAGGTTGTCAGAAGCTGGGACAAGTAATGGGAGCTCACTCCATTATGCAATGCTAGGGATTCGAACCACCAAACTGCCAACCTTTCTGATCAACAAGCTCAGCATCTTAGCCACTGAGCCATAAGCCATACTCCATTCTAATCATACAAACTCATCTCAAACTGAAACTTTTCTTTGGGGTATGTTTTCTCCTGTTAGAAAATATCTTCAAGATAATCTTTTCCATTCTAATAAAGAGAAAAAACATAACTGTTTAAGATGGTACCAGAATCATTAGTATGTCTAAAACAATCTTTCAAATCTACCACATTCCAGATATGTAACCTTTATCATCCAGAATCAAAATGCTAAACATCTTGCTAAAAATGATGAGAGATGTAGACAAACATACATTTACAGAACATCAGAATATTACTCTTAAGAAGCCTTATAAAGTATTTTTAACTCCAGGAAGAAAGGGTTTCAGAAAATTTAACTAGCTGCAACAATTTTATATGTACTATCAGTCATCATAAATTAGATTTCTTGGTCTAATGAAACAAATTGCATTTAGATTGAGTGATTCTTCTCATTTTCATATAATCTAGGGTTAATTGACTCTTTATAAAATTCTTGTTCGGTAAAAGCTCTCTTTTTGTAATGACACAAAGTACAGTCCCATTGCTGAATTTTGCCATTGTTGAATGGACTAATGGTGATCCTCATTTAGTGACTATAACTGGGATCAGCAACTCAGTGTTAAGTGTAGTCGTTACTAAGTGGAACTTCCACTGTCTTATGAAATTACCGGTACTTCACCTTTGTTTTGCTTTACAGAGCTACTAATATTGCAAATATGAAGACTGGTTGTACAGCTACTTTTTAATCAGCATCATAATTGTGAACAGTCACTAAATGAGATGAAACAAGGATTACCTAATGTTTGTTGAATTTCATTAGATCTTTGGAGTTTGGATGGCCTATGTGGCAAACTAGACAGAGAAGGACAATTAGAAACAGAAGATGGTTCAAGATATTCCATGTGTTATAACTCAAAATCAAGTGAACTACAATATTGTAATTAAAGAATAATTTTTAAAATATTCTACGGAGTATGTATTTCTGCTGTACGAATAGTTTTCTACTCCCCAAATTATTTTCTAAAAAGACATTTTATTAAATGATCATTCCTAAGTTCCAACACTACAAATTCAGAAAAAAACAACTTAAAAATTAAAGTTGTTTAACTTAATTTAAGAAATACTAATGTTAAAAATATAGAAAACTCTCTATTGAATTCATTTAATAAAAATTTCATTTCATTTTGTGGTCCACATGCAAATTGTCTCAATAAATTCCCTTAATAAGTTCCTGAGATACTCTAACCAAATACAGAAAATATACAAATCCTTAACTCCTGTTCCATAAGCATCTAATGTCTGTTAAGCATCAGAAATCTGGGGTTCCTTTTAAAGCTTTCTTTAAAGAACTGGATCAAGATCAGAAGACTGAGACCTAAATTCCTGCACACATGTAAAACCTATTTGTAATTTTGACCTATTGTTATCCCTGATCTAATCAATTTCACAATAATCTTATGAGGAAGAACTTCCTCTGAAATGAGGAAGGCTTCTTATAAGTCATTTTGAGTTTCTGGAGAAATGTAGGAATAAAGTTATAATAAATCCATAATGATAGCTATGACAAAGTCATAAAGCCTAACTATATGCTTTTAACTATATGCTTTATGACATCCAAGTCACCGCCATAAGAAGGATGTACAGAGGGGTGTGGGTATATGGGTATGTGGGTATGTGTGTAATGCTTGATGAAAAGAATTACCTTTATGTCATTGTGTATATTTTAATGTTTGAGATAATTTACTGAAATCTGTTAGTTTCCCAAGGAACCAATAATGTACTCGCATTATGGAATTTCAGGACTCCTGGAGTTAGAAATCACAGATTTAACACATGTGGAAGTTACAATACACTGCATTTTTAACATGGATACAATTAATTTGATTAGAGAAAGCCAGTGTTGCACAACAGCTAGGGCACAAGGCTAGAAACTAAGAGACCTTGAGTTCTAACCTTGACTATGGCACAAATCAGCTGGAAGACTTTGGGCCAGTCACACTCTTGTTGCCCTAGAAAGAAGGAAACGACAAGCCATTTCCAAATATGTTGCAAAAACCTGCTGGGACTAATACAGGCAATTGCCAGAGGTCAAAACTGACTGACTAACTCACTCTCCCTCCCTCTGTCCCTCCCCTCTCTCTCTCACACACACACACACAAATACACAAACACACACACATACACACACATCTATGCCATATAGGATAGATCAGGGGTGTCAAACTTGCATTGTCACAGCATCATCATGTGACATATTATGACTTTTTTTCCCTTCACTAAACCAGGTGTGGACATGGCCAGCATGCATCTGGCCCACGGGCTGCGAGTTTGATATCTTTGGCATAGATAATGATGATGGTAATGAAGAGGAGGGGAAGCATGAGGATGGTATCCATTTGATCATGTCCATTTCTTGGCAATTCTTATGGGCCAAGTCTCTCCAAATTTTACGATCATGTATGGCTTCTTTCAGTTTTATATTCTGGCTAATGTCAGCTTCGATCATATCTAAAGCCCATGTCACACTGGCCAACGGATGCAAAAAGGACACAACGGACGAGCAAAATGTTCCATCCATTGTTATGCGCTTTTAAAAGGGACAAAAATTTGCATAACCGGAGCGGATAACACGGACGCGGGGAGGACGCAGGGTGGATGCAAAGCAGATGCGGAATGGAAGCCCAGCGATGGAAGCAGATGGGAGTGGATGGCGCAACCGCAGGGCTTCCGGGGGACCTCAGCGAAGCAGACGCGGAACGGATACAGCGGATGCAGAATGGACGCCGAACGGATGAAGCGGATGCACAGCGGATGTACAGCGGATGCACAGCGGATAAAGCAGATGCACAGTGGAAGCCTAGCGGATGCACAGTGGAAGCGGAACGGATGCCGAGCATTAATTGCACATGCGGGGGGGAAGTATTACGTAAGCCTCCCGGATATAAAGGGAAGCAGCTCGCACGTGGCCAGCATTCCGAGGAAAGACCTGCTGCTGGACACTTCGAGTTCCTTGCCTGCCCTGCCAGCCTGCCTTCCAGCCAGCCTTGGTGCCTGCCTGCCTGCCTGCCTTCCTGCCAGGCTTTCTGCCAGCCATCCTGCCAGGCTTCCTGCCAGCCTTCCTGCCAGCCTTGGTGCCTGCCAGCCTCCCTGCCAGCCAACAACCCCACAACCATGGGGAGGAAGCGAAAGCCTCAGCAACCTGCCGCCATCCCTGGCAAGAGGGACAGGGTCAACCTCCCACCCCCTGCCCCTGACTCTGCTTCTGCTGGGGCTTCTGCTGAAGCTGCTCCAGGTGGTGGTGCTTCTGCTGGTGCTGGGGCTTCTGCTGGGGCTTACTCTGTTGAAGCTGCTCCTGGTCCTGCTGGTCCTGCTCGACCTGCTCTTGCTCCTGGACTTGCTCGTCCTGTTTGTTCTCCTGGTCTTGCTCGTCCTGCTCGTCCTGCTCGTGCTCCTGGTCCTGCTTGTGCTCCTGGACTTGCTGGCCCTGCTGGTGCTTACTCTACTGCTGCTGATCCTGCTGCCGCTGCTGCTGCTGATGATGATGATGATGATTCTGCTGGTGAGGATGATGATGATGATGATGATGATGATGATGATGATGATCTGCTGGTGCTGCTGGTGATGGTGTGGAGGAGCAGCCCCTACTACCTGGGAGCCCCTCTGATGAGGGCCCATCTGGTCCAGCCAAAGGGAGGAAGAGGCGTATGCAACAACGGGAGAGGAGGCAATACTATATTGAGGAGGTGCACGAGGATGAGGTGCTGGAGTGGCTGAGAGAGAACGACTATCTGTGGCGGAAGGGACACCGGCTCTACAGGGACACCAAGCGGAAGCAGGCTGCTTGGAGAGAGAGGGCAGAGAGTATGGGTTACACTTCGGAGGTGCTCCTCGGCTGGTGGAAGAACATGCACACCTGGTACAGGAAGCTGCACCTGAAGAAATCTGGCCAGGCCACTGTGAAGCTGACAGACAGAGAGACCTACGTCATGGCCAGGTGCAGCTTCCTGGAGGGTGAGGTCCGCCACCGAGGAGCACTAGCAGCCCCTCTCACGACCCTCTCTCTCTGGCAGCCTGCTGAGAGCCAGTCCTCTTCCGGCCGAGAGTCAGTCCCTGTCTCCAGGCAGGTTTCTGTGGAGCGTGCCACGGCGGAGAACCCGCGGACAGGTGTGGTAAGCGTGGTGGAGTGCATAGAGGACTCCCTGGTGCGGTGGGAGAAAGGAGACATCGAGTCCACCCCATTCCTAGCCGCATCCACCCCCCCAGCTCTGCCTCCGCAGAAAGGCAGAGAGCCGGACAGCAGGAGGGGCAGAGCCACACTGTCCTGCTGGAGATCAGGGACATCATCCGGAGCAGCATAGATCTCCTCTCTCAGCTGGTCCACACCGACTCCTCATCCTCCAACCGCAAGCCCTTCCTCACCTATGTCAACCAGACCCTCAAGGAAATGGCGGATCCACAGTACCAGCTGGTGAAGGACTGGATCACCAAGCTGCTTCACAACCCTCCAGACCCAGAGGAACCTGCTCCCACCCAGTCTAGGTCTGCTCCTCCACCCCAGGTGATGTCCCTCCCATTCCAAGGCTTCCCACAGGCCCTCACCTACCAGGGCTACGGCTACCAGGAGGTTCAGCAGCACAGGCAGCAGCCCTTCCCAGTCCAGGCACAGACTCATCAGATGACACCGTTGCCAATTGTTTCACTGATGCCACCGATGCCACCCACAACAATGATGCCACCAATGACAGCGATGCCACCCATGCCAATGATGCCACCTACGACAGCGATGCCACCCACGCCAATGATGCCACCCACGCCAGTCCTCACCCAGCTGCAGACCAGACAGCCCCACTACACTACTCCTTCCTCCACCCTACAGCCAAGCCCGGCCTCAGTACATCTGTCATCAGTACTGGGATTGACACCCCATGGCATGGAGGAAGGAGCTCTCAACATCACGGGGCTGAGCCAGCTGTCCGAGAGCTTTCTCAACACACCGTCCCCTGTTGTCCTCTTGAGGCCAGGCACTCCAGCACCACCCACCACCACAGCACCTGGACCCTTCACCCCTGAGACTGGGCACACCTCTGAGTGACCAAGAAGAGTGCCAGAGACCGGGTAGCTGGCTACCTGTGGACTTTATTTGGACACTTGACTTGGGTCATTTTTTTTTTTACAGCTTGTTGTTCAATAAAGTTTATCTTTGATTCACACACTTACTTCATTTGTTTTTTTAAAAAAGTCTTGGTGGAAACTTTTACAATTGGCTTAAGCCTTTGCATGCTTGTGGGATGGGTTAAGATAGAAGTGGGGTGGGCAGGGATACCTGTGGAATGAGCAGGGATATCTTTGGGATGGCTAATAGCTGTGGGATAGATAAACCTCCAGTGGAAGCAGAGTGGGACTGTATGGTTTACCGTCCCAGGTGCCACACCTAGGGCCCTTTTTCATCAATAACAATGTAAGCATTGATCCACACATTTGAACACAAACACAACTCTTTATTAAACGCCCTGTTCATTGTAGGCTGATCCAACATACATGGCCCAATCTCATTCGTGTGAGGAAACAGGCTGAAGGAAGCATCCATTAAGCATCTACCATCCTGTCTTGCCACTCCACCGCTCCAGCTGGGGAGTTGCACCAGTGTTTCAGGAGGTTGTGCTGCTTCTTCCCTTCTCATGAGGCTCTGTTGTGGCCTTGCACATCCTGAGTGTCAATCAGGTTTCGCCCTTGCCTCCATTCCCCAGGCTCCATGTCCCCATTGCCTTGTTGATGGTCCACAAGCCTGTTCTGCAAGACTGGGTAGAGGGTGCGCATGAGATTGTGCAGGATGCAGCAAGCTTCCACGATACTCCTCACGGTCTCTGGGTGATGCTGCATGGTGGTGAGAAGTACCTGGAACCTGTTGGCCAGGATGCCAAAGGCGTTCTCCACCACCCGCCTTGCCCTGGACAGCCTGTAGTTGAAGATCCTCTCTTCACGGGTCAGGAGTCTGGAAGTGTATGGCTTCATGAGGTAGGTTCTGAGGGAGAAGGCGACATCCCCCACGATGAAGTAGGGCACATCTAGCGTGTCGTTGGGCAAGAGGTCTGGATCTGGGAAGCCCATGATGAGGTTGCCTTCCAGCCCCTCCTTGAGGTGACTGGTGTTGTATACCTGGACATCTGAAGATAATGCATCAATGATGTAGCCTGAAGCATCGATGTACATGAATTTGTAGTCAGCATCAACCATGGTGAAGAGGACGATGCTGAAGAAGCCCTTGGAGTTGAAATAAGTGGAGCCTGAGTTGTTTGGAGATTTGCAGGCCATGTGCTTGCCATCTATGGCTCCAACGGTGTGGGGGAAGTTCCACTTCGGATAC
This sequence comes from Laticauda colubrina, assembly GCA_015471245.1. Classification (NCBI taxonomy): domain Eukaryota; kingdom Metazoa; phylum Chordata; class Lepidosauria; order Squamata; family Elapidae; genus Laticauda; species Laticauda colubrina. The sequence continues at coordinate 64,889,872 of BLBF01000004.1, read as the reverse complement.
CACTGCTCTGCAACTTTCTTCCATCCTTCTTCAGTGGAGGGGCACTGGATGAGCTCCTCCTTGTATTCTTCGATGATGGCCTGCACCATTTCTCTGACCACAATGCTGATGGCGTTGTGTGGCACCCTCCAGCCGTACTGCATGCTTTTGTAGGTGGTCCCTGAGGCCAGGTGGCGCAGAGTGAGTGCCACCTTGAGCCCAGGTTCCAGGCTGGGCCGGAAGTTGGTGTTTGCCTTGGTCAACCTGGGTGTCAGGCGCTGCACAAGTTCGTCAAACATGGCTGGAGGCATCTTCATGAAGTTCTGGAACGCCCGAGTGTCTTCGTTCCTGAGCTCCACCATCAGCTTGTTGTACAATCCATACTCTGCTCTTCTCCCGATCCATTTTTGGACCCAGATGCTTCTTGGCCGCCTCTTTTTCTTCCCATAGTAGAGTTCGCAGAGCCTGTAGATGGCTTCGTACTGTTGCAGAAGGATGGTGGCTGCCAAAAGGACTGTGGTACGATCCACGGTGGACATGACTGGATGCTGTGGAAGAGGAAGAGTCAGATGAAGGCTGCAGAGGTCTGCACAGGTGGGCTGCTGGTCTGAAAGTGAGATACAGACGAGTTGCTCCCCCTTTTTATTGGCAGTATAGGTGTCCCTTTGCATCCTCTAGGCATCCTCTAGGCATCCTCTAGGCATCCTTAATATCCGAGATAGGTCCCCTCTGCAAACGTTTTTTCCGCTTTAAACGCTTTGTTTCCATGCTGCATCCATTCTGCATCCGTTCTGCATCTGTTCCGCATCCGTTCCGCTTCCTCCCTGCGTCCGGGCGGATGCGAGTTGCACAGATGCGCAGCGGACGCCAAGCGGATATAGCGGATGTGTAATGGATGCGTAATGGATGTGTAGCGGATGCGTAGTGCAGAATGGACGAACTAGATACATTTTCCGCGCAAAAGTTTTAGGCAGTCCAAAACTTTAGGAGCAGATGAAACGTCAATAAACAGATGCTGGACGGATAGAGAGGAAGCAAAACGGAGGCAGTGAGTACATCGCGTTTTCGAATGGATGGCAAGGTTTTTTTGTCCGTTTTATATCCTCTTTGCATCCGTTGGTTCAGTGTGACATGGGCTTAACCAACATGTTTTTGGTGACTTCATTTCTTTTTAGCACTAACAATTACAAGCATAGCTCCCTTTTCCAGTGAGGTAGATCATATGACATGGCCTAACTAATTAACAGAGAATTTTGTGATTTTTCCTTCCAGAGATATTATGTCTGATTTTATGTGCTGTGTTCCTTGTTTGTCCCCTTTGCTCTCTGAGTAATGAACAGAAGCCTTCTCCAACATCACTGCTTGAACAAGTTGATTTTCTTCCTGTCTAGTTTTTTCATGGTCCAACTTTTGCAAGCATAAATAGCTTTGGAAAACATGAAATTGCAGATTAATCTGCATTAGGTTGCCAGGATGATATCTTTCTTTATATATGGATTAATTCCAATGATTGATTTACTATGTTCTGGACACATCAAAGTTTCTAGATACATCAAATTTTCTAGACACATCAAAGTTACAGATGTGTAATGTCTGAAACATTAAAGTAGCATTTTGAAATTGTCTCCAGAATTCATCTGCATCTAGTCACCATGCTAAGAACTCTCTAAAATTACTACATTAGTAAAATTACTACATTCTTTGAACTTTCCTAACTCATTTCTTATGTCTGTAGGTTTATAGTGCCATCTACAGATTAGTTTTGGTTTATACAGTTTCAAATAAAAATTATATGGAACTACTTGAGTTAATTGTTCTTAAATGGTGTATGATGGTGATAAAGAGTATATATGTAAGAGGACTTATTTCATAAAAAATCAGTGATTTCAGTAGGATTCACTGGTTAAGAACCTATATAAATCTTCTGTTTGATAATTTTTCGTGCTATCAATCAGTGTCAACTTTTACAGATCAACTCGCTAGATTTTCTTCATGAGAAACTGTCCCTAACAGGGTCTTTTAGTTCTTCCAGTAGTGCAGCCATCACAACTGTAAGCTAAGTCCATCTACCTTGCTGCTCCCCTTCCACTTCACTTTCCTTCCACCTTTCCCAGCATTAGAGCCTTTTCCAGAGTCTTTGCATAATGCCTAAGAAGACTCACAAGACTCATTGATGACTCACATCTGGCTGACCACAAGACCCATCACAAGAACCTCACTTGATACACGCACACCTATAAAGAAAAGAACACTGACGATGACATCCTCTAAACTCTGCTGAAAATGTCACTTAGCCTGGTAATGAAATGGTCAAAAACCAACCCACAAACTTGAAGAACAAACCTTTACCCTCATTATATTTGTATCTCTTACAATAAATGTTTTGAAAATATTTTATTTTATGGTCATTATATTTAATTCCACAAGGTTGGATTGATTAGATAAAAGTATTATATTAAAAGTTTCCTACAGAAACGAGGAATGAGAATCCCTTAGCAAATTTACCACCCAGGAAACCCATTATACCTAATAAACAAGTCAAAAATTCGACCAGCTTATGGTATAGATTGGATTGGCTTCTTATCCAATAAACTTTTTCTATGATGTAAAGGAAACCACCTTTCTGGTTTCAGAGATATCCAGATATTTTAACACTATTTTTGTTACCAACATAAGACAATATTTATAGTTCAGAACTGAACTGTGTGGCTCTTGATCAGTGGTGAGATTCAAAAAAATTTACTACTGATTCTGTGGGCCTGGCTTGGTGGGTGTGGAAGGGGAAGGATACTGTAAAATCTCCATTCCCACCCTACTCCTGGAGAAAGGCTACTACAAAATCTCATTCCCTCCCCACCCCACTAACCTGCTTTCCAGCTCTGTTCTCCTGTGCAGGGCAACAAAAGAAGACCCATCTGATCAACTGGGACTCAGGAGGCAGAGAATAGATGGGAGCGGGGTGACTCAGAGTTGGTATTTACCGGTTCTCTGAACTACTCAAAATTTCCACTCTTGATGCTCTCTGAGTTTGGTTTTGATTTTGGGTTTTTTAAAAAATTTGTGAAGAAGATTATGTAAATGAGGTGACAGGCTTCTGCACCAAAAAGAATTTAAACTCTAATAAGTATACCAAGTAAAGTATCTTTTCAAACAAACTCATGAATCATAGGTGACATCCTACTATCTGTATAATTTATTTTCATTGTTGCAAAAGAAGTTCCTGCCTCCACACTTTCATAATGTTATCATAAGACGATGTGACATGTTATATGTAGTTGCATTATTCTACCATCTTACATGTTGTGGTCTTTACTGAAATTTGGCTGAATGAAAGTAACAGTGAAAAATTGGATTTTGCACTGAATAATTCGGAACTCCATCCCACTCCATTGTTTATCTCCACTAGATTCAGGTTGCATTTACATAGATATAATCATACACTCAGCCACAGAAATGCTACTTAAATACATATTTGGTAATGTTTAGTTTAAAACATGTAATTTTGTACATATGTTGGGTGAGATATATTTGCAGCATAATCATTGATTCAAATTTCTAATCAGATAATTTTAAATTATTCCATTAATCAGTCTGATGGACAATTATATTTTCCATCTCCCAATCATAATACATTCTTCTGTCCTTCGGGGGAAAATGTTTTGGTTTAATTAATCCAATTGTGTAGAGTTGTAACTGCAGGAATGTTCCAATCTCGAATGGCAAACCTCAGATAAAGAATGTTTCCAAGCAAATACAACTCAGGCAAACAAAGTCACTAATCTATGGATAAAGGAGGATTAGAGAGGGGAAGTAGACATATGTTAGACTTTAACGAGAGATAATTAATTGTATGGATTACTGTACTAAACAGTAATGAAAGTTAAACAGTCACCAAAGTTAACCAATGATGGAGGATAACAAAAAATGTATATAAATGCAAAGACTATACTCCAATAAAGATCATCATCATAATTCAGTTGTTCATGATCAAACAACTCGACTGCCTCATCATTACAACACAATTGTTTAAGCTTAGAAGGTTCTTCATCCATATAAGATCGTCATTGTGTACTTAAAATCAGCAGCATTGTGTACCCCCATAATTTCTCAAACAACATGAGGGACTTTTTCATTCTGATCATCTGCCTTTTTACATGATAATTTTTCTCAATCATGAAATCTTTGAGTTTGATGCAGATGTTTAGGGCTCAGTTGGGCATCATAGACTGGGAAGTTGTTTCTTTCCTATTCTAATTTTCTTTACAGATATTTAGTTTATTTTAGTGGGCACACAATTTTAGTGATCTGGGTAGCTGAATAAGAGAGTATCAATATTGCTTATTAATGTTAGCTGCCACGGACAAAATTGTACTTGTATTTGCTGCAGAAAAAACAGAAGCTTCTTTCTATTTTTTTGTTCTTTTTCTTTGCAGTTTTTGTCCTTCCTTCCTTCCTTCCCTCTTTAGTAGTTTTGACTTTTTGTGAAACATTTGTAAAATTTATTTAACAAATAAATGCTAGTCACCAATCATTTATACATCATTATGTTTGCACCAAAGTGCAGAATACCTGGCAGATAGCAATATTTTGGCACAGTCACTGTGAAGTCACTGTGAAATGACATACCAAATCAAAACTGAACTTGCTCTAGAACCAGTGTTCTGTTTTATATGAATTGAGCCATATACATTTTTCCCCTCAGAGGTATGCATTTAGCCTAGGAAGGAAAAACAAAAACCTTTTCTAGACTGTGAGCCCCATGCAGTGACTCAGAAATCTTAACAAGGCTAATAAACTCGGCTCATCTGGCTTCTGGCCTGTTACTATTTCCAGGATGAATGACGATGGATCAGCAGGTTTTACGCAATAGAAAAGGACATCAGCTCTAAGTGCATTCCTTTTGGAAAGAGCCAACTTCTGGCAACATGGTCTTGTTAGTAGGCTTGTCTTATAATGGGTGGAATTTGGAAGCATTCTTTGAAAGTTAGAGAACATCCAGCTGCTTTCCACAGATTGTGAGATCTTCCAGCCAAATCATTGGTCTGGAAAATTGTGGACCCGAAGGCCAAATCAGACATTCTCAGTTCCCATGTTTCTTGCTGGTTGCACTGCTAGTAGTGTCATCTTTAATTAGATCCCCCATCATCTTGTTTGGCATCTAGCCACTACTTTCTTAAGCAAGGATTTGAAGCTGAAATTTTGAAGTGAAAGCTGTGCTTTAATATTGGGAGGTGGCTCAGCTACTTGTTTTCAAATAAGTAAGTAAGATTCAGCAAAAATGTAAAGCAGATAATTAGTGTAACTTGCAACATCCCTTCATTTTGTTACCCATCAACATTCAGGCTGTAGAGGACCATTACTTTTTATGCTTTGTTTTCCTATCTAAGAGAGGTGAAGAAAAGCTTGGGTATGTCAGCATACTGTATACATTTACTGCTTACGTTAATTCCTTTGTGCGAGGTGTAGATTTCAAACTGGGAATATAATTAAATTCTATAGTTAGATGGAATCTGACAGTTGACAGAATTAACTGGACTGGGATTCATGAGGACTTCGCCATGCTTCAAAAGGCTGCACAAGCTCACCTCACTACATGAAGCATCTGAATATATACGGTACAGTTTGCAGGACCTTGAAGACTTCCAGTTACACTGGCATATAATAGAACTGGGGTGACAATTTCTGTGGTAGTTTCTATCATGAGGAACTGATTTGCTAAACTCGCTGTTAGGGTTCTGACTTATGTCCTAATTAAATCATGAGCCTTAAGCCAAGCTTCAAAAGAAGTCCAGTTATTTATCATGTTGGCACGGACCAAGTGAAGCCAACTCTGACCTCACTTAATTTGTGTTTTGGCTCTGACCCTGTTTCCCCCTCTCTACAAGGTGTGTCTTCAGTCACATTCCTCAACAAGGCAATTTCGTGAGTTGTAGAAGACACTCCTTCCAGCCACTGTGGATTTCCGTGGAGATGACTTTGATGTTGATGGCTGGAATGTGCTTTGTTTTGACTGAAATGCAAGTTCCTTGATGCAGCTGCAAGGCTCGATTCCCCATCCCCCTGCCTATGGCAACTCAACAGCAGGTCAGGAATGTTTTATGGCTTGACACCCACTTTCAAGTATGTTTCATAAGTTTCCATCCATAAAACAGATCTTTACCTATTGAGTAGCAATTCTGCAGGAAAGAAAGAAGTACATGTGAACTAATAGACAAGCCAATCTGTAGTTTTTAGGTTTTGATATTATGGTTTTCATGGTTTATAGTTTTATTATTTTTGTGAGCTGTCCACAGTCTAACATGAGTAGCCATAGACATCTTTTAAACAAATAAATACAATCTAAAGAAGTCTATAGTTACTGCTCATCCATTTGCATAGAAAGTAGACATGAAAATAGCAGAGCTGGAGTGAGCATTGTCTGTGCTATACAGATGAGGTTGGCTCATTGTGCAGTTAGAATGTCAAGGTTGTTCCAGAAAAGACAGAATATAATTCATTTTGCCAGACCACTTTAAAATTGTATTTAGCAGAGTCAACTACAATGCAAATACAAATTGGTGTACATGTGGGGAAAAGTGTGTTTGTAAAATTAGAAAAGTCCTCATTGTCTTCCAATATTCCATGCCTTGGTCCATAAAAGAATGCTGGGAAAGAGTAGAGGGCTAGGAAGATCAAGGAGAAAAAATATCTTCCTCTTTAGCAATCAGAGCTAAAGATGGGTCTAAAATTATTTTTAAAAAGAAGACAATGGAGAATATGGAAGAATATTACTAGTAAGAATCTAAGATGTACAAATTAAGACTGATAATTATTCTGTTCCTTTCATGGGACAACAAAAAGAAGAAAGGACAAAAACGTTTTGACCTGATAAGTTAGTATAACCTTCTGTTAATGATGAGAATTCCAAGCTTATGATTTACATCCAAATTACTATTTCTTCATTACTCATTAAAAATGATTAATACCAAGTCTCTTTGAGACAAAGCAAAAAGGCAGGATACTAATTAGCTTTTTTTATTGATCAATGATAAGTAGTCACTTCGTCACAGCAATATTTACCACATACCTGGTAAAATGTGGTATTGTAATAGTTCAGATCCTTAAAGGAATCCTTTATTTTAAAGTTGTCTTTCTTAACAGTGACTTCATTAATTCTAATGGTAAAATAAAATGGCTGATTTGCTTCATTTTACTTGATAGAAAATGATAGAAAACTCTTCTGGCTTTTAGAATTTGGGAATTGGGCTATAAGACACTCATCAAAGCAACTTCACCTCAGCAAGGAGAATCTCAATGTCTTCACAGTGCATTGGATCTCGTCAAGGCCACTTCAGCATTTAAAGACTTTATAGCAGCTATTCCTTCCATGATGTCAAACATGGAAATGCACATACCAATCAGTAGCATGGAGCAGTGAAAGTAGCATAATGCCTCAGTAATGTATCACTGTAACTGACGCAAAAAACTCTCACGTGATCCATCTGTGGCTTATCCAGGGTGTAATTATATCAATTATATCAAAATAATAGAGGTGACTGCTTGATCAAACCCCTGTCCTTTTTACCTCTGTGAAATCTGGGCAATGTTCATTAAAAGGGGCAATTGCCTTGTCACACCCCCATTTTTCAGACCCAGAGGGACGTCTTTTTACCAAAGGTTATTTACTGTACCATTTGAATATACATTGGAGGGGTGTCTCCTTACATGGTCATTTTTGACATGGTCATTTTTTTTAGTTTATATATTGACAATCCTTATCTTACATAAGGATATATAAATGTGTTCCTTCACTATTGGAATCACCTTTGATAACATGCCAGTTGTGCTGTTGCTCAGTGGGATGCCATGCTTTCATCTGATGGTTCTTTCTCATAAATGAATGTGTTGGCCTTTATATTGGACTGTTCTTGAAGATAGTGCAAAAACAATGAACACGTTTATGGAGCATGCTTGATCAGGCCAATGAAGGTCTAGTAGATGCATTTACACAATAGTTAAACTTGGCTATGTTAATACTAGCTAGTTGGTTCACAGTTTAATATATTGTATAAACGCTCCTAATCTATGGTTCAATATTATGTTCTAAACTCAGAAAATGGGGTCAATTCAATAGCAAATTAAATATGTTGCATGGATGCAGACAAAAAGCAGCTACGAAAGTTCTAAGGAGAGAGATTTTACATTACTATTTCAGTCTGCTTTCAAATTTAAATCCTTCTGCTCTTTCTAACCTTCAGTGTCTTAGACAGACTGTGACCAGAATATTTTCTAAATCTTATTCACATTTGTTTCTAAAAGAAAGCCTAAAGGCCTGATAGAATCATATTCTATCAACTAGCATCAGATCACCTTTGCTCTTCTTTTGAAGTTCATCTTCTCTTTTGCAGCAATTGCAATACAGAACAATATTCCCAAGAGAGAGAGATGGCTCATCCTGACACCACTCATAATCCTGACTTTATTTGACTTTCTTCTAATGGCTCAAACTGAAATTGATTTTAACGGGTATGAGTTTATTTTGTGTGTTTCAATCACATTTTGAACTATGTTTATTTTCTAAAAACTGCTATGATTATTTTTTTGTGAAAAATGAGTGCAAATAAAGTGCAGCTAGTACTACAAGCACCACATTTCCTGTTGCCATTATTTTACTATTATGATAATCCCAAGTGATTAATCATTTGGAAAAGGGAACAGGAGTGCACAAATGTTTAGAAAGATTATATATTGTCACTGTGTATAGGTTGAGCAGCGTTTGTTAAATAAATAAATAAATAAACAAATAAACAAATAAACAAATAAGTAAATAAATAAAATCTCACCATTTGAATAGGAATGCTAGGCTATATCCTATAAGAAAAAGGTCTAAACAGTTGTGCTTCAAAACTTGCATAAAGACTGAATCTGTTCTTTTGATGTAATGTTGTATCATTTCAAACAACTGAGTCTAACATTTGTGGCAGTATGGGATAATATTAAATTTAATGCTGATAGAAATAAGCATACTTTTGATTTCTAATAGTGGTACCCTATGACTATCATTAAGTGTTGTACCTTATGATTCTTGACTCTTTACAAATGTATCTTTTCTTTTATGGATATTGAGAGCATTTACATCAAGACAAATTCCTTGGGTGTCCAATCACACTTGGCCAATAAAGAATTCTATTTCTAAAAAAAAAATATCTAATTTTAATTTAATTCAGTGAATGCTGCCTCAAAGTAATTCACTGAATGTATAGGTTTAAACTGAAACTCTTTAGAGGTTCTATTGGAACCGCAGAACAAGCTGAACAAGCTCCCTTTTCTGCCTCCTCCTTCCCCAGGTACATCTCTGTTGTTGTTTTTTAAATAACTTTATGGATGGATGGCAGAAAGCATATGACCACAGACAGCCAAAAAAAAGTATCTGTCAAGATTCACAAATTACAAGGATGCTTTAACTAGAAAGCAAAGGAGGAAAGAGGAAGAGTAGACTAATGTGGGAGCTGGCCACTTATCTCGAAGTGGGCTGCTGTTCATTGCCTTGATTTTGTTTGTCTATTTGTTTTATTAATGGTGCCTTTAGTGTGTCTGAACGTTGTCTAAGTCAGTCAACGTTGTCATATAGTCAGTTGTCATATAGTCTAAGTCAGGTCCTAAGGTTACAGCTGAAAATGCCAGAGTTGTAGCATTATAACAAAGAGTTGGGATGAGAGAGAAACGAGCTCTTAAGATGCTTGTGAACAGTACCCAGGGTAGAGACACAGATGGCTCTGGTATCTCACCCTTTTTCTTTTGCAATGGCTATTTTCCTTTACCCTTCTCCTCTGCTCAGCTCTGGGCTCTGTTTTCTCCTGTTCTGCTGCTTCTTGCTCTCTAGGCAGAAGTAAGAATTCACCAAAAGCAAGATTTTTTATCAGAGCTCTTTCCTGCTGTGCCCAGACCAGCAGGTTACCCTAGTAGAACTTGTATAGGAAGAGTGAGGGTCAGTTCTGATTGCTACAGTGCTGAGTTATAGCCCTGTTGGATCAAGTTCTGAGCTTTCCTCTCTGTTCCGGACCTTACAATCACTATCTGATTATAAAGCAGACAGACTAACTCCACAAAGCATCCATATAAAGTCTTTTTATTGGTTCATCAGGCATCCTCAATATAACTCACAGTTACGTTGAGATTCATCTCAATGTCCAACTCTTTGCATAGCTGACTTTCTGGTGTAAAAGGATGGTAATCTTTCATCCCCAAAATGAAGGAGCAAGGGGTTGAGGCAGCAGCATGCTGCTGAGTTCCAGGCAAGAGTGAGGGAACCTCTCCCAACCCAACCAGGGTCAGTTTAGTGACCAATCAGGATTACAGATGTGGCCACATAACATGGACTACATTTCCCAGGATACCATAACGACATTTATCATGATGCATTCCCTTAAGGGGACAGCTCCCAATTCCTAACTAACTATACCAATTCCCCATTAATTATATACTGTCTGGACAGCACACTCTCCACTTTGCTTAAACCAACCAATAGCCAGATTATCCAGGGAGCATATTTTGACAGCAATCCTGGTTTGAGTGTTCAGTCCATTACCACAGGCAGAGCTGAAGCTCTTCAGATCATGCCTATGTCTTTCTTCTCCATTTTCTTCAGACAAGCTGGCAACCGGCTTGTCCAAGAAGACTAGATATGAGCTTTGACAGCTGTTCTGCATTGAAACCTGCCCCCCTCTCTTTACGATAGAACTCAGTTTCCCAGAATTCAGAACCAACATGTGGAGTGGACCAAAATGGAAAAAGACTGATATTTTCCATCATATAAAAATCCAGTGGATATTATCTCAGTGGCACATAGAATTTTGTTAATACTCAGAAAATTAATTGTCCATCAACTTCAAAATAATCTAACATAATTTAGATGCAGTTTTCCAAACTCCCAGCCAAGGAAAAATGTTTTCCATGTACTGTTTCTTCACCCTTTTAATTGAAGAGCCTAGTTCTGGCAGAGGACTGTGCACATTACACAGTGGTTTCATTGTATAAAATGAGACTTATTTCCTACAAAGTGTTATTAGAATGAAAGCTTTCACTGTATTAAAACTGATCTGAGGAATGGCAATACTATTCTCCAAAAGGGGACCCATGCCTAGTTGTATTAGTTTAAACATATCAGAGTAAGTGGAATCTGCACTTTAAAGATAGTCTTCAACCTACAACAGTTCATTTAGTTCAAAGTTACAACGGAACTGAAAAAAGTATGAACCTTGGAGCATTCCCCTGGTCATGTGATCAAAATTCCAACCCTTGGCAACCAATTCATATTTATGATGTTGCAGTATCCGAGGGTCATGTGATCACCTTTTGTGACCTTCTGACAAGAAAAGTCTATGAGGAAATGTGATTCACTAACAATTGTGTTACTAACTTAACAACTGCAGTGATTCACTTAACAACTGTAGCAAGAAAGGTCATAAAATGGGGCAAAATTCACTTAACAACGGTCTCATTTAGCCACAGGAATGTTGGGCTGAATTGTGATCCTAAATCAAGGACTACCTATATTTATTTTAAAACATTTAAATAGCTTCCTAAGGGATGCAGTGACTCAGTGGGTGAGACACTGAGCTTATCAATCAGACAGGTTGGCAGTTCGGCGATTTGAATCCCTAGCACTGCATAATGGAGTGAGCGCCTGTTACTTGTCTAAGTAACTGGTAGGTTGGCAGGAGCTGCAGTTTGAAAGCATGTAAAAATGCAAGTAGAAAAATAGGGACCACTTTGACGGTAGCAGCGTTCCGTGCACCTTTGGTGTTTAGTCATGCCGGCCACATAACCACAGAGATGTCTTCAGACAGCGCTGACTCTTCGGCTTTGTAATGGAGATGAGCCCTAGAGCCACAAATGACGAGCGTCTATGTACAAGGGGAAAATTTACCTTTACCATAGCTTTCTATCTTATATCAAACTATGTGCAGCTCCGAACTAACAGTTAAAATATATCATTGTACGATTAATATATGCATATATCTTTTAAAACACAGATAGTAATGAAAGCTAGCATCATAATAAATTTTAACAAGCATCCCACCATAAAACTCTCATTGATCTCAGCCTACCACAGTACATGGAGGGAAAACCATATTATAAGCACCTTTGGAAGGCTAGGAAGGTGCAGGCCTTCCTAACTGAACTGCAGGTCTCCTTCACTTACCATGCCTCTGATACTGGCCAGTTGGCTGATGTTCCACTCTTCTTATAGGATCAAGTGTTGTATTTTCTCTCACATACTTACACAGATGAGCCAGAATGCTCCACTTTTTAAAATCTTTTTTGAATTTTACTGCAGAGCCATTATAATAAGCCAACGCAGGGCTTATTGTACAGGTGTTCAACCTTGTACAGGTGTTCATTCATTCTGATGGCATAAAGGAATCCGACTTGAAGTGGAGAATTTCAGTCACCATATTTTCCTTTCAAACCAATTTGGCACCTCTTTCTTTTTCTGGCAGTTCAGTAACTTCTATTCACCTTGGCTTATTAAAAAGTAACAGCAGTTTTAAAATCAATTTGGAGGAGGAGAGATGGCATAGGAAACACTCACTTCTATCCCCTCATGCAGGCTTGCCACATGATAGAGCTCCCAAACATATATTTTACTTGGGATAACCTGATCAGCTGATCATAGCCACATCCAGTCTGACTAAAACATAGAATGAGAAGAATATAACTTCCAGGTTTTTTTTTCCCAAGCTACAGAATTTGTTGTCTTCTAGTTCCCTTAGAAGAAGCTATGTGTGTCAGGTAGTTTATTAATTGTGCAGTTAGCATCTGGCATTCAAGCTTTTTAGTTGAAATACCTCTTATATTCAGCCATAATTTATTGCCTGCTGTAATTTCATGGCCTTTATTGTCTTGTGCAGAAATTGAAACAGAGCTGTTTAGTGAAGGAAAAACTGGCAGCCATTTTTGTTATGCCAACTAATGTTGCTTGGGTTAATGGCAGTGTGACAATAATTCTGCTGAGTTTTGGAAAATTGGCACATATTTGTCTACTCACTTTACCATTTAACTTGAATTATTGATTCACTTGAGGGAGAAAAATGGCTGAGGAGGATAGAAATCAGTATGCCATTAGTGCAGCTACCACACAATTATCTCTGGTTAATTCCATTCAGTATATTCTAGTTGTCTACTCTAGACCTGTCAATTTCATTATTTCTATGTGACCTGAGGCAGTTTATTGTGGGTTCAGCTGTGGCATATCTGGAAATATAGCAATCCTTCCCTTTTCATTGGAAGCACTGTGGCTCTGGAGAGCTTGGGAATGATCCAATCTCCCACTGGCAGAAACTCAAGTTTCACCCCAACTCTTTCTTCTTCTTTGAAGTTTATCTGCCATGATGTTTACTTCAGTATGTCAAGATAGATGGAAGTGAAGATGTCTATGGATTGGCTTCAAACTCTTCTTGAGGGGCTACAAAATGGGAATCAGCAGTAGGAATGAATGTGAAAGTAGCATGTTACCTGTTGTAGATTTTTCCCAAGACTACCTGTGGATATGTAGGACTCATTGTGGTGGTTTTTCTATGGTTTTGGTTATTATCTGGTTATTGTTGCAACCTTTTTCTCTGCTAATCCATACATAAAATAAACCATACCAGGCAGCTGATATGCTAATTCTCCACCTACCCCAATTTATTATCACTTGCCTATAGAGAGGTCATATGTGTTTGAACGTATATCCTGTTAGTTCCAATATTTATTAAAATAAATATTAAACAGAAATAACAGGTTATACGTACAAATAAGTAGCAATGTAGGTCTAAAAATTCTCCTCCTCCTCCTCCTTCTCCTCGTTCTCCTCTTTTATCAATTCAGATGTCAAGGGAGATACCAAACTAAATGGTATGTTAAATAAAAAAAAAAAATCACCTCATAATAACAAATGTTTGATGATGGATGCCTTTTGTTAATAAATATAATGAATATTAGAAAAAAAATTATGTTGCCCTGACAGACCCGTATCAAAATTTAGTGTCTAATAATCAACTAAGATTATTTTAAAATCTATTCTTTTAAATTATGTTCTTTTAATGAACAAAGTTAATATCCGTGACCTGACATTTAACTAAGGATGCTTACGAAGACAACATCACCTCATGCTATTGATCAAAAGCTCTTGGTTTTTTTTGTTCTTTGGAATGGATACTCTTCTGGAAGAAAAATGAAGGAACAACAGAGTCCTTTAAAATTAGAAGATAACATTGTCAGGATACCCCCATAAAAATCCATAGTTGTGACAAGGTGGGTACATAACAAAATCTATGTCCTGAAGAACTGTCATATTATTACTGATAGCTCAGATAAGTAATAAATGTAATCCTTGCCTGAAATGTACCACTGTCAGCTGGACAGATGAAAGCGTAAGTTCTAGATAAATCAAAAAGTTTTCTACTGCATTTGCTAGTACATAGATGTATCTATAAATTGATTTTATATATATATTTGATCTCACTCTATATATACATATATATATATGTATATATAGAGTGAAAAGTTGCTACAACTTTAACAGAACTACAATGACGTGGGATAATACCCGAAGGAAGCTAAACAGCACACGTGTAAGTACCCGCGAAAGC
>BLBF01000004.1:64858107-64874878 GCA_015471245.1 Laticauda colubrina | reverse complement strand
TCACGTGTACTTACAGGTGTGCTGTTCAGCCTCCTTCGGGTATTATCCCACGTCATTGTAGTTGTGCTTTTAAAGCACAACTTTATATATGTTTTATATATAAACACTGTTTATATCATAAACACTGTTTTATCATAAACAGTGATGGGATATCCATTTGTTCTTGTACTAGGATTTAACTGGAACATTCAAATAAATTTAATGTTCACTGTCAAGATTTGGAGTTTTTTTTAGGCAGCAAATTATGTTTCTCTGACTATAATTGAACCCCAAATTTCTGTTGCTAAGTGAGAGATCAGTTAAGTGAATATTGCCCTATTTTACAACCTTTCTTGCTACAGTTGTTAAGTGAATCACTGAAATTGTTAATAACATGTTGTTAAGTAAATATGGCTTTCCCATTGATTTTGTTTGTCAGAAGGTTGAGAAAGGCCATTGCAAGTGTCATAAATATGAGTCCATTTCCAAGTGTCTAAATTTTGATCACATCACCATGGGGATGAGCCATGGTCATAAATGTGAAAAATGGTCATCTTACTTTTTTCAGTGCCATTGTAACTTCAAATGGTCATTAAAAGAACTGCTGTAAATCAAGTTATCTATAATCAGTAAGTAAATAAATTTATTGTTGTAAGCACAAGTCATAATATTGGAATGCCATAAAATACAATAAAATAACAAAAGAAACATGAAATTATGGAATGGAATGGAAATATTACATGTATATGTAAAATGGTTATTACAAAGCAAAGCCAGAGTTATAACTAAAACAGCAGAGCAAAAGTAGCAATGTGGTTGCTGGCAATTGAAAACACATCTGCAAGAGAATAGTTAAATTTTTCATAATCAGAACCATTGAGTTCATCTACCATTAATAACTTGCCTCTGCTCTCATTGCAAATAGTGCTCCAGAGAACATAATGGAGCACATCCTCCATTTACCAACAGCACAAGTACTGAGGTTGTGTTCAACACGGAGTTTAAAAAGCATCTTTGATGAATACTTACACTAATATGCAAATTTGGATGTTTCTACTACAATGGCATCTTTATAAGCATCCCTTTCAAAAAGCCAACCTCTGACATTTTTTTTCTTTTCCAAGATCTAAATTCTCCCAATGATGGTAGGGAATTCATTTGTAGAATGTGTGACAAGTGTTTAGTCCATTAATTTTCAGCTGTGTGATGGAGAAAGCAGAGCTGGCAAGATGGAAATCTTGATGGTCTTCTCATTTTTTGTAGCATTTCAGCAATGTAAGATGTAATTTAACTGCAATGGAAGGTATCCCCCACCTGCATCCTTAAATAGGCAGTGAGGGTGCCCTAGGAGAAGACCAAGGCCTTCCTTATAAACTTGTTTTGGACTGCTTCCATTTGGGAAATGACCTTCCAGTCCAACCCCCAAATCTCAGCCCCAAACAGCATCTGGACTGTTTACCTTATTTTGGAATATTTTAAGTGCTGAGCTAACCATTGTTCTCCTTTAGAATAAAAAAAAAATCAGAATAGCATCCCTGTATTCTGGGGAGTTGCCAAGACAGTAGATTAGCATGTTTTCCATAAAAAGGACTTAAGAAAATGATGCCCATTATAAAAAGGCCTCCATTTGTTGGACATTAATTGTCCATCTGGGTCTAATATTACTTTTGCTCAAAACTACTACCTTTTATTATAATTTATCTTCAGGTTTTCCTTTTTCACAGTAAGGGAATAGTCTGGCCATTAATCTTCTAAGGCCAATCTCTGAAAAGGAAATAATAGCCATGTCATCAGCCTACATTTAGAATAAAATTTCTGTCCATTGTGTGAGGGGAATAAAAAACTTCATAACTTAAAATATATGAGAGATTTATTTTTTAAAAAAGCTTATTCTCACTGGAGACAAATGAGTATGTAATATGCATTGACATACTGCTACAATATAAGCAAAGATACCAACAACAATAGAGTTCAAAATGTTCATGTTTGCACAAACCTGTCACAATTCCTTAGTGCATGATTCCCATTTGTATTTCAAGCATGTAAGGATAGAGACAGGACCTGTAACCAGATTAATGGGAATAGTGGTTTTCCATAGTCAGAAAGCATGTGTATTTAGGAGAAAGACTATAATTCTCTGTATCAGGAAGTGTCTAGAAGCACTTTTTTCAACTAACAAGTTTTATTCCAAAGCTATCATGAGTTCCAGCTTATATGAAGCTCATAAAAGTTTGTGCCACTGCAGACTTGCTTAAGTGCTTCAACATCTGACCAACAAATATACCACTCTGACTTGAATCTACAAAGAATCTTCATTAATCACAGCTTCTGATAATATCAAGAGTTAGACTCTGGAACATTCTGAAAAGATCCTCTATAGGCAAAAGACTTTTTGCTACTAATTCATAAGCTTTATGATAAAAACAGGCTTAGAGTAAGATTTAATTGGGAAGGGGGCCTTTCTGACTTTATCCAGACTGTCAAGTGGGTGAAACAAGGATATATTTTAGCATTGTTGTGTTTTAATATAATGTACATATTAACTTTCCATTTAAAACATTCAGACAGTTGATGTCCATATTCCAAAATTAACCAATAAACATCTCCCAGTTCTGCTATACACTGATGATATAGCTCTTCTCTTCCTTATCTTCAGTGAGACATGAAGTGGGCACTAAGAACCTTGGCATACTACTATAATGAGGAACAATTAATAAGAAATTATGAGCCATGGTGTTGCAGTGGTTAGAATGCAATATTTCAGGCTAATTCTGCTGGCCACTGACTGCCAGCAGTTCAGGAATTCAGTTCTCACTGGTTCAAGTTTGACTCAGCCTTTCATCCTTCCGAGGCCAGTAAAATGAGGACCCTGGTTATTGGGGCCAATAGGCTGACTCTGTAAATGCTTAGAGAGGGCTGTAAAGCACTGTGAAGCATTATATAAATCTAAGTGCTTTGCTATGATAAATCTAAAGTTTTGTGGGTTTTTTCAACAAAAGACAAAGGCACAAATGGCTATTTGTGTCCATGGATTAAAGCAAGTTAAATGTTTTAAATGTTTGGGCATAGTGTTACAGACCTCTAGGAAATTAAGCAGCCCAGGTAAATTATGACTAAAAAAATTCACAATCGATAACTAAATTTTATAAGCAATGGAGGAAAATGACATCCCAGCAGCTGTTTTTGGTTGAAAACAGTTGCCCAACTCTTATGTAGCAATAGCAATAGCACTAATACTTTTTTTGTTTTCTCTTTTGCTTGATAGTCAATTGTTGTATTAAATTCTTTTTCGTTTTTTTTACAATAGTGTAAAGGTGATAAAAGACCTTAATAAAGATATTTAACTTAGAAAAAGAAGAATAAAAAAATAAAGAAAGGAAAGGGATTATGGAGAATGAAAGAGTAGAATAAGAAGAGAAAAGAGAAGAAAAAGCATATAGGGCTTGCATAAGTTGACAATTCATCCAGACACTAGATAAGGTATGCTAATGGGCCAAAAGTTACTGTACAGTATAGCTACTATACCTGTAGGAATCCAGTTTTTAAATCTTCTTTCAAAGTCTTTATCAAAGAAGTGGTTCAAGAACAGGATCTTTTTTCAAAAAAAAACTAGGAATGAAATTTATAACAATAAAGATAATGTTGATCTTCAGATCAAATTAAATACCTGAAAAGGCAGAATTGATGGCTTTAAGCCTAATTTTAAAAACCCTGAGCCAAGACTTACATTTGAAACTTTTTTATTTCTCTTTGTGAACTGATACAACTTCATTTCTTCATCCTTGGCTCTTTCAGAATATTTGTAAATGGTAAACAGGACTATTTAAAGTTCCCAATATAATAGATTTGAAATAACTCCTGCCACTCTCATATTGATTTGAAAACTGTCGCATAATAATTCTGGAAAAAATGTTATTTTTTTAATGCAAAATGATGTTATGGATAATCCAGATCTAAACACTTAAAGAGGAGGTTTCATAAAAGGTCTGTATGCATACTAAATGTTATCAATAAATGAATATAATATGCAAAGTTTAAAGGCTGAATGGAAAAAGGAACTAGAGACCCACATTGTGCCTAAATAATGGGGAAATGTTTAACCTCAGTATGAAAAGTCTCATTCTGAACTAAATCTTACTCAACACAAAATAATATTTTAGATGTATTTGGCCCCATTTGTCTAAATCATTTTTCAGGGAGAAATGGACAGTAGATAAATATAATAAATAAATTAACTACTTAAATCATTTGTATTTAGAAAAAAAAGGAATAAATAAGTCATTGTGTTGTTGGAGAGGGAACAATTAAGATACTTCAATTAAATTCAATTAAACCATGCTTTTTGCCATTTCCAAAAGTTGGAAGAACATTTCCAA
This sequence comes from Laticauda colubrina, assembly GCA_015471245.1. Classification (NCBI taxonomy): domain Eukaryota; kingdom Metazoa; phylum Chordata; class Lepidosauria; order Squamata; family Elapidae; genus Laticauda; species Laticauda colubrina. Next base: position 64,870,523 of record BLBF01000004.1, on the reverse strand, counting down.
AAGTTTCTGAGAAGAAACAATTACATATATTTATTCGATTCTGAAACAAAGTTGAGAATTTTGAGATGTCCATCTTTTGAACTACATAGCAAGTGGTGGGATTCAAAAAATCTTATTACCAGTTCTTGGCAGATGTAATGTGGTTTGGTGGGCATGATGTGGCTTGGTGGGCGTGGACTGGTAGGCGTGTCAGGGGAAGGATACTGTAAAATCCCCATTCCCTCCCCATTCCTGGGGGAAGGTTATTGCAAAATCCCATTCCCTCCCCACCCTACTAACCTGCTTTCCAGATCTGTTCTCCTGTATAGGGCAACAAAAGAAGATCCAGACGATCAGCTGGGACTTGGGAGGCAGGTAATAGATGAGGGTGGAGCCAGTCAGAGGTGGTATTTGCCAGTTCTCTAAACTACTCAAAACTTCCACTACCAGTTCTCCAGAACTGGTAAGAACCTGCTGAATACCACTTCTGTACATAGCCATTACATGGAAATGACAAATGACAAATGAACCACAAGGATTTTCTGTGCTTTGATTTATGCTAAGGGATTAGTTTATCCACATATAAAAGATAGACTTATGGTCCCAATTATATAGTGGCTTGATGACCTGTTGTGACTTGCATCAGGTAACACCAGTTTACAATCATTATATTGCAGATGATATATTGCAGATGATATATGGCTAATGACAGTGAAATATAATTATTTTTATTATAACTGTTAAGTGTATACATACATACATACATACATACATACATACATACATACATACATACACACACACATATGAATACATGCCTTTCTATATACAAATTACCCTCTTGTAATTGTATCTTTTCTTATTTCTTCTTCTTTTCTCTCATGTTTTCTCTCTGATCTATTAGATAAACATATGTTAGCAGTTCAAAAGCATGTAAAATGTTAGTCGATTAATCGGTACCACTTTGGAGGGAAGAATCTCTGCATTTTTCTCATATGGCCACATGATCACAGAAAATGTCTTCAGACAATGCTGGCTTCCTCAGCCAAGAAATGGAGATGAGCACAGCTGCCTAGAATTGGACACTACTGGACAGGGAAATCACATACACATACACATAAACATACACATATACACATATTTCTGCACTTTATCATCTAAATCCATAAAAATTATAGATTGTTTACAGATATTAAGAGTACTTTAAACAATAAAAATTAACCATGGACAGTCATTAAAATATAAATCAATTTATATGTGGCCAGAAGCCCAACACTACTATTATGCATTTCCCTATGCTAGCTATTGAAGTTTGTGTATTAAAGATTCAAACAAGTTTTGATACCTTTGCAGCAGTGGCAGTATTCAAATTTTTTTACTACTAGTTCTGTGGGCGTGGCTTGCTGGGCGTGGCAAGGGAAGAATGCTGTAAAATCTCCAGTCAGAAGTGGTATTTGCCAGTTCTCTGAACTACTCAAAATTTCCCCTACCAGTTCTCCAGAACTGGTCAGAACCTGCTGAATAGCATCTCTGCTTTGCAAGTTTTTTTTAACAAGCATTTAAATTGTCTGGCAGGATATGTGCAGGCAGATGTTTACAAATTCAGCTACAGTCTGTTACTTGAAAATATCTGATATCGTCCAGAGCTGGCTTTCGGCAGTCTTTTCATTAGCAGGGAGGTGAAGAGTGCACTTAAATCTAGTACTGTGTTTGCTGTATATTTTTATTTAATTAATTTCATTCTGACTTTAAAATAAGACATAAAAATAGTCGTGTGTCTTCCTCTTCAACTTTAGATGTGGTTAGCTTGCGTCTGTGGAGAATGAGGAAGAAAATAAGGAGGAGAAATCTCTCTACTGCAATGCTGTTCTGTATAAATTTGTATTAGACACATATTGTTTTGAAATAAAACAAGTACTTGCCAGCATTTTATTTTTTTGTATTACTAAATATTCCTTTATTTAATAAAAGAAATTGTGAATCCAAAAATGCATTTAAAATTTCATACACTTAAAACACATACATTTCATAAACACACATATGTACATATACACGCATACGCATAAAGATTTCTGCAGATTATTTTCATATGCATACATACATATATAAATTCACCCACAATCGAATGACATCGTCATTCATCACTACCTCGGGTTGCTTGTGTTTGAATGTGTCTATGCAGTGTGAGGGCTCAGGAATTAATCCAAACTCTCTTTGTTTTTTGGCATTGAAGTCACTGATTAAATGTAAAATAAATCCTTCAGATGAAAATCCTCTATTGACATTTCCCTTGGACCATGTAATGTTTGATGAAGAATTTTAATATTCTTTTCATTCTAAAAACTGACTTGTTACATAGAAAATGAATTAATATTTGAGAACTTTGACTGCAAAAAGCAGTAATGTCATGCCAACACTGCACCAAAACTCTCATTTTTAATATCAAGACTAGTTGGAAAGGAATGTGTGTTACATCTGAAGCTACACAGGATTTGAAAAGTGAGATGTGAGAGAAGATATTTATAGTACTATATCTGTAAATGTTATGCAGTGGTGGGATTCATTTATTTATTTTTTTACTGGTTCTGTGGGCGTGGCTTGGTGGGCATGGCAGGGGAAGGATACTATAAAATCTCCAGTCAAAGGTGGTATTTGCCAGTTTTCCGAACTACTCAAAATTTCCGCTACTGACCAGTTCTACACCAGAACTGGTCAGAACCTGCTGAACACCACTTCTGATTATATGGTAAATGAAAATACAATAGCTGTAGGGTTATGATTATCTATTACCATGGCATACTGAAGTTCACTTATCTTAATAAAAATGTATGGCTTTCATAGTGCCAGTTTGTATAAATTTATAAATATGGAGATCTCCAATACTATTATACTGCAGGACTATCATACTGCAGCTACTATATTACGTTGCAAGTCCAGAGGTGCCATAAATCCCTTTTTAAATGATTTTGCTCTGGAAAGAATGTTCTAATCTCATTTTTCTGTTCCCTAATAAAGTTCAGGCAAGTAACTGATTTTCCTAGGTATCTAAGAATAAATAAATAAATCTCCCAACTTTGATATGAAATTCAGTCTTTCCCATCCTAAGGCCCTCCAAATGTACTGAACAATCATTTCCATCCAGACGTACCCTTGGGAGTTATAGCCCACCATATTCAAAATGTATAGAATTGGATAAAGTAGTTGAACTGTAGATTTTTATAAGGATATATAAATAATCCTCAATTCACTTCATTTCCTCTTATTTCTAAATGGAAGCAGGATTGATTTCTAAAGTGTTTTCAGCAAGCTCAAAAATTCATTCCCACAAAAGACTGAAAAAAATCTCTGTATTTCAGAGAATTCATTTTCCCCGACACCAAGCAAAACTGATAACCCAACTAATTATACTAAAGAATATTTACTAATTATTTTCAAAAGAAAGAAATGACCAAGACAGAAAAAGCAATAATGCCTTCCCCCAAAACATTTCCAATGACTAGTTGGACTAGATGATTCCTTGACATACTCTGGACTTCTTTTTAAAGAAGAAAATATTTCCTGCTGGTTGCTAAAGGCCCGGTCGCACTGCACTTACAGATGTAAAGAGGATGTAAAATGTTAAAAAAAGCTTGCCATCCATTGGAAAACGCTATGCATCCATCATTGCATACGTGTTTCATACACTCTATCCGTCCACTGCGATTTCATCCGCGCAAGAAGTTTTGAGCTGCACAAAACTTTGTAAACGGATGAACTTTCCACCATGTATGATGTAAATCCGCGACATATGAGCAATAAACGTTCTATGTTCGTTATCATCTGTTAAATGTCTTCAGTATCCTCTCTGCATCCTCTGGGCATCCTCGCAACTCACATCCGCTGCAGCTGAAAATGGAAAGAGGGAGGAAAGAAAAGGTACCTGGAATGTCTATACATCGTTAGTAGCACGGAAATAGAAAGGATGCTCAGTGAATGGTTTGCATCCGATATACATCCGCATAGCATCCCCTTTCTTTCCTTTAGGCGTACGTGATGCATCCGCTTCCATCCGCTGTCATCCGCTAGGCTTCCGATGAACATCCATTTAACATCCTCACTACATACTACCCACGTCTGTTCTTTTCCGTTCTTTTCCATTCTGTTTATGCAAATTTTCATCACTTTTTGGAGCGGATGACAATGGATGGAGCCACCCCCAAAATTTTGCTCATCCGCTGTGTCCTTTATGCATACGTTTTGCGTCCGTCAGCCAGTGGGACCGGGCCTTAATCTGTACGCTGCAGTAACAGTGAGAGAGCAAGGTGGGGAAAAAAATAAAATAATGCATTAAAGTACTATTTTAAGAGAAATGTAGGATTGCCTAAAGAATATGTAGCCTTGACTTGACCTTAGCTTTGAGTCTCAGGACTACAATTGTGTTCAGTCTTTTACATATGCAAGAGGCATCATTTCAAATTTTAGTTTGTGTGATAAAATTTTCAGCAGGATGTTAAAACCTGCTGTTAGATGTATTCAGAATTAAAATGAAGGGGGATCAGTGTATTTTAAGACTATTTGTTGTTCTGGATGTTTTATGCTCCATAGTAACTATAGCAACATCATCACAAGTCAAACTGTTCCTTGTTTAAGCAGACTGATTTGTACCTATGGCATGGCAACCTTATATGTAGTTCTTCTATTTCCAAGTTTGTAAAAACCAGGGTATGTATAGTATTAGCAGTGCAATCCTATACTTGAGAGATACAGATTTAGGATTTGGCAAAAGCATTGCTCTGGGGTCTGAATCTAGGACATACCATCACAATGCTCAGTTGATGAAACATGCAGCAGAATAAAAATTGAGTGGCATATCCTACAGTCTTTCAGTTTATACTCTTGAAAATGGGGAAAATATCTTCCACTTCTTTTTTCAAAAAAGAGGCATCAAAGGCCATCCATTACATGCCAGTATGTTGAAGCATAATGTAAGTAAGAAAAAAATTGTACCTAATGATTGCAGCAGCAGCCATATGTAAACCACGCACAGAAAGTCCATGACACTGATGATCAGATGCTTCAACTGAGACTGTATCTCTCTGCTTTCATACTGTTTGCACATATTCTTAATATTTTTCCCTTAGATTCCACCAGATAAATCCAAATATAGCCAGGATGCTACTAAGTAAGGTCTTTGCACTGTACTCAGAATCCTCTCTAAACCAGAGTGATCTCCTGTCATTATCTTTGTCTAGCAGATCAGCTGATTGACTTTTACCATTGGGGCATCTGAAATCACAGTGCAAGCAATATTTGCCATCCCTTACAGTGAACCAGGTCAGAAAACAGATTCCACAATTCCAATTATATTGATTCTATTGGTGATGGTAACAATCTCAAAAAACCCTGACCAAGTTTTTCTCTCCTTTCCTCCTCTTATACTATAGTGAATTAAGAAAGATTCAGCCTAAACTTCTTTTCCAGGTTTGCTGATTCCCAGGCTTAAGATATGTTTTTGTTTACGTAGTTATTGTTATTTCTCTTAATTTCCCCAAGGTCATCTCCATGACTTTTGTAATACTTCTACCTAAAATGTTTGAACAAAGCTTGTTAAGTGGGTCATTCTTCCATCGCTAGGATTCCTTCAACACCTAGTTCTTTACTGCCATGCTAAAGAATGCTACTGTCTGTTTCCTCTAGAGGTTCAGCTGCCATAACTCCATGCTGAGACACTTTTTTTCTTTTTACAATTAAAAAAATGGAGCAAATATGGCTTGGCAGCTTGATAGCTGTTCCTCATAACAATCATTTGGGTTTCTTTGTAAATCACTAAAGGGAAATCAGCGGAAAATGCAGTACTGACTGAATGACGGCTTGTATTCTCATATCAGTCAGTTGTGGGGAATGCTGAGCAACTCAAGATTAATGGAAATGCAGATGTTAACAGAGTTCTTCAAAACTCTTTTGAGGAACTGGGGATTAGAGAGAGGCAAGTGGAAGTGTGCTCTCTGACAACACTGTTCCAGTCCAACAATCAGGTACATGAAGATAAAGGACCCTTCACAGAGAAGGTGTGGTGGAATCACCAGCTAAAGATGAGGATTAATAAAGAGGCATGCCAGCATAAAGTTGCTACATGGAAGGAAACACTGTAAGATTAGTGAAACCTTATCTACTGCTTCCCAAGGGAATGCAGCTAGTCTGATAAGATTCTTATAAACTAGATGACCAACAATAAAGAAACTGCTTTGGCCTAAAAAGAAATTGTTCTGGGACTTCCAGTTTGGGTTTCTTCAGCGACAGACTGAAATTCGTGATCGTGAGTAGTTTTGATCTGTGAGCACTCCTATCCTTTGGATTCGGGGCTGAAGCCACCCCGTAGAGGTGGTGAAAAGGGGGGAGATTGCTAGCCGAGGGGAGGGGAGCCGCATCTCTCCTCCTTGGCTGTTCTAAACTCCCTTCCCCAAAGGCAGTTGCAGTGGCGGTCAGAAACCTCAAAGAAGAACCTGACTGGATAAGATTGTGCAGGAGGAAGACAAAGAGGAAAGCAGGACAGACCAGGCTAAAAAACAGAGAACATATAAGCAAGGTACCCTGAATCTAAAAGTACCTAGAGGGATATTTCTGAAAGATCTTTAAGCAGCGAAGGAGAGAGAAAAGGAGGTTAAAAACCCTTTTTTTACCTTTATATTGACAATTACAAATGGCATGGAAAGAAATTTATATTAATCTATTATGACACCTTAAGCTGAAATCTAAGTGTCAAAAGGAGAATAAAGATTTTTTCTTGGTCATTTAAAAGCCCTAAAAAGGAGAAGAGTAGAGGCAAAACTTGGAATAATGGAAAAATGGAGTGCCACTTGGAAAAATAAAGAGGATTAACAGTGAAAAATTGAAAAGACTCCTGAGGATACATTAGAACTGAAATCTTATTAAAAGTTACAGTAACCCACAGAAAGGAAAAGTAAAGCCCCTCTCACACTGCACCAACAGATGCAAAGAGGATGTAAAACGGACAAAAAAGCTTGCCATCCGTTGGTTAACGCGATGTACTCACTGCCTCCATTTTGCTTCCTCTCTATCTGTCCAGCATCCGTCAATTGACGTTTCATGTGCTCAGAAAGTTTTGAGCCGCCCAAAACTTTTGCTTGGAAAATGTATCCAATTCGTCCATTATGCATCCGCTACGCATCCGTTCTGCATCCGTTACGCATCCGCTATATCCACTACGCATCCGTTGCGCATCCACGCAACTCACATCCGCTCAGATGCAGGGAGGAAGCGGAACAGACGCAGAATGGATGCAGAATGGATGCAGCACGGAAACAAAGCGTTTAAAATGGAAAAAACGTTCGCAGAGGGGACCTATCTCGGATATTAAGGATGTCTACAGGATGCCTAGAGGATGCCTAGAGGATGTCTAGAGGATGCAAAGGGACACCTATACTGCCTATAAAAAGGGGGAGCAACTCATCTGGATCTCACTTTCAGAACAGCAGCCCTGCGGTGCGGACCTCTGCAGCCTTCATCTGCCTCTTTCTCTTCCACAGCATCCAGTCATGTCCACCGTGGATCGTAACACAGTCCTTTTGGCAGCCACCATCCTTCTGCAACAGTGCGAAGCCATCTACAGGCTCTGGGAACTCTACTACAGGAAGAAAAAGGGGCGGCCAAGAAGCGTCTGGGTATGAAGATGGTCCACCAGAAGAGCAGAGGACGGACTGTACAACAAACTGATGGTGGAGCTCAGGAGCGAAGACACTCGGGCATTCCAGAACTTCATGAGGATGCCTCCAGCCATGTTTGACGAACTTGTGCAGCACCTGACACCCAGGTTGACCAAGGCAAACACCACCTTCCGGCCCAGCCTGGAACCTGGGCTCAAGGTGGTACTCACTCTGCGCCACCTGGCCTCAGGGACCACCTACAGGAGCATGCAGTACGGCTGGAGGGTGCCACCCAACACCATCAGCATTGTGGTCAGAGAAGTGGTGCAGGCCATCATCGAAGAATACAAGGAGGAGCTCCTCCAGTGCCCCTCCACTGAAGAAGGATGGAAGAAAGTTGCAGAGCAGTGGTATCAGAGGTGGAACTTCCCACACACCGTTGGAGCCATCGATGGCAAGCACGTGGCGTGCAAAGCACCAGCCAAGTCGGGGTCCACTTATCTCAACTCCAAGGGCTTCTTCAGCATCATTCTCTTCGCCATGGTTGATGCTGACTACAGGTTCATGTACATCGATGCTTCAGGCAGCGGCTCATCTTCAGATGCCCAGGTATACAACGCCAGTCACCTCAAGGAGGAGCTGGAACGCAACCTCATCGTGGGCTTCCCAGATCCAGAACCCCTGCCCAACGACACGCAAGATGTGCCCTACTTCATCGTGGGGGATGATGCCTTCTCCCTCACAACCTACCTCATGAAGCCTTACACCTCCAAATACCTCACCCTTGAAGAGAGGATCTTCAACTACAGGCTGTCCAGGGCAAGGCGGGTGGTGGAGAATGCCTTTGGCACCCTGGCCAACAGGTTCCAGGTACTTCTCACCACCATGCAGCATCACCCACAGACCATGAGGAGGATCGTGGAAGCTTGCTGCATCCTGCACAATCTCATGCGCACCCGCTACCCAGTCTTGCAGAACAGGCTCGTGGACCTCCAGCAAGGCAATGGGGACATGGAGCCTGGGGAATGGAGGCAAGGGCGAAACCTGATAGACACTGAGGATGTGCAAGGCCCCAACAGAGCCTCACATGAAGGGAAGAAGCAGCGCAACCTCCTGAAACACTGTTGCAACTCCCCAGCTGGAGCGGTGGAGTGGCAGGACAGGATGATAGATGCTTAATGGATGCTTCCTTCAGCCTGTCTCATCACACTGATGAGATTGGGCCATGTATGTTGAGTGGCCCTATAATGAACAGGGCATTTAATAAAGAGTTGTGTTTATGTTGACATGTCTGGATCAATGATTACATTAGTATTGATAATAAAGGGCCATAGGTGTGGCACTTGGGAGGGTGGACCATACAGTCCCACTATGCTTGCACTGGAGGTTTATCTATCCCACAGCTATTACCCATCCCAAAGGTATCCCTGCCCATCCCACTGCTATCTCAACCCATCCCACAGCTATCTTAACCCATCCCACAAGCATGCAAAGGCTTAAACCATTTCTAAAAGTTTCCAGCAAGACTTTATTAAAAAAAAGAAATGAAGCAAGTGTGTGAATCAAAAATAGGCTTTATTAACAACAAGCTATAAGACAAAAATGAGTCTCTGGCACTCCTCTTGGTCACTCAGTCTCAGGGGTGAAGGGTGCAGGTGCTGTGGAGGTGGCTGGTGCTGGAGTGCTTGTCATCAGCTCCTCCAGAAGCAGAAGCAGCAGAAGCGCCAGCCCCAGAAGAGTGAGCCCGTGCTGCAGAAGCCCCAGCAGAACCAGAGTGAGGGCCAGGGGGCGGGATGGTAGCCCTGTCCGTCTTGCAAGGGCTGGCAGCAGATGGCTGAGGCTTGCTGTGCTTCTGCATGGTTGTGGGGTTGCTGGCTGGCAGGGAGGCTGGCAGGAACCAAGGCTGGCAGGAAGGCTGGCAGGGAGGCAGGCACCAAGGCTGGCAGGAAGGCTGGCAGGCAGGCAGGCACCAAGGCTGGCAGGCAGACATGAACCAAGGCTGGCAGGAAGGCAGGCAGAAAGGCTGGCAGGCAGACTGGCTGGCAGCAAGGCTGGCAGGCAGGCAGCCAGCAAGGCTAGCAGGGAGGCTGGCAGCAAGGCTGGCAGGCAGGCAAACAGCAAGGCTGGCAGGGAGGCTGGCAGCAAGGCTTGCAGCAAGGCTGGCAGCAAGGCATGCAGGCAGGCATGCAGGCAGGGCAGGGAAGGCTGTCAATCCGTCCAGCAGCAGGTCTTTCCTCTGAATGGTGACCTACTTCCGAGCTGCTTCCCTTTATATCCGCGGGGCTTACGCAATGCATCCTCCTCGCATGCGCCATTAACGCTCGGCATCCATTAGGCTTCCGCTGTGCATCCGCTAGGCTTCCGCTGTGCATCCGCTCTGCATCTGCTGTATCCGTTCCGCGTCCACTTTGCTGAGGTCCCCCGGAAGCCTAGCGGATGTGCCATCCACTCCCATCCGCTTCCATCCGCTGGGCTTCCATTCCGCATCCGCTTTCCATCCGCTCTGCGTCCTCCCCCAGTCCGTGTTATCTGCTCCAGTTATGCAAATTTTTGCCCCTTTTGAGAGCGGATAACAACGGATGGAACATTTTGCTCGTCTGTTGTGTCCGTTTTGCATCCGTTGGGCAGTGTGACAGGGCCTTAAAGGAAAGAAATAATAAGGAACAGTCTGGGATCATTTGGTGATTTTAAAAAAGTTTTTAGCATTGTTTTTTTCTTTCTTTTTCTGTTTTTACTTAAAGTCAATCTGATGGTTGTTCGAAAGTGTTTAAAATGCCATCATTCCTGGAGGAATTGCAGATGAGTCTTTAAAAACAGAAAGATGCAGAAAGGAGAGGAAGATCCTTTGGCTTTGTATTTGAATTTTTTGAAATGGAGATCCTGAACTATGAAAAGCAAAAGGAAAAGCATCAAGAGCAAGAAGAAGGATGGGACAAAGAAGAAGCCATTTGCAATGATCAAATAATGCAAAGTGTGGTAATAAGGGGAAAAGGGGGGGAAGGAGTTAAAAGTTTCAGATCAAAGGGAACAGCCAAAAAGAAAAATAGTCTGAAAAAGAAATATAACAGCAAGGAGAAGCAGAAAAGAAAACTACAGAAGGGAAAATTAGAGAGAGAAGGGGATAAAAAAAGGGAGGAGAAAAAAGGGAGAAAGATAGAAAGGGAAAGAACTTATGAGGGACAAAAGCAGGAAATAAAGAAAAAGGGGAAACGTACTAGGATTAAAGGTATTTGCTCAGCTAGAAAACACAGAGACAATGGTTAAATTAAGTTAAAAGTGAGGATTCTGCAAAGGTACAAAAGATAGTGTTGTGATAGTAGAATACTGTAATGAGTTAGAAATGAAATAAGTAACTAATCTATGAGATAAAACTATTGTTATGTAATGGTATGTTTATTTATAATTAATGCAATAATAAAGAAGAGAGAGAAACATTGCAATTGTTTCTAAAGTTTGATAAAATATTGAAAAGAAATGTGAAAGATCTATAAAGAAATTTATTCCAATTATTAGAATGATTCTGAATAATTATTTTGCTTATTAATAGTAAATAATTTATAAGATAAAACTGTATGACTATCCAATGGTATGCTTATTAACAGTTAAGTAATTATGAAGAAGGGAGGGAAACATTTCAAGTGTTCTCAAAGATTGATGGAAACGTGAAACATGAAAAGAAACGTGAAAGATTTACAAGGGTCATACCAATACTAGAATTCCTAGTATGATTTGACTGCTTATTTAGTAATCTATGACAATCACTAAGTATTGTATTTTATGATTATAGATGAATGTATTTTTTCTTGTTATGTACACTAGTTATGTACAAAAATTCCTTGTGTGTCCAGTAACACTTGGGATCTTTCCCCAATTGGATTTTCCATGTAATTAAACAGAAAACATAGATAGGGCACACTGGAAAAGTTAGCACCTTCCTAAGCTAACCAATGGGCTACAGATCCATTGGTGACCTCCATTTTGCAGTGCAAATTCAAGGAGACCTCACCCTAACCCTAAGTGAGATTTTTCATTTGTGGGTGTTTTCCATATAATGTACTGAGAAACATGGATAGGCCACACTCAAAAAGTTCACGGCCTGCTAAAGTTTGCAAAGGGCTACAAATTCCCCTTAAATTTGCACTGCAGAATGGAAGGTGCCAATGGATTCATGGCCTATTGGTTAGCTTAGGAGTATGCAAGCTTTGCGAGTGTGCCCTATCTATGTTTCTTGGTAAATTATATGGGAAAATCCCAGAGGAGAAAAATACCACTTAGGGTTAGGGTTAGGTCTCCTTGAATTTGCTCTGCAAAATAAGGTCACCAATGGATTCGTAGCCATTTGGAAATGTTAGAGGGCCATGAAACTGTTGAGTGTGCCCTTTCTATGTTTCTGGGTAAAGTGCATGGAAAAACCCACAAGGGAAAAAGACTAACCCATGGGTTAGGGGTTATATCTCTTTGAATTCGCACTGCAAAATGGAGCTCACTAATGGATTCATCACCCACTGGAAAGCTTAGGAGGCCCTGAACATAGGATAGGGCAAACTCGTAACGCTCACAGTCTCCACAGCTGTCCAAAGGGTACACAAGAAAAGTTAGCACTCTGCTAAGCTAACAAATAGGCTATGAATCCAGTGGCAATTTCTATTCTTCACTTTGAATTCATGGAAACCAAAACATAAACCTAAGTGGATTCTTTTCCCCTATTGGTAATTCCCATGAAATTTACCAGGAAAGATAGATAGGGCACACTCAAAAAGCTACCACCCACATAAGCTGAACAAAAGGATTCGT